>BPTQ01000007.1:187973760-188424206 GCA_019973895.1 Chrysanthemum seticuspe
GAATCGGAATATATCATAACAGACGGAAGCCTAGTGTCTACCCAAGTCCTCACAGGTCAATCCTATGGTCAACAAGACGAAACCTGGGCTCTGATACCATAATTGTAACACCCCAACCCGACAAGGGTAGAAGTGTCACATTCTGGTGTCATATCAGAACATACAAATAAAATCTTACAAGCGAAAGCCTTAAAGAATAAAGTACCAAGTCATATAGACGAATGACTTACAAGGAAAATACAAAATCCAATAAGTCTAAAATAAAATGAAATCTCCAAACAATAGCCCAACAAAATAAATCCAAATAATAAGGTATCTAGGGTTGGTCCACTCAAATAATCCAACTCTCAGCCCATCAAAGCCCATCTTCAAACCTAACACCTGCCGCAGGAAAAGAAATGCGGCTGAGCTTAAAAATCCCAGTGAACAGATATAACAAAACGAAAGCTAAATAAAATCTGAAATGCGAAAAGAAACAAAGGAAACGGATAACAAAGTCACAGCGAAATGAGAACAATGAGTCAATGAGGATCCTGCAGAACACAATTATACAGATACCCAAAACGAACAGATAACAAGGAGAAAGAAGCAAAGCAAAGCAGTGAAGACATATAAACAAGCCCATACAAACCAGACATACAAGAACTGAAACATAAGCAAACATAGCAGGCGTAGCATCCACACAACATATATGTCATACAATCAATTCAGGAATCAGGAGACATACAAGCCAAACAAATGTCTACAGGAAAGCGGAAGCAATTAATTAATAAGTGAGCATGGCAATTTACACAGGTCAAAACCCTTAGTTGAAGACATAATCAGTATCATAACGGTAGTCAAAACATGGCAGTCACACGTAACAAGTAGGAATACAGTATGAACATTATAATTAAATGAATTAAATACATAGCAGGGCAATTAAACAAGTTAACAAGCTAGACTTCATAAGTTGAACCATTTACCCAATCAAACCATAGCATAAACAGATATGCAAACATGGCAGGTCAACAACAAGTAGGTAAGGACACCACGGATAGTCATAGTCCACGAGAGTAATCGAACGAGGTACAAAAGATAAACAGATCAACAATCGATTTCACACAAGCACGGTTACCAGACGAATCAAAGGATCACATAAAAGTAAGATAGCATATCATCAGATGACAACAGGTAAATCTTATATCGCATACATACATATCATACAGAGTAATCAGTAGTCGTATAAACATGAATATCATAATCAATCCAATGACATATAATAACCCGGTACGTGAATGGAACCATAGTCTGAAGTAACGGAATGAGGGTGTGATAGATCAAAGCAATGGAATATATATAGTAGAGTGAGTCACATAAGGGTACTGGATAAAGGACAATCAATACAGAATATGGGCGTTGGGGAATACGAAACGTACAATATAGGTGTATCAATAGTGTAAGGTCTGTCAGATATCTATCCCGAGCCAACAAAACAAACCATATCAATAGTTCAATAGCAGCCAAGTAACCAATAGTAGCCATTGTATTCGGAGGGGTGACCTCAGAATACCAAACCAATAGGAGGGGAGACCTCAGTAACCAATGGAGTAGCTAGCTCCCAAAATGTGAGGGGGTGTATTGCACACACGCACCGCATCGCCAAAACATATCATATCATATCAAATACAAATCAAAACAAATCTAGGATGCATCCATACGCCCCCTGCAAAACAAATAGTAGCCAATCCAATACATATATCTGAAGCGCGCATTAATCAATACAAATATAGGGACGGTGTGGAACATCACTCAACCACACTAAAGTCATGCCATTGGTGCATCAATGACACGGACATGGAACCCCCATGCCTAGTTAATGGCTCGGGTATCAACTGACAGGTCAAAGTGTACAGTATAGAGGTCAATCAATATCAAAGGTCCAATATTAGCAGTTCAAAAATCAAATCAATAATCCAATATCAATGGTTCAAATATCAAAGGTTCAATAGCAAAGGATCAATATCAAAGGTTCAGTAGCAAAAGGGGTCAATAGCAAAGATTCAATATCAATAGTTCAATACCAGAGCAAAGGTTCAATATCAAATTGGCAAGAGGTCAAAGATGTAAAGAGATCATGAGAAACCTTATGAGAAAGATCAGAATATCTGTACCTTATTCGCAGTAATCAACAATGAAAGTAAAGTCAAGAAAGGAGGTCAATCGCGTCGCCCAGAACCTATACGAATTAGATAACGTTCTATAAGAATCAGAATCACCCGTTTAAGACGGCTTTCCATATTTAGCAATTTTCCATATTTAGTAACTTTCCATTTTAGGTATCTTTCTATATTTAGTTAAATAGCTTTAGGGTTCATATAATTAATTAGTCAATTTAGAGTTAAGTATAATAACTTATTATAATTTAGGGTCTAAAGTGTAACTTATCAAAATTCAGGGTTTATTGTAATAAGTAATTAAACTTAAAGACTTTAATATTATCATTATGATAGTTTAAGGTTATAATATGCCAATTCATAATTCCAAGGTTTGCATGTGACATGTCCTAAAGATGAGGGTTAAAAGTGTCAACATATTATAGTTCAAGGTTTAATAGGTAAATAAATTAATTATAACATGCATACAATCTGATTCATGCGTTCATGAGATTTAAGAGGATTCAAATACATGTTATTTGTTAGAAATCTCGATAATCTTTACACTTGATCATGGTTCACAACATTCACAATTACGACAAGGTAAACATGCTAACGGACTAACACGATGCCCGTCTCCCCCGACCCCCTTTCAAAATACCAAACGACGGACACAAAACTTCCGCGATCACCCTCAAAGTTACCCCATAAGACCTTGCATGTACTATTCTCATTTGATAAAACGTTTTTTTTTACTCATTGATACCATACGCCTACATATCAGTATATATGTGAAAAGATATCAAGCAAGACTTCTTCAACAACAATTCATGCACCTCTCGTAAAACACATTTGAGTCCAACACATATTACAAAATCATATATATTAATATACACTTTCATGACTTATTTAGACCTTAAGGATCCTACGCCTAACTCATACACATACATATTTATTTTACTCCCTTTGTTCAGTCCTATGTTATCATACAAATCTCACCTAAAATACTAACTCACGCCCCAAGATATCATTCCATAACTTCTTATGTAAACGCATGCACACTCCATCTTCATTCTTTTGGTTTTATTCTCAGGTTTTAGTACATATTTTAGAGGTCAAAACCAACGTTTAATATCCGGACATAATATCGACACATAATGCTTCATAGATTCATGGCTTTATGTTGCTTTTATATTTGTGATTCGCACACAGTTTTAACGAAACCAAGGTTTAGCACTTAGAAAATATTTATGATTGTATATATGTTTCAGTTTCTGAGTATATGCATTACATGTGTGTCGAATGGATAGAACGACAAAAGAGGAGGATGAGGGTACCTTGGTCGGATGATTATAACGAAACTAGGAACACGAGAGCCAAAACCTCCACCTTTTGAACCAACCCCGATCACAGCAGGTTCACGATGCTACGAATATCCTTGTGCACTCCTTGATGTCGAATGAAAAATGGGAGAAAGGATGCTAAGCCATCACTTTTAGTCTAGGGTTTTAGGTGTTTATTTTGAATGAGAGAAAGTAAGTTACAAATGAGAGGATATTTGAAAATAAATGGGAGATCATGGGTAGCTAATTTTGGGCGTGGGTTTAGGCAGAAATAGGGGAAAGGATTAGACCAAATCACACTTATTCACTTTACCATATTTACCATGCATATTTAAGTTACATTTTTAATTAAATGTCTAATACATTTACATAATATAGTCCACATAACTTTGTCTTGTGTTATATTTATTTTATAACATAAGTGTAAGTTTTATTATCATTGTAAATAATTTATTAATTTAGTGTTAAATGAATTTAACAAGCTTGACGAATCTTATAATTATTAGCTTGAGGGCATAATAGTCATTTTACACGTTTACGATTTTTTAGGGTTTTACACTTCCCATATCTCACTTTTCTCCTTTTTTCATCATACCTAAGGACTCTACACTATCTAGTGGATTGTCCCTGGGTAGATCCCTCCGGTTCTGGCGAATCGTGGGAACTAATACCTAACCACACCATCTTTATAACTCCATACATAAAGTAAAATGGTCGGTCTTTTGGTACAGTTCATTCTTCCTTAGAACCAATTGAAAAATCATTTGGAAAAACAATCAAGGTAATAGTGATACGAGATCAAAGCATTTTGTACCTTAATAGTTTTGATCATTTAGAAAACCTCCCCCTCAACATGTGCATATGATTTAGAAATTGTTTAGCACATGGAGGCAAGAGGACTTTGAAATATTTTCTTTGATCACAATTTTCATAGAAAAAGCCATTTGATTTTCTTTGGTAAATTCTCCCCCTCAATATGTGCATAGGATATTTGAAAATATTTTATCACATAGAGGAAAGAGTTCTTTTGAAGTACATCCACGAAAACAAAATCCATTAAGAAACCATTTGTTCCCTCTCAATATGTGCTTCGAGATTCGAAAGCGTTTAGCACATATGAGAGAGCAGTATGCACACTTGAATCAATACGATCACCTTTTTCTCAAATTTCATTATTAAATCACAAATTCTCCCCCGATCAAAAATATCAAACCCTTTGAGATTTTGGATCCCAAGTGATTTAATAAGGTTTATAAAACATTGGAGAATATGTGGCCTGGTTTAAATACTCATCTTGTTTTTGGATAAATGCTCCCCCTCAACATGTGCATTATATATATTGAAATCGTTTGGCACATGGAGGCAGGAGTGCCTTTGAAGGACTAAAACCAATTCCATGAAAACAAATTTGAGATTTAAATCACGATCTCTCCCTTGATCAAAAATATCAAACAATTTGAGATTTGTGATCCCATCTGATTTAAATCATTTAAAAAAGTTTTAGGGAAAGACGTGGCAAAATTTAATTTTGAAAAATGACAGATAAGGACCATTTAGACATTAAAGATTGTTAGTGTCAGGTATGATTGTTTTAAGAGATCTTTAAGTAAAATAAAACAATTTCACAATCAAACAAGAACAGAAAAAATTTCATTTTGAAAGATCTTGATTCTAAAGAAAAATCATACCATGACATAACATTAAATCTTTAGATTACCACAATAATACGTACAAACGGACTCTATTGAAGATATATTGTTTGAAAATACTTTAAATTAAATCATTCTCCCCCTCAATCGATGACCAAAGTCGTTGATTGAGTGACTTAAGTTTTGATAAAATAAAGTCCGGTGATTTTCAAAATTTAGTCCAATTAATTTTCAAAATAATATTTTCCATTTTCAAAACAATTTATTCAAATTTATTCAAAATTGTTTAAAAATGGTATCCTGCACAAAGATACATTAGTGATTGAGAAGCTTTTGTTGTTGTTGCTGAGGGTTGGAAGAAAAACCGTCTGCAAATGTAGTGAGACTTCTTACGTTGCATTTTAATGCCAACTGAGGTCAAATTAAGCTCCGTTTCTTCAATCACTTAGAAGAAAACCATCTGCTGATGCAGTGACACCTCTTACGTTGCATTTATGCCAACTCTCCATTGAAGTCCAATTAAGCTCCGTTTCTTCATTTGTCAACCCCAGATATAGTTACCCTTTCCTTTCGGCATCCAATCATCTTCAATTGTGGGATCCGGATCGGGAACATTCTTATAATCCATGATATCTGCATACGTTAGTAAACCCAAACAGATATGGTGGTCGACATCACCCAAACAGCCATTGACTAATAACAGTCAATCCAACATATCAATCAGTTCGTATAAAGCATGGGAATTATGTGTTTATCAAACTCTAATCATCTAATCCTAGCAATCATATCCTAGGAACCTAGTCCTTCAACATAGGTTAACGTCATTTTTAATTAAGCATATTAGGATAATTAAGAAAGCCCGTTAGATGATATAGATTTGAAAACATTCTCCCCCTCAATCAATGACTTATTTTTCTGAAAAGGTTAAAAGGGCTGAAGTCATTGATTGAGTTTTCAAATTAATTTCAAAAACTCTGAATCTGATAGATTTACAAGCAACTCATTTACCACCATTTTGTTAAAAACAACAAATATTTTTCTGAAGAATTTTAGACGAAAAAACATTTGTGTAGGAACAGCAGTCCTTCGACATACTTTCCTCAATTTGTTTTAGGATAAGTTCACGAAATATTTGAAAATAGTTTTAGCGCAACACTTTCCTTTCTTGAAGAACGGGTTGCTATCTGAAATAATAGCAAGCCATGGTTTAAGCGCGGGTCACAGTCTGAAGTAACTGCAAGCCATTGTTTAAGCACAGGTTAGAGTCTGAAATAACTGTAAGACATATTATGAGACATGTTTTGGAAAAAAGAATATTTACACCTCCTGCTCGAACTTCATCTAAAGTCTCGTGCCATTATTGAATGACATTTCTAAGACCGTAGTTGTTATCGATACCAGAAGACATGTCTTAGACAAACAATATTTTTGGTCTTTTTCAAATTTTCTGATTTTTATGGGTTTTTGAAGGTTTTATATTTTTCTATTTTGTTTTGCTGGTTTTATATTTTTGTATTTTGCTTTTCTGATAAATATTTACAAAGATAGAGTAGATGATATAGTTTAAGAAGATGATGATACGAGTACCGAGATAAGGATATCGAGCAGCCCCGTTGTAGAAGATAGAAGTCATCATCCCTAAAACTTTCACCACCAAAGCTTCCGAGGCTCTTGCATTTGAAGAAAGCAATTGAACCATCTGAAAGTGAGACTTTGGCAGCTTCCCCCCAAACCGAAAATCCTTTGGATGACCAGATTCGAAGCTCTATTTCAAGCTTGTCATAGCCAGGTGCACAGAAAAGCACACCATTTAACATAAATCCCGCTGCTCCTTTTAAGAATGATAATCGAGATTCTCCGTTCGGGGTTATATCATCAAAATAGATCAGCAACGTATCATCCCACTCATAAATAATCTTCTCACATTTTATAACCACTTAAGTCTGAAGCAATCTATTCCAAAAAGTTGTCAAGAGACCACTTCCCCCGTGTATTTGAAATGATGCAGTCCGTCTCTTAGTATAATGCTCAAGAACTCTCCCGAATACACTTCATGAGGGGAATGAAGAACACCTTCCCATGTTCACATTTTTCTTCCCTGATGAACGTGTATGAAGCTCAAGAACCCGAAGTACACCAATGTCCAAGAACTCTCCCGAATACACATCATGAGCGTAATGAAGAACACCTCCCCAATGTTCACATCTTTCGTCCCTGATGAATGAGTATGAAACTCAAGAACCAGAAGTACACACATTCCCACCGAAAGAATAATTGATAACACCTCCCTCATGTTATACATTTATCTCCCCTGAATATGTCATACTTGTGTACCTCTTATATCTTTAGAAACTTTCTCTAACATCACTTCCCCCACATAGTTGGAATAATAACACTAAACGCATTGATGAGTAAAACCTTGAGTTTCTCTGCGGTCATGACATTTGTTTTCCCGGGATATCTTCAATCACTTAGAAGTATTAAGTTCATCAAGTTTACTCGCCATGAGTCAAACCTTGAGTTTCTCTGCGGTAATAACATTTGTCTTCCCGGGATATCTTCAATTACTTAGAAGTATTAAGTTCATCAAGTTTACTCGCGTTTAGATACGTGTCTCCTTCCCCCTTGCTGGTTTTGACACTTCAGAATCAGCAACATATTATAAGCCCAAATACTAGAAATCCGTTGAGAAGAACGCTTGAAGTCTTTGTGAGAATCAACTTGCTGAAGCGGAATGTGAGCAAGTCTAATTGGGGATTAAATCAGACATTTCAACCTCCCCCAACTAGTGCTCTCCCATAAACCGACAATCTGTTAGATAAATGCCCAGATTAAGAAGAAGTCTTTAGATCGTTAAATGCAACTCGTCTTTAGTCTTCTAACATGCAGCAGAAAACGTAGAACAGACTGTAGACTCGACCTTCTTCAAGATTGTCCGAATGGGGAATAGAGTGTTAACATCTTCAACTCACACCAAAAAGCATCCCACCAAAAAGCATCCCAATTAACTTACATCTTGCAAATCCCCTTAACTAAAATCCCTCCCAATCAAACAAGAACAGAAAGATGTTCATCAAGGAAATCAGCAATCAGGCCGCAACGAACACACAAGATGGTAACACCAAACTACCAATCACATCAAACAAGAATAGAGAGATTGTTCGGAATCATCATGTGATGTATACGTGAAGCATTAACCAGAAGCACTTTGTCGATAAACTCATCAATCCGAGTGAAGATGTCAACCAACGGCTGTTAGAAGAAACTCCATGTAAAGATGATCCGATAAGAAGAAGCTCGGTTCTTACATGAGTTAGGAGCCGTATGACCATATATTCTCATAAGTCAATCAACCATGCAGAATTATCACACTTCTTCTCCCCCTCAAGAATTGCATACGGAGATGCCATTCTTGATTAAACAAGTGAACATCATCCAAATGTAGTCTATTCACACTTCTCCTCCGCAAAATTAGCACAGGATGTCGCCATCGTCATTATAGTTGAGAAAGTGGAATCAGAAAACAATCAACAGTAGCCCGGTTTACTTGATGACTGAAGCGCATGGAAAAAGTATGAAGCATGTTGATGAGAATGGTCATAACTGAGAAGATTTCTCTTTTTTCGAAGATAATGTGCACTGAAGCGTACACATTTCTTTTCTTTAGAGTACGAGGCATAAACTGTTGTGTTCATACGTCATAATCTCTCTCTTTTCATCATCTCTTGGCAAAACTTGAAATTAATCCCATTATCATTCAGTAGGCTTTTTGTCGTGACAACTGATGGAGAAAACCCAATATGATGAATTTGACCCTGAAGTAAACTAACCCGAACTCGTGACTTAAACTCGCACATATGTAACAAAGAGCGGTGCTGATTTCCATTAGCATCTCTAAGTACTCTCTATGTACTCTATACTCTTCAACCAACCAACCATCAAGTATAAGACGTACATTACCTCTTGAAAATCCACAATTGAATGTGACACTGAGCACTACAATGTAACTCCTTAAAGTGATAGTTATTTTGTGATGGTAAGAGCCCAATTCCCCCAAGTGGTAAAAGAAAAGGTAAAAGACACCCAACAATAACTAGATTTCCAAGTCTTCGTTTTTGGAAAATAAGCTCGAACAAGGATCATGAAGAATCTTCATCCAATCATCCCCGATACCTTCAGATACTAAGTACACTCGCCCGTGATATTTTGCTTCAACCTCAAATAAATAATAGTGACTTAACTCCGTTGTCACATCTTGTTAAAAGTTCAAATCTAGCCTCCTTTGATCTTAAAAGTGAAATTTGATAATGGTTTCATCCTGACCATGGTTAAAAGCACATAACCCCGTAAAACCTTGTAATAACCAAACTGCCATGACGAATATCCAAACACACATCCAATTCATGAAGTACACCCTTTTATCCCTTCTTCGAAGTAGAAACCGTAGCACCAGCATCAAATAAGATCCCGAAATACAGTTTCCTTTCTCCAGGATGAATTTATCATCACGGGATTTTACAATTCTATGGTTTAAACCGAGAGATAGTTTCTTTCGCGGGATTTTACAAAACCAAGAATAAACCGTAAGATAGATCCGGAAATACACTTTACAATTACCAGGATGTTTCCATTGTCATGGAATTTTACAAGTCTATGATTTAAACCAAGAAATAGATTCTTTCGCGGGATTTTAAAAAATCAAGACAAAACCGTAAACAATGTTAGCTAGAATGTGTTATGACAACTTTGATTTCGGTGAATATCTTGTTTTAGGGGAACATGCAGCGGTTCATCAATGGTTCATTATCCAACATCATCAACATTACCAACCATCCAATAAACACTTTGGTAAATACATCAATCACGCATTCTGTCGGCTATTGAAGTGACCACATGGTGAAGTAAACCCGATATTCCAAACTTGATGATGAAGTGAAAATCCCCAGATTTGTTACTTAAACTTGTATAAATCCTTGTGAAGAAGAAACGGTGTACCCAATGTATAAACCTCTTGACATTCTCAACTGCGTGAGACACCGAAGTGACAGCTACTTTGTGGGTTAAGCGAGACAGAATCACAAACGTAACTAAATAGCCAAGTCTTTATCACACTCCATAAATGCCCAAACAAGTCATCTTCACGAAAGGGTGAAAAGAAAGAAGACAAAATAAGTAATCGCGCCCGGAAAATCTCACTTCAAATCCAAATAAGAAATACCGTACATAAACAATCCCGTAGTCAACATTTTCCATTAAACACTTCAAGCCGTAACATAATATTCTTCGTGAAAGTGCATAAACCATAGTATCAACTCGCATTACAACAAATCTCATCATCTCAATTCATATAAAATCCAATTCATGAGAAGCCCTTTTGACCATCATCCAAATCCAAGTCCAACAAATTAGATATCCGGTATTAACATACAAAATGATGCCCATGACATAATATCCGATCCAATAGTTCATTTAAACCTTCATGCCCAGATAACCATAACAACTTAGCAACTAACATTACTATCTCCAACTAGCATCTTACACATTGTCCCGTTATAATGTTAGTGTTTATTTGTTTCAGTAGTGATAAGCTCATGCCCAATTAACTCCCACCTAATAAAACAAATCCCACACAATACACATCTCTAAATATCCATATTAACAAGCAGATTCACTGATTATGTTGAAGCTAGTCATATGGCCTATATTGAAAATCCAAATCTCATAGAACCATACTCAATTAAGTCTTGTGTTATCACAAAAATGCATGAAGGAAGAAATACCATGGTACCCGATTAAATGCTTGTAATATAACAGCTGATGTAACCATTTGACCAACCGCATACACAAACTTGTTCACAGCCCAAAGCCCACGTTTAACACAACATTTCGGTCCACCCACATAGCGCACATGCTGGCCCATCATCAGTCAACATACCCGTCCAATTCATTGCCCTAATATCCTGGGTATTTAACTCTCACTAATACTTCATGAAACCCTAGTAAAACTCAAACATAACACGCCTCAAAGAAAAACTCAACAAACCCTAATACATCTCATCTCAACACAGTAGCCACATCAAACTCTCCTTACTTAGATATTTAGAATGTACGAGGTCGCCACAGGGATGGCTTGACCCATTGATATGACTTAGCCACAGGGATGGCATAGGTTCATACGTACTACAGGGATGGTTTGGAGTTAATAACAACGAGATCTTGGACAACAATCACATGTAGGTTATCTAATCTTTGTTTGTGTTTTAGTTTGTGTTTACACCGATTCAAAGAAAAGATATAACATAATTGTTATAAATCTTCTTTATGATCGGAGATTTGAAAAGAAGTTTGTCTTCACAAATATCGATGAAAAGTTGAGTTTTGATTCGTATAGATCTATAAAGATCTTGATGTCTCATAGGAGATACAAATCAAAACAAGGCTGAGATATTAAAATTTTGTTACCGATTGAGTCTTGATCTATGATGATGAGTCGTACTCGTGATAAGATATTTGAGTACAATGGGCTTGTACCACACGAGAAAGGAAGTCTGAGATCATTGTTGATTTATTTTATTTAAAGATCGAGTCTTGGTTTTGATATGGCAATGGACCGGCTATCTTCAACTTTTGTTAATATTCGAATATAGATGTGAAATCAGTTTTAGACCGGGGTTATTAAATCCCTTGTTGTTCGAGTCTTGGATCAGTGATGGTATTGAGGTGACACAAAAAGTTGGTAAATTGTTGGAACAGTGGTGCACCCAAACTGAGATCTTGATATTCTAATATTTCTTTAAACTTGGTAATGATGCTTGAGTTTGAGGCTGTGATATGATTAGTATTAGACTGATGTTTTGGTATTTGGTATTGGTCATGTGCTGGTCTTGATCTAGTCATTCATTCATTTTCATCTCTTTCAGTTCTATCAAGTCGCATCAAATAATATGTGATAACTCGCTTTAAAGAAAAAAAGTTTAGCCAAGTTGCTTTTGACTTGAGTTAGCAACTCGCATTACATTTCTTGTACACACAACTCGCATACTGACTTGTCCAACTTGCTTCTTTGTCTGGCAACCAACTAGCTTCATGACAAACTCGCATCTTGACCCAACTCTCAACATCAGCAACTCGCTCAAAAGCAAGTGCATTTAAACCATATGCGAGTTAAGTAACTCACATTGAAACTGGACTAGAAACCCAACTCGCTTCTGACCTTAGTAAGCAACTCGCAGTTGACTAAATAGTCAACTCGCATCCTTAATGCAAGTACCCAACGCACATAGAAGAACAGGTCTCAACTCGCATTGTAGAACAGGCATGCAAACTGCTTAAAACCAGATTCAGTAACAGACTTAAAACTTGTATGAAACAGCTTAGAAACTGCATAAAACAAGCTTAAAAACTGCATAAAAGAAGCTTAAAAAGACTGGTATAGAGCATGTTAAATGATATATGACCACGACATTCTTTAAACCATTAAGCCAACATAAAACACAAGTTAGACAACCAACAACAGCAGTAACACATATCATCAACTCATCACGCCAACAGAATCAAAACACCCATCAAAATGCATAGACAAAAACCGTGGATCAAACCGTATACAAGACAACCCAAACTGCATATACGAACCACATAAAACACCATACAAATCATCAAAACAACACAACCTTGGCTCTGGTACCAATTGTAGGATCGTAAATATTATGTTGTTTAATGATTCGGGTGGTCTAGGATTGTGATTAAATAAGAAAGACATTTTAGATAGATGAAGAGAGTTGAGAGGAGGTTCTTGAAAGAGAGTTGCTAAACAAATGAAAGGTTAGATTCAAAGAAGCCACACCCCTTCCATGGATGGAAGGGGTATTTATAGTTACACAATACACGACCTCCTATCGGCCTGTGGATCAGGCATACAGTGGGTAAAGACCCGTCCTTCCTCCACGGTGATACACCATGCTAAACTAAACTAATAACTAACTAATAAACTGATAAATAACGTAACTAACGATATGTCTACGAGCTAACTTATGCTAGATAACATTTGGGGTGACCGATACTTTACTTATGGAATTTCCAATTCCTAACAATAATAATAAAAAATTTCATTTTCTGACAAAAAGGACTTACTGAATAATAGACTAAAAATTACGGGTTGTCACGCTAACCAACACAAATACTACACAACAACTATATGAATTATGAAATACAAGATCTTGCTGTAGAAATCTTGTGGATGGACAAATCAATCAAGGACCCTTTGCTTGGATGACTTGTAGTATATCGTGATCTCGCTTTTGAGAAGGACTTTTATAAGAATCACAACAAAAGAAAGAAGAACTACTAGATTGATCAAGTGAACAGAGATTAGAAGAGTGAGATAATATATGAGAGAGTTATAAGAAGAAGGGTGAGTAACAATGAAGAAATGGCTCACTACTCATAGGCACAAAAGCTTACAGTAGCCCATTCCGGCGGATCCCTCACTTGAGGGATCTGTCCAGTGCAATCCTAGGGATTCGGCAGGCTGGGTTGTACCAGTCCAGATTTTGGGTTGCAAACCGGGTTATGGGTATGAGCCATGGGTACCCAACAAGATACAATGTATCTAGACAATGGGTCATGGGTCTTGGGTCATGGGTTATAAACATTGTGTCATGGGTCACGGATAATACCCAACATGATTTCATGCATGATGTCATGCAATGGGTGATGGGTTATAGATTAGCTTCATGGGTATGGGTCATGGGTCTTGGATATTACCGGTCCTATTACATAAACTATTACAACATATGAATTATTACAACATTTTATGCGAATGACCAAATGTATATAATTTACAAAAATAACATGTATTCTTATAATTTTACTCATGATAACTTTATATTTGTTATCAACAAAACACAAGGACATCGCTAAATATGAATAAACATTTTTACGGTTTATTTATATTAACAATCTTCCCCTTTTTGTTGATGACAAAACATAATGTTATGATGAGTAAAACTTAAGATTAGGTGTATATTTTGAAAGCGATCCTAACGAAGAAATAAATTGTGGAATAAAAATAAGTATGATCCACAAAGCACTAGCTCCCCGTTGACGGTAGCTCCCCCTAGAATTGGGCGTCAAGTGAGAAATATAATACCTATAAAAAAATGTTAGTAGTAACATGTAATATAATCTTGTATAGGACGAGAAACAAGATAGAAAGCCAAGGTACGTAAACAAAGCGATGTAATAAAATATCAATGTGTATTGGTATATATGCCACATACAAAATATAAAACTAAGAACAAGGATTGTTCTTAAAATGACTTAAAATAAAAAAAATAGAGAAAATAATATTATCATTCCTTCCATGCTTGCATATGGTTAATTATGTAAGTTTTGGTGAGTGATAATGTTGATGCGATCAAGGATATGGTTGAGTATGAATCGCATCTCGTCCCTTATTTCCATTGCTAGATCCCTAGTGGATTGACAATGTGTACATGAGAAGTGGTGAGGGAGGTGTTGATGAATGGTTTTCTGGTAGGTTTGATTTGTGGAGTGCGGAATATGTGGTGGAAATGTTGGAAAATATGGATCAAAGTCCATGATGTTGGTGAGTGGTGGTTGGTAAGAACCTATATGTTCTTGTAAGATGATGGAGGTGTTACAATGTAGTAATTTGGTGGAGAATTAGTAGTTGATGATGGGCTTTTTTGTTAGGATCACACTTTTTATGTTGTTTGATGATTCGGGTGGTCTAGGATGGTGATAGTATATGAATGCCATGTTTAGAGAGATGAAGAGAGTAGAGAGGGTGATTCTAGAGAGATAAAAAAAAGAGAAAAGGTTAGATTGAATGAGAAGTACTACCCCTTCCAAGGATGGAAGGGGTATTTATAGTTACAAACTAAACGCCCTCCTGTCGGGCTGTGGATCAGGCATACAGTGGGTAAAGACCCATCCTTACTCCACGGTATTGCTCTAAACTAAACTATGCTAATAACTAACTAATAAACAATTAAATAACGATATGTCTACGAGATAACATATGCTAGACTATAATTGGGGTGACTGACACTTCCTTATGGAATTTCCAATTCCTAACAATCTCCCCCTAAGGGAGGTCACCCCATTAAATACATTTTGAATCCTAGCATTCTATATTGTCTTCTGTTCTAATCTCGTAGACTTCAATTCTTCACATTTCGCATTCTTTGTGCTTTAGCAGTGACTCTTCATAGTCTGATTAATTTGTACTCTAAGTGGAGGTCTTTGAATTGATCCACATATTGATGATCTTCGAGCTTTCATTGAGATCATCAGCCACAGTAAATCTCTGGATCACCCTTTGTAGTGATGCCTTCATGTGATGTTGTGACTTTAGGACCGACATGCTCACACTTTCTGGATCATGACATCTTTTCATCAGAGTAGTAGAAGCTTTACTGGTTCATGATATTTTCAGCTATCAGAGCCAGGTTATGTAGATAAGCACTTGTCATGATTTCTTTAATTAAGTGTGGATGTTGTGAGCATGCGGCTTTGGATTGACTCCTCAATTCTAATCAGCTGCAACCGTCCAAATGTACCTGCAAACAATAGTTAGCTATAAAACACACAAAAGTGTCTTTGATCACTTTCTTTGAATTGAGGTACACGGCCCATGGTTCCCCGTTAATCAGTACAAGTACTGCCTGTGATCAGGTATAATTCCGAAGAATCTCCTTGACAGGGTTTCGCAGCTGTTCTAACCGTTCTCAAACTGGAGCGTCCCAAAGAAGACAACCCGGAGTAGGTGAACCAGCGAATTGAGATTCACTGATTGATGAAACATTTATTTGTAAAACAATCGTGTATTGCTTGAAGAAAGAGTTTGTAATACGACGAAGGTTTTATGAGAAATATCGATTTTCAATCAAAAATACTTTTTGTATTTGAAAAAGAATACACATTCGATGTGCTAGAGAAAAGAAGAAATTTTCACATCGAACGGTTTTTCCAAAAGTATTTTTTCAAACAAAGATACTTTTTGTGTTTGAAATATGAATACATATTC
Source organism: Chrysanthemum seticuspe (assembly GCA_019973895.1). Lineage (NCBI taxonomy): Eukaryota > Viridiplantae > Streptophyta > Magnoliopsida > Asterales > Asteraceae > Chrysanthemum > Chrysanthemum seticuspe. The sequence continues at coordinate 187,989,938 of BPTQ01000007.1, forward strand.
GATGTGCTAGAGAAAGAAAAGATTTGCACATCGAACGGTTTTTCCAAAAGTATTCGTCAATTCATTTCCTGGACCAAGGTTGATTCAAGAGTGAATCGCCCCATCGTTTCTATCCAGTTGTCACAAGTTTGATCTTTAGAAAAGATCTCACATGTCACCCACCAAGAGCTTGTTTGATGTTGGCTCTAGAAGGATTTCCATCTTCTTCGTGAATATTTAACATATCACTCGGATGTTTAGGCAAATATAACAAGGATAATGCATAGGACTCTTAATATATACTTACTTTCCACATTGTGTGAAACAACAAGTCTTCATGGATTTTGTGTCCTAATGAGATATTGTGGATGATCTTTTGGCTCTAGACTCAATTGTGCACATTTGGTTCCTATGTCAGAGACTAGGGAAAGGGTCTCATTCTTCAATATCAACAATCTCTAGGAGAAAGTCGATAGATTATGTAGGTTCTCCGTGAGAATGAAACAAGTCCTTTTAAGAGGAACTTAAGTAGCTTGGGAAGTTATAGTGCAGTGCGTCACTGGGTCCATGACGTATTGTCTTCAATACTGGTGTTACCTTGGTAACAGCCAGTAGCATATGAATTGAACCCGGTTTCTGCCCTAAGGTTGAATTAATGGAGGGCTATTTATTTTCACCCTTTTCACATTCAATTATTTTTCATTCTTCAACCCCTTCAGCGCTTACCGAGACTTCATAACTAGAACCTTGTTGGGTTTATTCCAGTACTAGCTCTGTCTCAGTCCGCACTTTTCCCGTATTCTCATTTTTTTCCTTTTTTTTCATCATACCTAAGGACTTCTACACTATCTAGTGGATTGTCCCTGGGTAGATCCCTCCGGCTCTGGCGAGATCGTGGGAACTAATTCCTAACCTAACTATCCATATAACACCATGCATAAAGTAAATTGGTCGGTCTTTTGGTATAGTTCTTTCCTTCATGAAACCACTTGAAAAATCATTTGGAAAATCAATCAAGGTACTTGTGATAAAAAATCAAAGCATTTTGTACCTTAATTGTTTTGATCATTTAGAAATGCTCCCCCTCAACATGTGCATATGATTTTGAAATTGTTTAGTACATGGAGGCAATAGTTCTTTGAAATAATTTCTTGATCACAATTTTCATGGAAAAAGCCATTTGATTTTCTTGGTAAATTCTCCCCCTCAAAATGTGCGTCGGTTGTATAAAATAATTTAGCACATAGAGGAAAGAGTTCTTTTGAAGTACATTCACGATCACATTTGCCATTAAGAAACCATTAGAAAATCAATCAAGGTACTTATGTTGAAACATAGAAATCTTAGTACCTTGAAAGTTTATTTTCTTTTGAAATGCTCCCCCTCAATATGTGCTTCGAGATTCGAAAGCATTTAGCACATATGGGAGAGCAGTGCACATTTGAATCAAACAATTACCTTTTTTCCAATTTCATATTAAATCACAAATTCTCCCCCGATCAAAAATATCGAACCCTTTGAGATTTTGGATCCCAAGTGATTTAATAAGGTTTAGAAAACATAGGAGAAAATGTGGCCTGGTTTAATTACTCTTCTGTTTTTTGGTTAAATGCTCCTCCTCAATCATGTGCATCATATATTTGAAATCGTTTGGCACATGAAGGAAGGAGTGCCTTTAAAGGACTAAAACAGATTTGAGATTTAAATCACTATCTCTCCCCCGATCAAAATTTTCAAACCTCTTGAGATTTGTTATCCCAATTGATTTAAATTATTTAGAAAATTTTAGGGGAAAGACGTGGCCTGGTTTACTTTTGAAAAATGACATATAAGGATCAATTTTAGAATTAAAGATTGTTAGTGTCAGGTATGATAGTTTTAAGAGATCTTTAAGTAAAATAAAACAATTTCACAATCAAACAAGAACAAAATTTTTTTAATTTTGAAAGATCTTTGAGTTTTAAAGAAAATCATACCATGACATAACATTAAATCTTTAGATCACCACTTATTATCGTACAAACGGACTCTTTTGACGATATATTGTTTGAAAATTCTTAAGATTGAAATCACTCTCCCCCTCAATCGAAGAGCGTAGTCGTTGATTGAATGACTTATGTTTAAAAATGAAGTCCGGTTGATTTCCAAAATTTTAGTCCAATTATTTTCAAAACAATATTTTCAAAATTGTTTTAAGAAAAATGGAATCATCCACTACTTTTTCCTGCACAAAGATACGTGTTGGTTAAGATGCTTTTGTTGTTGTTGTTGTAGGGCTTGAAGAAAACCATCTGTTGATGCAGTGAGACCTCTGAAGTTGCATCTATCGTGCCAACTATCCATAGAGAGATCCAATTAAGCTCCATTTTTTCTTTTGTCGACCCAAGAAATAGTTACCCTTTCCTTTCGGCATCCAATCATCTTCTTATGTGGGATCCGGATCGGGAATATTCTTATAAACCATGATATCTGCATACGTTAGTGGACACAAACAGATATATGGTGGTCGACATCACCCAAACAGCAATCGACTAATAAAAGTCAATCCAACATATCAATCAGTTCATATAAGGCATGAGAATAAAGTGTTTATCAAACTATAATCATCTAATTCTAACAGTCATATCCTAGGCACCTAGTCCTTCAACGTAGGTTAACATCATTTTTCAGTTAGGCATATAGGATAATTATATAAGCTCGTTAGATTATATAAATTTGAAAACATTCCCCCCCTCAATCAATGACTCATTTCATAAAAAGTTTTAGCCAAGCTGAAATCATTGATTGAGTTTTGCAAATTTGTGAAAATTCTGATTGATTTTCAAGCAACTCATTTACCACCATTTTGTTAAAACAAATATTTTTCTGAAGAATTTTAGAAGGAAAAATATTTGAGTAGGAACAGCAGTCCTTCGACATACTTTCCTCATATTGTTTTAGGATAAGTGCACAAAATTTTTGAAAATTGGTTTATCGCAGCACTTTCCTTCTTTTAAGAGCGGGTTGCTATCTGAAATAATAGCAAACCATGGTTTAAGCACGGGTTACAGTCTGAAATAACTGAAAGCCATAGTTTGAGACATGTTTTGAAAAGAATATTTACACCTCCTGCTCGAACTTCATCTATGGTCCCGTGCCATTATTGAATGACATTTCTAAGACCGTAGATGTTATCGATACCAGGAGACATGTCTTGAGAAAACAATATTTTTTGTCTTTTTCAATTTTTTTTGACTTTTATGGGTTTTTGTTGGTTTTATATTTTTCTATTTTCTTTTTTTGATAGATATTTACAAAGATAGATTAGATGATATAGTTTAAGAAGAATGATGATACGAGTACCGAGATAAGGATATCAAACAGCCTCGTTGCAGAAGATAGAAGTCATCATCTCTTAAACTTTCACCACCAAAGCTTTCGAGACTCCTGAATTTAGAGAAGTTGAGCCATCTGAAAGTGAGACTTTGGCAGCTTCACCCAAAACCGAAAATCCTTTTGTTGAGCAGATTCGAAGCTCTATTTCAAGCTTGCCTTAGACAAGTGCACAAAGAAGCACACCATTATCATCGATCTTGCTGCTCTTTTTAAGAATAATCATCGTGATTCTTCGTTCGAGGTTATATCATCCAATAGAACAACAACGTATCATCCCACACATAAAACAATCTTCTCATATTTCTTTTCTACTGACGTCTGAAGCGATCCATACCAAAAGGTATCAAGAGACAAATTCCCCCAAGTAGTTGAATTGATGTCGCCAATCTCTTGGAATGAAGCTCAAGAACCCAAATACACATATACCCAAAGACAGAGAACCTTATAACATCGAAGTAGCAGATTAAGTCCGATTGCCAAAGAATAACCCCGATGTATAATTTTCTCTCCCCCTGAATAAAGCGTATGAAGCTCAAGAACCCGAAGTACCCAAATTCCCAAAGAAAGAATAACCGATAACACTGAAGTAGCATGATGAATCACTGATTATCTCTGCAGATGTCATCTCCGGAATAAGTGATTATCACTGAATCACCGATTACGCTCTCAAGTGAAATATCTGAGCATCCCCAATGTACACAATTCCTCTCCTCTGATGATTGCGATAACATCAAAATCATCACACACTTGTGTACCTAAACTAACTCTTCCATCTCTTCCCCCACATAGTTGGAATAAGGACACTAAACGCCATGAGTCAAACCTTGAGTTTCTCTGCGGTAATGACATTTGTCTTCCCGGGATTTCTTCAATCACTAAGAAGTATTAAGTTCATCAAGTTTACTTGCGTTTAGATACGTGTCTCCTTCCCCCTTGCTGGTTTTGATACTTCAGAATCAGCAACACAATATTAGCCCATGTACAAGAAATCTTTTGAGAAGAACATCATTAGCTCAGATGTATCTGTCAGAATAAACTTGCTGAAGAATGTGAGCAAGTCTAATTGGGGATTGAATCTGACATTTCACTCCCCCAATTAGTGCTCTCCCCTAAACTGACAATCTTTATGATGAATGCTCGAAATATGAAGAAGTATTTAGATCGTTAAATGCAACACGTCTTTAGTCTTCTAACATGCAGTAGAAAATGTAGAACAGACTGTAGACTCGACCTTCTTCAAGATTGTCCGTTTGGGGATCAGGAAGTTAAAATCTTCAACTCACCAAATGCATTCCCGTTAACTTACAAATAGCAAATCCCCTTAACTCAAATCCCTCCCAATCAAACAAGAACAGAAAGATGTTCATCAAGGAAATCAGCCCCACAACTGGAAGCACTTTGTCATTAATCATCTCTAACCATGAGAAGATGTCAACCAACAGCTCATAGAAGAAACTCCATGTGAAGATGACCCGATAAGAAGAAGCTCGGATATTACATGAGTTAGGAGCCGTATGACTATTTATACTATGAAGTCAATCAACATGCTGTAAATTCACACTTCTTCTCCCCCTCAAGAATTGCATACGGAGATGCCATTCTTGACTAAACAAGTGATTATCTTCATAATGTATTCTATTCACACTTCTCCCCCTGAAAGGTAGCCTATGATGTCGCCATCGTCATTATAATTGAGCAAGTGGAATAAGATTACTAGCAACGATAGTCCGGTTCACTTGATATCTGAAAGCGCATGGAAAAAGCATGAAGCATGTTGATGAGAATGGTCATTAATGAGAAGATTTCTCTTCTTCAGAAGATAATGTGCACTGAAGCGTACACATTTCTTTTCTTTAGAGTACGAGACTTGAACTGTTGTGTTTAAACGTCATAATCTCTCTATTTTCAACTACTCTTGTCAAATTTGTTATCAACCCCATTATCATTCAGTAGGCTCTTTGTAGTGACAGCCGATGGAGAAAACCCAGTATGATGAATTTGACCCTGAAGTAGAGTAACCCGAACATGTGACTTAAACTTGCACATATGTAACAAAGAGCGGTGCCGAGAATTCATGCCCTTTTGAATCGCTAAGTACTCTATACTATTCAACCAACCAACCATCATGTATTAGACGTACATCACCTCTTGAAACTCCACAATTTAATGTGACACTGAGCACTACAACGTAACTCCTTAAAGTGATAGTTATTTTGTGGTGGTAAGAGCCCAATTCCCCCAAGTGGTAAAAGAAAAGGAAAAGACACCAAAACATAACTAGATTTCCATGTCTTCGTATTTGAAAATGTTAAAAGCTCGAACAAGGATCTCGAAGAATCTTCATCCAACCAACCTCGATACCTTCAGATACTAAGTACACTCGCCCGTGATATTTCACTTCAACCTCAAATAAATAATACTAAATTAACGCCGTTGTCACATTTTCTGGTTAAAAGCACAAATCTAGCCTCCTTTGATGTTTTAATTGAACTCTGATAATGGTTTCATCCCGGCCATGCTTAAAAGCACATGAACCCGTAAAACCATGAAATAACCAAACTGCCATGATGAAAATCCAAGCAATCACCCAATTCATGAAGTACACCCTTTGTCCTTTTTTTGAAGTAGAAACCGTAGAACCAACATCAGATAAGATCCATAAATACTTTCTCCTTTCTCCAGGATGGTTCCATTATTACGGTATTTTACAATTCTATGGTTTAAACCGAGAAATAGATTCTTTCGCGGGATTTTACAAAACCAAGAATAAACCGTAAGAAAGATCCGGAAATGCACTTTACTTTTACCAGGATGTTTTCATTGTCACGGGATTTTACAAGTCTATGATTTAAACCAAGAAATAGTTTCTTTCGCGGGATTTTACCAAATCAAGACTAAACCGTAAACAATGTCAGTTTGAATGTGTTATGACAACTTTGGTTTCGGTGAATAATAGTTTTAGGGGAACATGAAGTGGTTCATCAACGGTTCATTCTCCATCTTCAACACTATCATCAACAATTCTTTACCTATACGTAGACAACTTCTGTAGGACCGAAAAGACATGAGATTTATGTGGTTCGGGAGGTCGAGGTTGATCAAACATGGTGAGATGATACATGTTTCTAGTGAGAGAAAGTAGTGAGAGGGTGGAGAAAAAGAAGAGTTTTATTAGATGAAACAAACAATACACAAACCTCACAATTTCCCACACGCCTCATGGAGAGTCATGAGGGGTATTTATAGGCTCTAAACATTACATCTTTGCCACTTAAACAATACTAGTCCCTGCGAGCAAAGTATACTACGAATCTAGTCCAATTCACTAGTGTGACGTTATCTTTATAAAATAGCAAGGCTAACAATCTCCCTCCAAGATATCGTCACACGTGAATGGTTACAATGAGACATATAAATACAAAACAAAGTAAATTACAATGGTAATGAACAATGTTGACGTTGTTGAAGCGCAGAGTCTCTGTAGTCTAGATACTGAGGCAAACTTGAAGTTCTCCTTCCGACGATCTCGGCATTTGATCTTTGGCATTGACGGCACAAATCCTTGTAGCTCTGAATTTCAACTGTAACGGTCTAGTTAGGTTATTACTCCCTCCTAACTAGTGAGCCATTTTCTTTCTTATGAAACCCTCCTGAATCAACAACTCTCTTCCAACACGCAGCAGAGAAAATAGACTCTTGATTGTAGCACAGTGGTTGTCGTTCTGGGAACATCATAACAACATATCTCACTTAGTATTGCATCCAAGTTGGTAAAAATCCCCGATGTACACACACTACTTCTCCTTCTTCGGTCTTAAGCACAGTTCCCTTCGTAATCCAATTACAGAAGAGGAAATACCAATTTCTCCCTCCTGATGGTTGCGAGCTATCAGAATCATCATAATGTTGCATCGACATACTAAGTCAAGTAGTATAAACTACTTCCCCTTGGGGTTGACCGTAAAACATCAAAGTACATGTTTCTCCCCCATGATGGTTTCGAACTTTCGGAAGCATCATTAACTTGTACGACCATTAGCATGAAAAGTTCTTGTCATAAGCAAACATCTTGAAAAATCATGACTGGCGTTGAAGATTATTGAAAGATTTTGCTTAGACTGTGAAGTATCATTGACATTCTGTGGTGTCGAATATAACATGAGAATTGTAGATCACATCTCATCCTTTGAACACTTTGGTAAACACACCATTCACGTATTCTATCGGCTATAGTAATGACCACATGGAGAAATAAGCCCGATATACCAAACTTGAACATGACATAAAATTCCCTAGATTTGTTACTTAAGCTTGTACTAATCCTCGTGAAAAAGAAATGGTGTACCCAATGTACAAAACCTCTAGACATATCCTCAACTGCGTGAGACACGGAAGTGATAGTTACGTTGTGGATTAAGCGAGAAAGAATCATAAAAGTAACTAGATAGCCAAGCCTTTATCACACTCTATAATTGCCCAAACAAGTCATCTTCGCGGAAGGGTAGAAAGAAAGAAGACGAAATAAGTAAACGTGCCCGGAAACCTCACTTCAAATCCAATTAAGAAATACCAAACAATAACCCCGTAGTCAACTTTGATCAATCATAAATTCAAGCCGTGACATAATATCTTCCATGATAATGTATCCACCAAAGTACCACACCTCATAACATAACGAATCTCAGCATCATAACTCATCATCAACTAGATTACAAATCATAGCCCAAGTATAAGTGATTCATGAGAACAATTAATTTTCCTAAATTAAAGCCCAAATCTCCTAATAAATGTAATCGACTCATGAACAAAATAACACAAGAGACCCGATCCATATCCGTTTTATAACCAAATTAAATCCAAAGTTAACTCACTATCCAAAATTAGACCCGGTCCATAATAATATTAGGCCAAACATCTAGCTTGCAATTTACTTGAGCCTATTCCATTCGTATAAGCCCATAAGACCCGATCTAAAATCCATTCAGCCCATTCCAATCAAATTCATATTTGAAACACAAATCATCCCGTTCAAGACTATAGACAATTCACACTTCCAAAGCCCATTATCACCCGGTTTATGTCCTAAACAATACTTCATAATGAAAATTACACTCGGTACAAGAAATGTGATACATCATAACGTGTGATTCTTGAGTGAGGCCCAACAACAAACATAATCAAAAACCCATTACCACATTCGTTAAGCACCTGCCGGGCCTGATCCAATTAATTAAACACCCGAGGCCCAATTATCCAACATACGACCCATGCATTAGGTAATATCCGATCCAATAAGAATACACTACCCTAATTTCGGGTATTTAACCATCACATACCAGCTCCCATTCAAACCCTAATTTGTCTCTATCTTAAAAGAAAATTACACGCCCCCACTCTCACACACCCTAATCTCATATACCAGACGCCTCCTTTTAATTTTTTTCATCCAAATCATTCGAAACCCTAATCTCAATTAGCAAGTTTGCCTCTCCATCTCCAAAGGATGTACGCAAATATCACTCATCACAGGGATGGTTTGAGTCGATAATGCCACATGGATGGCTCAAGGAATTGATTGGTTTCGACAACAAAACAAAAAACATCAAGGTAGGTTTTACATCATAAATTTGTTTTGATTACCATTTACTGAATGAAAGAAAGAATGAAACCCGAAGGTTTTGATTTTTCTTTGAGATTCGAATAGTAAAAGAGAGGTTCAAGCTTCTCACATAGATCTATGATGATCTCATTCTTGTTTAGAAAGACCTTCGAGTCTTGATGTTTCATTAAAACAAACGAAGAATGATTCTGAGATCGTTTACTTTAGTTTACTCTTTTAACATATGGTCTAAATAGATCGATGATGTAAACATTCTTTAGTGTATAGATCTTGTTAGATCTATGATTTTTGAGAACCATACACAAAGAATGATACTGAGATTGTTCATCCTTTTAATAAGCACACAAATAATCTGAGACTTTTTAGAGTTTGGAAAGACATGTATTACTTAATATAAACGAACATGAGAAATGATTATAACACTCTTGTTATAAATCATTTCTTGTTTAGATTCGAATATTTAACATGAGGCAACATATTTCAAACAAAGTTAATGAGGAAATGATACGTGTGAAAGACCTTTGAAAAAGGTTTCGTTTGACATTATATAAAGACGTTATGATTCTGAGGCTTAGTTGATTGTCATTATCCTTTAGGTGTTGAAGCACAATGAGATTGGATGAGATATTGATGAGGTAATTGTTGTAGAATGTGATGCATATGTAGTGATTATAAAGATGTTGATAGTCTCGTTTGATGATAGTAGTTTCTTGTTTGATGGTGTTTCTTCATGATAATTCGTTGATTATGGCATTTGAAGTATGTAGATAAGAATCTGCTGAGTCAATTGAATGTAGCTGTTGTTTATGTTTTTGATGTTTTGTGATAAACCGCATCATTCACATCCAAATCGCATAGTCCCATACGTCAAAACGCATGAGAAGGACAAATCGCATCTTTTTGCAACTTTGACAAATCGCATTTGACATAACTCACATTTGACACAACTCGCATCTGACACAACGCACATCTGACACAACTCGCATCTGACACAACTCGCATCTGACAAAACTCACATGTGACACAACTCGCATTAGGTACGTTGAATCTGGACAAGTCACAGTCAAAACTGTCAACTCCCATAAAGAAATCAGTCAACCCGCATTGATGAAATTGAGTGTAAATCGCATTCAAAAATAGAGCGATATAACCATTTTATCACTAAAACCAGAAAAACTGTATGCAAGATAATCATTTGACCCATGTTTGACCATAAAGATAAGACAGTTTTGACCACTGATGATAGAACTATTATGACCACACAAACAGTTTTCAGAAACTTTTATAAATACAGTTATACAACCTTTAAGACTGATATAAAAATTGTAAGAAACTGATTGACCAAATGAAACACAAAACCAACAGTTTAACATATCTTAAAAACATATTCAACCAACATAACCATCATCAAAACTTGTTTTCACAATAGTACGAATCAAACCGTATCCAAGAATGAACAAACCGCATATTAAGACCACTCAAACAAAACATATGAATCATCACAACACAACCATGGCTCTGATACCAATTGTTAGGATCACACTTTTTATATTGTTTGATGATTCGGGTGGTCTAGGATGGTGATAGTATATGAATGCCATATTTATAGAGATGAAGAGAGTAGAGAGGGTGATTCTAGAGAGATAAACAAAAGAGAAAAGGTTAGATTGAATGAGAAGCACTACCCCTTCCAAGGATGGAAGGGGTATTTCTAGTTATAAACTAAACGCCCTCCTGTCGGGCTGTGGATCAGGCATACAGTGGGTAAAGACCCATCCTTCCTCCACGGTGTTACTCTAAACTAAACTACGCTAATAACTAACTAATAAACAAGTGAATAACGATATGTCTACGAGCTAACATATGCTAGATTATAATTGGGGTGACCGACACTTCCTTATGGAATTTCTAATTCCTAACATTTTTGACAAAGGTTTAGCTAAACAACAAGGCCGGATGCTAATCCGTGTGGTTCTCCTAGATTTGGTTGGTGGTGGTACTACGGAAGGTGGTAAAATGAAGTTTTGGATTTCTTGAAAGGGATTGTTTTTACTAGATGGTTCATCAATATTTGAGGACCTTTTCGATGACATGATGATGATTGTTTGTGAGGTTGAGAGTGATGGATATGCAAGCATTTTGAAACCTTATTTATAGAGCAAATAATGCATTGCAATGAATGCTAAAACCAAAATATGGACTATAATCTAATGATTAGATATGAATTTAAGGCATGTGATCATAAGAACACAAGCATTAAGTAACATATTCATTAGTGAAAAAGCTAAAGTGAAAAAAATAAGAAAATTTTTTGGCTACTGTGGTACGTTTCCCACAGATCCGTTCCTTTAGGGATCCGTCCAGCATAAATGTTGGGATCCGTGGAACTGGTGTTCTTTGGCAGCTTAAAATTTTGCATTTGGAAATAATAAAGTCTAGTGTGTGTCTATATGAAAATCATGTGGAGTTTCGGTTATCTCGACTACTTTTAAAGAGGAAAAATAAACAAAGAAGTGAAAAAGCATATATATATATATATATTTACGTGAGATAACCCGAGTGCTCCTTAATTCATTTTTGCTTAATTGAATGTACCCGAAAACACATATTAGTTATGTATTCCCTTTAGCATTCAAAAGACATGAGATGCAATGAAAAAGGTTTTTACTTCGTATTAAAAATGAAAGAAAAAGTTTGTCCCAGACGTGAGAGTGATTTAAGAAAAAATGATACAGGGAGAAGTATCTTTTTAGAAAGAGTTTCGAAGAATTTCTTGTATAGAAAAAGAAAATTATCTTAAGTTTTGAAAATAAATCCACATATTGTTTGTGAGTTGTGTGTGAAATAGAGATCCTGGACTTAGAAAAAAAAGGTAAGGCAAACATTTATGTACCTTGTAGAATGAAAATATTTCATGAGGATTGTTCCATAAGACCAAGACCAAGACGAAGCAAGTTGAATTTTTCCTGCTTCAACGGTTTGGTGAGGACGTCGGCTTTGTTTCTTTGGATGATACATTATCAATAGAAATGTTCCCTTTTTGAACATTATAAAATTGTCTCTTATGAAGTGATGACTGATTTCTATATGCTTGGTACGACAATGCAACACCCGATTTTTGCTTAAGTCAATATCACCTTTGTTGTCGCATAAAATGGCTATGTCACTTAGATGGGTGTCGTAGTCAACTAACATTTGTTTCATCCATAGTGCTTATTGGCATGCTTTGCCGGTGGGAACATATTCGGCTTCGGTTGTTGATATGGCCAATGCCGTTTGCTTCTTCGAGAACCAAGATGTTAAACATAACCCCATAAAAGTACATACATCACTTGTACTTTTCCGGTCAACATAATCACATGCATGGTGAGAATCCGCATATACAATAGTTTCTACCCCCGTCCCCTTAGGATACCATAATCCCAATTGAGTAGTACCCTTAATATATCTAAATATTCTTTTGACGGCTTCTAGGTGTGAAGTTTTTGGGTCCTCTTGAAACTTAGCACATAGACATACACTAAACATGATATCCGGCCGACTAGCCGTAAGGTAGAGAAGACTACTAATCATGCCACGGTATTTGGTGTTATCAACGGATTCACCGTCTTCATCTTTGGTGAGTTTGGTATTGGATGACATTTGTGACAATCCGTACTTTCAGGTCATTTCTCGACACCGTTCATGTCTCATTATTTCAACATTTTAGTAAACTTGGTTTACTTGTTTCAAATTCGCGTAACCTTGGAGGTTTAGCGGCGAATTCATGATCATGACATTCACGTACATTTCATATTGACTATGAGTAGTCTACATTTCATTGACATCATGTGCATCTCATTAGTACATGCACGACATTTCATTTCACCCTTCAACGCGTAATTTTTATGTTTTATAATTTTTATCGCGTGAGTTTTATTTTGATTATTTAACCCGTTACTTTCAAAAATGATCCCGAGGTATTTTTAAACTCACATTTAGTTTATAAAAACTATATTTTTAGTTTTCCTAGTGTTTCACATTTATTTGGTATTTTAATCGTTAACGTTTAATTATTACGTCGTTTTTCTTAAAATCTTACGATAATTATTTTATCACCCGATTTTCACAAGGAAAGTATTTTTACAATTTTTATCACCTCAATACATTCTATTTTGACTTAATAAAAAGTTACTTGCACCAAAAACTCTCATTTACTTTTACTTACACTTTTCTTTCACAATTCATTACATATCCTATCAAAATAAACACAAATACTTACAAGTAAAGATTTAAAAAAAAAAAAAAAAGTACAAAATATCTTGCATTCCCCCCCCCCTTGGCCGACCAAGGGGGAAGGGGTGCATTAATTGATGAATGGTTGTGAATGTTTAAAACCTTACACAAACTCAAAAGTCTTACTTAACAATTATTCACTCATTCACTTTCACTTATATTTTCTCAAGTATTAGCTAAGTAAAACTTTCCTCTCTTCCTTTTTGGCTTCATCAAACCGGTTCTCATTCAAGAGCTCCAAGGGATCAAAGTTTTTTTTTCAAGATCAAGCACAAGTGTTTACAATCTAGTTAATACTCTTCTAAGATTTTGAAATAAAAATCTAGAGTATTTAGGTTATCCTTGTTACCTACACCTCATCAATATCACTAGTAAGCATGTTTTTATCATCCTTATGTTTCCTCTTCATTTTCATAAGTTTCTTATCATTTTTGGAGCTTTTATGCATGTTATGTAGTTTATACCATTTATTTCTTGATTTTAAGGTTTTGTATACTTATTGGTCATCCTATAATTACTCCCAAGTTATTCTTTGGTCTTGATGGTGATTAGGAACCCATGACACCCTAAGAAGGTGTATGGTAGGATTAGAATAGTTGTGGAGTTGATTTGAAGGGATTAGAATAGGTTTTGTCCGAGAAAAACTATTTTCGTAAACTATATTTTGTGTTCTGTCCTTAAAACGAAATTCTGGAAAAACTCACTGATGGTACGACATTTTGGTCTTGAGAATTAGAAAATATACTTTAAAACGAATCCGTGGCCTTTTGAACGGATAAAAACGGAGTTATATCGAAGCCGTGGTGAATTTTTAAAGTTTGGCGACGAAAAGTATTATTTTCTGAAATTGACAGCAAACAGTTTTTATACATTTCGGGTCAAAAACGAGCCTTAAGCTTCACAAATTATTTCGACTAGTCAAAAATATATTAGTTTACTTCGATACGAAGCTAGGGACATATTTTACGTAGAAAACGGATTTAAAACGACAAATATATGGCCGTTTTCATAAAGTTGCCGTAAGTATTATTTTCTGAAAATTTTATTATTTTTGACGTAACAAGTATTTCACTAGCTATATCGTCCATGTTTGCGGCAGTTTTTAACTATGATGCAAAACTTTTTATAACAAAGTGTCTTCTAGTAAAATCAAGTTCATCGGCCATATTTTTCAAAACAAAAAGCCGTTTGTCAAGCGGAGTTATAGTGATTTAATTACGGATGTTCAAACATTGGCCGAAACTTATTTTCTGCACACAATTAGCAAAAACCACCATCTTTAGCCTTTGATATCTATATGATCGAGACCTTTTGAACGAAAACTCCTGAACTGAAACTTTTAGATATCGATACAAACTTTCCAAAACCGTCGAGTTCGTTCTCTAACGATCGACGTACACCATTTTACGACCACTTTTCCGGAGTCATTTTTGTTGATTTCATGGTTTTTCCGACGACATTGTTTTGCGACGAAAAGTGGTAATTTCACCAAAAATCATTATAAAACCATTGTAGGATGACATTTTGACGTAAAAACATGTAAAGTCATTTTTGAAGGGTCAAGACGTCAAAAGAGTATTTTTCGTCGACGAGTAATATTTTCAAAACTCGCAAATGGTATAAATAACATACGAAATGCATGCATAACATTACATTGCAACTCATTACATATCATATCATTGATAATAGGTCCCGGTTGACGCATCATTATAAACCTCAGTGTACTCACATTTGCCGTTATTTCCAGTTTATCCAAGTGAGTTATCATAGCCCCGTTTTTACATGCTTTCGATTATTTTTAAACCCACGGGGGAGAATACATTGCACTACATTTTTTTTGTACGATACCAAGTATGCTAAATTCATTACATTGCTTAAGTTACCACATATGCCAATTTGAAAGTCCCCAGTACATGAACATGAACCGTTAATCTTTGAAGCGAGGATGAGTGGATAGATCTATCGAGGGTGACGCCTCCATCCGGGTTGGTGAATCCCAACCAGGCAAACGGATGCATTTCATTTGATGGTATTACGGAGTTGTCTGGCAAACACTCTGCAGGGGCATACATTATTGAACAGTCTAGTTTCGGGGTCATGGGCTTAGAGCAATTGTAACATTATTTTTACGTGACTGGATTGTCATGCATATTCTATACTTGTGTAGTCGTATAAAACATTTACATAAACCTATGATTTCTCACCAACATTATTGTTGACGTTTTTAGCAATGTATTTTCAGGTAACTGAGGCATTCGCATCATGACATGGTTAGGGACCTATATTTTGAGTCGCGGCGTCGACTTACATTATGTACATTATGGCTCTTTATTTCAAAACATCGTTTGGATTGTAACATATTTGTATTTTGGCAAACTTGTTAAACCTTTTGGGACCGATGTTGTACTCTGATTATGTTTTTATGAAATATCCAACGATGTGTTTTTAAAACGACACTTTAGGTCGTTCAATATAACTGTGATGTGGTGCTATGACAGTCTTTGCCCCCAGGAATTCCATTCCGCTGCAAAACAGGTAAATTGGGGGTGTGACAGATTGGTACCAGAGCTACAGTTATAGAGAACTAGGTTGCATCATTGACCCTAGACTATAGCTACATTATCATAGCATCTCATCATTTCATCATAGTACATATTTATTTTGATCATGCGGATTCACTTACACTTTGTTCGAGATTATTTACATTTATTTCATATCGGTTGTCACAGACATGTCTTCAGATTCTCACCCTATTACCATATCATCGGATGATGATCCATCACATTCCACTGAGGTTGTATCTTCCATCGGATCTACTGCAGCCTTCCCACTGATCATGACCGACACTGAGACCGAACCCTTTGAGGAGGGCGAGGTTGCACCCACACCTCACATTAGCCCAGTTCATAACCCGTTGCTCGCACCATCACCACCACCAGCACCACTATCACCATCATCACCATCATCGTCATATTTTCTTAGAGATCCTGCACCCGCATCGGACTTGCCGCCCAAAAAGCGTGCACGTTTCGATATCCCTACACCACCGTCGACTGAGCCCGAGCCGCCCGTTAGATTTGAGATAGGCGAGAGTTCTAGGGCAGCTACTGCACGACAGCCTTCCACAGAGGCATTAGGTGCCCGTATCGATGCACAGCAGTTACAGATTGATAGTTTGACTCGACAGTTAGGGGAGCTATCGGTTGACAGGATTGAGCCCATCGCCGAGGAGGTCGAGGGTTTGATATTAGGCAGGGTTAGTATTGACTTAGAGTTTCAGGGTCTTCAGCACCGACAGATTGAGGATAGAGAGCACATCACAGAGTTGAGGCAGGAGATGCCCGAGCTGTTTGACCGAGCCGAGATGACTCAGGATGAGTTTCAGCGACAGTCACAGGAGTTAGCTTTAGCCCGTGAGCGTATTGTGGCACTGCAGGGTCAGATGGATGAGATGAGGAGTTTGATTGATAGTTTGGTTCTTCAGATTCGTGATCTCCAGGATAGGGCAGGCGGAGCACCATGAGGTGCCTTATGTAGACTTTTGTCATTGTATAGTTTTGACCATTAGTATCCTAGTCACGGGGTGTGTGACGTAGTTTAAAGAACTTGTAGTATTTTGGTTGTTGTACAAACAAATTATCAAGTATTGACTCTACTATGTAGGAATGGTTATTATTATCTATGATATCGGTCCATGTAGGCCGAAATTTTCATGTATATTATCCACGTGTGTTGTGATTATATTGTGATATTTCATTATTGTTCCGTTGTGATTCCATTTATCTTTATGCATGTTGTGGTTGTGGATATATTTGTATGATGGTTGTTTCTACTTACGAGTTCTCATGATTGTTTCATCTTGTGATTTTGAAGAGTTATGGCACCGAAGAAAGCTACAGTTGAGATGACTCAAGCAGCAATTCAGAAGTTGGTAAATGATAGTATTGCTAATGCACTAAGAGTCGAGAGGGAAACAGTGGCTGCTGCTGCCGCTGAAGCCGCGGCCGCTGCTGAAGCCGCAAGATTAGCTGCTGCAACTGGTAATGCCGGAGGATCGGGGGTTAAGAAATGCTCGTACAAAGATTTCAAGAGTGGTGAACCCACTAAGTTTCGAGGTACCGAGGGAGCTACGGCTATGGTTAGATGGTTTGAAAAGTTGGAGTCGGTATTTTTGCTTTGTAACTGTCCGGATGACAGTAAGGTTAAGTATGCTACGAGCACTTTGCTCGATGGAGCGTTATCATGGTGGAATTCCTACGCTCAACCGATTGGTATGGAGAATGCTTTTAAGCTTACGTGGGAGGAATTTAAGGTCTTGGTTACTAAGAAGTTTTGTCCTCGAACAGAAATCAAAAAGTTAGAGACGGAGTTCTATGAATTGGTCACGATTGGGTACGACATTGACACATACATTCGAAGGTTCCAGGAATTAGCTGCATTATGCCCATCAATGGTTTCTGATAATGAAAAGTTGCTAGAGGCTTTTATCGGGGGACTTCCTGAAGTGATTCAAGGAGATGTGACTTCATTCGATCCACAATCAATTGAAGAAGCTATTCGTGTTACTCAGAAATTGATGGCTCAAGTGGTGAAGCGAGGTAAGTACACCACCACTAACCGAAACAACAACAACAACCCCAACAACCGTTTCAACAACAATAACCGAGGCAACTACAACAACAACAACAGCAACAACAACAAGCGCAAATGGGACAACACAAGGGGTAGGAATGCTACTCAACAACCGCCCAAAAGGCAAGAGGTTGCTAAGGTTTATGCCGCGGGTCAAAAAGAAGGAAAAGGATATTCGGGGGTTTTGCCGAAGTGTAATAAGTGTTTGAGTCACCACAATCCGGGTCGATGTCCTGATCCGTGTGAAAATTGCAAGAAAGTTGGTCACCGTACTAGGGATTGCACGGCACCAAAGGTTACATGTTTTGGTTGCGGGGAACCTGGACACTACAAGAGGGATTGCAAGAAGGGAAAGAATCAAGCGAATCCGAATCAAGGAGGTATGGCTCAAGGAAGGGTTTATGTTATTGGAGGCGGAGAAGATAGAGAAGACCCGAATGTCATTACGGGTACGTTTCTTCTCAATAATCGTTACGCTTCAGTTTTATTTGATTCGGGTGCCGATAAAAGTTTTGTGTCCATTGCATTTGCACCTTTGCTCAACATTAAACCAACTACACTAGACATATCATACAACGTCGAATTAGCTAATGGTAGCGTAGTTTGCACCAACACCATTGTTCGCGGTTGCACATTCAATTTTCTTAATCATCCATTCAACATAGACCTCATGCCCGTAGAGCTTGGTAGTTTTGACGTCGTCATAGGCATGGACTGGTTATCTAAGCATCGCGCAAAGATCATTTGTGATGAGAAAGTTGTACATCTTCCCTACAATGGCGAAACTTTGATTATTCGTGGGGAACGAAGTGGAACTCGAATTAGTATCATATCGAGTATCAAAACGGAGAAGTACATTAAGAAAGGTTGTCTTGCTTTCTTAGCTCATGTAACGGAGAAAAAGTCGGAGGAGAAGCGACTTGAAGATGTTCCTATTGTTCGTGAATTTTCCGAGGTATTTCCCGAGGATTTACCTGGACTTCCACCGGCACGTCAAGTAGAGTTTCAAATTGACTTAGTGCCCGGAGCTGCACCGATTGCACGAGCACCGTACCGTCTAGCGCCATCCGAAATGCAAGAGTTGTCTAATCAATTGCAAGAACTTCTAGACAAAGGATTCATTAGGCCGAGTTCCTCGCCTTGGGGAGCACCGGTTTTGTTTGTGAAGAAGAAGGATGGATCCTTCCGAATGTGCATAGATTATCGAGAATTGAACAAGTTAACGGTGAAGAATCGTTATCCACTCCCCAGGATTGACGATTTGTTCGATCAGCTGCAAGGTTCTAGTATTTATTCCAAGATTGATCTTCGTTCAGGTTATCATCAGCTTCGAGTTCGGGAAGAG
The DNA here is from genome assembly GCA_019973895.1 of Chrysanthemum seticuspe. Lineage (NCBI taxonomy): Eukaryota > Viridiplantae > Streptophyta > Magnoliopsida > Asterales > Asteraceae > Chrysanthemum > Chrysanthemum seticuspe. The sequence continues at coordinate 188,009,164 of BPTQ01000007.1, forward strand.
GATATTCCTAAAACTGCATTTAGAACACGTTACGGTCATTACGAGTTTCAAGTGATGCCGTTTGGATTGACTAATGCACCGGCGGTATTCATGGATCTTATGAATAGAGTATGTAAGCCGTACTTGGACAAGTTTGTGATTGTGTTCATCGACGACATCTTGATCTACTCCAAGAGTAAAGAAGAGCATGAAGAGCACTTAAGGACGATTTTAAGGCTACTCAAGAATGAGAAGTTATATGCTAAGTTTTCGAAGTGTGATTTTTGGAACCACAAAGTGCAATTTCTTGGTCACATCATTGATAGTCAAGGACTACAAGTTGATCCCGCAAAGATTGAAGCCGTGAAAGATTGGTCTACTCCAACGAATCCTACTGAAATTCGTCAATTTCTAGGACTAGCCGGGTATTACCGAAGGTTCATCGAAGGTTTTTCGAAGATAGCGAGACCTTTGACCAAGTTGACGCAGAAAAACAAGAAGTACGAGTGGGGAAAGAAACAAGAAACTGCTTTTCAGTTGTTGAAGCAAAAGCTTTGCAGTGCGCCGATTTTAGCACTACCCGAAGGCATTGAGAACTTTGTTGTATATTGTGACGCTTCGCATAAAGGACTTGGGGCTGTTTTAATGCAAAATGAGAAGGTGATTGCGTATGCTTCTCGACAACTTAAGACGCATGAGAAGAATTACACAACTCATGATCTCGAGTTAGGAGCCGTAGTTTTCGCGCTCAAGATTTGGAGACACTACCTTTACGGTACCAAGTGCACAGTGTTTACCGACCACAAGAGTTTGCAATATATTCTTGATCAGAAAGAGCTTAACATGAGGCAACGTCGTTGGTTGGAGTTACTCAGCGACTACGATTGTGAAATCAAGTATCACCCGGGAAAAGCCAATGTTGTGGCTGATGCTCTTAGTCGGAAAGAGAGGCCTAAACCTTTAAGAGTTCGTTCATTGGGAATGACAATTGTTTCTCCTTTACCATCGAAAATCCGTGAAGCACAAGTTGAAGCACTTAAGGAGGAAAATCGACCAAGTGAAAAGCTTTATGGCATGCCCGAAAGCGCAAATGGTTTTGTGAAGAGAGCAGATGGAGTACTATGTTTCAAAGATAGAATGTGGGTTCCATTGTGTGGCGGAATACGGGAATTGATTATGCATGAGTCGCATAAGTCAAAGTATTCTATTCATCCAGGATCGGATAAGATGTACCAAGATCTTAAGAAGCTTTATTGGTGGCCGAACATGAAAGCGGAGATTGCCACGTACGTTAGCAAATGTCTTACCTGTGCTAAGGTAAAAGTCGAATACCAGAAGCCGTCAGGATTGCTCCAACAACCAGAAATTCCTCAATGGAAATGGGAACGTATTACTATGGACTTTGTTACGAAACTTCCTAAGACATCGGGAGGTTACGACGCTATTTGGGTAATTGTTGATCGCCTTACCAAGTCAGCTCATTTCATACCGATTAGAGAGACTTATTCCATGGAGCAACTCACTAGACTTTATGTCAAAGAAATAGTCTCGAGGCACGGAGCACCAATTTCTATCATTTCCGACAGAGATAGTCGATTCACTTCAAACTTTTGGAATTCATTGCAAGATTCATTCGGAACCAGATTAGAGATGAGCACAGCATATCACCCACAAACCGATGGTCAAAGTGAAAGGACCATTCAAACATTAGAAGACATGCTGAGAGCATGTGTGATTGATTTTGGAAATGGTTGGGCTAACCATTTGCCATTGATTGAATTCTCGTACAACAATAGTTATCACACCAGTATCAAGATGGCACCATTCGAGGCACTGTATGGTCGTAAGTGCCGATCACCTGTTTGTTGGGCCGAGGTAGGAGACGCACAACTTACTGGCCCAGAAATGGTACGGGAAACCACGGAAAAGATTGTTCAGATTCGTGATCGACTTAGAACTGCAAGGAGTCGACAGAAAAGTTATGCGGATGTTAGACGCAAGGATTTGGAATTTCAAGTGGGTGACAAAGTTATGTTGAAAGTATCGCCTTGGAAGGGCGTGGTACGTTTTGGAAAACGTGGAAAGTTAAACCCGAGATACATTGGACCATTCAAGATTTTGAGCCGAGTTGGTCCTGTAGCTTATCGACTTGATCTTCCGTCAGAACTTAGTCATGTGCACAACACGTTTCATGTTTCGAACTTGAAGAAGTGTCTTTCAGACGAATCGCTCGTTATTCCATTGGACGAAGTTCATATTGACGACAAACTCAACTTTGTGGAAGAACCTGTAGAAATCATGGACCGCGAGGTCAAGCAGTTGAAACAGAGTCGTATTCCTATTGTGAAAGTTCGTTGGAATTCTCGACGAGGTCCTGAGTTTACTTGGGAACGGGAAGACCAGATGCGACGCAAGTATCCACATCTTTTCGCCGACACTGTTACACCTAACAACGTTTGAATTCAGGGACTGAATTCCTTTTTGGATGGGCGAATGTGACAATCCGTACTTTCAGGTCATTTCTCGACACCGTTCATGTCTCATTATTTCAACATTTTAGTAAACTTGGTTTACTTGTTTCAAATTCGCGTAACCTTGGAGGTTTAGCGGCGAATTCATGATCATGACATTCACGTACATTTCATATTGACTATGAGTAGTCTACATTTCATTGACATCATGTGCATCTCATTAGTACATGCACGACATTTCATTTCACCCTTCAACGCGTAATTTTTATGTTTTATAATTTTTATCGCGTGAGTTTTATTTTGATTATTTAACCCGTTACTTTCAAAAATGATCCCGAGGTATTTTTAAACTCACATTTAGTTTATAAAAACTATATTTTTAGTTTTCCTAGTGTTTCACATTTATTTGGTATTTTAATCGTTAACGTTTAATTATTACGTCGTTTTTCTTAAAATCTTACGATAATTATTTTATCACCCGATTTTCACAAGGAAAGTATTTTTACAATTTTTATCACCTCAATACATTCTATTTTGACTTAATAAAAAGTTACTTGCACCAAAAACTCTCATTTACTTTTACTTACACTTTTCTTTCACAATTCATTACATATCCTATCAAAATAAACACAAATACTTACAAGTAAAGATTTAAAAAAAAAAAAAAAAGTACAAAATATCTTGCATTCCCCCCCCCCCTTGGCCGACCAAGGGGGAAGGGGTGCATTAATTGATGAATGGTTGTGAATGTTTAAAACCTTACACAAACTCAAAAGTCTTACTTAACAATTATTCACTCATTCACTTTCACTTATATTTTCTCAAGTATTAGCTAAGTAAAACTTTCCTCTCTTCCTTTTTGGCTTCATCAAACCGGTTCTCATTCAAGAGCTCCAAGGGATCAAAGTTTTTTTTTCAAGATCAAGCACAAGTGTTTACAATCTAGTTAATACTCTTCTAAGATTTTGAAATAAAAATCTAGAGTATTTAGGTTATCCTTGTTACCTACACCTCATCAATATCACTAGTAAGCATGTTTTTATCATCCTTATGTTTCCTCTTCATTTTCATAAGTTTCTTATCATTTTTGGAGCTTTTATGCATGTTATGTAGTTTATACCATTTATTTCTTGATTTTAAGGTTTTGTATACTTATTGGTCATCCTATAATTACTCCCAAGTTATTCTTTGGTCTTGATGGTGATTAGGAACCCATGACACCCTAAGAAGGTGTATGGTAGGATTAGAATAGTTGTGGAGTTGATTTGAAGGGATTAGAATAGGTTTTGTCCGAGAAAAACTATTTTCGTAAACTATATTTTGTGTTCTGTCCTTAAAACGAAATTCTGGAAAAACTCACTGATGGTACGACATTTTGGTCTTGAGAATTAGAAAATATACTTTAAAACGAATCCGTGGCCTTTTGAACGGATAAAAACGGAGTTATATCGAAGCCGTGGTGAATTTTTAAAGTTTGGCGACGAAAAGTATTATTTTCTGAAATTGACAGCAAACAGTTTTTATACATTTCGGGTCAAAAACGAGCCTTAAGCTTCACAAATTATTTCGACTAGTCAAAAATATATTAGTTTACTTCGATACGAAGCTAGGGACATATTTTACGTAGAAAACGGATTTAAAACGACAAATATATGGCCGTTTTCATAAAGTTGCCGTAAGTATTATTTTCTGAAAATTTTATTATTTTTGACGTAACAAGTATTTCACTAGCTATATCGTCCATGTTTGCGGCAGTTTTTAACTATGATGCAAAACTTTTTATAACAAAGTGTCTTCTAGTAAAATCAAGTTCATCGGCCATATTTTTCAAAACAAAAAGCCGTTTGTCAAGCGGATTTATAGTGATTTAATTACGGATGTTCAAACATTGGCCGAAACTTATTTTCTGCACACAATTAGCAAAAACCACCATCTTTAGCCTTTGATATCTATATGATCGAGACCTTTTGAACGAAAACTCCTGAACTGAAACTTTTAGATATCGATACAAACTTTCCAAAACCGTCGAGTTCGTTCTCTAACGATCGACGTACACCATTTTACGACCACTTTTCCGGAGTCATTTTTGTTGATTTCATGGTTTTTCCGACGACATTGTTTTGCGACGAAAAGTGGTAATTTCACCAAAAATCATTATAAAACCATTGTAGGATGACATTTTGACGTAAAAACATGTAAAGTCATTTTTGAAGGGTCAAGACGTCAAAAGAGTATTTTTCGTCGACGAGTAATATTTTCAAAACTCGCAAATGGTATAAATAACATACGAAATGCATGCATAACATTACATTGCAACTCATTACATATCATATCATTGATAATAGGTCCCGGTTGACGCATCATTATAAACCTCAGTGTACTCACATTTGCCGTTATTTCCAGTTTATCCAAGTGAGTTATCATAGCCCCGTTTTTACATGCTTTCGATTATTTTTAAACCCACGGGGGAGAATACATTGCACTACATTTTTTTTGTACGATACCAAGTATGCTAAATTCATTACATTGCTTAAGTTACCACATATGCCAATTTGAAAGTCCCCAGTACATGAACATGAACCGTTAATCTTTGAAGCGAGGATGAGTGGATAGATCTATCGAGGGTGACGCCTCCATCCGGGTTGGTGAATCCCAACCAGGCAAACGGATGCATTTCATTTGATGGTATTACGGAGTTGTCTGGCAAACACTCTGCAGGGGCATACATTATTGAACAGTCTAGTTTCGGGGTCATGGGCTTAGAGCAATTGTAACATTATTTTTACGTGACTGGATTGTCATGCATATTCTATACTTGTGTAGTCGTATAAAACATTTACATAAACCTATGATTTCTCACCAACATTATTGTTGACGTTTTTAGCAATGTATTTTCAGGTAACTGAGGCATTCGCATCATGACATGGTTAGGGACCTATATTTTGAGTCGCGGCGTCGACTTACATTATGTACATTATGGCTCTTTATTTCAAAACATCGTTTGGATTGTAACATATTTGTATTTTGGCAAACTTGTTAAACCTTTTGGGACCGATGTTGTACTCTGATTATGTTTTTATGAAATATCCAACGATGTGTTTTTAAAACGACACTTTAGGTCGTTCAATATAACTGTGATGTGGTGCTATGACAGTCTTTGCCCCCAGGAATTCCATTCCGCTGCAAAACAGGTAAATTGGGGGTGTGACAACATTGGTATTCTTATAGGTTTTGACTCTTCTAATCCAAATTTCTTTAGCATTTCTTTTATGTATTTGGATTGATTAAAGAAGATACCATCTTCTAGTTGTTTGATTTGTAGACCAAGAAAGAAACTTAATTCTCCCATCATACTCATCTCAAACTCATCATGCATGATTTTTGAGAAATCATCACACATGTCTTGACAAGTCGATCCAAATATAATATCGTCCACGTATATTTGAACAATGATTATTTGTGAGTCCTTTTTCTTTATAAAAATTTTATTGTCAACTAAGCCCATGGTATAGTCAATTTTGATTAAAAATGATTTGAGTCTATCATATCAAGCCTTTGGGGCTTATTTAAGACTTTAGAGAGCTTTATTTAGTTCGTACACGTGATTAGGTTTTTCGAAATCGATAAAGCCCGGAGGTTGAGCTACATAAACTTATTCATTAATAAAACCATTTAGAAAAGTACTTTTAACATCCGTTTGACAAAGCTTAAGATCATGAGCACAAGCATAAGCAAGAAGTATTCTTATAGACGCTAATCTAGCTACGAGAGCATAGGTCTCATCAAAGTCTATGCCTTCTTGGTGGTTATACCTTTGGGCAACAAGTCTAGCTTTATTTCTAGACACGACACCGTTTGCATCTAACTTGTTGTTATATACCCATTTTGTTCCGATTATGGTTTGGTTTTTAGGTAGTGGGACAAGTGTCCAAACATTGTTAGAAAGAAATTGGTTTAACTCTTCTTGCATAGCCATTACCAAACTTTCATCTTTTATGGCTTCTTGAGTGTTTTTAGGTTCTATGGTTGAGACAAAACAAAATAAACTACTTTGGTTTTGGACTTGAGATCTTAAGGTTCTTTCATTTAAATTTCCTATAACCTTTTCTACGGGATGATCTTTAGACTCTTTAATATTGATGATTTTATTGTTTAATGGTTCATCTTCTTTATTTATGTTTTCTTTGATTTCTATGACTTCACCTTCGATTAACTCGTCATCGACAAGAGGTAGGGTAGTTTTAGGTGGACTCTCATCAAATTTTACGTTTAAAGATTCTTCAACTTTCATGGTTTCTTTATTTAATATTACGTATGCTTTACTATTAGGATAATATCCTAAGAAGATACCTTCGGTTGATTTAGGATCAAATTTAGTTAAGTAATCTTTAGTATTAAGTGTGAAACATTTAATATCAAAGACTCGAAATTGTTCTAACGTAGGCTTTTTGCCTCGTAGTAACTCGTATGGAGTTTTTCCTAAGAATGGCCTAATTAGGACTTGGTTTAGTATATAGGTTGATGTGTCAACGGCATTGCACCAAAAGTTTTGAGGCATTGATTGCTCATTAATCATGGTGCGACTCATTTCTTGTAGGGTTTTATTTTTCCTTTCAACTACCCAATTTGATTGTGGAGTGTGAGGAGCTGAGAAGTTGTGGGTAATACCATTAGCATCACAAAAAGCTCTGAATTGCACTTCATTATCAAATTCCTGACCATGATCCGTTCTGATTGAACCTATAGGACTTCATAGTTGTGTTTGGATTTTCTTACTTAATATTTTAAAGTAATTGAACGTTTCAGTTATATTCTTTAAAAATTTAGTCCATGTATACCTAGAGTAATCATCCACAATAACCAAAGTATAGAAGTTACCTCCATAACTTTGAATAGAGGATGGACCAAATAAATCTATATGTAGTAATTCTAGACACTTAGTTGTAGAAACCATATTTTTAGCTTTATGACTAGCATGGACTTGTTTTCCTATGTTACAAGCATCAGAAAAATGATGTTCGTTTTTTAATTTGGGTAGGTTTCTTACTAGATCTTTGGATGATAGCGATTAAAGAAGTCGCATATTGGCGTGACCCAATCTTAGATGCCATAAGGTCGAAGTATCATCAATAGAGGTAAGACAAAGTTTGTCTTTTGGTTCAATTCCGATTTTAATGACATAGACTCCATGTTTTCTAATGCCTCTTCCTATAGTAATACAACACCCTGAAACTGGGCCTTATGTATTTATTGCGAGAATGCCATTTGAATAGTTGACTACGACTTTCAAAAGTTTAAAGGACTTACGAGAATGGTTAGTCAACCCGATAGTCAAATGATAAGTATTAAATGTATTTAAATGGTAATAAAAAGTATGACGTGTCACATTTATAAGGTACATGGACTCAAAGGGCCTTAGTTGTTAACTTATAAATGTTATAGAAAGTTTAATGTGTTCAAAATAAAAGAAAAAGGACTTGAGGGACAAAAAGTGTCAAATAGTGAAATAGCTTCGGTGTGAAGAAAGTTATAACTAGAAATCTCCAGGATATCTCATTTCATAACTATCCAGAAGTGTATGTGTGATATCGGTTTTGTCAGAGAAAAGAGATGGAAGAACAAGGATTTTCCAAGTGCTTAATTGATGATGTTTAAGTATTCTAATCCAAGAGTTAAGCCATAACTATGATTCTTATCAAGTAAGTAATCCTAATTGTTGAGTTAATTGAAGAATTGAAAAGTTAAGGTTTATGAAACCTAAATTGGGGAATTGGGTAAAAGATGCTTAAAGGCTAATTAAGATGCTATTATAAATTATGAGATAAGTTATATTGATTAAAGTTAGTAATTTATGGGTTAATTATCATATAATCCTTATATGTCTATATTATGATTAGAGATGTTAAAGAGGTGACTTAATGGTTATATAAACTATTATTATAGTTAGTTGATTATGTGTTAAGTGTTTATGTGTTTGATGATCTTAACCTAGGATTGTAAGGATGATGATGGCTATGTAGATGATGATGTCCTTGGTTTCATTAGCTTGTGATCAAGGTAAGTAAACCGGTTATAATGTAAAGTTATAATGAATTCTATGCATTATCTGTTATGTGGTTTATTATGTTAACGTTAATGAATGGCGTGGATAGTTGTATTTATGTGAAAGTAAGTGTAAGGTTAGTCATGTGATAGTCAAGAGTGGATTAAGGATAAAGGAATGTTAAAGCTTAAATAGTTAATGTATGTATTCATGATTAATGTTGTATTGGATTAATGATTGTTATAATGTGTAATGTATGAATGAATTATAATGTTAGGTTATATCCGTTTTACTTACTAAGCTTTATGCGTACGGTTTAAGTGTTTAATGTCTTGTAGGTTGTGTAATGGTGCTTTGACTTGGACTAAGGTCTAAGGTTGGATTATGTGATGGATTAGAAGATTGGTAAGAAGGTAGAACATAGGTAGATGTTGTACCTCGGGTGTTTTAATGATTGGTAAACGTATTGTTAAGTGTCAATGAACATTTTATGGTTGTCGAAGTAATTGAGTTGTCAAACGATATATTATAGCATGGTCAATATGTTTACAGTCTTGCTTAAAGGGGTGTTTGGTATGATGCGTGTTCACACCCGTTTTGGGTTGTAAACGGGTTAATGATTATGAATATGATGTATTATCTCAAGTTTCATTAAGTTTCGAGACTTGAAAGTTGGTTTTTTGGAAATTAGAGTAAGTTGCTAAAGGTTGTGTTTTTGGTAAAATATGTAAATGGGAGCATAAGGCCTTCTGCTTCTGAGCACATGGCCTTCTTCAGTTAAAAGAGGTTTTCTGAGTTTCAGAGTTACATGTCATACGCCCTTATGGGCTTGGCATAAGGCCTTATTCTTAAAAATGCATTTTTACACAAGGGCATATGTTCCATAAGTGGGAATTGAGTCATATCTTAGGCATAAGGGCGTATGGTCCACAAGTGGCTTTAGCATATATTTAACTGTTAGGATCCAAATATTATTGTGTTGATGATTCGGGTGGTCTTGGATGATCAAAATACATGTTTGCCATAGTTAGAGAGTTAGTTGAGAGAGAGGGTGTTCTTGCTAGAGGTTTACACAAAGTATGGAATATTAGATTGAAAGAAGCACCACCCCTTCCATGGATGGAAGGGGTATTTATACTTACAGACTCAACGACCTCCTATCGGCCTGTGGATCAGGGATACAGTGGGTAAAGACCCGTCCTTCCTCCACGGAGTTACACTACGCTAAACTAAACTAATAACTAACTAATAAACTGATAAATAACGTAAACAACGACAAATATACGAGCTAACATATGCTAGACCATTATTGGGGTGACCGACTCTTTAACATGGAATTTTCAATTCCTAACAATCTCCCCCTAAGGGAGGTCACCCCATGAAATACATTTTGCTTCCTAGCATTCTATCTTTGACTTTGTTCTTGAGCTTGTAGACTTGAATTCTTCATTTCCGCAATCTTTGTGCATTAGTAGCGAATCTTCAAAGTCCGCATTGATTTGTATTTTCAGTGGAGGCCTTTAACTGATCCACATCTTTGATGATCTTCGAGCTTTCTTCGAGATCATCAGCCACATTAAATCTCTGGATCACCCTTTATTGTGTTGCCATCATGTGAAGTTGTGACTTTCGGACCGACATGCTCACACTTTTGAATCATGACATCTTTCCATCAGAGTAGCGGAAGCCTTACTGGTTCATGATATTTGCAGCAGCGAAGCAGAAGCATAGTATGAAATATCAGAGCCAGGTTATGTAGATATGCACCAGTCATGATTTCTTCAAATTAAGTGTGGATGCTGTGAGCATGCGGCTTTGGATTGACTCCTCAATTCTGATCAGCTGCAACCGTCCAAGTGTACCTGCAAACAACAATTAGCAATAAAACACACGAAAGTGTCTTTGACCACTTTCGCTGAATTGAGGTACACGGCCCACGGTTCCCCGTTGATCAGTACAAGTACTGCCTGTGATCAGGTAGGATTCCTAAGAATCTCCTTGACAGGGTTTCGCAGCTGTTCTAGCTGTTCTCAAACCGGAACGTCTCAAAGAAGACAACACGGAGTGAGTGAACCAGCGAATTGAGATTCACTGATTGATGAAAAATGATTTGAAAAACAATCGTGTATTGCTTGAAGAAAGAGTTTTGCAATACGACGAAGGTTTTATGCGAAAGATCAATTTTCAATCAAAAACACTTTTTATATTTGAAAATAGTACACAATCGACGTGCTAGCGAAAAGAAGAGATTCGCACATCGAACGGTTTTTCTAAAAGTATTTTTCAATCAGAGATACCTTTTGAATTTGAAATGAATACACATTCGACGTGCTAGAGAAAAGAAGGTTTGCACATCGAACGGTTTTTCCAAAAGTATTCGTCAATTCCATTCCTGGACCAAGGTTGATTCAAGAAAGAATCGCCCCATCGTTTCTATCCAGTTGTCACAAGCTTGATCTTACGAGAAGATCTCACATGTCACCCACCAAGAGCTTGTTTGATGTTGGCTCTAGAAGGATTTCCATCTTCATCGTGAATATTTTACATATCACTCGGATGTTCTGGCAATACCACAAGGATAATGCGTAGGACTCTTAATATATTCTTACTTTCCACATTGTGTGAAACAGCAAGTTTTCATTAATTTTGTGTTCTAATGAGATATTGTGGATGATCTGTTGGCTCTAGACTCAATAGTGCTCATTTGGTTCCTGTGCCGGAGACTAGGGAGAGGGTCTCCTTCTTCAATATCAACAATCTCTAAGAGAAAGTCGATAGATAATGTCGGTTCCCCGTGAGAATGAAACAAGCCCTTTTAAGAGGAACTTGAGTAGTTTGGGAAGTTTAGTGCAGTGCGTCACTGGGTCCATGACGTCTTGTCTTCAATACCGGCGTTACCTTAGTAACCACCAGTAGCATATGTATTGAACCCGGTTACTGCCCTAAGGTTGAATTGATGGAGGGCTATTTCTTTTCACCCTTTTCTCATTCATTTCTTTTTCATTCTTCAACCCCTTCAGTGCTTACCGAGACTTCATTGCTAGAACCTTGTTGGGTTTATTCCAGTACTAGCTCAGTTTCAGTCCGCACTCTTCTCATATCTCATTTTTCTCCTTTTTTTCAATATACCTAAGGACTCTACACTATCTAAAGATCCCTCCGGTTCTGGCGGATCGTGGGAACGAACACCTAACCTAACCATCCTTATAACACCATGCATAAAGTAAATTGGTCGGTCTTTTGGTATTGTTCATTCTTCCATAAAACCAATTGAAAAATCATTTGGAAAAACAATCAAGGTACTTGTGATACGAGATCAAAGCATTTTGTACCTTAATAGTTTTGATCATTTAGAAAACCTCCCCCTCAACGTGTGCGTATGATTTAGAAATTGTTCAACACAAGGAGGCAAGAGGACTTTGAAATATTTTCTTTGATCACAATTTTCATACGAAAAAGCCATTTGATTTTCATGGTAAAATTCTCCCCCTCAATATGTGCATAGGATATTTGAAATCATTTTTATCACATAGAGGCAAGAGTTCTTATGAAGCACATCCACGATTACAACAGCCATTTAAGAAACCATTTGAAAACTCAATCAAGGTACTTTATAAATCACTTTTAAAAAGCTTTCGTACCTCGATAGTTTATTTTCTCTCCCTCAGTATGTGCTTCAAGATTCGAAAGCGTTTAGCACATATGAGCGAGCAGCGTGCACAATTAAATCAAAACGATCACCTTTTATCAAATTTCATTATTAAATCACAAATTCTCCCCCGATCAAAAATATCAAACCCTTTGAGATTTTGGATCCCAAGTGATTTAATACGGTTTAGAAAACATGGGAGAATATGTGGCCTGGTTTAAACACTCATCATGTTTTTGGATAAATCCTCCTCCTCATCATGTGCATTGAGTATGAAGTCGTTTGGCACATGGAGGCAGGAGTGCCTTTAAAGGACTAAAACCAATTCCATTTAAACAGATAAGAGATTTAACTCACGATCTCTCCCTTGATCAAAAATATCAAACCATTTGAGATTTGTGATCCCATCTGATTTAAATTATTTAGAAAAATTTGGGGAAAGACGTGGCAAGATTCAATTTTGAAAGATGACAGATAAGGACCATTTTAAGACATTAAAGATTGTTAGTGTCAGGTATGATAGTTTTTAAGAGATCTTTTAAGTAAAACAAAACAATTTCACAATCAAACAAGAACAGAAAAAATTTCATTTTGAAAGACCTTGATTCTAAAGAAAAAATCATACCATGACATAACATTAAATCTTTAGATCACCACTTAAATTATACAATACGGAACTTTTGTGAAGAAACATCGTTTGAAAATATTTTATTTTAAATCACTCTTCCCCTCAATCCATGACAGAAGTCAATAATTGAGTGACTTAGGTTTTGATAACATGAAGTCCGGTGATTTTTTAAAATTTAGTCCAATATATTTTCAAAACAACATTTTTTTTTTTTTTCATTTTCAAAACAATTTAATTCAATTTACTCAAAAATTGTTTAAAAATGGTATCCTGCACAAAGATTCGTTAGGTGGTTGAGCCGCTTTTGTTGTTGTTGTTGTAGGGTTGGAAGAAAAACCGTCTGCAGATGCAGTGAGACTTCTTCTTACGTTGCATTTTGAATGCCAACTGAGGTCAAATTAAGCTCTGTTTCTTCAATCACTTAGAAGAAAACCATCTGCTGATGCAGTGAGACCTCTTACGTTGCATTTATGCCAACTCTCCATAGAAGTCCAATTAAGCTCCGTTTCTTCATTTGTCAACCCAAGAAATAGTTACCCTTTCCTTTCGGCATCCAATCATCTTTAATTGTGGGATCCGGATCGGGAACATTCTTTTATATACCAATATACCTGCATACGTTAGTGAACACACACAGATATATGGTGGTCGACATCACCCAAACAGCAATCGACTAATAAAAGTCAATGTAACATATCAATCAGATCATATAAATGTATGGGAATAATGTGTACATCAAACTCTAATCATCTAATCCTAGCAATCATATCCTAGGCACCTAGTCCTTCAACATAGGTTAACATCATTTTTAATTAAGCATATTAGGATAATTAAGAAAGCCCGTTAGATGATATAGATTTTAAAACATTATCCCCCTCAATCAATGACTCAATTTGTGAAAAGTTTAAAAGTGCTGAAGTCATTGATTGAGTTTGCAGATTTAATAAAAACTCTGAAACTGATTGTTGTTAAAGCAACTCATTCACCACCATTTTAGAAAACACAACAAATATTTTTCTGAAGAATTTTAGACGGAAAAAAATTTGTGTAGGAACAGCAGTCCTTCGACATACTTTCCTTGTTTTGTTTTTAGGATAAGTGCACGAAATATTTTGAAAATAGGTTTAGCGCAGCACTTTCCTTCCTTTAAAAGAACGGGTTGCTATCTGAAATAATAGCAAGCCATAGTTTTAGCACGGGTTACAGTTTGAAATAACTGCAAGCCATTTGTTGAAGAGCGGGTTACAGTCTGAAATAACTGTAAGCCATTTTTTGAGACATGTTTAGAAAAAAATATTTACACCTCCTGCTCGAACTTCATCTATGGTCCCGTGCCATTATTGAATGACATTTCTAAGACCGTAGATGTTATCGATACCAGAAGACATGTCATAGAAAAAACATATTTTTGGTATTTTTTGAAATTTTCTGATTTTTATGGGTTTTTTTATGGTTTTATAATTTTCTATTTTCTTTTTTCTTGGTTTTATATTTTTCTATTTTGTTTTGCTGGTTTTATAATTTTGTATTTTGTTTTCTGAAAAGTATTTACAAAGATAGAATAGATGATATAGTTAAAGAAGATGATGATACGAGTACCGAGATAAGGATATCGAGCAGCCCCGTTGTAGAAGATAGAAGTCATCATCCCTAAAACTTTCACCACCAAAGCTTTCGAGGCTCTTGTATTGAGAGAAATTGAACCATCCGAAAGTGAGACTCTGGCAGCTTCCCCCCAAACCGAAAATCCTTAAGATGAGCAGATTCGAAGCTCTATTTCAAGCTTGCTTTAGCCAGGTGCACAAGAAAGCACACCATTATCATAAATCCCGCTGCTCCATTTAAGAACGATAATCGAGGATCTCCATTCGGGGTTATATCATCAACAAGAACAGCAACGTATCATCCCACTCTTTAAATTTCTTCTCAAATTTCTTTTCCACTGAAGTCTGAAGCAATCCATTCCAAAAAGGTGTCAAGAGAACAATTCCCCCAAGTAGTTGAATTGATGCAGTCAGTCTCTTTGTATAATGCTCAAGAACTCTCCCGAATACACATCATGAGGGTAATGAAGAACAACTCCCCAATGTTCACATCTTTCGTCCCTGATGAATGTGTATGAAGCTCAAGAACCCAAAGTACACCAATATCCAAGAACTCTCCCGAATACACATCATGCCCGAAAGGAAAACACCTCCCCAATGTTTGTGGTAAACAATGGCTTTCTTCCCTGATGATCGTGTATGAAGCTCAAGGACCCGAAGTACACACATTCCCCAAAGAGAGAACAACCGGTAACATTGAAGAAGCAGGCCGAATCACTGATTATCTCTGCGGGTGACAATCTCTGCGGATGTCAACACCGGAATAAGTGATTATATCTCTGAATCACAGATTAAGCCCTCAAGTAAAACAGCTGAGCATCCCCAATGCACACAATTCTCTCTCCCCTGATGATTGCGACAACATCGAGATCATCACACACCAATGTACCTCTTATATCTTCAGAAACATTCTCTAACATCTCTTCCCCCACATAGTTGAAATAAACACAAAACGCCATGAGTCAAACCTTGAGTTTCTCTGCGGTAATGACAATAGTCTTCCCGGGATATCTTCAATCACTTAGAAGTATTAAGCTCATCAAGATTACTCGCGTTTAGTTACGGGTCTCCTTCCCCCTTGCTAGTTTTGATACTTCAGAATCAGCAACACTTTGTAAGCCCGTATACTAGAAATTTGTTGAGAAGAACACTTGAACTCTTGTGGGAATCAACTTGCTGAAGAATATGAGCAAGTCTAATTGGGGATTAAATTCGACATATCACTCTCCCCCAATTAGTGCTCTCCCCTAAACCGACAATCTGTTTGATAAATGCCATGAATTAAGAAGAAGTCTTTAGATTGTTAAATGCAACTCGTCTTTAGTCTTCTAACATGTAGCAGAAAATGTAGAACCGACTGTAGACTCGACCTTCTTCAAGATTGTCCAGTTGGGGAATAGAAAGTTAACATCTTCAACTCACCAAAAACAAGAACATCACCAAAAATCATCCTAATCAACTTACATCTTGCAAATCCCCTTAACTAAAATCCCTCCCAATCAAACAAGAACAGAAAGATGTTCATCAAGGAAATCAGCAATCAGGCCGCAACGAACACACGAAATGGTAATACCAAGCAAACAATCACATCAAACAAGAACAGAAGGCTGTTCGGAATCATCGTGTTGATGTGCACGTGAAGCATTAACCGGAATCACTTTGTCAATAAACTCATATCAGCTTGTGAAGATGTCAACTAACGGCTCTTAGAAGAGACTCCATGTAAAGATGCCCGATAAGAAGAAACTCGGTTCTTACATGAGTTAGGAGCCGTATGACCATATATTCTCATATTACAATCAACCATGCAGTATTATCATACTTCTTCTCCCCCTCAAGAATTGCATACGGAGATGCCATTCTTGATTAAACAAGTGAAAATCATCCAAATGTAGTCTATTCACACTTCTCCCCTGCAACATTAGCACATGATGTCTCCATCTTCATTATAGTTGAGAAAGTGGAATAAGAAAACAATCAACAGCAGCCCGGTTCACTTGATAACTGAAAACGCATGGAAAAAGTATGAAGCATGTTGATGAGAATGGTCATAATAAGAAGATTTCTCTTCTTCAGAAGATAATGCGCACTGAAACGTACACATTTCTTTTCTTTAGAGTACGAGGCATGAACTGTTGTGTTCATATGTCATTAGAAGATTTCTCTTCTTTCAAAGATAAAGCGCACTGAGACGTACACTTTTCTTTTCTTTAGAGTACGAGGCCTGAACTGAAGTGAACAGACGTCATTATCTCTCTCTTTTCTGCTCTTCTTAGCAAAACATGTAATCATCCCCATTATCATTCTGTAGGCTCTTTGTCGTGACAACTGATGGAGAAAACCCGATATAATGAATTTGACCCTGAAGTAAACTACCCCGAACTCATGACTTAAACTTGCACATATGTAACAAAGAGCGGTGACGAGAATTCATGCCCATTTGAATCTCTAAGTACTCTATACTCTTCACCCAACCAACCATCAAGTAATAGACGTACATTACCTCTTGAAAATCCACAATTGAATGTGACACTGAGCACTACAACGTAACTCCTTTAAGTGATAGTTATTTTGAGGTGATAAGAGCCCAATTCCCCCAAGTGGTAAAAGAAGAGGTAAAAGTCACCCAACAATAACTAGATTTCCAAGTCTTCGTTTTTGATAATAAGCTCGAACAAGGATCTCGAAGATTCTTCATCCAACCATCCCCGATACCTTCAGATACTAAGTACACTCACCCGTGATGTTTCACTTCAACCTCAAATAAATAATACTGAATTAACTCCGATGTCACATCTTCTTAACTGCTCAAATCTAGCCTTCTTTGACATTTAAATGAACTTTGATAATGGTTTCATCCCGACCATGGTATAAGCACATAACCCCGAAAAACCAAGTAATAACCAAACTGTCATGACGAATATCCAAACACACATCCAAATTATGAAGCACGTCCTTTTATCCCTTCTTTGAAGCAGAAACCGTAGCACCAGCATCAGATAAGATCTTGAAATACACTTTCCTTTTCTCCAGGATGGTTCCATCATCACGGGATTTTACAATTCTATAGTTTAAACCGAGAAGTGGTTTCTTTCGCGGGATTTTACAAAACCAAGAGTAAACCGTAAGAAAGATCCGGAAATGCACTTTACTTTTACTAGGATGTTTCCATTGTCACGGGATTTTACAAGTCGATGATTTAAACCGAGAAATAGTTTCTTTCGCGGGATTTTACAAAATCAAGACTAAACCGCAAACAACGTCAGCTTGAATGTGTTATGACAATTTTGGTTTCGGTGAATATATGTTTTAGGAGAGCATGCAGCGGTTCATCAGCTGTTCATTATCCAACATCATCAACCATCCAATTAACACTTTGGTAAACACATCATTCACGCATTCTGTCGGCTGTTGATGTGACCACATGGTGAAGTAAACCCGATATATCAAACTCGATCATGAAGTAAAATTCCCCAGATTTGTTACTTAAACTTGTACTAATCCACGTGAACAAGAAACGGTGTACCCACTGTACAAAACCTCTTGACGTATCCTCAACTGCGTGAGACACCGAAATGATAGTTACGTTGTGGGTAAAGCGAGAAAGAATCACAACCGTAACTAAATAGCCAAGTCTTTTCACTCTCTATAAATGCCCAAACAAGTCATCTTCGCGGAAGAGTAGAAAGAAAGAAGACGAAATAAGTAAACGTGCCCGGAAAAACTCGCTTCAAATTCAAATAAGAAATACCGTTCAAATAACCCCGTAGTCAACATTTGTTCAATAAATGATTCAAGCCCCGACATAATATTCTCCGTGAAAATGTATAAACCAAATTGCCAACGTGTCAAGCCGTACATCACAACAAATCTGAACATCAAAACCTATCATCAAATATCATAACCCAGATCACATAATCAATACTCATTATCAAAAGCCTCATAAAATCTCAGTCTCATATAATCAATTCTTCATCAAAAAATCTTTTCAACAAATCTCATAAAAATTCAAATCTCATCTTGTCAAATCAGGCCCATTACTGGCATAAGCATTGTCATATCATTTCGGCCCAATTCAAAGTAACTACACTGCATCACACAGCCCATACTCAAACCGATCATATAATCCAAAATACCACTCTAGTCAGAAAGTAACATAGGGGAATATGAGTGCTCACAGATACTTAAAACAAACCGAATAAGTCCAAGGACCATGTCTAAATGATACAACTCATGAGATCAAGATGACAACATGAGACTTAATCAAAAATACCACATATAAGACCATGCGTATTAAATTAACAATCAACTTCCAGCTCATACACGAGTTGAAACATGCCACGCCCAGATCCAATATAAACAACACACATAAAGCCCAAGGAGTCCAAGACATAATCTGTTCCAGCCCATGTTGAATTTTAAACTTAAAGCCCATGATCCAAATCAGAAATAAGTGTCAACCGGATATAAAACTACACTCATCCTAAAAATTAGGTCATTTTTATTAACCTAAACCTACTCATAAAATTCCGCCCCCATCACAGCTATACTCCCATCAGTCACCAAAAACTCAAATATCGCATCCTTCATCAGGATTTAATCCTTCACCCAAATCTCTTCAAACCCTAATCAACCTTAAAAAAACATTCCGCCTCATACTACTCATCCAAAACACACGAAATAAGACCTTCATCAAATATACCAACTCCATTCCACCAAGACGCATAATCATGACTGATGTACCACTCCATCTTCGATATTCATCAAGACCTCACCACAGGGATGGTTCGAGGTCATGAAACAGCCACAGGGATGGTTTTTTGTATATGGACGAGACATCAAGATCATTGAAAAATTACGGGTAGGTCTTATTTGATGTTGATGTCTATTTCTTTTTCTTATGTGAGTCTTTTTAGTGTTTTGTTAAAAGGAAAAACCATGGATCTGTGATGAATACTTCTTTTGTGTTTACATCTTGTAAGATTGTTTTGAGAACCACACACAAAAGAAGTGAAACTGAGATCGGACCCTCTTAATAAGAAATGAATCGAAACAAGGTCATGAGCTAACATATTTGTTGTGTTCACAGCCTTATATTCGAATATTATCAAAAGAATAGATTTATGATGATTTCTAAACTTGCTTTAGACCTTTGGTCTTGATGAGACTCTTGAGTACTACCAAGTTAGAGAAACTGAGATCAACCGAATATGAGTCCTAGTCTTGACCATTGTAACCGTTGTTTAAGACATAGATGAATGATTTTTTTTTTTTTTTTTTTTGGTGAGGTCTTGAAGTTTGGTAACTGTAATATGTTAAGATCTTTTGTGGTCGAGGTCATGGTATATTTACAGCATCTTCTTCATCTTTTCTTTTTTTAAGCCAACTCGCTACTTCTATTAAGTAACAAGTCGCTAACTCTTTTCATTACAAGTCACTAGCGTTTAAGTCAAGTCGCTACATCCTTTTTGTAAACAAGTTGCTAGCCAAAGTCTTAGCCCAAGTTGCTAGCACAAGTTGCTACGACTTGTAAAGACAAGTCGCTATACTTTTTCACAAACAAATCGCTACTTCAATTACTCAAGCAAGTCGCTACATATTTTTGTAACTCAAGTCGCTAACTAGTAAAGACTAGTCGCTATTTCTGTTACATTGCATCTGGACACTTTATTCAAGTCGCTAGCAAGATTGACCCAACTCGCTACCAAGACTGTTGACATATTAAGATGAGTTTTCCGACCTCTTTTCCGACCAAATTCATGATAAACTCAGAAAAAACACCATATGAAACTGCTTCTTTAGACAGGTTTGACCACGAATACGTTAACCATTGACCATTTGGACCATAAGAAATCTGACCATATGGAATTTCAAGCGTTTGTACCAAAAAAAAATCATATATATGATGAAACCATATTGTTTGGACAAATACATGACACAAAACAGTTGTTAAAATGATAGCACAAGATATTTGACCAAAAGAAATACAAGCATAGTTTTTAAAACTGTTTACCCAAAAATATTAAACGGAAAAACATGTTCCGACCAATAAATGTACACAAACAGATTTTAAAACATAAATTAAAACCACAATAAATCATCAAACCACAAAAACCTTGTACGAAACCACTCAAATCAAAGATAACACAAAAAAACCTTGGCTCTTGATACCAATTGTTAGGATCCAAATATTATTGTGTTGATGATTCGGGTGGTCTTGGATGATCAAAATACATGTTTGCCATAGTTAGAGAGTTAGTTGAGAGAGAGGGTGTTCTTGCTAGAGGTTTACACAAAGTATGGAATATTAGATTGAAAGAAGCACCACCCCTTCCATGGATGAAAGGGGTATTTATACTTACAGACTCAACGACCTCCTATCGGCCTATGGATCAGGGATACAGTGGGTAAAGACCCGTCCTTCCTCCACGGAGTTACACTACGCTAAACTAAACTAATAACTAACTAATAAACTGATAAATAATGTAAACAACGACAAATATACGAGCTAACATATGCTAGACCATTATTGGGGTGACCGACTCTTTAACATGGAATTTTCAATTCCTAACATTAACCAATTTAAAAAATCATATCTTTTAAACCGTAAATCGTCACGGGTCGCGCCACCCGTCATGTCAAAGGGAATTGAGTCTAGTTTCATTTACAAATAGTTTCAAGGTTGGAATAATATATATTTTTGTCTATGGTCAAAAGAGTAATAGAGTGCCCGTTAAAGTGAAGTCGTTTCCACGTTAAAGTCAAAATTTTTGGTCATAGCGGTCACGTGGTGTACCAACTTGGTATCAGAACTTCGGTTTAAGTGAATTAGGTTTTCACTTTAGGTTGCCTAGACTTAAACCACTATTAGATACGTTAAATGTAAGAGTATGTTATGCTAGAAAGTAAATGTTTAAGTTTCGAAGCGAATTATGTGATAAGTTATATGAACCTAAGTTGATGATGATGAATGTGTTTTATAATGTCAACGTGTATGTGATATAAGTCCATGGAGGAATTGAAGTATATAGGTGATTAGATTGCCTTACACCGTGGTTAGTACCAGTGATCGTATTATGATTTTATGAACGTATGTTAGAATGATGATAATGGAATGTGACTAGAATGGTAAGTAGTATTTGACGTTTAAAGTGTGGAACGTAGTAATGATAGGTGTGCTAAAGTATAATGTGTGAATGTAAATTGAGAATTGACACACTAACGGTTAAGTGTCTATAAATACGAAAAGTATAAAATGGGATTAAGGAATAATGACAAGTAATGATGAAATGAAAATTTTGATAACTAATGTGCTAATAACTAAAAGAAACGAGTTAACAATATAATTAAGAACGTGATGATATGTTTCTTAGTTAAAAATGAAGAGATCGTGTTAATGAATAAAGTGTGTTAGCCTCGCTAAAGTGAAGTCATTACGGGAATTGCATTAGTTTCTTCTTTTATTCATACGCAAGGACTAGTTTAGTCATTTTTCTAAGTTAGGCTTGTTTCTAGTATAAATACACCTCCTAGTCCCAACTAGGAGGGTAGGAAGTTCACACATGTAAAATAAGGTGTGTGTGGTTTCTTCTTTTCTATCTAATAACAATACCATGTCTTTCTTATTCTTTAAGCTTCCCCGACCCCCCGAACCACATGAATCTTTAGTTTTTATCGGTCCTACAATTGGTATAACGAGCCAGGTTGTTTATCTTTGATAGACTTGTGTGGTTTCGTGTGTTTGTCTAAACTGTTTTTCTATAATTTTTTATGGCTTGGAAATTTTTTTTCCAACTTTTGAGGATAATAGTTTATTCACATTTTTTGTATCAAAGTTTGGTCAAAGAAAGTCAAAAGTTTATTTGCTGTTTCCATGTTTCTGTCTCATGTGTCCGTGATGCAGTTTCATTGTTACATATTTTTTTGAATTATCTTTGTAACAACTTGTGAATCCTTATGGTAACTATATCATCTGGTCAATAATCATAGTCAAACGGGTTAGTAACATGAAGTTCTTTCATAAGCGTTTCTGGGTTTATCATGAATGAACGGAAAAGTGGTCGGAAAAGTCACCGGAAAAAAGTCAAGGAGGGTCAAAACCCTACTTTTACGCCTAAAGACTCATCTACAATCTGTTTACTAGTAACTTGGAAAGTTACTCGTAAGAATGCTTACGCCTAAGTCTTACGCGTAAAGGTTTACGACTAACTCTTACGCGTAACGTAAAGACTTACGCATAAGACTTCTGAGCTTAAGCATAAGGGTTTTTTACGACCAATACTTTACGCATAACGTTTGTTTTCGCATAAGTGTCACAATTCTCAATTTTCGGTCATTTCTCAAACTCTATATTCATCATTTCATATCGGTTCGTGCATGGTTTTGCATTTTTCAATAAACGTTTATTTACTATTAAATAAACGCTATCGCGTAATCATTTATTTTGAGCAATTGATCCGACACTTTCAAAAATTATCCTAATATATTTTTATACTCATTTTAAGATTATAAAAATAATATTTTTAGTTTACCTAGTGTTTTAAATTTATTTTGTATATAAATTGTTAAATTTATATTATTACGACGATTTTCTTAAAAACTACACGATAATTACTATATCACTCAAATTTTGCAAGAAATGTATTTTTACAATTTATATGACCTCAATATATTTTACTTTGGCCTATTAAAAATTTCTTTTAGCTAAAACTACTTTAAACACACAAATGTATACACAATACAACTTATACTTATTTAGCCTACACATCTTACTTACACATTTATACATACATTATAAAAGAAAAAAAAATGTATTTTACAAATACATCCCCCCCAAAAACCGGCCATGAGGGGGGGAGGTGAGTCAAGAGTGGTTAGAACTCTTTTATTACTTAGGTAGAAAAATTTCTTACATAATTAGATCTACACTCCAACCTTCTTACACACTTCAATCACCAATAATTCAAGTCTTTCTTTCTTCTTTTTCTTCTCTCAAAACCGGCCAAGCCTCAAGGGTAGAAGGAAGTTCATCAAAATTTATCAAATCAAGTTTTATACACTCTAGATATACTCTTAATCAAGGTTTTGAAATAAAAACCTAGGGTGTTTAGGTTTAATCCTTTGTTCTTGTCACCTCACCAAGTAACTAGTAAGCATATCATTTTCATTTTTCATCTTTCATTATCATTTCATATCTATTTCATCATTTTTGAGCAAAGCATGCAAGACTTATGGATATTTATACCATTTTTACATTGTTTTTAGAGTTATACATATATAAGTCATCCTATAATTTATCCCTTGTTATATATTAGTCTTGATGATGTTTAGGAACCCATGACACCCTAAGAAGGTGTATGGTAGGATTAGAATAGCTTTGGAGTTGTTTTGAAGGGATTGGAATAGGTTTAGTACGAGAAAAACTCTTTTCGACAAGTATAAAAAGTGGTCTGATCTTATATTGTATTTCTGGAAAATCCGACAGTAGACACGAATTTTTGGCCTAGATATTTAGAAAATATACTTTAAAACAAATCCGTGGCCGCTTGAACGGATTAAAACGGAGTTATAACGAAGAAGTTATGAATTTTTCAAGTTTGACGACGAAATATATATTTTCTGAAAATTTCAGCAAGTTGTTTTTGTTTTGTACGAATCAAAAACGAGTCTTAAGCTTTATAGATTATTTCGACTTATCAAAAATATATTAGTATACTTTGATACGAAGCTAAGGACGTATAATACGTAGAAAACGGATTTGTAACGATTAAAATATACACGTTTTCATAAAATTGCCGTAACTTTATTAGTTAAGAAAAACTATATTATTTTTAGTTGACAAGTGTTACGGTAAACAAAACGATCATATTGAAGGCTATTTTTAACGATGACGTAGAACTTTTTGTAACGAAATGTCTTCTAATGAAATCGAGATCACCAAGCATATTTTCCACAACGACCAACCGTTTGTATAGCGGAGTTGTAATAAATTATTTACGGTTGCTTAAACTTTGCCGAAACTCACTTTTAAACTACATTTGGACAAAATCACCCTACTTAACCTATGTTTTTCTTTATGAACGAGACCTCTAGGATAAAAACTTAAATGCCAAAACTTCTAGATTTTGATACAAGCTTTCCAAAACTGTTGAGTTCGTTTCCTAACGTTCGGCGTACACCATTTTACGACTAGCTTTTCGAGGCCATTTTTGTCACTTTCATGAAATTTCCAACGACATTATTTTACGACGAAAAGTTAAAATTTCACAATAAATCATTAAGAAACTGTTGTAGGATGACATTTTGACGTACATACTTGTAAAGTAATTTAAGATTGGTCAAGACGTCAAAAGAGTATTTTTCGACGAAGAGTATTATTTTCAAAACTCACAAATGGTATAAATAACATACGAAATGCATGCATAACATTACATCATAACTCATTACGTATCATATCATTCATAATAGGTCGCAGTTAGAGATTCACGCTACATTTCAGTGTACACACTTATGTCTTCGCATCATTTCATCAAGTGAGTCATAGCCCCTACTCTTTTAATTGTTTTGAATTACTTTTGGGGGAGATACATGCTCAACTATTTTCATTTACTTTCATAATTACTTTAAACTTTTAAGGATTACTGTGAGTTCATACCCCGCTTTAACTCATTTAAATTCCTATAAACTATTTGGGGCGAGATATATGCTTATTTATCCAAACATTTAAACTCTTTTGCCAAACAACATTACTTATACTTTAGACTTGATTGCGTTATATACTTGATTGGGTTATACTTGATTTCATATGCATATTTGGAACAAACATACAAGAATTAGTGCTCCAAATTAAGTTGTTGGAAGGCTATTAATTTACAAACATACAAGAATTAATGGCTCCAAATTAAGTTGTTGGAAGGCTATTAATTTACAAACATCCCATCATTTATATGTTGGAAGGCCATTGTTATGGATACAGCCCAACGTGAGTCGTTGGAGGAACATCCCAACACGAGTTGTTGGAAGACCCTTGTGGTGACATTTATACTTTTAACTACCTTGCTGCGCATAATCATAATTGTCATTCTATTTTTAGCAGTGGGTTGTAAACACACAGGTTGCAAGTTTTGTATGGGCGGAACTTGGAACTGAGTGGATTTATGATGCCTTTGCTTTGTGGACTATTTTAAATGACCAAAAACTTTGCCTTTGTTACATGAACGCTCTTTTAAGGCTTTACTTGTTAACCAAACTCTATGAACTCACCAACCTTTGTGTTGACACTTTTTAGCATGTTTTATCTCAGGTATCTAAGGCATTCACTTCATGGCATGCATATGGACATATCATAGAGTCGTGGTGACGACGCGTCTCACATGGGATTTATACACTTTAAAAACATCGTTTGGCTTGTATCAAACCTATTTCCGCATACATTGATTTTCATTTGGGACCTACATTTTGTAAACTCTGATTATTTTACTTAATCAAACGATGTATTTTCCAAACGACACTTTAGGTCGTTCGATATAACTGTAACTTTGATGCTATGACAGTCCTCCCCAAGGTATTCCATTCCGCTGCAAAATACGTAATTTGGGGGTGTGACAGATTGGTATCAGAGCATCGGTTATAGAGAACTAGGTTGCATCATTGACCCTAGACTATAACCACATCATCATAGCATCTCATCATATCATTATAAGTGCATATTCTTTATACATGCGAACTTATGACTCAACACCAAACATCATATGAGTCGATTAGTCCAAGCATTGCATAGTTACTCCTAAATTATACATAGCCTGATCACCTATGTCTAATTCAGGAAGAATCATGCAATGAAGGGAGTAGTAGTCTTATATGAGTAAACAATTCCGTAATCGAGCCAAATTTTCAAAAGATTTTCTTCAAACCACTTGTTTCCAGTTTGATCCGCGTGACAGTTCTTGTTTGATGAGTTGCAAAGATCAAGCTAGAAACAAGTTGTTACCTAAACCGATTTAGCCTAATCGTATGACAGTTCTTGTTTGATGAGTTGTGGGATTAAGTAAAAATCGGTTACCAAAAAGTTTTTTTAAAATTTTGCTCGAGAATAGGAAAGCCTGCCTCATCGAGCCTAATCATAAGGGAGCATGTCTTTAGAATGGGATATAGTCACGATATATGCATGAGCATTGGCATAATCATTTAGACCATACATGAGCATAAACTTTTAGAACCCTTGTCGCGGTTCGGACCATAGTATCATCGATTGAATCACGAGGACGTGATTCTTCTGACATGGGAAGAATGTCACAATTCTCAATTTTCGGTCATTTCTCAAACTCTATATTCATCATTTCATATCGGTTCGTGCATGGTTTTGCATTTTTCAATAAACGTTTATTTACTATTAAATAAACGCTATCGCGTAATCATTTATTTTGAGCAATTGATCCGACACTTTCAAAAATTATCCTAATATATTTTTATACTCATTTTAAGATTATAAAAATAATATTTTTAGTTTACCTAGTGTTTTAAATTTATTTTGTATATAAATTGTTAAATTTATATTATTACGACGATTTTCTTAAAAACTACACGATAATTACTATATCACTCAAATTTTGCAAGAAATGTATTTTTACAATTTATATGACCTCAATATATTTTACTTTGGCCTATTAAAAATTTCTTTTAGCTAAAACTACTTTAAACACACAAATGTATACACAATACAACTTATACTTATTTAGCCTACACATCTTACTTACACATTTATACATACATTATAAAAGAAAAAAAAATGTATTTTACAAATACATCTCCCCCAAAAACCGGCCATGAGGGGGGGAGGTGAGTCAAGAGTGGTTAGAACTCTTTTATTACTTAGGTAGAAAAATTTCTTACATAATTAGATCTACACTCCAACCTTCTTACACACTTCAATCACCAATAATTCAAGTCTTTCTTTCTTCTTTTTCTTCTCTCAAAACCGGCCAAGCCTCAAGGGTAGAAGGAAGTTCATCAAAATTTATCAAATCAAGTTTTATACACTCTAGATATACTCTTAATCAAGGTTTTGAAATAAAAACCTAGGGTGTTTAGGTTTAATCCTTTGTTCTTGTCACCTCACCAAGTAACTAGTAAGCATATCATTTTCATTTTTCATCTTTCATTATCATTTCATATCTATTTCATCATTTTTGAGCAAAGCATGCAAGACTTATGGATATTTATACCATTTTTACATTGTTTTTAGAGTTATACATATATAAGTCATCCTATAATTTATCCCTTGTTATATATTAGTCTTGATGATGTTTAGGAACCCATGACACCCTAAGAAGGTGTATGGTAGGATTAGAATAGCTTTGGAGTTGTTTTGAAGGGATTGGAATAGGTTTAGTACGAGAAAAACTCTTTTCGACAAGTATAAAAAGTGGTCTGATCTTATTTTGTATTTCTGGAAAATCCGACAGTAGACACGAATTTTTGGCCTAGATATTTAGAAAATATACTTTAAAACAAATCCGTGGCCGCTTGAACGGATTAAAACGGAGTTATAACGAAGAAGTTATGAATTTTTCAAGTTTGACGACGAAATATATATTTTCTGAAAATTTCAGCAAGTTGTTTTTGTTTTGTACGAGTCAAAAACGAGTCTTAAGCTTTATAGATTATTTCGACTTATCAAAAATATATTAGTATACTTTGATACGAAGCTAAGGACGTATAATACGTAGAAAACGGATTTGTAACGATTAAAATATACACGTTTTCATAAAATTGCCGTAACTTTATTAGTTAAGAAAAACTATATTATTTTTAGTTGACAAGTGTTACGGTAAACAAAACGATCATATTGAAGGCTATTTTTAACGATGACGTAGAACTTTTTGTAACGAAATGTCTTCTAATGAAATCGAGATCACCAAGCATATTTTCCACAACGACCAACCGTTTGTATAGCGGAGTTGTAATAAATTATTTACGGTTGCTTAAACTTTGCCGAAACTCACTTTTAAACTACATTTGGACAAAATCACCCTACTTAACCTATGTTTTTCTTTATGAACGAGACCTCTAGGATAAAAACTTAAATGCCAAAACTTCTAGATTTTGATACAAGCTTTCCAAAACCGTTGAGTTCGTTTCCTAACGTTCGGCGTACACCATTTTACGACTAGCTTTTCGAGGCCATTTTTGTCACTTTCATGAAATTTCCAACGACATTATTTTACGACGAAAAGTTAAAATTTCACAATAAATCATTAAGAAACTGTTGTAGGATGACATTTTGACGTAAATACTTGTAAAGTAATTTAAGATTGGTCAAGACGTCAAAAGAGTATTTTTCGACGAAGAGTATTATTTTCAAAACTCACAAATGGTATAAATAACATACGAAATGCATGCATAACATTACATCATAACTCATTACGTATCATATCATTCATAATAGGTCGCAGTTAGAGATTCACGCTACATTTCAGTGTACACACTTATGTCTTCGCATCATTTCATCAAGTGAGTCATAGCCCCTACTCTTTTAATTGTTTTGAATTACTTTTGGGGGAGATACATGCTCAACTATTTTCATTTACTTTCATAATTACTTTAAACTTTTAAGGATTACTGTGAGTTCATACCCCGCTTTAACTCATTTAAATTCCTATAAACTATTTGGGGCGAGATATATGCTTATTTATCCAAACATTTAAACTCTTTTGCCAAACAACATTACTTATACTTTAGACTTGATTGCGTTATATACTTGATTGGGTTATACTTGATTTCATATGCATATTTTGAACAAACATACAAGAATTAGTGGCTCCAAATTAAGTTGTTGGAAGGCTATTAATTTACAAACATACAAGAATTAATGGCTCCAAATTAAGTTGTTGGAAGGCTATTAATTTACAAACATCCCATCATTTATATGTTGGAAGGCCATTGTTATGGATACAGCCCAACGTGAGTCGTTGGAGGAACATCCCAACACGAGTTGTTGGAAGACCCTTGTGGTGACATTTATACTTTTAACTACCTTGATGCGCATAATCATAATTGTCATTCTATTTTTAGCAGTGGGTTGTAAACACACAGGTTGCAAGTTTTGTATGGGCGGAACTTGGAACTGAGTGGATTTATGATGCCTTTGCTTTGTGGACTATTTTAAATGACCAAAAACTTTGCCTTTGTTACATGAACGCTCTTTTAAGGCTTTACTTGTTAACCAAACTCTATGAACTCACCAACCTTTGTGTTGACACTTTTTAGCATGTTTTATCTCAGGTATCTAAGGCATTCACTTCATGGCATGCATATGGACATATCATAGAGTCGTGGTGACGACGCGTCTCACATGGGATTTATACACTTTAAAAACATCGTTTGGCTTGTATCAAACCTATTTCCGCATACATTGATTTTCATTTGGGACCTACATTTTTTAAACTCTGATTATTTTACTTAATCAAACGATGTATTTTCCAAACGACACTTTAGGTCGTTCGATATAACTGTAACTTTGATGCTATGACAGTCCTCCCCAAGGTATTCCATTCCGCTGCAAAATACGTAATTTGGGGGTGTGACAATAAGACTCTACGACCATTAACTCTTTACGCCTAAGACCTTTTTGACAGAAAAACGAGATGAAAAGAAAACCATGACAGTTTGACTAAAACCAAATACCATCTCATCACAAGTCCAAACCAATTGCAAAAGTAACAAGACGACTGTGATGTGACCACAGCCGGTACAAATTCAAGCTTAACCAAACCCTTCTATATTATAATCCATCAACCAAATCCAACACAATCACTCTTACCTAGACTCGGACTAAAATGAAAATAACTCAAATCAATAACCCAATATCAGATTCCATTTCATGCATACTCAGAGATAATTAAAAACCATTAAAGGTTCACACGAAAAAAATCATCATCGATCTACTTTTTAAAGCTTCCCTTCAGTTAATATCCGAAACATAAGACAAGGAAGATAACAATTATGTTACCCTCTCTTCTCCTTGGTTCGTTTAAAAGGAGGAAACACATGCAATAAAACCTACCCGAGACCCCAATGGATCTTGAAGATCATTCTTGAAGCCAATGGAGAAGCAAACGTAGTAATTAGGTACGGATTGTGTTTTGTAATTCGGGTTGATTTTTTAGATATGAGGAGCTTGGATGTATTGAGAATGGCTCGATTAATGATGAGATTTGATTATCAGTTTGATTGTAGATGAGATGAAATACGAGTTAGATGCGTTTTTTGGGGAGAGAGAATGAATGGTAGGCGTTATTTCTGTGATATGTTGGTGTATTAGGTTAAAAATGATAAGAGCATGTTTAGGGCAACTTTTTATACGGAAATTATCATTTGTGTATGGATTGAAGTTGGGCTCACAGATATAACCGAGTTAAGTGGACTATCAGATGAGTGGCCTTTTACTCATCATTTTAAGCCCAAAAAACCCACAAAAGCGTCTAAAAACACTGAAATATAACCAATTATACTGCATATATCCTTGGAATGTGTTTTTATGTGTTTCAGGTACAAAGGATAAAAAACAGAGCAAAAACAGACATAAATGAGCTTGGAATGGAAAAAGTGCTTTGCGGACGGAGCCTGGAGTGGATTTTCTACTTTTTTGGATCTCGGGACACGTTTTTGGAGTGAGATTGGGAAAACAAACTTAAACCCAAACCCTAAACCCAACATTACCTTTTTACCCTTCACCCGAAACCCAATTTACCATTTTGTCCTTGAACCCGAAACCAAATCACCTTCTTACCCTTTAAGCAAAATCCTACATTCTCATTTTACCCTTTTAAACTAAACCTAAAACATTTTTTTATTAAAAACAATTTTTTTTCTTATTAAAAACACTTTTTTTAAACCAATTTCTTTTATTTAAGTAAAAAACCCATTGTTTACTTAAAAAAAATCGTTTAAACTTAAACTTAAAATATTTTTTTATATTACCCTTTTAAACCTTTTTAAACTTAAAACCATAACCACCTCCTTTGAACCCTTTAACCCACAACCTTTTTTTTACTCGTTTTCTCCCTTCTACCCATTTCCTGTTTTTACCCAATATACCAGGAACAAATTAAAACCCAGAACCCCAAACAAATCCTTTGGCGCCAAAATAATTCCCTCCTCTCTCCCCTGTCCTTCTCATCCTCACAAGCAAACAAGACAAGGTCACATGTCTCAGCCAAGCTGGCAATCCCACACAGTTTCATTGGCTATTATGAATCAATGGCTGTGATGCCTAGATTGGGCGCCAAGCATATCCAATGGTCCTGATTGAATGGAAACAAAGCACAAGCACAAATCTCTTCCAATCTCACACACAACAAACACACAGCAACAAGAAGACAAGACCAGAAGATATTTTTCTTAGTTATTGTACAAATAGGCATAGGTAGAAGATGTAAAAACTGTCTAGAAATTATCTTCTAGTTCCATTTTTAACTTTCTTGTCATTTACTTTTAATGTAAACTTTTAATTTTAATGCAATTTAATTTCATGTCTTTTGTTCCAGTTTATCCAAGTTTATGCAGTTTTAACTTGTTGTTCATGTTTGTGAAATCTGTTCATTATATTCTTAAGTGGATTTAAACTCAGTTTAAAGTATTGGTTAATGATAAAAACAACTTGGTTAAAGTTTCAAACTTCTACAGTCCCAAAAGTCAGTTTTCTGCCCCTTATAGGGGTGTTTGGAATAGCTTGTTCATGTAGTCAAAGCTCAGTTTTCACCAATTTTAGTGTCAAAAATCAGTTTAGTTTTATCTTACAAACTTTTGTTTAGCTTCTCAAAGCTTAGCCAAAGTTTCAAAAGCCTTTTTAGTCACAAAATGTTTTTTTATTTTTTATTTTGCAAGAACAGCAGCCTGCTATACTTTTTAGCTTATTTTCAAGTTTAATTAGTTGTTAAAATTTCTTTGAAACAGGTTTTATTGGTTCTCAGTTGTATAAGCTTCATCTGAATTTAGCTTGTGCACAATTAGGATAGCGTTTACGTAGCTTAAAATGCCTTTGAAAACTGCTCTCCTTTGTCCCTTTTAGTATATGTTGCAAAACAGCCCTTAAGTCCCTCAATTGCCCCTTTTAAGCTTAGATTTAGGACATTTTAAATTAGAATTAGGATCTAATTTTGTGTGTACAAGTAGTTTGTAGATAGGTATTCATCTGTGTATGCTTATTTTGGATTTTTGTGTTTGCTAAATAGTTTAAAACACTTGCTCCCTTTCAAATCTATCATAACAGTCCAAGTGTGTCCCAACAACCCTTTACATGCTTCTGTTTAAGATGTTAGACAGCTCCAATTTTGTTAAGATTTATTTTTTTAGATAGCTCATAGTACTAGATTAATATGTCTCGGATTATTATGGCCTTTAGAGTTGGTTTTGTAACTTATTTTTAAGCATGAAAGTCCCCCCATATGGACTGTTTAGGGACTGTGCAGCAGGAGCCTTGGTAGTTTTTTTGTTAGCTTATTAATGTTTTCCATAGCTTATTAGGATCCCTTTAGTGTTTTAGATATGTTAGGTTATTGCTTACTAGATATAAGCTTATTTGAAGCTTTTTAGAAGCTTTTTTTAGCTTTGAAGTTCCTTGGCAGCCACTTAACCAAAAAACCCATTTACATAGGTTCTGCTAAAAAAATAGTATCAAAAATAGCAAAACCCAGGAATTGAACTTGGGTCTGTGCAATAAGAACCCCACGCACTCATCCCATAACCATCTGCTCTACTTTGTGTTGCATGTCTTACTTTCTCACTTTAATTATTTAAGTCTTGTTAGCAGTTTAAGCTTATTAAGCTTATGTCTTTTTTTACACAACTTATTTCAAAAGCAGTTACCAGCTTTTTTTATTTTTCTTAAACAAGTTTAATTCAAAGTAATTTTGTTAAATTTCTTAGATTTTTATAAAAATGTTTAGTATTTTTAATTAATTAATTAGTTTAGTTTAATATTTAATTCGTAATAAATAAAACAAAAGTAAAAAAAAATACCCGGCTTTTTCCTAAATTTTTTTTAGTCGTTTAGAATGTAGGAAAATTGGTTTTGCACTCGTAGGCCTTAAATTGAATCAATTTCACTTTTAGAGCTCGGGACGTTCCCGGTTTTTCGCTTTTTTTAGTTTAAGTGCCTTAGGACAGAGTTTAGCATCGTTTTATTGTTTCTTATGCTTAGTAGTTGTTAATTTAGCTATTTATTTGTTTACATGCTTTATTTTCTTTTCCATGCTTTAATTTTTAGAAAACCGTAATCAAAAATATAAAATCCCGTACCATTCATGCACTTTAATAACAAACCTCAAACGTCACCGTCAAATCGCACCTCGTTGGGAAACGACCCGGTAATCACTTACCCGGTATCACTTATCGAGCATTCGCGGGTTTTGCGTGTCGACCTTTTTCCTAAGGGGTTGATCTGTAATTCTCGCGGGTATTCGTAATTTGATATTTTCTTATATATACTATTTGAAACGAATCAAAATTTGGCGCCGCTGCCGGGGAGGTTGTGTTGCGACAATATCGTTACGATTTGACGATTAGTGACTTGAAGAACCTTCGTCGTAAAGTTATTCGCTTTCCAAAAACCCTAAAACACAAAAATATTTTTCTTTTTCTTTTGTATGTATATAAAAGTTAAAAAAACGGAAAAATATTTTGTTTTCATTATGTTTAATAAAAGATAAAAGACATCAATCATATAACATTCTCAACTTGAGTGTTATCATAATAAGTTCCCAAACAAAAGATTCAAAACTTTCCTTTGTGTCACTTGCGTGAATAGGCTTGTGATTATTGGTTTAAGTTCTTTGTGTTTTTGCTCCGGTGTCGTTTTGATTGATTGATTTTTGTGCAAGTGCACTCGTTTTTATTATAAAACCCCAAAAATATTCTTCTCATTCCTCTTATTCGTATGATTCTATTTCATTTACCCTCTTCTACCATTTAATTCTATTCTTCGCTATCCTCATAACCGTTTAATTCTCTTCTTTTCCCTTTATATGTTTAATTCTAATAGCGGACACGCGTACAATGTCAGAATTGCTCCAATTACCCACTGAGGGTTACGAAGATGCTATCGTTGTACCGCAGATTCTTTCTGAGAATTTCGAGATAAACACCGGTTTAATTCAACTAATTATGTCAAATCAATTATATGGTTTCGAGAGGGATGATCCCTATGATCACATCCGACTGTTTGATAAGTTAATTTCGACTATAAAATATAAGGATGTTCCTCATGACACAATTAAGTTGATGTTATTCTCGTTTTCTCTCGAGGGGGCAGCCCGAAATTGGCTCGAAATGAACCCCCTCGATCAATTACTACTTGGGAAGATCTCGTTTCAAAATTTGTAAATCGTTTCTTTCCTTATTCTAAAACAAAAAATATTAAGAACGAAATTACAAACTTCCAGCAGTCTTTTGATGAAAGTTTTGGTGAGGCATGGGAAAGATTCAAAGATCTCCTACGAAAATGCCCACATCATGGTTTCTCAGAATTGCTTCAGATCGATATGTTCTACAATGCTTTAACGAAAACCGATCAAGATTCACTTAATACAGATGCCGGTGGCAATATCTTGTATCGTACCCCGAAAGACATATTGACGATCATCGAGAACAAATCGAAAGTTCCGACATCAAGAAACAAACCGGTTGTTTCTAAATTCAATGCCAATACTCCCTCTATGAAAAGATGTGATTATTGCTGTGGTCCCCATCCCTATTAGGATTGTCAAGCCACCGATAACGACGTCTATAATGCTTCAACAGCTCAATATCGCAAGACTTTCATTTTCGATGATGATGAGGACTCCATTCAAATGAAAGAATATTATGAGATCTTGTCAGCTGAAGAACCCGTAAACTCTCTAGGTATGGGGGACGAGCATCTTAGCACCATTCTGGATACGGAATCGTCTAAAGTTGAGAGCCTTGTCCCAATCCCAAGTGAGTCCGAGGGTATTTCCGATAAAATGTGTGATATGTCTTTTAACGGTAATTCTCCTCCTCGTGACATTTCAAATGATCATTCTGTGATTTTCTCCGATTCTGACAATGATTATACATCGTGTGATGACGATTTTCTATCTTGTGGAGATATCGATTATACAGATGGTAAGGATTATGCTCAAGAGGTTCTTGAAATTTCGAACAATTCTCCGAGTGGCAGTCCCACTCCATTTTCAAAACCTATCATTTCCGACTCTTCCCCTTCTCTCATGCCATTTGAGAATAGATCGAGGCTTGTATTAAGAATGATTCAATTTCATCAGAAATTGATGATATTGAATGTGATCCAGGGGTATTTGACTTGAGAAAATGCTATACGATGAACCGTCACTTTCTCTTCCCCCGAAGGAAGTTAATGTTGAAGTGAAGCCGTCAAATCCTCCGGATTCTTTACCCGAATTTGAAAGTTTTATCTTTGATACGGAAGAGGAGAGTAGTGGCAGTCCCACTTCTCATCCTGATCTCTCTCTTTCGACTTATGAGTCGTTTTGCTTTAATATTGATCATACTAAAGATACGAGTCGTGGCAGTAATACTTTGATCTAGATCCTGAGGAGTTCTCCGGTGAACTCTCTCATATCATATCTCCTCCGGAGTATGATCATTTCTATTTTGATATTGATCTTGATCTTGACCCGGGGGAGACATGCTCTATCATAAGAGTTTGTTTATTGAGAACACTACCCCGCCTCTCCCTCCCGAGGTGTTTGTTGAAAATGACCAAAAGAGCTTTAATA
Organism: Chrysanthemum seticuspe; assembly: GCA_019973895.1. Classification (NCBI taxonomy): domain Eukaryota; kingdom Viridiplantae; phylum Streptophyta; class Magnoliopsida; order Asterales; family Asteraceae; genus Chrysanthemum; species Chrysanthemum seticuspe. The sequence goes on from BPTQ01000007.1 coordinate 188,045,314, forward strand.
ATGATATTCAAATAAGGAAAATGAAAAATTTGATTTTGAGGATAAAGAATGGATCCTAATTGTTATAAACATCTTTCTTCCATTCCTCACATATGATGTGACTTCTCCTCTCCTTCATTCCTACGGGAGTGAGGACATCATCTTTGACCCCGACATCTCCACTTATCATTCTTTTGTGCCGGTTATATCTCATCGGAGTGGAACTTTTAGCACATTCAAGGTTTATCCAAACTATTTGAATGAAAGTCCGATGGAGATTTTATCTTCCACTTGCTCCCCCATGAACCAATGAATTCGGGGTCGAGTCAAGCTAGCGACTCGGTTAACAAGCTAGTGTGGGGGAATTCTCCTGCTGTTGTTTTCTTGTTGTGTGTTTGCTCTCTGTTTTCAGGATTCTTGTACATCGTGATGATTGATGCGCCTGTTTTCAATCCAGCCGCCCAATATCCGATCTTTTTGCTAACGATTATATAGGGATATCTTTATTATTCCTTTTTGTAAAAAAGGTTTCGCTTCCACACTTGGCTAGTAGTATTACCTTTTTCCTTTCTATAGTTTCGGATACGGCCGGTACTTTGAATATTGAGGGCAATATTCAATTCTAAGTGTGGGGAGGAATTCTAGCAAATTTTGATCACATGTGTACTTTCTAGTACCCTAGCACCCCCGTTTTGACCAAAGATTTTTAAAATTTTATCATTTTCAGTCAAGTATTTACATTTAAAAGAAGTGCTTTGCATAAAAATAATGCCTTAATGCTTCGGTGTTAATGGTAGTTTAGTCTTGATTAGGCTAGAACAAGGGGAATCCCGACTCCGCTAGAGTGTTGATCTTGCTGCTCACTTAACATTTAGGCTAAGTTTTTATGAGTTGTGCAAATGAAAATGCTAAGCGTGGAGTAGTTGGTTCTCTTTAGAGCTTATATAAGTAATCTATGGCTTTTTCTCCCAGAAGATCACTAAACGGACTAAAATATGTGCTCGTTTTCAAACTTTTGAACATTTAAATTGTCTTATTACAATAAAAAGTTTTTAAGCAAAATTGATTTAGAATTCGATTTCAACTTTTTATTTAAATTTTCGAGAAAGCATACTTTCTTAAAATCTGAATAATATTGCAAAATGAAAGTATAGTAAAAGTGCTTGAATGCTGCAAAAGTTGTAAGTTTAAAGTTAAAGTCAAAAGTGAAAAAGAAAAAAAAGTAAAAAAATGAAAAAAAAAAGTTGAAAAATGAAAAATATGATTTGTTCGAATAAAAGCATTATGTTGCCTATGAATAAATGTGCGAAACTTGCTTTTTCTGAAATTTAAATCGGAAGTTGAACTCGTATTCGTCAAAGTTGTCTAAAAGTTTGACGGTAATTTGGAAATCCTTGATTTCAAAGATCCCGGAAGCTCCGATACTATTCTCGAGGGTGAAAACCTAGCCTCCTTAAAAGGAAAAGCTGAGTAGAAAGTCGCTACATGGAGTGATCTCACCTTTGAATCTTGAATTTCTAAATCGTCGTCGGTTGCTATCCATTTAGGTTTAGTTTTAACTTAACGGTAGCCTCGTAAATCTTTGGAATCGAAATCCCGCTGATTCAGGTACTATTCTCTGTGAGGTGTCAAAATCCCGGTCACTTAAAACTGATGTTTTGGCATGTGCCGAGAAGAAAGTCGCTACATGGAAAAGGACCTTTCGATCCTTAGACTTTCGTCGTTTCCGGTGAGTTAGTATTTTAGTTAAGTGGATAACAACCATAACAAATGTCAATTTTAATGATCAAACTTTTGAAAATGAGCACACTCACTTAAATTCTATAAATTGCGGGAGTAAAAAGTTAAGTCTTGACTTACATAGATTATTGATATAAGTAGGGTTAGCATTTTACAAAAACGTTTGCACAATAAGTTTAAGCTTAGTTTGAGAGTATCAAAAAGAGGATGATGATTACAATTCCCCGAAGACACCCATTTTGTGTGAATCCCGTTCCATGTTGCCATGTTTTGAAAATCAAGCATGTTATTTATTTATGTTCAAGTTTAAATTTCTAGTATTGAATAAAAAGTCGAAACGGGGTTTTCTTGGTATTGTGGATCCTTTCATTACTTCATATGATCGGATTGCTAGAGACTAGCAATTGATAGTGTGGGGGGATGATGAGTGGCCTTTTACTTATCATTTTAAGCCCAAAAAACCCACAAAAACTTCTAAAAACACTGAAATATAACCAATTATACTGCAGATATCCTTGGAATGCGTTTTTATGTGTTTCAGGTACAAAGGATAAAAAACAGAGCAAAAACGGACAGAAATGAGCATGGAATGGAGAAAGTGCTTTGCGGACGGAGCCGGGAGTGGATTTTCTATTTTTTGGATCCCTAGACACGTTTTTGGAGTGAGATTGGGAAAACAAACTCAAAACCGAAATCTAAACCCAACATTACCTTTTTGCCCTTCACCCGAAACCCAATTTACCATTTTGTCCTTGAACCCGAAACCAAATCACCTTCTTACCCTTTAACCAAAATCCTAAATTCTCATTTTACCCTTTTAAACTAAACCTAAAACATTTTTTTTTATTAAAAACCACTTTTATTTTCTTATAAAAAACACTTTTTTTTAAACCAATTTCTTTTATTTAAGTAAAAAATCCATTGTTTAATTAAAAAAAAAATACATTTCGTTTAAACTTAAACTTAAAACATTTTTTTACATTACCCTTTTAAACCTTTTTAAACTTAAAACCATAACCACCTCCTTTGAACCCTTTAACCCACAACCTTTTTTTTACCCAATATACCAGGAACAAATTAAAACCCAGAACCCCAAACAAATCCTTTGGCGCCAAAATAATTCCCTCCTCTCTCCCCCTGTCCTTCTCATCCTCACAAGCAAACAAGACAAGGTCACATGTCTCAGCCAAGCTGGCAATCCTACACAGTTTCATTGGCTATTATGAATCAATGGCTGTGATGCCTAGATTGGGCGCCAAGCATATCCAATGGTCCTGATTTAATGGAAACAAAGCACAAGCACAAATCTCTTCTAATCTCACACACAACAAACACACAGCAACAAGAAGACAAGACCAGAAGATATTTTTTTTAGTTATTGTATAAATAGGATAGTTAGAAGATGTAAAAACTGTCCAGAAATTATCTTCTAGTTTCATTTTTAACTTTCTTGTCATTTACTTTTAATGTAAACGTTTAATTTTAATGCAATTTAATTTCATGTCTTTAGTTCCAGTTTATCCAAGTTTATGCAGTTTTAACTTGTTGTTCATGTTTGTGAAATCTATTCATTGTATTCTTAAGTGGATTTAAACTCAGTTTGAAGTATTGGTTTATGATAAAAACAACTTTTCAGTTTCTGCCCCTTATAGGGGTGTTTGGAATAGCTTGTTCATGTAGTTAAAGCTTAGTTTTCACCAATTTTAGTGTCAAAAATCAGTTTAGTTTTATCTTACAAACTTTTGTTTAGCTTCTCAAAGCTTAGCCAAAGTTTCAAAAGCCTTTTTAGTCACAAAATATTTTTTTATTTTTTATTTTGCAAGAACAGCAGCCTGCTGTACTTTTTAGCTTATTTTCAAGTTTAATTAGTTGTTAAAATTTATTTGAAACAGGTTTTATTGGTTCTCAGTTGTATTGGCTTCATCTGACTTTAGCTTGTGCACAATTAGGATAGCGTTTACATAGCTTAAAATGCCTTTGAAAACTAACCTCCTTTGTCCCTTTTAGTATATGTTGCAAAACAGCCCTTAAGTCCCTCAATTGCCCCTTTTAAGCTTAGATTTAGGACAATTAAAATTAGAATTAGGATCTAATTTTGTGTGTACAAGTAGTTTGTAGATAGGTATTCATCTGTGTATGCTTATTTTGGATATTTGTGTTTGCCAAATAGCTTAAAATTGCCCTTAAATATCACCACTTGCTCCCTTTCAAATCTTTCATAACAGTCCAAGTGTGTCCCAACAGCCCTTTACATGCTTCTTTTTAAGATGGTAGACAACTCCAATTTTGTTAAGATTTATTTTTTTTAGATAGCTCATAGTACTAGCTTAATATGTCTAGGCTTATTATGGCCTTTAGAGTTGGTTTTGTAGCTTATTTTTAAGCATGAAAGTCCCCCCATATGGACAGTTTAGGGAATGTGCAGCAGCAGCCTTGGTAGTTTTTTTTGTTAGCTAATTAATGTTTTCCATAGCTTATTAGGATCCCTTTAGTGTTTTAGATATGTTAGGTTATTGCTTACTAAATATAAGCTTATTTGAAGCTTTTTAGAAGCTTCTTTTAGCTTTGTAGTTCCTTGGCAGCCACTTAACCAAACAACCCATTTACATAGGTTCGGCTAAAAAAATAGTATCAAAAAGTGCAAAACCCAGGAATTGAACTTGGGTCTGGGCAATCAGAACCCCACGCACTCATCCGATAACCATCTCCTCTACTTTGTGTTGCATGTCTTACTTTCTCACTTTAATTATTTAAGTCTTGTTAGCATTTTAAGCTTATTAAGCTTATGTCTTTTTTTTCACAGCTTATTTCAAAAGCAGTTACCAGCTTTTTTTATTTTTCTTAAACAAGTTTAATTCAAAGTAATTTTGTTAAATTTCTTAGATTTTTATAAAAATGTTTAGTATTTTTAATTAATTAATTAGTTTAGTTTAGTATTTAATTCGTAATAAATAAAATAAAAGTCGAAAAAAATACCCGGCTTTTTCTTTAAATTATTTTTAGTCGTTTAGAATGTAGGAAAATTAGTTTTGCACCCGTAGGCCTTAAATTGCATCAATTTCCCTTTTAGGGCTCGGGACGTTCCCGGTTTTTCGCGTTTATTAGTTTTAGTGCCTTAGGACGTAGTTTAGCATCGTTTTATTGTTTCTTATGCTTAGTAGTTGTTAATTTAGCTATTTACTCTGTTTACATGCTTTATTTTCTTTCCCGTGCTTTAATTTTTAGAAAACCGTAATCAAAAACTTAAAATCCCATACCATTCAAGCACTTTAATAACAAACCTCAAACGTCACCGTCAATTCACACCTCGTTGGGAAACGACCCGGGTAATCACTTGCTCGGTATCACTTATCGAGCATTCGTGGGTTTTGCGTGTTGACCTTTTTCCTAAAGGGTTGATCTGCAATTCTCTCGGGTATTCGTGATTTGATATTTTGTTATATATACTATTTGAAACGGATCACTATCAAATATTAATAATTGGACTTGGATTCTTCTTTTTCGTTGGTTAATTAGATCATCAAGTGGGCTTATGTTTTTTCTTTGAATCCAAAAGTTATATCAAAACACTAATCGGGCTGAAATTCATAAATTTACCAATGTTTCTTAAATACATTGTGGTAAAACTTTTGATATAATTTTTGGCAATAGAACGGTATTTTGGTCTCACGAATTTTTCACAAGGTTACTATTTCATGGCTATAGTTTTCAAAGAATATTAATCGTGACCACGAAGATGATCCTATATTATTTTTTGGGTTTAAAGTGAAGTTTGACGGACGTGTTTACTTATTTCGTCTTCTTTCTTTCGTCCCTTCTGCGAAGATGACTTGTTTGGGCAAATATATTGAGTGTGATGAAGACTTGGTTATCTAGTTACTTTTGTGATTCTCTCTCTTAATACACAAAGTAGCTATCACTTTCGGTGTCTCACGTAGTTGAGGATACGTCAAGAGGTTTTGTACATTGTGTACACCGTTCTTTTTCACAAGGATAGTACAAGCTTAAGTAACTAGTATGAGTGATTTTACTTCGTTCTCAAGTTCGTCATATTGGGTTATCTTCACATGTGGTTACTATAGACAGCCGTTGAATTTTGATACATGGGGTTGAAATGAGTTAGACAATTTCAAATGGTATTGTTCATCGACATCTTCTCACGGGCTGATATGATTTATGATAGAGTGCTTCTAGTTAATGCTTCATGTACACAATTATATGTTGATTCCGATAAATCGTAACCATCAAGGGAGAGAAATGTGTACATCGGGGACGCACAACAAGTTCACGTGATCGGGCATAATGGTTTATTTAATGATTTTTGTCAGAAATTGGTTGATTCTATATCCTTCTCTCGTCTGTTTCTACGCACTTCTTCCTTATCCACCTTCAGCAATTTTGGGTAACAAATTCAAGATGATCAGTGTTTCAACTTGTTACTTTCGTGTTATCATTTCATGTGTACATTGTGGGCTGATTTGTTATATGGAAGATAACTGGAATGCATTTAGTGAGATGAAGATGTTGATATCTTATTCCCCCGAATGGACAATCTTGAAGAAGGTCGAGTTGACAGTCTTTTCTACATTTTCCGCTGCGTGTTAAAAGAATAAAGACAGTTCTAATTTAAGATTTAAAAGACTTCTTCAGATTTAGGAAATTCATCAGAAAGGTTGTCAGTTTGGGGGAGAGCACTAATTAGGGGAGAGTAAAAGGCCAGATTGAATCCCTAATTAGATATGCTCGCATTGTTCTTCTGCAAGTAAAGAGATGGCAGCTAAGAAGATTCATGACGTTTGAAGATTGTGAAGACACTCTTGGAGTTACTGAGCTTATGTTTTGTATTTAATTTTGCTTGTAGGGAACATTTTAAGCAACTCCCGTATTACATCACTTGGGGAGTGATTGTTAGCCTCTCTAAAGTGAAGTCATTACGAGAATTGCATTAGTTTCTTCTTTTACTCATACGCAAGGACTAGTTTAGTCATTTTGCTAAGTTAGGCTTGTTTCTAGTATAAATACACCTCCTAGTCCCAACTAGGAGGGTAGGAAGTTCACACTTGTAAAAATAGGTGTGTGTGGTTTCTTCTTCTTCTCTCTAGAAACACACACATCTTTCCCTTTTCTATCTAATAACAATACCATGTCTTTCTTATTCTTTGAGTTTCCCCGACCCCACTAACCACATAAATCATGTGTTTTTGTCGGTCCTACAAAGTGAATATAAAGGATGAACGTAAGTTAATGAAGGTGTTAACGAACTAACCTATGTAAGGTTAGATGTAGAAAAGAATCGAGTAACCTAAAAAAAGTAAAGATGTGGAAATGTTTAACGCACGTTAAAGAATGTAAGTTGTAGTGAGAAGTGCAAACATATAGTTAATGTGTAAGTATGATAAGCAGGTTTCATATACTCCATGATGCTTGCTTTAGCTAAATAGCATGAATGGAATAATGTGTCCATTAAAATATTAATGGCTTGGATCCAATGTTAAATGTGAAAGGTTAAAGATTGTTATCATATAACCGATGAGTTAATGATGACTAATAATGGCATCTTTTGAGATGACCATACTAATGATGTTAATAATGGCATCTTTTGAGATGACCATGTTAGTGATGTTAATGGTAGTATCCTTCGGGATGACCAATGTAATGATGTTAATGGTGGTATCTTTGGGATGACCAATGTAATGATGTTAATAACGATATTCTTTAGGATGGAATGTATTTCCTTCACTGGCAAGGGGTTGCCTATACCTTTGGCATATAAAAATATCCCCAAAGTGAAAGTGATAAAGGTATGGATCCAAGTGTAAAAGGTTAAAAAAGTAATGTAAAGTGTAATAAGAACGAAGAGAAAGAAAGTAAAGTAAAATCGATAATGAGTACGAGTGTTATGTCAAAAGTATATAAATAGGACGATTTATAATCTCCTTAATTAAATGGATTGGGAAGCCTTTTCATTTAATTAAAGAAATTGTGAATCGCCGAACCATAAGTTTACATATCTTGATTTACATCGAATGGGACGCCTTTCAATGTAAATGAGGAAGCGTAGATGAGTGGGCTTATGTATTCCCGACATGGCATGAGTAAATAATAAAAATAGAAAATGGGGGCCTAGTCTTAGTTAAAATACTTAAGAACTAAGATAAGGGGAATATAATTAGAATGTCACTTTTAAATTGAGACATTAAGTGAAACCAATCATTTAAGTGTCTTAAGTATGACTTGGAAAGATTAAGAATCTATAATGATGTTATAATGTGCCTTGAAGAGTGGTACAAAAGGTGAGTAATGATAGTAATGGATGCTAACCTTTATTGACACCCATATGTGTAAAATTGATGATGTAAATTAAAGTTTGACTTTATGAAGTCAAAATAACTTAATATTTCCTAAGTAACTCATAATATGTAGCGGAAATCCTTAAAATGAAATAGAGAAAGTAAGGCGTTAAAGTAAAAATGTAAAAAGGGTAATAAGATGACTATGGTAAAGATGGAAATGATAAGTCTTATTAGTCACTATTTGACTTATATAAAGTCAAAATGGTGAAAATTTTCTTAAGTGACATATAGTCCTTGATTAAAAGATAGAATAAAACAAGTAAAAATGCAATGCAGTATTAATGAAGTTGGTTAAATGACACATGGCTTATAATAAATGTGTCTCGTTTGACACAATGACCTTAGAAAGAGCCATATGGTTATAGAAAGTTAAATGAAAAGTAGAATGGATCAAGGATTTTGAATGTGTTACCTTGTATTGCAAAATCACTTAGATCATTGCAATAGAATGTTTGAATGAAAGTGTGCTTAGTGCTAAGAATGGGTGTAAGAAATAACCAAGTCATGGTTAGTTTAAACAAGAATTTTAGGGATGAAATCTAAATAAGGGGGTAGAATTATAACACCCTGAACTCGAGCCTTATGTATTTATTAGGAGAATGTGATTTGAATAGTTGACTACGACTTTCATAAGTTTAAAGGACTTACGGGATTGGTTAGTTAACCCGATTGTCAAATTATAAGTATTACATGTATGTAAATGGTAATAAAATGTATGACGTGTCACATTTATAAGGTACATGGACTCAAAGGGCCTTAGTTATTAAGTTATAAATGTTATAGAAAGTTTAATGTGGTTAAATAGAAGCAAAAGGAATTGATGGACCAAAAGTGTCAAATAGTGAAATAGCTTCATTGTAAAGAAAGTCATAACTAGAAGTCTCCAGGATATCTCATTTCATAATTATCCAGGAGTGTATGTGTGATATCGGTTTTGTCAGAGAAAAGAGAGGGAAGAACAAGGATTTTCCAAGTGCTAAATTGATGATGTTTAAGTGTTCTAATCCAAGAGTTAAGCCATAACTATGATTCTTATCAAGTAAGTAATCCTAATTGTTGAGTTAATTGAAGAATTGAAAATGTTGAGATTTAGAAAATTTGGTAGTTAAAGACTCGGTCACCTCAAGTATATGTATTCGTTAGAAAGCTCATAGTCGTTGTCATTTAGTAATAGTTAGTAGTTAGTTAAGTAACACCGTGTAGGACGGACGGGTGTTTACCCACTGTATGCCTGATCCACATGCCGTAGTTGGCGTTTCATGTAAGACACTATAAATACCTTTTGCCTAGCAAGGCAAAGGGTAGGAGCTTCAAAATACATTTTCTTTGTCTCACTAGAAGTTCCCAACTCTCTCTACTTTCTCTCTCTAACTCAAGTCTCATTTGAATCCTTGTATGCTTGATTGTGTGTTTGTGAAAACCAATATGTTACAATTGGTATCTAGAGCCATGGTTTGAGCATCTACTTTACATGTTCTTGAATTCTTAGTGGTTTTCATAAGGTTTTTGGGTTTGAATGAGTTTTGAGACATTTTCATAATTTTGATCTTATTTAGTGTCAAAGTTTGGATTTTGATTGTACTTTTGCGTTTAGAATCATCATATGTGTTTAGTTTTTGGTTTGGAAGGCTAGATTCATCTTCATTGTACTGTTTTTGATTGGAAAACTTTTGTTTTAAAAGTGTTTCATGAAAGCGGTTTGACTCTCGGACTTAGTTCTTGTATGCGGTTTAACATTGATTTTGTGCGATTTGATCAGTTTTTTGAAGCGGTTTGATATTGTACGGTATGCGATTTGTTCTATCTTTGCTGCGGTTTGATCATTTCTGTGCGAGTTGATAAGCGTTGTGCGGTTTGAGTTATAAGACAAAGAGACAAAAGTACAAGTAGTGGGAGTACTATTGTTCCCTTGAGATTTGATAAGTAGTGTGGTTTGACTATGCGGTTTGGTACTCAGTGCAATTTGAATCAAGCGGTTTGATATTCTGCGTTTTGTACTCTGCGGTTTGATCTTTGTGCGAGTTGATTAATGCGGTTTGTCGCTGTGCGGTTTGACAAAAAGCGATTTGTGTCGTCTGCGATTTTATCTAAGCGATTTGTAGTCCAGAGGTTTGATAAGAAGCGGTTTGGTAATTCTAGCGGTTTAAGTTAAGCGGTTTGTAAGTTTAGCAGTTTGACTTAAAGCGATCTGTATTCCAGCGATTTGATTGAAGCAGTTTGACACTTCTACGACTAGTCTCTTGAGATTTGTCAATTCTTCATGTTAAGTTTTATGGTTTTCTCTTAATTTAGTAAAATATCGTGAAAGAATCTGTTTCCCAGTATAATTAAAGAGTAGTAAAATCCCGTGTTCTTAGGAATCATGACTACTATCATCTCTTTCGTTGCTGATGACATTCAAGCTGCAGGGTCTGATACTCTTCCTCCCATATTATGACTCTTGGGCACAAAGAATCAAATTGTATTGCTTAGGCAAAGAGAATGGTGTTAACATCCTTAAGTCAATTGATGAAGGGTTGACTGTTGTGTTAGGGTTGGATAAACCAAGAATGTATGATGAGCTTGATGATAAGGAGAAGAAGAGATATGATGCTGACATTAGATCTTCAAAACATTATACTTCAAGGTTTACCTAAAGACATTTACTAGCTGATCAATCACAATACTGAAGCTAAGGCAGTTTGGGATGATGTCAAGATGCTTCTCTGTGGTTCAGAACTGACAAAGGAAGATAGGGAGTCACAACTATGTGATGACTTTGAGAACTTTAACACGAACCTAGGGGAAAGTGTCACTGAATATCATGTGAGGTTTCACAAACTGGTGAATGATATGAGGAACATCAAAATGACAATGTCAAATATCCAACTCAATTCCAAGTTCATGAACAACATGAACCCTGAATGACACAAATTTGTTACTGCTGTCAAATTGAACAAAGGATTGAGGAACACCCACTATCAACAGCTGATGCTTACTTATTCCAACATGAGAAACATGCTGCATTTGAAAGTATGATCATGGAAAAGTTCAACTCTAACCCTAATGCTGCTGCTGTAAGTTCGTCAAATGATTCAAATGCATTTCTCTTGTTAGCCTTAATAGTTTTTATTAGAAGTGATGGTCATTCACGTTTAGGAACTTTGTAACCCGTGTTAGATATCGTGATAGAATAGTCAACGGGCTCGTGGATTGGGCTAAGCTAATTGGTTAGAAGTTATGTTAAGCTAGCCTTATATCAATCCATGTCCAATCCAATCCAAACGAGCCCATGCCAAGCCCATTAGGGCATCTTCTTCTTGTACTATAAATACCCCTCAAGTATGTCATATGAGGGGTGTGCTTGAGTGTGTTTTGTGTGTGTTTTACTTATGAAATAGTGTTTCATCTTCTACTCTTTGTCTCTCTAAAATACACATATCTTCATTCAAGTCACCACATCTTTTCTTCATCTTTCTAGTTATATTGTGTGAAATGGATTGATAAAAAGGGTCCTAACAAGTGGTATCAAGAGCCAAATGATGATTTAGAAGTATTTTTGTTGAAAAAATCGTGTCTTTTTATATCAAAAATCTCATCCTTAAATTTTTTTTGGCACTTTTTATCTCGTTTTAGCTTATTTCGTGCTTATTTTGTTGCTTATTTGGTCGAAAACTGTTTACTTATTCTACTTATTTCGGTCAAAAACTTATTTCTGTCCAAAACAGTTTTTTGTCCAAAACAGTTAAATAAGTCATTCTTTCTTTTTTGTCCAAATAGTTTCCAAACAATTTTTGTCCTAAAAAGTCTAACCAGTTTTTTTGTCCAAAAGAATGTCCAATAATTCTATCTATCTTCTTCTTACTTTTCTGGTTCTTGTGGTCAAAACTGTGGTGAAAAACTTGGTCGGAAAACGCTGCCTGAAAAACTTGGTCGAAAAAAATTAAAAAAAAGTCAAAACCCTCTTTTTTACGCGTAAGAGTTCAGATTTACGCGTAAGACCTCATTTCTACGCCTAAGAACTTACGACTATCTTCAGATCTGATTACGAATTACTTGGAAAGTATTTCGTACGGTTTTTTACGCATAAACCTTACTCGTAAGAGTGTTTACGCATAAACAAAGCTATCTACGCCTAAGAGTTTACGCGTAAGGTTTTTCAAAAGTTTACGCATAAGGTTTTACGAGTAGAGGTTACGCATAAGGTTTTACGAGTAGAGGTTACGCATAAGGTGTTACGAGTAAGAACAGGAGGTTACGCGTAAAAAAAAAAAAAAAAAAAAAAAAAAAAAAAAAAAAATTCTAACAAACAGCTTACGCGTAAGAAATAACAAAGAAGGTTTCAACAAGGTTTACGCATAACACCAAGATCAACCAACAACTACTATAAACGAATCCAAAACCCAACTTCAAATCAAACCGATTTATCCTAAAACCCACATATTACAGTCACGACCTCATCTCAAGTCTACAATCTAATCTGAAAAAAAAAAAAAAAAAAAAAAAAACAATTAATAGATTTCAGATTTCTCTTTCGTTGTAATCCATATTTCGTCCAAAGACAAAACCAACAAGAGACTATCATCATAAATCACTGTCGAAGCATAACTTCTTGTTTGAATTTTCGAAAGCTATTAAAGAAATAGCTAAAAAAATCGTGTTTTAACATCCCTTCCTTTCGGTTTTTTCAAAAGCAAAAACGAAAATTAAACCTACCTGTGTTGTTGTTTCGATCGAAAAAGATCAAAGGACGAATGTGAGTTATCTTTTTTTTGGTTGCGAAGGTTTGAAAGAGTGGGAATCTGATTTGATTGTTGGTAGCTGCGTTTCAGTTAAAGAAAAAAGGAGGGTTGAGGGGTGACTGCGCTTTTTTGTGAGGATTAGGTTTAGGCTGCCATATTTTTAGGGTAATGTGAGATTAGGAGTGGCTTTATATCCGAAAATTAGGGTATGTTTATTGGACTTGGGCTAGAATATTTGGTGTTGGGCTTCAGGTAATTAGCAAATTTGTGTGTTGCGCTGAACGTTTGTTATTGGATTATTGGTGTTGGACATTATTGCTTATAGTATCACAAGTATACCTTTAAGCCCGAATTTTTGGTAAATTTGCTACGTTATAATTTTGGACCAAGATTGTGATTAAGCTTTGATAATCCGAGACTGAGTATTATTTTGGGATTGAAATTTTCCGGGTTCGTTGAATATAACTACTGTGCTAGTTATTGGATAACACATTTCGAAAACAAAAATCGCTTTTTTATCGTCTACAAGATCCGTAAATTCATTTCACACATACCTTCATCAATGGCAACTGACGAAGATCGTCTCAAAACTGCTTTCACAAATGCTATTGCCTTATTCTCCAATGTATGGATTTCAGAGTTCAAAACGCAGTTTTCTCAACCAAGTATTCATATGAGTCAAGAAGGACACATGGTTGATGTTATTGGGAATCAGAATGAATTTGCTACGGGTATACAAATGGGGAATCAAATGCAGTATGCAGGACAATATGTTGGACATCAGGGGGGTCAGATTGTGAATCAGAATATGGGATATCAATATGGGAATAATTGTTTTATGACTTCGGCTCAGAATGCTACCTCCGAACCTCAAAGCCAAGATTCATGTTATTTTGATTCAGAATCTAGTGTCAACCCAATGACGAAGCTTGAAAGGCTCAAGTACATGTTGCTGTTAGCACAGAAAGAAGAGTCGGGAATTGAGTTGACTGATGAGGAATACGAATTCATGAATCCAGGACGGACAGATAAAGCAAACTCCTGTCATACAGTCAACCAGCAGGACACAGCATCAAGTGGTACTTTTGACTCACCTCCCGTCTACGACACAAATCCACTCAATGAGGTACCAAATTATAGTAATGTTGTTGATTCGTTTATTCATGAGAAGCCACATTCTGTGTCTCCCGAACCTTATTATGACACATATGTGGGGGAGCAAGTTAATAGCAATGTTAACTCTGAAACTCCATATATGGATCCTAATGGAGGTCACGGTGAACAAAATGGTGCTAATGATGAGGAAACACGTGCTCATTTTGAATCATTAATCAATAATTGTGGTATCGAAATTGAGAAAGTTAGAAAGGTCAGTCGCGACGTTAAGGCCGCGAATGTGAAATTGACCGCTGAGCTTGAGAGTTACAAGGAGAACGCAAAAGCTTTTGAATTTCACAAAAACAAAGAGTCAGAATTAGAAATTGGTTATCGAGAATCTGTTTTAAGAGAAAAAGAATTGCAAATCAAGTATAACACACTAAATGTTAATTTGAACTTGAAAATAAAATCTTTAAACAAGGAAATTTATGATCTTCAAAACCAAATTTCTAAACAACAAACAACCTATTCTGATCTTGAAAAAGAGAAGAAACAGTTGATTATTGATTTTTCAAAACGAGAAGATTCTCTTCTTGATGAAATTCGTGATAAAGATGAAAAAATCAAAAAATTGGAAAATTTGCTTGTTACAACGGGTCATTCAGCTAAATCAACTAATATGCTGATTAATCAAACAAATCCGTATTTTCATACAACACAAAAAATGGCTCTTGGTAACTCACCTCCTTGTTTCCTCAAGAAAGCTCAGAAAGAACAGAATGTGTTGAATAATGGAAAAGCTTTGCATGAACCTTTAATTGTTCGTGATTCTCTTGAAACATTAGAACTATCCGAGGAGAGTAGATCAAAAATGAAACAAAAGAATTCGGAAATCAAACCGATTGATTATAACAAATGGAACAAAATTAATGGAATTACTTTTGTTAATCAAAAAGAACAATCAACGTTTTCCACCACACCAAGTGTTTCAAACAAAGTGTCAACACCAGTTTCAAAACCAGTTGCAACTCCTGTAGTTGTCTCAAAATCCTTTTCGAAAATCGAACAAATGTCTTCAAACAATCCTTTTAACACAAGTGATGCCAGAAGCATTTTAGATGACGTTAAAACTAGAATTGGGTATCTTCAAGAGACTGTCAAATCTAAAGCCAATATTACTACTAACATCTGGTTTACTCGTCATGATGACGAAACGAAAAAGTTTTTTGAAACTCAAATTGAACCTCCGTTAACTGGCATCAGTGCGAGGGTAATTCATTTTGAACAAGCATTTTTGAAAGAAACAGCTGACTTTGTCAAGGACCATAAATCCCTGGTAAAGCAAGCTAATGAAAGTGTTGAACACATCAAAGTTTTGGAAAATCTAAATGATTCACTCTTCGAAGATGTTCTGACTACTGATATTATGTCCATCATTTTGCAAACATATTCTGTTGAAGATCATGAAAGACTCCAGTCTGAGACCTCCGCAATTATTTCTAAATATGAAAATGCTCTTGAGAAACTTGAAAAAGAAAAAGTGTCCTATTTTAAACAACTTGATCGAAAATCTGAGGAATGCAAGTATGACAAACTGTCGTATGAGCGTGCCTACAAGGACATGAAAGAGCAAAATGATCTTTTGAGAGCTCAGCTGGGAAGTCAAAAAGGAAAGGCTGTGGATACTAAGTTTGCAAAACCATTGACTGAGGAGAACACAAATGTTCCCAAACCGGTTTTCAAACCAAAAATGTCTATTTCTCAGCCTCCTCCAAAAGTCAATGAGAAATATGATTTTTCAAAAACAGTCACTCCACAGTCCCTGCCTATTAAAAAGAGAATTATCAAAGGTTTTGAAAAAGAAAACGCAGTTGCTGAAACACCAAAAGTGATTACACCTGGCATTTCTAGGACTAGTACAAGGAATGTGACCAAAAATCCAGTTAAAGAATCTGTTGGTTCTAACAACATGGTCAACAATCAATATCTAGAAGAAGCTAGGAAAAAGGCACAGACTCGAAAATACAGAATTCTAGGTGCAACATCTAGGGTGATGAATTCTACAAGACTTCAAGGCACTGCTAGTAGTAGTAAACCATTACCTAGGAACACTCTTCAAAAGACTAGGGATTGACTTGCATCTAAGAGTAGTTGCGCAAAAGAAAATTCTATGCCCTTAGAAAACAACACTAGGAATTCTAAGTCTTTTTCGAACAAGAATCAATTTCCACAAGACTGTAGTGACAAAGTTAAAGCTGCTGTTTTAAACAAGAATATTGAATTTGTCTGTACTACATGTAAAAAATGTGTCTTTTCAGCTAATCATGATGCATGTGCCTCACAATATCTCAAGGAAGATAATTCTCATCCCAAGGCACAATCCACTAAGACACCAAATAGAAACAAGCCCGTTGCTAAAATGTCAAACAAAAAGAAACCTAATAGGTGGATCTCTTCAGGACGTAGTTTTTCCAAAAATGAGTCTTCCACTGCATCTGATAAGAAAAAAACTCCTAGATCTTACCTTAGGTGGATACCCACGGGAAAAGTTTTCAACAAAGTAGGTCTTAGGTGGATTCCCACAGGAAAGATTTTTGATACTTACTCCAACACAGATAATAGTGAAACTCATCAAGATAAGGAAGTGAAAACCACTACAACCGTTGATAGTGATCACCCTCACAGTGAGGAATCTTGTACTTCTAACACTGTTATTTGTGAAAACTCTTCTTCTTTGGTTGCAGGTGAATCAAATATCTCAGAACCCAGCTCATCAGAGGGTTCCAATTCTGTAAAATCTTCTTCTTCATTGTCTCTATCTTCTATTTTTGATTTTCCATTTCTTTTATAAAACCAACAAAAAGAAAAATACAAAAATAGAAAATCTTTCAAAAAATACAAAACAATAGAAAATAAAAAATCCAAAAATATTCTTCTCACGACATGTCTCTCGTATAATCGATATTCTGTACGTTTCTAGAAATGTCATTCAACAATGATACAGGCATGTACAGATGCTTGAGCGAGAGTTCTTTAAAAGTTTTCCAAAACATGTCGTTTCTCAAAAAATTCTTAAATAATGGCTTTCGTATACTTCAGTACGAAACCCGGACTTCAAATTAACGGCTTCTGGACACATCAGTTCAGGACCCGCGCGTCAAAGAAAGGAAAGTGCTTAACCAAAATTAAAGGTTTTAAAATATTTTTCAAGCACTTTTCCTAAAAACAATGGCTTGTAAGTATTTCCACTTGCAACCCGATCTTTAAAGAAAGGAAAGTGCTACGCAAAATCGATTTTCATAAATATCGAGCACTTATCCTAAAACAAATGAAGATAATTCTTCTTCAATATCTTCAAAATATTTTTTTAAAATCTTCATCTTGTGTACCATTGATACGAAATTTTTCAAAAAAAGATTTTCAAAATCTCTCACATTTGGTACCAAGATAACTCCCTCTAAACCCTTAATTGATTCTAAATTTTCTGTATGAAAAATATGCTTTCGTTAAGGGGGAGTATAAAACCAGAATTGTTCCAAAATTCATGCTAAATCAGTTTCTCTCCAAATGCTTTTCGAAAAACATATCTTTTAATCATTTTGTTTCAAAAACATCATGGATATGCTATTTTTGAGGGGGAGAAACGTGATTAAAATGTGATCAAAAAGGTTTAATGATCGTTGTTTGAATCTTAAAAGAGCTCGACTCAGTTGAAACCAATGAATTGATGAGGAATCATGTACCATCTCGAGAAACTTTCTATGGACTTGACCAGGACGGGTAATAATTTCAAGCTAGTTCTCTAGTGATGTAAACGTGTCTCGAATCGGTCGTGTTCATTTAAAGTCGATCAATTCAAAAAGTGCGAACTCTACCCTATATGTGCAGATTTCTGTCAAAACATATAAGCACATGTGAAGGGGGAGTGTTTCTAAAAATATAAAACTCTCAGAGTGTTCCAAACATGTTTTCCATCATAAACAATTTGAGAGATTTTCAAGAAAAATGGTTTTATGGCAACAATAGGACAGTCATGGAGTTATAAGGTGACTAAGAATAGGAAATCAGTCCTATGATCCGCCAGAGCCGGAGGGATCTACCCAAGGACATCACAAATAGTTAGTATTAGAAGTCCTTAGGAATGATTCAAAAAAGGAGTAATGTGAGAAAGGAGAAAGAAGGGGTTGAAGAATTAAAAAGAAATGTAAAAGAAAGGGTGAAAAGAAATAGCCCTCCATATTCAACCACAGGGCAGAAACCGGGTTCAATTCATATGCTACTGGTTGTCACTTAGTTGACACTGGTATTGAAGACCAAGACGTCATGGACCCAGTGACGCACTGCACTAAACCTTCTAGCCACTCAATTCCTCTCAAAAGGGATTTGTTTCATTCTCACTTGGAACCCTACATAATCTATTGACTTTCTCTTAGAGATCGTTGGTATTGAAGAAGGAGACCCTCTCCCTAGTCTCCCCTCAGGAAAACCAAAATGCACTAATTGAGTCTAGAGCCACGAGATTCATCAAAAGATCTCATAGGAACACTTGACATGATATCGCTTGTTGTTCTTCAATAACGACACAAGTGATATATTCTAGAGTCCTACGCAGATCTTAGCAATCTGCCAGAACATTTATGAGAAGTTTCACATATGTGATCTTCAGTGATTGAATGGAAACTCCTGCCAGGGTCAACATCAAGCAGCCCTGACAGCAGGTCACTTCGGTAACTCCCCATAGATTACGCTTAGTGTGTCTCAAACGGTCTACAGTCGTGAGGTGATGCTTCGGTGTACCTCAGCGACTCATCTGAACTGTAGATGTACTTCGGTACATCGCGTTATCTCACTTGTGGGACTCCAGTTCAGGAACGGCCTCTGTGAGAATTAGAGACGTGTTTTCACACTATGTTGTTAACACCCTCAAAATTCAAACTTGTAAGTGCTGGAATCCGCTTATTTCTAACCTGTTTTTATGTTTTATTCTTATGGAAGCTCCGGAGCGGATGGATCGTGCAGACTCTCCACATGCTCATACCAACAACATATGAACGTTCTCATCAAAATCAAAGGCAACTCAAAGTTAAAGATGATTCTTCGTCAATGTCAAAGAATCTACAAAGTATAAAGACTCGAGAACTACATCATTGGTAACCAAAAGACAAATAGAAGTGTGAGCATGGTGGAGAAAGACGTGGAGACACCTAACCAACGAAGTTGACAACGGCAGACAACCACATTATCTGATCACAAAGCATGAAGGAACAAAGAATCAAGACTATTCTATATCTACACACAAAGTTCAAGCTCGAGAAAAGTAAAGACCTAATCAAGTGGAGCATCTTTTGAATGACCACCCCTTAGGGGGAGATTGTTAGCCTTAATAGTTTTTATTAGAAGTGATGGTCATTCATGTTTAGGAACTTTGTAACCCTTGTTAGATATCGTGATAGAATAGTCAACGGGCTCGTGGATTGGGCTAAGCTAATTGGTTAGAAGTTATGTTAAGCTAGCCTTATATCAATCCATGTCCAATCCAATCCAAACGAGCCCATGCCAAGCCCATTAGGGCATCTTCTTCTTGTACTATAAATACCCCTCAAATATGTCATTTGAGGGGTGTGCTTGAGTGTGTTTTGTGTGTGTTTTACTTATGAAATAGTGTTTCATCTTCTACTCTTTGTCTCTCTAAAATACACATATCTTCATTCAAGTCACCACATCTTTTCTTCATCTTTCTAGTTATATTGTGTGAAATGGATTGATAAAAAGGGTCCTAACATCTCTCAAATGTGAGGATAAGTACCAAAGCATCACAAGTGATACCTACTGAGGATCACAATCACAAACTTATTCCAGACCCAAGATATAAGCCATCTGACATGTTCTTTGAAAACCTTGCAAACCAACTGGACCTAATGGTTAAACAAAACTTAAACCTCACTCCCACACCAACAATCATCTCAGAACCGCATCTAATCTACATAATCATGCTACTGTTAAAGAAGGAAGGATTGTGGTTCAGAATGTGCAAGGCAGGGAGAATGCGTATCTACCACACAATGCACAAGGGAATGTTGGAACTGATGCAGGTTATGTGGGTAATTAGAACAGAGGAAGGATCATGGCTCAGGGTCAAGGGAAACCAATCAAGTGCTACAACTATGGAGGGGAAGGACACATTGCTAGGAACTGCACCCAGTCAAAATGTCCACTGAATGCAGAATACTTCAGGGACAAGATGCTGCTGGTACAAGCTCAAGATAATGGAGTTGTGTTGGATGAGGAAGAGTTGTTGTTTCTTGCTGAGGGGAATGCCAAAACGTATGATGCAGATGTGGATGAACAACCAGTGCATATTGTGATGCATTTGACTATGATGTTGATGATGAACCAACGACACAGACCATCTTTTCGGCTAACATCTCTCCAATGGTATCTTCACCTCAACAAGCAGGTCCCTCCAATGAATCCATCATATCAGAGGTATTAAAACTATACGATTTGATTAATGTGCAAAAGATTCACAACAAAGTACAATCAACGGAAATCATTGAATCAGATATTGAAAATATGGGTAATAGAAATGTTGTCCCATATGATCAATATGTGAAGCAAGATGAAAGTATAATTGTACCAAGTGATGCATCTTCTGCTATCAATGATGAATGTGTATATGATGAATACACTGAATATGCACCTGATGATTCCATGACCACTGAACTAAATGCTTATAAGGAACAAGTTGCTATATATGAACAATGTGCTAAGTTTGAACTGACTACCCATGAGTAGGAGATGGATAACCAAATGCGTACACTTATCAGAAAAAGAAATTTTAGGGAAGAAACATTTAAGCAAGAGTTAAATTCCTTATAAGAAAAACTTAATAAAACTGTTAAGCAAAAGCAAGAACTTCAAGAAAATGTAAAATTGCTTAAGCAGGAATTCAATGCTAAGGAATCAAAACCGTTAAAATGATTTTTCCAACCTTAAAACTTTGAAGAACAAACTTAAAAACAAGTTGTACGTATAAGGGAATACCATTCAGACTGCTCACATGATCACTAAGCATAGAGTATTAAACGATGAGCATAATGTTGGGCTTGCAGAGGAACCCAATCCTGAGTATGGTAAGAAAGCAAAAGCTTCTCAAAAGGTGATTTATGATGGTAATGAAATTCTTAAGCGTAGAAAAAAGCCTACTTGTTTAGAGTGCACTGAAGAGGACATAGAACTTGAAAATGCCTCTAGAGAGAAAATGGAAAAGAAACTAAAAGATCCTTGGTGTATAGTTCTTAATATAACATTCAAACCTCCCAATTACACTAAGGAAAATCAGATTGCCTTGAACAAGTTTGGACCTCAAACTCAATTAACCCCTGAACAAGTGTTCTGGAAGAGAGATATGGAAAAGAAAAAAACTGATGAACTTGTTGAAAAAAATCCTCCCCTTAGGAATTTTCCTCCAGCTACTGTGTATCCACCCAATACACCGATGCATTTAGTGCCTAGAACTCTTCCCACTCAAAGAAAAACCTTAGTCAGCTTATACATAGTTTACCAACTATTCGGTGATTTTGAGAAACATGTAAGAATAGAATCACTCCAACGGGAATTACTGAAGGGGGAAGGGGTTTTGAACAAACAAAAGAATGCTACTTAACAGAGGTCATTCCATTGTTTAAACAACTAAAAAACAATTTGAGAGTCTTCAAAAGGCCATATATATAGAGATTAAAGAAATGAAAGGAATGTTTAATGAAATGGAAAACGAGGTTAGAATGAATGAATGTGAGCTTAAGAGCAATGAGATTGAGAGGAAGAATATTCACATCCTAAATGATAATTTGATTTCTAGATGTATTACTCAAGATGTGGTCTACGCTGTTACGAATTACTCAATTACTGCTTCTCAATTTCATGAATTGTCCTTTGCTTGAAAGTCTCCCAAGATCGTGTCATTGAGCTTGAGACTAAAAATTCAAAAATGCATGATAAAATCGAAGAGGATTATCATGATACATGGTAAGGTATTATTCTAAATTAGAAGTTGAATATCTTGATTTACAATAAAAATATCAACATCTGCAGACCTGATATTCTGTTCGTTGTATGCATGTGTGCTCGTTACCAGGCTAAGCCTACTAAAAAGCACCTTGAAGTGGTTAAACGGGTCTTTCGGTACCTCCAAGGAACCATTAACATGGGACTTTGGTATCCGAAGGACACCGGTATGTCACTAACAGCCTATGCAGATGCTGACCATGCAGGGTGTCAAGATACTCGTCGAAGTACTTCAGGAGGTGCTCAGTTTTTGGGTGATAAATTAGTGAGCTGGTCTTCAAAGAAACAAATGAGTACTTCCATATCCTCTACAGAGGTTGAATACATAGCCATGTCATAATGTTGTGCTCAAATCTTATGGATGAGATCCCAATTATCTGACTATGGCTTTGTATTCAACAAAATTCATCTGTACTGTGATAACAAAAGTTCCATCGCTCTCTGCTGCAACAATGTTCAACACTCAAGAGAAAAGCACATAGACATTTGACATCATTTCATCAGGGAACAAGTAGAGAAAGGTGTGGTTGAACTATATTTCGTGAGGACTGACTATCAGTTGGCATACATCTTCACAAAGGCTCTTTCTAGAGACCGTTTTGAGTTTATCCTCCCACGACTTGGATTGAAGAGTCTATAGCCGGAAACTCTCAAACATCTTCAGGAGGAAGATGAGGAGTAATGGAGTTTCTTCACCTATTCTTTGTAAATATTTTATCAAAAAATCAAAATACAAAAATATAAAACCAACTAAAAGAAAATGGAAAAATATAAAATTTTCTAAAACCCATAAAAATTTGAAAAATTAATAAAATTCTAAAAATATTGTTTTCTCAAGGCATGACTTCTGGCATCGATAACATCTAAGGTCTTAGAAATGTCATTCAACAATGGCACGAGACTTTCGATGAAGTTCGAGCAAAAGGTGTAAATACTTTCTATATCATGTCTCAAAATCGATGGCTTACTGTCATTTCAGGCAGTAACCCGGACTCAAAATGATGGCTTACAGTTATTTTAGACTGCAACCTGCTTTTAAAGAAAGGACAATGTTGTGCTAATTCAATTTTCAAATATCAAGCTCTGATCCTAAAACAAAAACATGAAGTCTTTTTGGCAACAAGCTATCGTTCATGAAAATTATTTGATGTGACAAAAAGACAAATGTTTCTTCACAAATGTTTTTCATTCTAAAGATTCTTCTGAAAAATATTTTTCATTCTGTTTTGAAAATAACTCGGACTTAATTTTTAAAAATCAACTGAACTTAATCTTTGTCAAAAATCCTCGTCACTCAATCAACAACTACAGTCATTGATTGAGGGGGAGAGTGATTTCAAACATTTCAAAAATAATATTTTCAAACAATTGGTACCATTTAATTAGTCTATTTTTAACAATTGGAATGAGTGCATGCTTTAAATCGTGGTTTTTAATGTAACAACGCGCATTTTTCAGGTTACTTTTCATATTTTTGAAAAGTTACTATTCACTTTCACTCTTCACCCCGTAAAATTTTTATTTCACATTCTCGTAAGTTAATTTATTTTAGTAATAACCTAAGAGTTTGACAATCGTTAGATCATCTTCGCAAAAGTTATTAAGAAAACATCGTCTTAAAGTTTCGTTTTGGTCAGAGCACCATTTAACATCACGCGCATAACGAAAGTCAACTCTAACAATTTTCCTCACATCAGATTAATTTTTAGATCACTCATAATCAATTAGAGAATTTTTAAGATTTCATTTAAATGTTACAAAATAAACCCTGAGCCGTACGAGACTAAACTTACGTTTTAAACAATTCTACTTAGACCCAGACTTAACCATTCCTGCACTGTGTTTTCTAAGATGTTTTGACACTTTTACATTTTTGGAAAAGTCAAACATATTTCCCTCCTCCTTTGACCATAAAGAAATTAACCTTGTACGTTTTACATTTTTGCTTAAATCGCGTAACTTTTAGACTTCACATATAACTGTTAAGTTATCCCACGTATAACAAAAACCAAATTTTGACATATCATATCACTTATAGACTAATTTTAGCCAACTTTAAATATATTCACGGTCATTTCCCTGAAATCTCGTTCTTTTCTGATAAATTGCATTTTTCACGTATTTAGCTTACGTTTCCAGTTTTAACAGCGTTTACGCGACCCATTAAACTTATCACTCATTTTTATAAGATAATAATGAGTATATTTATGATTTTAATCATTCCTATAAGCTTCATATTTTTACGATACCCGGTTTTATGTTTCGTGACTTAACGACTTACAGTTAGCGATTAACGGAACCAAAACTCACTCCATAACCAAGATAATACAAAGACTATCCACCTAAGTCATATTATCTCCATAAGAACTACTTTAGGGAGGGGAGTCATCATTTTGGTGGATTGATCCTAAACATGCTTCATTTAGATCATTACAAGTGTCTAAACTTAACCATGGTTAACATTTAACCCAATATATGGTTAACCAAATCTTTCCTCCTATAAATACCAATAAAATCACTTGATAAAAATTTCACCACACCTTCTTAACATCTAAAGTCCTAAACCTAAGGCATTTCTTATAGATCTTGTAAGAACATTCATGTGTTCTTGAAGAAAAACTAGGTTTTGATATTTGTTCTTAGAAGTTTTCAAGAAAGAGTCGTTATAATCTTCAAATAACTTCAAGTCTCCAAAAAGACATTGTTATAATCTTATATTCTCCTTCAAGAGTACAAGAAGTATATAAGGGTGCCAAGGTGTGGAAAGCTTGCTCAATCCAAGGTCCTAAGTGTTCAATCAAAGTCCTATCCTTACTAGTTAATCCTTTCTTGATTGAAAGCCAAACATTGTAAGCAACTAATCACCACCATCATATCATGTTTATTATTCATAATCTTGACAATTTCATGCTATATATATGGTTACTATGTTGATTCATTATGTACATATACTCAATCACATGTTTTAATTCACATATTGTCGTAAAAGTAACAAACTAGTAAACTAGTCATATTCTACACATTTGATACCATTGAAACCAGTCACATGTGGACTTTCTAACTTAAATACTATTGTATACAAGATAAAAAGGTAAACATAGCAACTTGAATCACCCGAAATGGACAAACGAGTCAAAAGATACGGCCAAAAGAAGTTAGCGAAACCAAAACGCCGAAACTGCCTAACACAAGTTGTTAAGCAGCTGTCCGTTTTGAAAGTGGCACTTCTGGTCCGAATCATCAAAAATTTAAAACACAAAAGTTGTCCGGAACGACGTTTTCCTTCACTTTTTAAGAAGCTCGGGCCCTGAAAACGCTTAAATAGGCCATTATCTTTCAAATACTGAAACTGCCCTATATATAGTCTCACGACTATACTTTTGTCACAACTAAACGCAAACCAAGAGGCCTAATTGCCATAAGCCAAGACCACAGCCACGGATAAGGTCAAAGCTGAGTCTCAAGACCATGGTAGTCAAGACCAAAGCCACGGCAAGGCCATGGCTAAAGCCTCAAGGCTTATTTACCCAAGACCGTTAACTAAGGTGTTAACCTTGGCAAATCAACACCAACACAAACCAAACGACATAACTTTATATACTTACATTATCAAATGATCATATTTATGAAACGACGAGAACTTGTAAAAACATGATAAACTTACCAATATAACAATCTTCACTCAAAACATATGTTTTATCTACTAAGTGCTACAATAGTAGGGAGCTTCATGTGAGGGGTTTCATTTGAGTAAAATGTATCGACGAGTTGCTGGATTTACGATTTAAAGTGTGCTAGCTCCTCGAACGTTTACTACATGACCTCTGACTTATGATGGCCCGAACGGTAGTACAATTTCTATAAACAACATACACAACTGCCATGTACTACATCATGATCAACAAAGAGACGTATATAGGCTTGTTATTTCTTTCGCATCATTATTTCAAACCTAAGTCGCAACATCCTATTTTAGGTTGCTCGTAGAAGTTCTCACGGCATATCCATCATTCTCATTATACATTTGATATCATTTACTCTGAGGTGAGTTCATAGCCCCACTTTCTATTACTTACTTGTTTTACAAACCCTTGGGGGAGATACATGCTTTATTTTAAACCGAACACATTGCTTTCAAACTATATGCTTATATGATTGTTTTATTGTCACTAAGTTACCGCATTTGCCAAACTTAAGTCCCTAAATCATGAATCATTAATCACAAGTGAAGTGAGCGCAAATATTGTGGATAGATCTATCGGGATTGACGAACCCCGTTTGTGTTGACCGGGTAGGCAAACAAACGCACTATATTTGAGTACATTAGGTAAAACAGCAATTTTACCTATTAGGGCACGTACCAACAGTTTCACCAATTAATATTGGAGCAAGTTAACGCCTTGATTGCATGATGCTTAGTGAAATAACAACTGTTTTGTTTTCAACATTATGGGTGTATAACAACGTAACCCACACAAACATTTTGTGTTCAAGTTTTAACAATAAACCTATGGATTCAATCAACCTTTGTGTTGACAGTTTTAAGCATGTATTTCAGGTCCATATTGTACGAGGATGGCACGGAGAAGCACGGATACTCAAGAAGGCTATAAATTTTATTATCATTCGAAAATCAATTTAATGTATTTTGTAAACTTGGAACCATTTGGGATCTCATCTTTGTAAACTCTGATATTTATATAAATCGAATGATAAATCTTTTAAAACGACTCCATTAGAGTTCGTTTTCTATTGATATGAGTGTTGTGCCATGAAGTAACACCCAGTTTGAATTCCGCTGCGTATCACGAAGTTGGGGGTGTTACATTCAACAGTTGTACAAGAGCAGTTTATTGGACAAATAAATACATTTAACCATCAAAAATTCGAACTTGGTGTATTTTGGCTATAAAACTTGGCACAAGAGCATGTTACGTCGTTCATTCCTCACTCAAATGATACATGAGCATTTTACAAATAGTACATGAGCATGTTAGATCATGGAGATTAAAATTTCAAAATCTGATCCTTATTAGTTAAGTATTTTAAAACTAAGTCACATCTCTCCTCATAAAAATTTCTAAAATAATTTAAATCAATTGGGATCCCAAATCTCAAAGGGTTTGAAAATTGTGATCGGGAGAGAGTTTGTGATTTAAATCAGAAATAAACTAATAATTTGGTGAGTGTTTTTAGAAATACAATAAAAGGCACCCCTTCCTACATGTGCCAAAAGGATTAAAATGTGATGGTTTTGACTCAAAGTGAAGGTTCGCTCTAATGTGTGCAAAAATATTTCGAATCTCGATACACATATTGAGGAAGAGCAAGTAAAAGAAAACCAGATCCCTCCTCAAAATGTTTTATATAAAGTATTTAAAGACTATATTTGATCGGGGGAGTGATGATGATCTTTTTAGAAAAACGTAATCAAAAATTGGTGCTTTCATTGGTTCTTCCTCCATGTGCCAAAATGATTTATAATTCTCTATGCACATGTTGAGGGGGAGCATTTCTAGAATATCAAAAACAATTAAGATACAAAACGCTTTGATTTTATATCACAAGTACCTTGATTGATGTTTCAAATGGTTTTCTTTTGGTTTGAAGGTGGAAAGAACTGTACCAAAAAGACCGACCATTTTACTTTATGCATTGGAGTTATAAGGATAGTAAGGGTAGGTATTAGTTTCCATGATCCCGCCAGAGCCGGAGGGATCTACCGAGGGACAATCCATTAGATAGTGTAGAAGTCCTTAGGTATGATGAAAAAAGGAGAAAAATGAGAATAAGAGAAGAGTGCCAACTGAGACATAGCTAGGACTGGAACAAACCCAACAAGTTTCTAGTAATGAAGTCTCGGTAATCACTGAAGGGGTTGAAGAATGAAAAACAAATGAAATGAGAAAAGGGTGAAAAGAAATAGCCCTCCAATAATTCAACCTTAGGGCAGAAACAAGGTTCAATACATATGTTACATGTGGTTACTAAGGTAACGCCAATATTGAAGACAAGACATCATGGACCCAGTGACACGTTGCACTAAACTTCCCAAGCCACTCAAGTTCTCTTAAAATAATTTGTTTCATTCTCACAGGGAACCTACATAATCTATCGACTTTCTCTTAGAGATGGTTGATATTGAAGAAGGAGACCCTCTCCCTAGTCTCCAAATATGGAACCAAAGTGAACTATTGAGTCTAGAGCTAAGAGATCATCCACAAAATCACATTAGGACACACAAGTAATGAAGACTTGCTGTTTCATACAATGTTGAAAGTGAGAATATATATTGAGATTACTACGCATTATCCTTGTGGTATTTTCTAGAACATCCGAGTGATATTTAAAATATTCACAATGAAGATGGAAATCCTTCTAAAGCCAACCTCAAACAAGCTCTTGGTGGGTGACATGTGAGATCTTCTCAAAAGATCAAGCTTGTGGCAACTGGATAGAAACAATGGGGCGATTCACTCTTGAATCAACCTTGGTCCAGGAAACGGATTGACGGATACCTTTGAAAAACTGTTCGATGTGCTCAACAAATTTTTTTTCTAGCGCATCGAATGTGTATTAATTTTCCAAAATAAAAGGGTATTTATGATTGAAAATTGATCTTTCTCATAAAACCTTCGTCGTATTCCAAAACTCTTTCTATTAAGAAATATGCGATTGTTTTCAAATCAATTTTTCATCAATCAGTGAATCTCAATTCGCTGTTTCACTCACTCTGTGTTGTCTACTTTGGGACGCTCCGGTTTGAGAACGTCTAGATCAAGTTGCGAAACCCTGTCAAGGAAATTCTTAGGAATTCTACCTGATCACAGGCAGTATTTATACTGATCAACGGGGAACCGTGGTTCTTGCAACCATATTCAACGAAAGTAAACAAAGGCACTCTCGTGTGTTTATTGCTAACTGTTGTTTGCAAGAACATCGGACGGTTGCAGCTGATCAGAATTTAGAAGTCAATCCATAACCACATGCTCACACATCACACTCACGTTGAAAGAACTCATGACAAATGCACGTCTACACTCTTTTGCTCTGATATCATCATGAGACGTTTTCTTTCACACTAATACCATCATGCTATGCTTCCGCTATGCTAATGAAAATATCATGATCCAAAGAATCTTTCAAAACTCTGATGGAAAGATGTCATGATCCAATAATGTGAGCATGTCGGTCCAAAGTCACAAACATAACATGTAGGCAACACAACAAAGGATGAGTCAAGATATTTACTGTGGCTGATGATCTCTTAGAGGGCTCAAAGAATAACCAATCCGTGGATCAGTTAAAGACCTCCAATTGAAAGTACATAACATGCGGAATATGAAGAATCAAAGATTACGAGCTACAGAGCAAAGAACTTAATCAAGAATCCAAGAATACACAAAATGTAATATCTGTTTGTTATTGAGGTGACCTCCCTTAGGGGGAAATTGTTGGGATTTAGAAAATCCGGTAGTTAAAGACTCGGTCACCTCGAGTATATGTATTCGTTAGAAAGCTCGTAGTCGTAGTTGGTTAGTTATAGTTATTAGTTAGTTATGTAACACCGTGGAGGACAAACGGGTCTTTACCCACTATATGCATGATCCACAGCCCGTAGGTGGCGTATATTTTAAGACACTAAAAATAAGGCAAAGGGTGGTAGCTTCATAATATAATTTTCTTTCTCTTACTAGAAGTTCCCATTTCTCTCCACTTTCTCTCTTTAGAACCTAATCTCATTCGAACCATAGTGTTTGTTATTGTGTGTTAATGAAAACCAATATGTTACAGTAAATAACGGGGCGCACTATATTTGAATTTCAATAGGTAACTGGAAATTACCTCCTTGGGGAAAAATACCACGTACACAAGTATTTAGGTGTATGCATTTGAGTGTTGGTGTCATGAGCTTAGGGCAATAATAACTATTTTCCATGATTAATTATCTTCGAAGCAGTTATCACGATTTACCTTGAGTTCAACTGATTAACCATAAACCTATTGATACACTCAACATTATTGTTGACTTTTTAAGCATGTTTATCTCAGGTAATAACTGAAGAAATTCCAAGGGCATGAAGCGGGCATCCAAGACGTTTTAAATTGGTGTAAAATAAAGTTATCATTTTCTACAAACTCGTGATTCTTCTTTTGTGTATCTTAAACCATTTGGTATCACTTTTGTAACTAAAACAATGAGTTTTTATTGAATGATAACGACTTTTATCAAAAAGTCTATTTTAAAGTCTTTTTCTATGATTTATGACTGTGATCCTCGAAGTAATACCCCAATTAGCATTCCGCTGCTATGTTGAAATTTTGGGGGTGTTACATGATGTTGACCCATTCTCCATTCCTTGCATGACTCTTTCCAACAATTATTCTTTCACCTTCTGAGAGTGCCGTTAGTGTAGTGATTAGAACCATTTCCTCATCAGAAGAGACAACTTCCTCATCCCAGTCAAAAGTTTCTGCCACTAGACCTTTAATTTTTTCCTGAAAAGGTTTAATGGTGGGTGTTGATTAAGAGGTGGAGGGGGTTGCCTCAAGAAGTGAAAGTGTAGCTTTAGCCTTTCTATACTTAACTTCAAAATCCTTTGGACTCTTTTGTTCAGTTTTATTTTGAAAATGTTGAGAGGACTGAAGTAGTTTAGGTTGAAACTTGCTTATTCCTGATGAGACGTTAGACCCTGAAAATTTGTATGAGGGTTCTTGTTAGGATTTAATAAATCCAGTTATTAAAGTGTCGGTCACCTCAAGCATATGTAATCGTTAGAAAGCTCGTAGTCGTAGTCATTTAATGATAGGTAGTATTTAGTTAAGTAATACCGTGGAGGACGGACGGGTCTTTACCCACTATATGCCTGATCCACAGCCCGTAGGTGGCGTTTATGTAAGATACTATAAATACCCTCTACCTCCCAAGGTAGAGGGTTGGAGCTCATAATAATACTTTCACTTTCTCTCACTAAGTTCCCAAACCTCTAACTATTTCTCTCTCTAAAAACCTCAAAGTCCACGCCCCTTTTGATCATGGTTTGATGTGTTTATGAAATCCAATATGTTACAAATGGTATCAAGAGCCATGGTTTGCTCATCTCTCTTATATATTCTTGGATTTCTAGTGGTTTTTTTTATGGTTTTTGGGTTTGAAAAAGTTTAGTGGTATTTGCATCATTTGGACCATTACTAGTGTTAAAGTTTGGATTTTGATTGTACTTTTGTGTTTAGGATCATCATAAGTGTTTAGGTTTTGATTTGGAAGGCTTGAATCATTGTGGTTGGACTGTTTTTGGATTTAAAAGACGCGTTTTGGTTTGTTTAAAGCTAGCGACTTGTGTCACGGTAAAGTATTCTGTTGAGCGATTTGTCCCTGTGTTTGGAAGCGATTTGTGTCAGTTTTAAATCACTTATTTAAGCAACTTGTCCGGGTAGTGGCTGTACTTAGCGATTTATTCGGAGTAGCGATTTGTCACTTCTTAGCGATTTGCTTATTTAAGCGAGTTGTGACTTTAAGCTATTTGTGTTGCTTAAGCGATTTGTCATATCTTCAGCGACTTGCTTATTGAAGCGAGTTGTAAGTTTAAGCGATTTGTCTTGGTGAAGCGATTTGTCTTGGTTAAGCGACGTGTCCTTGTTTAAGCGACTTGTATGATTAAGCGACTTGCTTATTGAAGCGAGTTGATTGTTTAAGCGATTTGTCGTGTTGAGCGATTTGTCTCTTGTGACTTAGTGCTTTTCTTCTTGATTACGTTCCACGGTTTTCTCTTGATTTAGTAAAATCCCGTGAAAGAATCTATTTCCCGGTTTAATCCAAGAGTTTTAAAATCCCGTGCAATCTGTAATCATGTCTACCAACGTGCCTACAATCATCTCTTCTATTGCTGAGGATGTTCAAGCAGCTGGATCAGATACTCGTCCACCTATGCTTAACATAACTGACTATGACTCATGGGCTCAACGAATTAGGTTGTACTGTTTGGGAAAGGAAAATGGGGTCAAGATTCTCAAGTCAATTGATAAAGGACCTTATCAGATTGAGACTACAAGAGACACACTTGAAACTGTTGTGGATGGTACTGTGATCTTAGGTTTGGACAGACCAAAGACGTATGATGAGCTCAGTGATAATGAGAAAAAGAGATACGATGCTGATATCAGGTCTTCAAACATTATACTTCAGGGTCTTCCAAAAGATATCTACAAGCTTATCAATCACAATACTGAAGCCAAGGCGGTTTGGGATAATGTCAAGATGCTTCTCTCGGTTTCTGAATTAACCAAGGAAGACAGAGAATCACAACTGTATGATGAATTTGAGCACTTTAAGATGAAACCAGAAGAAAGTGTCTATGAATATTACATGAGATTCCACAAGCTTGTAAATGACATGAGGAATATCAAAATGACCATGCCAAATATTCAGCTGAACTCAAAGTTTGTGAACAACATGAATCCCGAATGGCAAAAATTTGTCACCTCTGTGAAGCTAACCAAAGGATTAAAGAACACCAACTATGAGCAACTATATGCCTTCCTGCTTCAGAATGAGAGACATGCTATGTTTGAACGAATGATTCTTGATTAGTTCAAATCTAAACAGGGAGAAACAATTTCGTCAAATGATTCAACATCCTTTTACACCAATGTTGGAATTACCACCAAAGCTTCTCAAGTCATACCCACGAGTAATGGTAATTACAAGCTCATTCCTGATCCAGCATATAAGCCTCCATACTCAAACACACTTATGGAAAACTTCATCAATCAACTGTCTCTCATGGTTAGTCAAAATATGAATTCCACTCCACACACCAACAATAACCACAAAACTGCATCCAATCCACACAATCAAGCTACGGTCAGAGATGGAAAGGTTATGTTGCAACCAGTTCAAGGAAGACAATATGAACAGGGAAGAGGTGGAGCAGGTGGAGGGTATGTGGCTAATCAGAATCGTGGAAGGAATGCCAATCAAGGACAAGTAAAGCCAATCAAGTGCTACAACTGTGGTGGGGATGGACACATTGCAAGGAACTGCACATCTCCAAAATGCCCTCAAAATGCAGAGTACTTTAGGGACAAGATGCTGCTGGTGCAAGCTCAGGATAGTGGAGCAGTTTTGGATGAAGAAGAGTTGTTGTTTCTTGCTGAGGGAAATGGCAAAACCTATGATGCCGATGTTAATGAGCAGCCAGTGCAAGGCATAGGTCAGAATCATCCAAATGCATTTCAGGTAGCTGATTGTGATGCATATGACTCAGATGTTGATGATGAACCAACTGCCCAGACCATCTTCATGGCTAGCATTTCACCAATGGTCTCTCCTAAGGCTACTTCACCATAACAGGCCAGTTCCTCCAAGGCATCAATCATATCTGAGGTATTAAAATTATACGATGAGGTTGATGAGCAAAAGATACAATACAAAGTACAACCAACTGAAATATGTTAGTCAGATATTGAAAATATGGGCAATAGTAAAGTTATCCCATATGACCAATATGTGAAGCATGATGAAAGTGAAACGGTACCAAGTAATGTATCTTCTGCAGTCAATGATGAACATGCTTTCGATGAATACACTGAACATGCCCCTGATGATTCCATAGTTTCTGAACTTAATGCCTATAAGGAACAAGTTGCCATTTATGAACAACGAGCTAAGTTTGAGTTAACTACCCGTGAGCAGGAAATGGATAACCAAATGCGTACAATCATTAGAAAAAGTAATTTTAGAGAAGAAGTGTTAAGACAAGAGTTAAATTCCTTAGAAGAAAAGCTTTCTAAAACTGTTAAGCAAAAGCAAGAACTTCAAGATAATGTTAAAGTGCTTAAACAAGAATTTAATGCTAAGGAATCAAAACTTTTGAATGATTTTTCCAATCTAAAAACGTTGAAAAACAAGCTTGAAAATAAGTTGTACGTACAAGGGAATACCATTAAGACTGCTCACATGATCACTAAGCATAGAGTTCTCAGCGATAAGCATAGAATTCCTCTTGTTAATGAACCAAATCCTAAGGTTGGTAAGAAAGCTAGAGCTGCTCAAAAGTAATCTATGATGGCAATGAGATTCTTAAACCCAGACAGAAACCTAGTTGTACTGAGTGCACTGTGGAAGATATTCAATTAGAAGATGCCTCTAGGGAGAAAATGGATAAAAAGCTAGATGATCCTGTGTGTAAAAAACGGAATATAACGGTCAAACCCCATGATTACAGAAAAGAAAATTGGATTTCCCTGAACAAGTTTAAGCCTCAAACCCAATTAACGCCTGAACAAATTTTTTGGAAGAAAGATATGGATAAGCAAAAGGCAAGTGAACTTGTTGAAACAAACCCTCCCCTTAGGAAAGTGCCTGCAGCTACTGTGTATCCTCCTAATACACCAATGCATTTAGTTCCTAGAACTATTTCCAATAATAGCAAGACCTTAATCAGCTTGTATGTTGTTTATCAACTATTTGTTGACTTTGAGAAGACGTGTAAGAAAAGGATCACACCCACTGGGATAACTGAAGGGGAAAGGGGTTTTGAGCAAACTAAAGAATGCTATTTAACTGAGGTCATGCCTTTCTTTAAACAATTAAAAGGTCAATTTGAATGTCTTTAAAAGGGAATAAACTCGGATATTAAAGAAATGGAAAAAGAATTTGATGCAATGATTGTTGAGGTCAATGATTATGAACGGAAACTCAAATATAATGAAATTGAAAGGAAGAATCTTCATATCTTAAATGAGAACTTAGTGATGAGTTGTGTGCCTCAAGATGCATTTTATACAGTTACTAAGCATTCTATTACTGCTTCTCAATTTCATGAATTATCTGTTGCTTTGAAAGTTTCCCATGATCGTGTCATTGAGCTTGAAACAACAAATTCAAAACTGCATAATAAAATTGAACAGGATGATAATGATAACTTGGTCAAACTTTTTTCTAAATTGGAAGTTGAACATTTTAATTTACAACTAAAATATCAACATCTTAAAGAAAATGTTAAAACTTCAAATATCAAGACATCCTCAGATGCTCCTGAATTTGATGCAGTTTTTAAAATAAACAAACATGATGAACAAATTCAAGCTCATTGTAACACGATCAGAAAATTGAGAGCCCAAATCTCACAATTGAAGGGCGAAAGAAATAATGTGAATGGCTCCCAAACGCCTCCACCTTTAGATTCTCAATCTTCTTAAACTTTCCATCTTCAAAACCCTGTTAATGAGAGTTTTCTGGAAGAAAATGAAAAGGTTAAACTACACTTTAAAGAGTTATATGATTCAATGAAAGTCACTCGTGACAAAAACAATGAAAAATTAACTTATTTACAAAAAGAAATTGAGAATATGAAGAAACAGGAAAAAGGGAAAATGCCACTTGTCTTTAATGAGAATGTTGCTTCAAAGTCGTCTACAGACTTTAAATATACTGTGACTGTTAAATACATTCCTCCTCATCTTAAAAACAACGAACTTGTGTTTCATAACTATTTTGCTCACCTTAAGGATAGTCTAGAATGTCTCCGTGAGATTGTGGAAGAGGATTTCATAAATAAGCCACTTGATAGTGAAGTTAAGTATGCTTGCGTGTATGCCAAACAATCTCAAGAACTTTTAGAATGCTTAAGAGCAACATGCCCTAAACCCTTTGGTAAGAAGGATAAAATAGTTATGCCTTGTTCCATGCCTGATTTTAAGAATGCCAATCTTGATATGCCTCACTCTGTGCCTAAAGTTAAGCATGTAAGCTTCAATGTGCCTTCCAGTAGCTCAGATCCCAGCACTTCTAAACCTAAAATACAAAAGGTAGCAAAACCAACTAATGTTCCCATTCCCTCTACAGGAGTAAAATGTGACACCAAAGCGAGCAGGTCAAAGCCTCAAGGCAATACAGAGCAAGATAGGACCTCGCAAGCTAAGTGTAATCAATGATGGAAAGTAGAAGACCACCCTATGAACTTTAAGTTGGAATTGAATAAAACGAATCGTGTTGATTCTAGTATTAGCTTTAAGCGTACTGTAATTAATTCGAATTCCACTACTACTTGCAAAACATGTAATGAATGTTTGATTTCTGGTGTTAATCATGAATGTGATGTGAATGATGTGAGTAATGGGGTTAAATACCCAGTTAAGAATGTTAATGCTATCAAAAAGGTTAAGAAGGCTAGAAAACAATGGCGAAAGAAGGGTAGAAAACAGTGGAAACCCACAGGAAGAAAACTAAGTAATGTAGGTTATCAGTGGATACCAACTGGACGCAAATTTAATCTTAATGAGTTGTGCCCTAGATTATCTAGACCATTGCCCATTAGGAAATGGATGCCTACTGGTAGAACTATTCCTTTAAGAAGTGAACATACTTTGAATAGGTCTAATTCACACACTAGCACAGCATCCATCCCTAATGAATTCATTGTTTTTGCTTCTGATGTGGGTGTTCCAATCAATGTTACTAACCAAGTGGAACATATTCTTGCATGGGGATCCCAATTATCTAGTTATCCATTCTTGTCTGTGTTCAACTGCAGATGGTTCAAATCGTTCTGTGGTACCTGGACTTAGGCTGTTCCAAGCATATGACTGGAGACCGGTCACGACTCATGAACTTCGTGAGTAAATTCATCGGGACTGTTAGATTCGGGAATGATCATTTCGGTGCAATTATGGGTTATGGAGAATATGTTGTTGGTGATAGTGTAATCTCCAGGATATATTACGTTGAAGGTCTTGGTCATAACTTATTCTCTGTCAGTCAATTCTGTGATTCTAATCTAGAAGTGGCCTTCAGAAAACATACTTGTTTCATTAGAGAACTTGATGGCACAGAACTGTTAAGAGGAACATGTGGTTCAAACTTATACACCATCTCTATCGAAGACATGATGAAGTCTTCTCCAATTTGCTTGTTGTCAAAGGCTTCAAAATCAAAGTCATGGTTATGGCATCGTCGTCTCAATCACTTGAACTTCGGCACCATAAATGATCTTTCTAGAAAGGACTTAGTAATAGGCTTACCTAGACTAAAGTATGAAAAGGATCATCCTTGTTCCGTATGCCAATTGGGAAAAAGCAAGAAGTATGCCCACAAACCCAAACCTACAAACTTAGTTATGGAAGTTCTTCATACCATTCACATGCATTTATGTGGACCCATGAGAGTGCAGAATATTTTCGGGAAGAAATATGTGTTAGTTGTGGTTGATGATTACTCTCGATTTACTTGGGTTAAGTTCTTAAGGACAAAGGATGAAACTCCATATATCATCATTAAACTTATCAAGCAGCTGCAGGTTCGACTTAATAAAACTGTCAGAATCATCCGAACAGACAATGGAACTGAGTTTGTTAATAAAGAACTTAGTGAGTTTTATGAAAGTGTTGGAATCAATCATCAAAGAAGTGTTCCACGAACTCCTCAACAGAACGGTGTAGTTGAAAGACGAAATCGAACTCTTGTGGAAGCCGCAAGAACAATGCTGATTTACTCAAAGGTTACAATGTTTATCTGGGCTGAAGCCATTGCCACTGCATGCTACACTCAAAATCGATCCCTAATTCATACATCTCATGGAAAAACTCCATATGAACTTGTCCACAATCAAAAACCTAATCTTTCATTCCTTCGTGTGTTCGGTGCATTGTGTTATCCAACTAATGAGGTTCAAGACTTAGGCAAACTTAAAGCTAAAGCGGACATTGGAGTATTTGTAGGATATGCACCAAGCTGAATAGGATACCGAATCTACAAAAAAAGAACCCGAAATATCATGGAAACAATTCACGTTACGTTCGATGAGCTGACCAGTCATACGGCTCCAGGACAACCCAGTTCTGGACCCACATCACAACCTTCATCAAGTAGTCCCATCAGTTCTACTCTTGTACACAATCCTTCACCAGCAACTCCATATGTATCACCTTCAGAAGATGATTTGAAGAAATTATTTGATCCAATGTTTGATGAACACTATGAGCCAATTGCTAGTGATCTGTCAAATCCATCAACAGAGGCTGCTCCTATCCCTGTCAACGAAGTTAACCCTTCAGTATCTATGTCATTGAGTCAAGAAGCTTCTGCTGCAGATCACTCACTTTCATCATCAGACCCTCAATCATCGAGTGTACATCATGGAAATGTTTCTGGCACCTATGATGGAGATAACCCCTTTGCTACTCCCGAAGATGCTCCCTTTGTGAACATATTTGCTCCTGAACCATCATCAGAACCGTCTTCATCAGGAGAAAACAACTCTGCTACCTCAGTTCCTCAACAACAACCACACGAACACTTTAGAAAATGGACACATGACCATCCATTGGACAACATCATTGGAAACCCCTCTCGTCCAGTATCCACACGTAAACAACTTGCAACTGATGCCTTATGGTGCTTCTTCAACTCTGTACTGTCCAAGGTCGAACAAAAAGACGTTAAAACTACAATGAATGAAGACATCCGGTTCAATACCATGCAAGAAGAAATTCATGAGATCGATCGACTAGATGTATGGGAATTAGTACTTGTTCCTGACTGTGCTATGATCATTGCTCTAAAGTGGATCTTCAAAGTAAAATTTGATGAGCATGGTGATGTATTAAAGAACAAGGCTCGATTGGTTGCAAAAGGATACCGTCAAGAGGAGGGTATTTACTTTGAAGAATCATTTCCTCCAGTTGCACGTATCGAGGCAATCAGAATCTTCTTGGCAAATGCTGCAAGTAAGAACATGGTAGTCTATCAGATGGATGTAAAGACGAGTTTTCTTAATGAAGATCTTAAAGAAGTCGTGTATGTCAGCCAACCTGAAGGTTTTGTGAATCCAAAGCATCCTACTCATGTATATCGCTCCAAGGGCATGGTATGATACACTATCAATGTTTCTTCTATCTACTGGATTCAGCAAAGGAGCAGTTGATCCAACATTGTTCACCAGAATGTTAGGCACACATTTAATTCACGTTCAAATTTATGTTGATGATTTTATTTTTGCCTCGACTGACCCCAATGAATGTGACCGTTTTTCTAAGGAGATGGGCTCCAAATTTTAAATGTCAATGATGGGACAAATGTCATTTTTCTTGGGATTACAAATTTCACAAAGTCCCAGAGGCAATTATATCAATCAATCTAAATATGCTAATGAAGTTTTAAAGAAATTTGGATTTGATACTTGTGACACCGTTGACACTCCCATGGTAGAACGTACCAAACTGGATGAGGACCACTCAGGGATCATGGTAGATCAAACAAAATATCGTAGTATGATTGGATCCCTGATGTACCTTACTGCCAGTAGACCTGATATTCTGTTCGCCGTATGCATATGTGCTAGATACCAGGCTAAGCATACCAAAAAGCACCTTGAAGCGGTTAAACAGGTCTTTCGGTATCTCCAAGGAACCATCAATATGGGACTTTGGTACTCGAAGGACACCGGTATGTCACTAACAGCCTATGCAGATGCTGACCATGCAGGATGTCAAGATACATGTCGAAGCACGTCTGGAGGTGCTCAGTTTTTGGGTGATAAGCTAGTGAGCTGGTCTTCAAAGAAAAAAAATGAGTACCTCAATATCCTCTACAGAGGCTGAACACACATCCATGTCATCTTGTTGTGCTCAAATCCTATGGATGAGATCCCAATTATCTAACTATGGCTTTGAATTCAACAAAATCCCTCTGTACTGTGATAACAAGAGTGCCATTGCTCTCTCATGCAACAAAGTTCAACATTCAAGAGCAAAGCATATTGAAATTCGACATCACTTTATACGGGAACAAGTTTAAAAAGGTGTGGTTGAGCTATACTTCGTGAGAACTGAATACCAGTTAGAAGACTTCTTCACCAAAGCTGTTCCTAGAGAACGTTTTGAGTTTATCCTTCCAGGACTTGGGCTAAAGGGTCTACAACCGGAAACACTCAAACGTCTTCAAGAGGAAGACGAGGAGTAAAGGTCTTTCTTCATCTATCTCTTGTACATATTTTTTCAAAAACAAAATACAAAAATATAAAACTAACAAAAAGAAAATAGAAAACTATAAAATCTTGAAAAATTCCAAAAATATTTTTGTTATGTCTTTCTTTGGTTCGATTTCATCTACGGACTTGTGTTGACATTCAAACAATGTCACAGGTTTTTAGATGTTCTTCGAATGTACATATTTTTCTTTAAAAAAAAATTTTTTTTGAGAGAAAGAAAAAGGCTTATAGTCATTTCATTCTATAACCCGTTTTTTTAAAGAAAGAACAGAGCAATGCTTTATCTTATTTTTCAAATCTCATGCTCTGATTCTAAAAACTAATATTTGTTATCTTATTGAAAACTAATAAAAATAACTCGGTCTCAATTTTTTGAAAATCATCTGGACTTGACATTTGTCAAAATCTCTATCTCTCAATCAACAACTTATGTCATTGATTACGGGGGAGAATGATTTCATTTGAATCAAAAGGTTATTTGTCATACAATTGGTTCAGACAATGGTTTATGTCATGTTTTCAAAAGATATTCAAGCATGTTTAATCTTTGGAGTGTAAAGTCTTAGATTTGATCCTTATCGGTTAAATGTTTTCATAAGCAAGCCACAATTCTCCTCAAAAGCTTTCAAAATCAATTTAAATCTACAGAGATCACAAGTCTCAAATGATTTGAAAATTGTGATCGGGGGAGAATTTGTGATTTAAACAGATAATTCGATAAATGATTTTATAAGTGTTTAGCAAGCTCTCTTCCCTTCATGTTCCAAACGATTTCAAATTTTCCATGCACATGTTAAGGAGGAGCATCTATTTCAAACCAAAAAGGATTGAAACGTGATTGAATTGTTTCAATGTGCAGGTTTTCCCTAATATGTGCAAAACACGTTCAAATCGCTATGCACATATTGAGGGGGAGCAGGTTTTTTTAAAACCACATCCTTTCCAAAAATACCCTTAACAAAGTATGAAATATACTAATTTTGATCAGGAAAGTGATGTTGATATCTTTTAGAAAATGGTAATCAAAGAAGTGAATCCTTTCTCTTGCCTCCGTGTGCCAAAACCGTTTTAAATACATATGATGCACATGTTGAGGGGGAGCTTTTTCTAAAAATATCAAAAACAATTCAGGTACAAAATGTTTTGATCATGTATCACAGGTACTTGGATTGATTTTCAAAATGTTTTCAATTGGTTCCAATGGAAGAAGAACAATACCAAAAGACTGACCAGATTTACTTTATGTACGGAGTTATAAGGATGGTTAAGTTAGGTATTTGTTCCCACGATCCGCCAGAACCGGAGCGATCTACCCACGGGCAATCCACTAGTTAGTGTAGAAGTCCTTAGGTATGATGAAAAAAGGAAAAAAAGTGAGATATAGGAAGAGTGCGGACTGAGATAGAGCTAGAACTGGAATAAACCCAACAAGGTTCTAGTAATGAAGTCTCGGTAAGCACTGAAGGGGTTGAAGAATGAAGAAAAAATGAAATGAGAAAAGGGTGAAAAGAAATAGCCCTCCATTTATTCAACCTTAGGGCAGAAAACAGGTTAAATACATATGCTACTGGTGGTTACTAAGGTAACGCCGGTATTGAAGACAAGACGCCATGGACCCAGTGACGCATTGCACTACAACTTCCCAAGCCACTCAAGTTCCTCTTAAAAGGACTTGTTTCATTCTCACGGGGAACCTACATAATCTATCGACTTTCTCTTAGAGATTGTTGATATTGAAGAAGGAGACCCTCTCCCTAGTCTCCGGAATAGGAACCAAATGTGCACAATTGAGTCTAATGCTACGAGATCATCAAATAAATCTCATTAGGACACTGTCAATGAAGACTCTATGTTTCACACAATGTGAAAAGAGAAGATATATTTTAAGAGTCCTACGCATTATCCTTGTTGTATTGCCAGAACATCCGAGTGATATGTAAAAGTATTCACGATGAAGATGGAAATCCTTCTAGAGCCAACATCAAACAAGTTCTTGGTGGGTGACATGTGAGATCTTTTCTAAAGATCAAACTTGTGACAACTGGATAGAAACGATGGGGAGATTCATAATTATGAATCAATCCTGGTTCAGGTTATGGATTGACGGATACCTTTGGAAAACCAGTCGTTGTGCTTAAAACTATTTTCTCTAGCACATCGAATGTGTATTAAGATTTCAAAATTAAAAGGTGTTTATGATTGATAATTGATTTTCTCAAAACCTTCGTTGTATTGAAAAATAACTTTATTGAGCAGTACTCGATTGTTTTTCAAATCTCTTTCCATCAATCAGTGAATCTCGAATTCGCTGGTTCACTCACTCCGAGTTGTCCTCTTTGAGACGTTCCAGTTTGAGAACGGCTAGAGCAGCTGCGAAACCCTGTCAAGGAGATTCTTCAGAATTATACCTGATCACAGGCAGTACTTGTACTGATCAACGGGGAACCGTGGGCCGTGTACCTCAATTCAATGAAAGTGACCAAAGACACTTTCGTGCACGTTATTGCTAACTGTTTTATGCAGGTACACCCCAACGATTGCAGCTGATCAGAATTGAGGAGTCAATCCATAGCCGCATGCTCACACAATCACGTTCACAATTAAAGAAATCATGATAGGTGAATATCTTCATCAACAGGCTCTGATATTTTCAAACCATGCTTCTGCTACGCTGCTGGAAATATTCTGAATCAACAAAAGCTTCCGCTACTCTGATGAGAAGATATCATGATCCAAAATGTGAGCATGTCGGTCCTAAAGTCACAACTTCACATAAAGGCAACACAAAAAAGGATGAGTCAGAGATATATTGTGGCTGATGATCTCAAAGCTGGCACAAAACTCATTATCACGTGGATCAGTTAAAGACCTCCACTTGGATTAACCAAACATGCATACTGAAAAATCAAAGTGTGACAACCCGTACTTTCAGGTCATTTCTCGAAACAATTTATGCCTCACTATTTCAACATTTATCGTAAACTTGGTTTACTTGTTTCAAATTCGCGTAACCTTAAAGGTTTAGCGGCGAATTCATGATCATAACATCACGAACATTTCATATGGACTAAGTTTAGTCTACATTTCATTTGCATCATTTGCATCACGTTAATTCATTCATGACATTTCATTTCAGTTGAACCGCGTAATTTTTAATATTAAATAAACGTTATCGCGTGAGTTATTATTTTAAATATTTAATCCGTTACTTTCAAAAATGATCCCGACATATTTTTATACTTACATTTAGTTATATAAACTATATTTTGAGTTTTCCTAGTGTTTTAAATTTATTTGGTACATAAATCGTTAAAGTTAAATTATTACGACGTTTTTCTTAAAAATTATACGATAATTATTTTATCACTCAAATTTCACAAGGAATGTATTTTTACAATTTTTATTATCTCATTACATTCTATTTTGACCTATCAAAAACTTACTTGTACCAAAAAGTTACAATTATCTACACTTTACTTACCTTTTCTTACAAATTACATAAATTTTACACAATATATATATAATTAAGAAAAAAAAAAAAAAAAAAAAAAAAAATATATCTTACAATCCCTCCCCCCTTGGCCGACCAAGGGGGAGGGTTAGTCATAAATGTGGTAAGGTTCCTTGATTGATAATAATTCTACTCTACATAAAAAGTCTTACTACATTATTTTTTTTTCTCATTCATCACATTCTAGTGTTAGTAAAAATTAGTTTTTTTCTCTCTTCTTTGGGTTCTTCCTAACCGGCCACATAAGGGTTCTCCAAGGTATCATCATCAAAATTTTTCTCAAGTGTTTATACAATCTAGTTTATACTCTTTATAAGGTTTTGAAATAAAAACCAAGAGTGTTTAGGTTTAACCTTGTTACTTGCACCTCATCATATTCACTAGTAAGCATGTTTCTTTCATTTTTCATGTTTCTTTTCATTACATATGTATCTTTTCATTTTTTGGAGCAAACATGCAAGACATATGTGATTTATACCATTTTTACTTGATTTTTGGAGTTATATATATATATATTTGGTCATCCTATAATTATCCCCTTGGTATTCATTGGTCTTGATGGTGATTAGGAACCCATGACACCCTAAGAAGGTGTATGGTAGGATTAGATTAGCTTTGGAGTTGATTTGAAGGGATTAGAATAGGTTTTGTCTGAGAAAAACTATTTTCGATAAGTATATATTGTATTCTGTCCTTGTTTTGATTTTCTGGAAAAACCGACAGTAGGCACGACTTTTTGGCCTTGATATTTAGAAAATATACTTTAAAACGAATCCGTGGCCGCTTGAACGGATAAAAACGGACTTATAACGAAGAAGTTATGAATTTTTAAAGTTTGACGACGAAATATATAATTTTCAGAAA
The DNA here is from genome assembly GCA_019973895.1 of Chrysanthemum seticuspe. NCBI lineage: Eukaryota > Viridiplantae > Streptophyta > Magnoliopsida > Asterales > Asteraceae > Chrysanthemum > Chrysanthemum seticuspe. Next base: position 188,089,637 of record BPTQ01000007.1, read on the forward strand.
TTTCAGCGTACTATATTTTTCTTGTACGAGTCAAAAACGAGCCTTAAGCTTCACAAATTATTTCGACTTGTCAAAAATATATTAGTTTACTTCGATACGAAGCTAAGGACGTATTATACGTAGAAAACGGATTTGAAACGACAAAGATATGCACGTTTTTATAAAATTGCCGTAACTATTATTTTCTGAAAAACTATATTATTTCTACGATACAAGTGTTACGGTAGCTGTAACGACCATGTTTGAGGCTGTTTTTAACCATGATGTGAAACTTTTTGAAACGAATTGTCTTCTAGTAAAATTAAGATCACCGAGCATATTTTTCAAAACAACAAGCCGTTTGTATAGCGGACTTGTAATAAATTATTTATGGGTGTCTAAACTTGGCCGAAACTCACTTTTTGCACTACAATTAGCCAAAATCACTATCTTTAACCCTTATTATCTTTATGTTCGAGACCTTTTGGACGAAAACTCCTGAACTGAAACTTCTAGATTTCGATACAAACTTTCCAAAACCGTCGAGTTCGTTCTCTAACGATCGACGTACACCATTTTACGACTAGTTTTTCGAAGCCATTTTTGTCACTTTTATAAAATTTCCGACGACTTTATTTTACGACGAAAAGTGAAAATTTCATCATAAATCATTATAAAACCATTGTAGGATGACATTTTGACGTAAATACTTGTAAAGTGATTTTTGAATGGTCAAGACGTCAAAAGAGTATTTTTCGACGATAAGTAATATTTTCAAAACTCGCAAATGGTATAAATAACATACGAAATGCATGCATAACATTACATTGCAACTCATTACATATCATATCATTCGTAATAGGTCCCGGTTAACGCATCACATTATACCTCGGTGTACTCACTTTTGTCATCACTCCAGTTTACCAAGTGAGTTTTCATAGCCCCGTCGTACACTTTTAATTATTTTCAAACCTACGGGGGAGAATACATTGCACAACATTTTATTACGATACCAAGTATGTTAAATTCATTTACATTGCTTAAGTTACCGCATTTGCCAATTTGAAAGTCCCCATTACCTGAACATGAACCGTTAATCTTTGAAGCGAGGATGAGTGGATAGATCTATCGAGGGTGACGCCTCCATCCGAGTTGGTGAATCCCAACTTGTCATACGGATGCATTTCATTTAATAACATTACGGAGTTGTCTGGCAAACACTCTGCAGGGGCATACATTATGAACAGTCTAGTTTCGGGGTCATGGGCTTATAGCAATTGTAACATTTTTACGTGACTTGATTTTCATGCCTGATCTATACTTGTGTAGTCGTATAAAACATTTACATAAACCTATGATTTCTCACCAACATTATTGTTGACCCGTTTTAGCAATGTATTTTCAGGTAACTAAGGCATTATCATCATGACATGGTTTAGGGACCTACCTTTTTGAGTCGCGGCGTCGACTTACATTATTGTACATTATGGCACTTTATTTCAAAACCATCGTTTGGACATGTAATATATTTGTGTTTCCGCAAACTTTGTAAACTTTTGGGACCTATGTTGTAACTCTGAAAGCTTTTGTTAAATATCAAACGATGTGTTTTTAAAACGACACTTTAGGTCGTTCAATATAACTGTGATTGTGGTGCTATGACAGTCAATCCCCCAGGAATTCCATTCCGCTGTAAAACAGGTAAATTGAGGGTGTGACAGATTGGTACCAGAGCTACAGTTATAGAGAACTAGGTTGCATCATTGACCCTAGACTATAGCTACATTATCATAGCATCTCATCATTTCATCATAGTGCATATTCACTTTTTATGCGGGTTCACTTACACTTTATCCGAGTTATTTACTTTTATTTCACATCGGTTGTCACAGACATGTCTTCAGATTCACATCCCATCACCATATCATCGGACTCTAGCACAGATGATGTTCCAGCTAACCCCATCATGGATGATGTTTCATCACACTCCACTGAGATCGTATCCTCCATTGGCTCTACTCCAGCCTTTCCACCTATCATGACTGACACTGAGACTGAACCCTTCGAGGAGGGCGAAGTCGCACCCACTCCTCACGTTAGCCCAGCTCACGATCCGATACACCTACCACCATCACCACTGCTAGCACCATCATCATCACCATCTTCATCATATTTTTTTAGGGATCCTTTACCTGCATCAGACTTGCCGCTCAAAAAGCGTGCTCGTTTTGACATCCCTACACCACCATCTACTGAACCCGAGCCACCTGTTAGGTTCGAGTTAGGCGAGAGCTCTAAGGCTGCAGCTGCTCGACAGCCTTCTACCGAGGCATTAGGAGCCCGTATTGATAGTCAGCAGATCCAGATTGATAGGTTGTCACGGCAGTTGGAAGAACTGTCGGTAGATAGAGTTGAGCCCATTGCGGAGGAGGTCGAGGGTCTAGTGTTAGGCAGGGTTTTGATTGACTTAGCACATCAGAGTATTCAGCATAGACAGATTGAGGACAGAGAGCGTATAGATGAGTTGAGGCAGGAGATGCCCGAGTTGTACGACAGAGCCGAGATGACTCAGGAGGAGTTACAGCGTCAGGCACAGGAGTTATCTCTAGCTCGTGAGAGTATTGTTACTTTGCAGGGTCAGATTGGAGAGTTGAGGGGTTTAGTGGCCAGCTTGACTACTCAGGTTCGTGATCTTCAGGATCGAGCCGGCGGAGCACCATGAGGTGCCTTATGTAGACTTTTGTCATGTATAGTTTTGACCATTATTATCCTAGTCACAAGGTGTGTGACGTAGTTTAAAGAACTTGTTGTCTTTTGATTGTTGTACAAACAAATATATCAAGTATTGACTCTACTATGTAGGAATGGTTTTTTATTATGTATGACATCGGTCCATGTAGGCCGAAATTTTCATGTATATTATCCACGTGTGTTGTGATTATATTTGTGATATTTCGTTATTGTTCCGTTGTGATTCCATTTATCTTTATGCATGTTGTGGTTGTGGATATATTTGTATGATGGTTGTTTCTACTTACGAGTTCTCATGATTGTTTCATCTTGTGATTTTGAAGAGTTATGGCACCGAAGAAAGCTACCGTTGAAATGACCCAAGCAGCAATTCAAAAGTTGGTGAATGATAGCATTGCTAATGCTCTAAGAGTCGAAAGGGAAACAGTGGCTGCTGCTGCTGCTGAGGCCGCGGCTGCTGCTGAAGCCGCTAGGCTAGCTGCTGCTACTGGAAATGCCGGAGGATCCGGAGTTAAGAAATGTTCGTACAAGGATTTCAAAAGTGGTGAACCCACGAAGTTTAGAGGTACTGAGGGAGCCACAGCCATGGTTCGATGGTTTGAAAAATTGGAATCGGTGTTTTTGCTGTGTAATTGCCCGGATGATAGTAAGGTCAAATTTGCTACAAGTACATTACTCGATGGAGCATTGTCTTGGTGGAATTCATATGCTCAACCGATTGGGATGGAGAATGCTTTCAAGCTTACTTGGGAGCAATTTAAGGGTTTGGTGACTAAGAAGTTTTGTCCTCGCACGAAAGTCAAAAAGTTGGAGACGGAGTTCTATGAATTAGTAACTATTGGGTACGATATTGACACTTACATTCGGAGATTCCAAGAGTTGGCCGCGTTATGTCCGTCCATGGTATCGGATAACGAGAAGTTGCTAGAGGCTTTTATCGGGGGACTTCCCGAGGTTATTCAAGGAGATGTGACTTCGTTTGATCCACAAACAATTGAGGAAGCTATTCGAGTGACTCAGAAGTTGATGGCACAAGTGGTGAAGAGAGGTAAGTACACCAACACCAACCGAAACAACAACAACAACCCCAACAACCGCTTCAATAACAACAATAACCGATCCAACTACAACAACAATAATAGCAACAACAACAAACGGAAGTGGGACAACACTAGAGGTAGAAATGCTACCCAACAACCACCCAAAAGGCAAGAGGTTGTAAAGGCTTATGCTGCGGGTCCGAAGGAAGGAAAAGGGTACTCGGGGGTTTTACCGAGATGTGGCAGGTGTTCGAGTCATCATAACCCGGGTCGATGTCCTGATCCATGTGAAAATTGTAAGAAAGTTGGTCACCGAACTAAGGATTGCAAGTCGCCACAAGTTACATGTTTTGGTTGCGGGGAACGTGGACACTACAAGTATGAATGTAAAAAGGGAAAGAACCAAGGAAATCCGAATCAAGGAGGTACGGCACAAGGAAGGGTTTACGTCATAGGAGGCGGAGAAGATAGGGAGGACCCGAATGTTATTACGGGTACGTTCCTTCTCAATAATCGTTACGCTTCAGTTTTATTTGATTCGGGTGCCGATAAAAGTTTTGTGTCCAATGCATTTGCACCCTTGCTCAACATTAAACCAACCACTTTAGACACATCATACATTGTCGAATTAGCTAATGGTAACTTAGTTAGCACCAACACCATTGTCCGCGGTTGCACATTCAATTTTCTTAATCATCCCTTCAACATAGACCTCATGCCCGTAGAACTTGGTAGTTTTGACGTCGTCATCGGCATGGATTGGCTATCCAAGCATCGTGCAAAGATCATTTGTGATGAGAAAGTTGTTCATCTCCCTTATAACGGCGAAACTTTGATTATTCGAGGGGAACGAAGTGGAACTAGACTTAGTATCATATCGTGCATCAAAACGGAGAAGTACATTAAGAAAGGTTGTCTTGCTTTCTTAGCCCATGTAACCGAGAAAAAGTCGGAGGAGAAGCGACTTGAAGATGTACCAATTGTCCGAGAATTTTCTAAAGTATTTCCCGAGGATTTACCGGGACTTCCACCGGCACGTCAAGTAGAATTTCAAATTGACTTAGTTCCCGGAGCTGCACCGATTGCGCGAGCACCGTACCGTCTAGCACCATCCGAAATGCAAGAGTTGTCTAACCAATTGCAAGAGCTTCTAGACAAAGGATTCATTAGGCCGAGTTCCTCGCCTTGGGGAGCACCGGTCTTGTTTGTGAAGAAGAAAGATGGATCCTTCCGAATGTGCATAGATTATCGAGAGTTGAACAAGTTAACGGTAAAGAATCGTTACCCACTCCCCAGAATTGACGACTTATTCGATCAGTTGCAAGGTTCTAGTATCTACTCCAAGATTGATCTCCGGTCGGGTTATCATCAACTTAGAGTTCGGGAGGAGGATATTCCGAAAACATCTTTTAGAACACGTTACGGTCATTACGAGTTTCAAGTGATGCCGTTCGGATTGACTAATGCACCTGCGGTATTCATGGATCTCATGAATAGAGTTTGTAAACCGTATTTGGACAAGTTTGTGATAGTGTTCATCGACGACATATTGATTTACTCAAAGAGCAAAGAAGAGCACGAAGAGCATTTAAGGACGATTTTAAGGCTACTCAAGAATGAGAAGTTGTATGCCAAGTTTTCGAAGTGTGATTTTTGGAACCACAAAGTGCAATTTCTTGGTCACGTCATTGATAGACAAGGACTACAAGTTGATCCCGCAAAGATTGAAGCTGTGAAAGATTGGGCTACTCCAACAAATCCTACAGAAATTCGACAATTTCTAGGACTAGCCGGGTATTACCGAAGGTTCATCGAAGGTTTTTCAAAGATAGCAAGACCTTTGACCAAGTTGACACAGAGAAACAAGAAGTACGAGTGGGGAAAGAAACAAGAAGCTGCTTTTCAGTTGTTGAAGCAAAAGCTTTGTAGTGCGCCAATTTTGGTACTACCCGAAGGGATTGAGAACTTTGTCGTATATTGCGATGCTTCGCATAAAGGACTTGAGGCTGTTTTAATGCAAAACGAGAAGGTGATAGCGTATGCTTCTCGACAACTTAAGACTCATGAGAAGAATTACACCACTCATGATCTCGAGTTAGGAGCCGTAGTTTTTGCACTCAAGATTTGGAGACACTACCTCTACGGTACCAAGTGCACAGTGTTTACGGACCACAAGAGTTTGCAATATATTCTTGATCAAAAAGAGCTTAATATGAGGCAACGTCGTTGGTTGGAGTTACTCAGCGACTATGATTGTGAAATCAAGTATCACCAGGGAAAAGCCAATGTTGTGGCCGATGCTCTTAGCCGGAAAGAGAGGCCCAAACCTTTAAGAGTTCGATCATTGGGAATGACGATTAATTCACCTTTACCATCGAAAATCCACGAAGCACAGATTGAAGCACTTAAGGAAGAAAACCGACCAAGTGAAAAGCTTTATGGCATGCCCGAAAACGCAAACGGTTTTGTGAAGAGAGCAGATGGAGTATTATGTTTCAAGGATAGAATGTGGGTTCCATTGTATGGCGGAATACGAGGATTGATTATGCATGAGTCGCATAAGTCAAAGTATTCTATTCACCCAGGATCGGATAAGATGTATCAAGATCTTAAGAAACTGTATTGGTGGCCGAACATGAAAGCGGAGATTGCCACGTACGTTAGCAAATGCCTTACCTGCTCTAAGGTGAAAGTCGAATATCAGAAGCCTTCAGGATTACTCCAACAACCGGAAATTCCTCAATGGAAATGGGAACGCATTACAATGGACTTTGTTACGAAACTTCCTAAGACATCGGGAGGTTACGACGCTATTTGGGTAATTGTTGATCGCCTTACCAAATCAGCCCATTTCATACCGATTAGAGAGACTTATTCTATGGAGCAACTCACTAGACTTTATGTCAAGGAAATAGTCTCGAGGCACGGTGCACCAATTTCTATCATTTCCGACAGAGATAGTCGATTCACTTCAAACTTCTGGAAATCGTTGCAAGATTCGTTCGGAACCAGATTAGAGATGAGCACAGCATATCACCCACAAACCGACGGTCAAAGTGAAAGGACCATTCAAACTTTAGAAGATATGCTGAGGGCATGTGTAATTGATTTTGGAAATGGTTGGGCTAACCATTTGCCATTGATAGAATTCTCGTACAACAACAGTTATCACACCAGTATAAAGATGGCACCATTCGAGGCACTCTATGGTCGAAAGTGCCGATCACCTGTTTGTTGGGCCGAGGTAGGAGACGCACAACTCACTGGTCCAGAAATGGTACGGGAAACGACAGAAAAGATAGTTCAAATTCGTGATAGACTCAGAACTGCCAGGAGCCGACAGAAAAGTTATGCAGATGTTAGGCGCAAACCATTGGAATTTCAAGTGGGTGACAAAGTTATGTTGAAAGTATCGCCTTGGAAGGGCGTGGTACGATTTGGAAAGCGTGGAAAGTTAAACCCGAGATACATTGGACCATTCAAGATTTTGAGCAGAGTTGGTCCGGTAGCTTATCGACTTGATCTTCTGTCAGAACTTAGTCATGTGCACAACACGTTTCACGTTTCAAACCTGAAGAAGTGTCTTTCGGACGAATCGCTCGTTATTCCATTGGACGAAGTTCAGCTTGACGATAAACTCAATTTTGTGGAGGAACCTGTAGAAATTATGGACCGCGAGGTCAAGCAGTTGAAACAGAGCCGTATTCCTATCGTGAAGGTTCGTTGGAATTCTCGAATAGGTCCTGAGTTTACTTGGGAACGGGAAGACCAGATGCGACACAAGTATCCTCATCTTTTCACCGACACGTTAGACCTAACAACGATTGAATTCAGGGACTGAATTCCTTTTTGGATGGGCGAATGTGACAACCCGTACTTTCAGGTCATTTCTCGAAACAATTTATGCCTCACTATTTCAACATTTATCGTAAACTTGGTTTACTTGTTTCAAATTCGCGTAACCTTAAAGGTTTAGCGGCGAATTCATGATCATAACATCACGAACATTTCATATGGACTAAGTTTAGTCTACATTTCATTTGCATCATTTGCATCACGTTAATTCATTCATGACATTTCATTTCACTTGAACCGCGTAATTTTTAATATTAAATAAACGTTATCGCGTGAGTTATTATTTTAAATATTTAATCCGTTACTTTCAAAAATGATCCCGACATATTTTTATACTTACATTTAGTTATATAAACTATATTTTGAGTTTTCCTAGTGTTTTAAATTTATTTGGTACATAAATCGTTAAAGTTAAATTATTACGACGTTTTTCTTAAAAATTATACGATAATTATTTTATCACTCAAATTTCACAAGGAATGTATTTTTACAATTTTTATTATCTCATTACATTCTATTTTGACCTATCAAAAACTTACTTGTACCAAAAAGTTACAATTATCTACACTTTACTTACCTTTTCTTACAAATTACATAAATTTTACACAATATATATATAATTAAGAAAAAAAAAAATAAAAAAAAATAAATATCTTACAATCCCTCCCCCCTTGGCCGACCAAGGGGGAGGGTTAGTCATAAATGTGGTAAGGTTCCTTGATTGATAATAATTCTACTCTACATAAAAAGTCTTACTACATTATTTTTTTTTCTCATTCATCACATTCTAGTGTTAGTAAAAATTAGTTTTTTTCTCTCTTCTTTGGGTTCTTCCTAACCGGCCACATAAGGGTTCTCCAAGGTATCATCATCAAAATTTTTCTCAAGTGTTTATACAATCTAGTTTATACTCTTTATAAGGTTTTGAAATAAAAACCAAGAGTGTTTAGGTTTAACCTTGTTACTTGCACCTCATCATATTCACTAGTAAGCATGTTTCTTTCATTTTTCATGTTTCTTTTCATTACATATGTATCTTTTCATTTTTTGGAGCAAACATGCAAGACATATGTGATTTATACCATTTTTACTTGATTTTTGGAGTTATATATATATATTTGGTCATCCTATAATTATCCCCTTGGTATTCATTGGTCTTGATGGTGATTAGGAACCCATGACACCCTAAGAAGGTGTATGGTAGGATTAGATTAGCTTTGGAGTTGATTTGAAGGGATTAGAATAGGTTTTGTCCGAGAAAAATATTTTCGATAAGTATATATTGTATTCTGTCCTTGTTTTGATTTTCTGGAAAAACCGACAGTAGGCACGACTTTTTGGCCTTGATATTTAGAAAATATACTTTAAAACGAATCCGTGGCCGCTTGAACGGATAAAAACGGACTTATAACGAAGAAGTTATGAATTTTTAAAGTTTGACGACGAAATATATAATTTTCAGAAATTTCAGCGTACTATATTTTTCTTGTACGAGTCAAAAACGAGCCTTAAGCTTCACAAATTATTTCGACTTGTCAAAAATATATTAGTTTACTTCGATACGAAGCTAAGGACGTATTATACGTAGAAAACGGATTTGAAACGACAAAGATATGCACGTTTTTATAAAATTGCCGTAACTATTATTTTCTGAAAAACTATATTATTTCTACGATACAAGTGTTACGGTAGCTGTAACGACCATGTTTGAGGCTGTTTTTAACCATGATGTGAAACTTTTTGAAACGAATTGTCTTCTAGTAAAATTAATATCACCGAGCATATTTTTCAAAACAACAAGCCGTTTGTATAGCGGACTTGTAATAAATTATTTATGGGTGTCTAAACTTGGCCGAAACTCACTTTTTGCACTACAATTAGCCAAAATCACTATCTTTAACCCTTATTATCTTTATGTTCGAGACCTTTTGGACGAAAACTCCTGAACTGAAACTTCTAGATTTCGATACAAACTTTCCAAAACCGTCGAGTTCGTTCTCTAACGATCGACGTAAACCATTTTACGACTAGTTTTTCGAAGCCATTTTTGTCACTTTTATAAAATTTCCGACGACTTTATTTTACGACGAAAAGTGAAAATTTCATCATAAATCATTATAAAACCATTGTAGGATGACATTTTGACGTAAATACTTGTAAAGTAATTTTTGAATGGTCAAGACGTCAAAAGAGTATTTTTCGACGATAAGTAATATTTTCAAAACTCGCAAATGGTATAAATAACATACGAAATGCATGCATAACATTACATTGCAACTCATTACATATCATATCATTCGTAATAGGTCCCGGTTAACGCATCACATTATACCTCGGTGTACTCACTTTTGTCATCACTCCAGTTTACCAAGTGAGTTTTCATAGCCCCGTCATACACTTTTAATTATTTTCAAACCTACGGGGGAGAATACATTGCACAACATTTTATTACGATACCAAGTATGTTAAATTCATTTACATTGCTTAAGTTACCGCATTTGCCAATTTGAAAGTCCCCATTACCTGAACATGAACCGTTAATCTTTGAAGCGAGGATGAGTGGATAGATCTATCGAGGGTGACGCCTCCATCCGAGTTGGTGAATCCCAACTTGTCATACGGATGCATTTCATTTAATAACATTACGGAGTTGTCTGGCAAACACTCTGCAGGGGCATACATTATGAACAGTCTAGTTTCGGGGTCATGGGCTTATAGCAATTGTAACATTTTTACGTGACTTGATTGTCATGCCTGATCTATACTTGTGTAGTCGTATAAAACATTTACATAAACCTATGATTTCTCACCAACATTATTGTTGACCCGTTTTAGCAATGTATTTTCAGGTAACTGAGGCATTATCATCATGACATGGTTTAGGGACCTACCTTTTTGAGTCGCGGCGTCGACTTACATTATTGTACATTATGGCACTTTATTTCAAAACCATCGTTTGGACATGTAATATATTTGTGTTTCCGCAAACTTTGTAAACTTTTGGGACCTATGTTGTAACTCTGAAAGCTTTTGTTAAATATCAAACGATGTGTTTTTAAAACGACACTTTAGGTCGTTCAATATAACTGTGATTGTGGTGCTATGACAGTCAATCCCCCAGGAATTTCATTCCGCTGCAAAACAGGTAAATTGGGGGTGTGACACAAAGACTACGGGCTACAGAGCAAGGAACATTAACAAGAATCCAAGAACAATCTTAATGTAATATTTGTTTTGTATTCAATGTAATTTGAGGTGACCTCCTTTAGGGGGAGATTGTTAGGATTTAATAAATCTAGTTATTAAAGTGTCGGTCACCTCAAGCATATGTAATTGTTAGAAAGCTCGCAGTCGTAGTCATTTAATGATAGGTAGTATTTAGTTAAGTAATACCGTGGAGGATGGACGGGTCTTTACCCACTGTATGCCTGATCCACAGCCCATAGGTGGCGTTTATGTAAGATACTATAAATACCCTCTACCTCCCAAGGTAGAGGGTTGGAGCTCATAATAATACTTTTACTTTCTCTCACTAAATTCCCAAACCTCTAACTATTTCTCTCTCTAAAAACCTCATAGTCTACGCCCCTTTTGATCATGGTTTGATGTGTTTGTGAAATCCAATATGTTACAGTTCTGAAGTTGTTTTTGAGAAATAGTCTTTAGAAAAATGAACTTTTTTTTACCACATTTAAAACATTTTCTGCTTTCATTTGCTTGAGTTCTTGAGAAATTAGTTTTGTTTCTTTAAATATAACATTTAGATATTTGCCGGGGAATCATCCTTTTTACAAAAAAAATATAACATTTAGAACTAGCAAGGAGTGCCCTTTCTTGAAATTCAATTTGTAAATCATTTAGGTACTCCTCACTAGTTCTTTCATCAGCCTCATAATTAGAATTTTTTGAAAATTGTAACATATTGGATTCCACAAACACACTAAACCACAAGATCAAATAGGCGTATAATTTAGATGGTTTAGAGAGACAGAAAGTGGGATATTCTAGAAAGAGAAACTCTTGGAAGGTTAGATTCCAAATGAACATCCAACCCTCTCCCTTGTGGGGAGAGGGCTATTTATACAAACTATAACGCCCTCCTACGGGCTGTGGATCAGGCATACAATGGGTAAAGACCCGTCCTTCCTCCACGGTGTTGCACTAGACTACACTAAGCTAATAACTGACTAACAACTAACATAATAAACGATATGTCTACGAGCTAACTTAACTTAGATTATACTTGGGGTGACCGATGCTTCACAATAGAATTTCCAATTCCTAACAATCTCCCCCTAAGGGAGGTCACCCCATGAATTACATTGTGAATCCTAGCATTCTAATTAATCTTTAATCTTGAGCTCATAGACATCAACACATCAAAATATTCAAACATTATGCTTCCGTTGTGATTTCATCATTGTCCAACTATAATGTATATTTCGTCGAGGTTATAGAGCTGATCCACTTTGATGACCTTTCAGCTTTAGTAGGGATCATCAGCCACAGTTAATCTCAGCATCACCCATTGTAGTGTTGCCAGCATATGATGTTGTGACAATTGGACCGACATGCTCACATTCTGGATCCTGATATCTTCTTATCAGAGTAGCGGAAGCTTTTGTTGATTCATGATATTGGCACCAGCGTAGCAGAAGCATGGAGTGAAAATATCAGAGTCATTGATGCACTTATCATGATTTCTTTAGAAATGAATGTATTGTGTGAGCATGCGGCTATGGATTAACCGCTTCATTCTGATCAGCTGCAAACGTCGGGCGTACCTGCATACAACAGTTAGCAATAAAGCGCACGAAAGTGTCTTTGATCACTTTCGTTGAATTGAGGTACACGGCCCACGGTTCCCCGTTGATAAGTATACGTACTGCCTGTGATCAGGTATAATTCCGAAGAATTTCCTTGACAGGGTTTTGCAGCTGTTCTAGTTGTTCTCAAACTCGAACGTCTCAAAGAAGACAACACGGAGTGAGTGAACCAGCGAATTGAGATTCACTGATTGATTAGAAGAAATTTGAAAAACAATCGTGTACTGCTCAATAGAAATTGTTTTTGTAATACAACGAAGGTTTTAATGAAAATCAATTATCAATCATAAACACCTTTTAATATGAAATATGAGTACACAGTCGATGTGCTAAGGAAAATAATTTTTAAGCACAATGACCGGTTTTTCAAAGGTATCTGTCAATCCATTACGTGAACCAGGATTGATTCAAAAGATTGAATCGCCCCATTGTTTATGTTCAGTTGTCACATGGTTGATCTATTGGATAAATCTCACATGCCACCCACCCGGAGCTTGTTTGATGTTGGCTCCAGAAGGCTTTCCATCTTCATTGTGAATATGTTTGCATATCACTCAGATGTTCTGGCAATATCACAAGGATAATGCGTAGGACTCATAAGATATAATCTCTCTTTCCACATTGTGTGAAACAAAGAGTCTTCATTGAAAGTGTCCTAATGAGATTAATTGATGATCTCGTGGCTCTAGACTCAATTGTGCATATTTGGATCCTATGTCGGAGACTAGGGAGAGGGTCTCCTTCTTCAATATCAACAAACTCTAAGAGAAAGTTGATAGATAATGTCGGTTCCCCGTGAGAATGAAACAAGCCCTTTTAAGAGGAACTTGAGTAGCTTGGGAAGTTGTAGTGCAGTGCGTCACTGGGTCCATGACGTCTTGTCTTCAATACCGATGTTACCTTGGTAACCACCAGTAGCATATGAATTGAACCCGGTTTCTGCCCTAAGGTTGAATGAATGGAGGGATATTTATTTTCACCCTTTTCACTTTCAATTCTTTTTCATTCTTCAACCCCTTCAGTGCTTACCGAGACTTCATAACTAGAACCTTGTTGGGTTATTCCAGTACTAGCTTTGTCTCAGTCCGCACTCTTCCCATATCTCACATTTCTCCTTTTTTCATCATACCTAAGGACTTCTACACTATCTAGTGGATTATGCCTGGGTAGATCCCTCCAGTTCTGGCGGATCGTGGGAACGAATACCTAGCCTCACCATCCTTATAACTCCTTACATAATGAAAAATGGTAGTTCTTTTGGTACAGTTCATTCTTCCATAAAACTAATTTGAAAAATTATTTGGAAAAACAATCAAGGTACTTGTGATACGAAATCAAAGCATTTTGTACCTTAATTGTTTTGATCATTTAGAAAACCTCCCCCTCAACATGTGCATATGATTTAGAAATTGTTTAGCACATGGAGGCAAGAAGACTTTGAAATATTTTCTTTGATCACAATTTTCATAGAAAAAGCCATTTGATTTTCTTGGTAAATTCTCCCCCTCAATATGTGTGTAGAATATTTGAAATCATTTTATCACATAGAGGGAAGAGTTCTTTGAAGTACTACCACGATTATCAAACATTTAAAAACCATTTAACACACAATCAAGGTACCTTATATAAAACATGGAAATCTTTGTACCTTGAAGATTTGAATTAGCTTTGAAATGCTCCCCCTTAATATATGCTTCGAGATTCGAAAATAGTTTAGCACATATTAGAGAGCAGTATGCACTTTGAGACAAAAATGGTCATCTTTTATCATCTTTCATATTTATATCACATTTTCTCCCCCGATCAAAAATTTCAAATACTTTGAGATTTTGGATCTCAAGTGATTTAAATATGAACAAAACATTTGTTGGAGAAAAATGTGTCCAGTTTTATATGATCTTAAGTGGACAATACTGAAGTTCCCTTTTTAGACACAAAGGGAAACCGCAATACATAACCTAACACTATTACATGCATTATAGTTGTTCATAGTTTGTACACCACATTTTACACATTAAAAAATACAAAATAGAAACTACTTCCGGAAGATGTCTTCATTCAGTTCTTTGAAGCAGTTTGTAATGACCTTCACGAAGTCTACCACCAACAAAACTTTCAAGGCTGCGGAAGATCATTCGAGTCTTAAGTCTTCGCCTGATTGCAGCAATGAAATCTTCACACCTCTTCAAGTCCTCATCAGTCCAGAATTTTGTTTTGTTCCAAGGCTTCAGATCAATTTTAATTTCATTCACTCTAGAGTTTAATTCTTCTTCAACCATTTTGAGAGTACCATCACTGAATTTGTAGAGCTCGCACAGTCTCATTAGCATGCGAGTCCCCGTATCTGTCGGTGAAGATGACGGCTCTAGGGGTGTCAAGAACTCTATATTCGTGACGAAATTCATGTCCTGAGGCGTTCCATTGTGGACTTGTAAGATTGATCCGGGTCTGGTAGCTTTCCATTCCTAGCTGAAAATCCTCAACCCTTTTTCGAATGACTAAGCCCCTGATCCAAAGGTTGACAGCAGCCGAGAGAGCCTTCTTCTCACGAACCGGAAGATGGTTAAGGTGTCCTTGTAGGTTCAGAAGGTAGAGATCTTCAAAGTCATTTGGCATCAAGTGTTTGAAGTTGTTCTCTTCAATAATATGTTCTTTCAAGTCTGCTCTTCGTAGAACAATCTTCTTCAAGTAATCATAGCCATAGATTGAGAAGATCTCTATATTGACAACACTTAGAATCCTCAGCTTGGATCTAACAGCTTTGCGTCTTTTATCAGCTCCATGTCTTTCAATGTAGAATTGCTTCTTTTTGAACCACCAATGAGAAATACCATATGAAGCGTCAATGTCATACTTATGTTCTTTGTCAGCCCGTAATTGATCAGGAACCATCTGTTCAAGACCCTGATCAGTGTACGCAGCAGCTTTCATCTTCAAAATCGATACAGCTGGTCTTCTTTCAGTAGAGCGAGCGCATAGATAGTCCAGGTCACGGTTGAAGAAGAATTCAGACTGAATGGTCATTTGTCCAGGTTCACCATCGAGAGGAAGAGGCTTGTTCACATTGAACCGACTAATCTGCTCACTGACTTGATCACTTAGCATCTTGTGGCACTCTTCCATCTGATATTAGAGCTGATTGGCATCTGAGTGAAAAACCTTGACAATTTCAAAAGCTTGTCCTTCAAGATCCTTTGGAGTGATGGACTAGATTCCCTTCTGTTCATAAAACAACTTAATGAAGCTGCCCATATCTCCAGTGACCTGAAAGAGAGAGTCTTCATCTAGGGTTTCATAGTTAGTGGAAATTGTACAGGCCCAGTTGTTGTCAGGGATCATCGTGTCAGTCTCTGGGATGGACCATGAAGGTTCTGAAGTATGAGGTCTCTCTTCGGTGAGCCAACTTTGAATTGTGTCTTTTGAAGGTGCAACTCTAGATGGGTTAGAGCGTTCACCTGAAACGTGTGCATCAAACCAATCATCTTCCGATGGCTTGGGGATATGCTTGGTGGATGCATCATCGTCATCGGAGTAAGACTCTGCCAAGACATATGATTCTTCATGAAGTACTTGAGTTTCTGGGATAGAAAAAGATGTTGATGTGAATCTTGAATCAAAGGTGGTCCAAGCAGTAGATTTCTTCTGAGTTCCCTGATCTCCAGATGGACTAGATTGATTTGAAGGTTTTGGTGGTGATGATGGTGGTAGTGGTGGAGGTGCAGAGGTTGTATTAGAAGTTCCTCCAGCCCCAGAAGTTCCAGCTCCTCCAGTTGGAGGTGGAGGAGGTGGTGGTGGCTTGGGACCTCCTAACTTATCAGTTGATTTCTCTAGAATAGTCTTTCTTTTCTTCTTGTCTTCCCTTTCTCGTATATCCTCCACAAACTGCTAATAATTATCACGTCTCATCGATTCCTCGAGTGCCTCGTATAATTTCTTATGCGTATCGTCCAAATGCTCTCCTGCTTCATACATTCTTTCAGAGAGAGCTGATCTCATATCAGAAATTGGCATGTCTTTGAATCGCTGTAGTAATGGAGCCTTCACTGCCCATTCAACTGCATCTTTAATTTCAGCTTCTATTGCCTTTGTAACAATCTCATTAAGGTTAATATCCTCCAGCTTTTTGACACGACTATCAAGATTATTGACGGCGATAGGAAAATGCTTCTCAATAGTTGTAATACGTGACATAGCCTCTTCAAGTAATTGTTCAGTAGTTCTGACTGGAGGCGGTGAAGCAGGAGGAGTGATGGTTTCACTGATGGTGACAACATTTGATGGATCATTAGCAGGTTTGGGTGGTGGAAGTACGGTTGTATGAGGTGGTGCAGACATAGGCGGGATGGTTGAAGTGTTTTGCTGTATGTTGACGGTGTACATGGATTCTACTTCCTCTTTCTCATTACTTTGCCTCAGAGTCTTAGTGTCTGAGGATTTGTCATTTAAAAATTGATCACCGAAAGAGTAGTCTGTATCTAGATTCTTCAATGAGGACAGAGAATCAATTAACAGATTTGGTTCATCCAAATGCCTGGTCTCATCAGATCTTGACTCAAGGTTCTCCTGTGAGTCTTTCTGCAACTCTTCATCAACATTTCGATCAGATTGGGTATCACTTGATGCAAGAGTTTCTTCTTGTGCTTCAGATAACTCCTTTTCCAATCCAGATTGTTCTTGAGCTGAAGATGATTCAACACTTCTTTTCTTTAGCTCAAATTGAGTGGTAGTTCTTGATGGTGAAGAGGAGATGGTCAGAAGCATGTGAGCGGCTTGTTCGTCATCTACACCAGCAATCCCTTTCCCTTTGTCTTGTGTGATTGGAGTTGTATGGCGTGGCTCAGGTTCAGGTTCTCTTAACATGACACCTCCAACTGGTGCTGTCACATTCTGACTTTCTAGGCTTTGCTTGATTCCTAGTTGCAGTGCAACATCATCTTCATCAATCAAACCCGTATTACTCCTCGAAACCTCAGTTTCCTCAACGTTTCCCTTTTCCACTTCCTTCTTCTTTCTTTTCTGCTTCTGGGTTGTTGTGTCAGTAGGTTGTGACCTTTCAGGTCTCCTTTTTGGAAGGGCAGCATATGAAGTCTTTGAAGTCTTTGAGCCAGAAGTCTTTGAGCCACAAGTAGACTTAGCAGTTTTGGGTTGTGGTGGAGTGGAAGAGACATCAACATTAACACTGGATCTGGAAGCCCTTTTCTTCTACAGTTTGAAGTGATCCGTCTTCTTAATATCATCAGTGAGAAGAATATCAGGAATTGGCAGTCCAAAGATCTCTTTATCAACACCTCTAGCAATATATTTGAGGTTCCCGAGAACAAATTCATCCTTAGCATTATGTAGGGTAGATTCACTCCTAGGGTTGAAGTTGTGAGTCTGTTGCAAGAACTGGATGACAAGCTTCGAAAATCTGACGCTAGGAATCACAAGTTTGTTTACTTTCTTTCGACCCTGAGCTTTATTCTGAAACTTCGTTCTATCGGAGATAAATGTGTTCATTGACAACGAGAACTCTTCCCAGATACGTTCCGAGACATTAACTTTCACCCCATTGATGATACCCCATAGGATTTGCAAGATGGGAATCCTCACTTTATCGAAGCCTGATGTTTTGACAGATAAGCATAAGTTGAGAACTGTTGTCATTGCTCTCCAGGGTTGATACATGTGTCCGGTGATGATGTCAGAAGCCCTTGATATGCCAACTTGATAGCCCAAACCAATCAGAAAGACTATTAGCTCTTCCGCACTAGGTGGAGGTTCAGGTCGTATGGTGGGGTTACAGGGTGTGATTCCTAAGGCCTTGCTGAGAATGTCTGAATTGATCACAAATTCCTTATCATCCAGCTTGCAGGTATATTGAGCCGTGATTTTGTCCCGTTCAATGGTGTTCCAAAATTGTTGTAGGTAAATGGTGGGAACTTTGCGTTGTTTGGTTAGAGCACTGAAGAAGTTTGTGTTTTTAAGGATATAAATTGATACTCTGAGGATTGGATTTTGTTGCAAATTTTCCATATCAACATAACAGTTACTTTTTCCTATCTCTGCCCATTTATCTTCAGGAACGATTTCGTTGTCTGAAAGGACTTTGGGTGGAGCAGAAGATGTAATGTTCTCAGATGAGGTTGTGTTAGCCATTGAAGATCTAAAGATATACACATACAACAACAATGATTGAGAGCATGTTAGTTTAGATATGGTTAGTTAAGCAACATTGAATGCAACTTCATGACATAGACACAACAACAAGTAAATGTGACTGAGTTCCCATAAACAGATTTGAAATAGATTGAGTGGCATAAGAAAGTTTTCAAGGTAAAAGCTCCTTTTGACACAGTTTTCGAGAGACAAGTTGTTTTTTAATCAAATTATTTAAAAGAATAGTTACTATGAAATAATATCATGAGACAAGATACTATTATGGAGATGTTATAACAGCTTGTTTGAAATAAGTTGTGATACCAAGTTGCTACAAGAGAAACCAAGTACAAATTGCTCAAACAAAAGATGTTATTGCAAGTCGCTAAGAGTAGGTTGTCAATACAAGTCGCTACAGGAAATCCTGAATCAAGTCGCTAACATGAAATTATAATAGCAAGTCGCCTTAAAATAATTTAATAAACCAAGTCGCCACTTGAAAATTGAACCAACAAGTCGCTAATCTTGTAAAGATAAGTCGCTATCAAAAATGATAAGACCAAGTCGCTACAAGATTAACTAAGTTGCAAACTTGTAGATACAAGTCTCTACCAACAGTGATAACGATAAGTCGCTACGAATTCATGAGGTAAGTCGCTACCAAGAACACTCATACCAACTCGCCATGAAGAACGCATGTAAGTCGCTATCAAGAACAAGTTATAACACCTAAGCCAACTCGCTATGAGGAACACTGTAAGTTGCTACCAAGAACATTGTTAAGTCGCTACCAAGAATGTCTCAAAACAAACGACTAACACCACACTCAATTTATCAATTTCAACTATATAAATTCTGCAAACTCACAACGATCCAACACATAACAACAAATGAAACCAGAAGCACGAGCAACACAACCCACATACAACCATATCAACGAAATGCATAAACACACTTTACAACTCATAATGACATAAACAACCATAAGTCAAGAGGCTCCTATTTTGCACAAAACCCATTAACATATGTAACACTTGTTTGGGTATTTAAGTCCTTTAACACACCTAAGTGAATGGGATAAGATTTTGAAGATCAAACCGCTCAAGTAAAATCTGTTAAAAGGAATGAAGTTAGAAATTGCATGTATATCACATGAATTAATGGAGAGGGAAAGGTAAAACATGTACCCAAAATCAAGTTGCAAAGAGTGATTCGTCAGGAGAGAAAGAAAAACACACAAAAACTTTTTGATTTTTTTTTAAATAGTGAAGAGTAAACGGTAAGTCGCTAGGGTGTAGGGAAGGGTTTAAACAAGATTACCAAGTTGTCACTTTCAGTCCCTGTAGTTTTGTGAATGTTTAGAAACTCGCTAGCAAAGTATCTTAACAAGTCGCTAAGACTTTACAAAGCAAGTCGCTAACCTCAAATATAACATGCCAAGATGATAGCTTTGTTAAAGGTAAGTTGCTATCTATTATTACAAAAGCAAGTCGCTATCTTATCATATTATGTATTATAGACACTTTCAGTCCATGAACTTATCAGATTGCAAACAAACACAGATAGCATAATAAGATAACATAATAAGATAAGCAAACTAACACAATGGACACCATAAAACAAATAAGCAATCAACACAGAGGTCACCACGAAAGCAAGGCAAGACAAAGACATGCATTTGAGCACAATACATAACCAACACTGGTGCAGATATAAACGAGATAACTTGAAAAATTCTCCCCCTCAATCAATGTCACCAATGAACATTGATTGAATTTAACCCACCCGTTATAAAACAAGAATATATCATTTGTTCGAACTTCATCTATGATCCCGTGTCATTATTGAATGACATTTCTAGGACCGTAGATGTTATCGATAACAAGGGATATATCTTTTATCAGTTTGTGGTAAACGAATTAAATTATGAATTAAAGAATGATTTAAAAACATATTTTTTTTAAACTGATTTGTACACAGATTTATAAGAGCGAGTCCTGATTCAAGTCGAATAGGAGTCAAAGCACGAGATACAACAATTCTGGCAAGAAACGATTCTAGAGTGAGCAATATTCATTTCTGATGGAAACTAAGTCATGATGTTCCTGATTGAATTGAGCATTGTACCTGAAAAAGACTGAGAACACTTTGCACTAGAGGCACATGTAGTATTGCAAATAGATGAGTTAGTAACCTGAGTGACCTCACAGTTGGATGTAGCAATGTGTGATATAGGAGAGTCATTACTAGACATCCCTTTAGGTTCAATATTTTTGAAGAGTTTTCCTGTGGGGATCCACTTAAGGTAAGATCTAGGGATGTATGTCCGTTTGGATCTTGAAAACTTAAATAATCTACCAGTGGGGATCCATTTGAAACAACTGTTAGTACATTTGTGTGTAAACACTTCCCTGTTTTGACAATTTGTCCATTTGTAATTAGTTTGTTTCTTAGAGGATTGATCAGCTATTTGATGCTTCTTAAGAGAACTAGATGACCTCCTAGAATTCATGATTTTAGGACTTTGAACATTAAGCTGGGGTTTGTTATTCATCTTATCAAAACAATATTAGATTTCAAAGATTTAAATCTTTCAGTTCTAAAAGCATTTGGCTGCCTAACTACATTATGTTTAGATTTGTTTTGAACAATTGGCTTTCCCAAGGTTGATGGTTTTGCAAACTTAGTGTTCACCCTATTACCAATAGATTTCCTAAGTTCATTTTTTAGTGCAACAATAGTAAAGCTCTTATCCTGAATTTGGGCTTTGAGGGCATCAATGTCTGTCAACAAGGTGTTAGTTTGATCAGTCAACTTGGACTTGGTCTCCTCTAAGTTCTTTCTTAAGGACTCATTTTCCCTTAATAGATTGGACACACATAGAGCCAGTTCAGCATTTCAAGATTTAAATGTATCACTCATCTAATGACAATCACACTTATGCACATCTGAGAGTTGTAATTTAAGATTGCATATGGTTGGGTCTTTGTCCTGAATCTGGGTTTTCAAGTGGTTAATTTCAAAAAATTCTCGAAATTCTGGAAATTCCTGATTAATGCAAGATTTTTCAGCATAAAAGCTTTCTTCCTTTTGTTGTATTGCAATTTCCAAGAAAATACAATGTTTTTCAAGAATTGAGTATTTGTTTGAAAGTTCATCATAAACCCTTTTTTCAATCATGTCATTAGTTTTAAACGTTTTAGATTCAGGCTCAACCAAGACAGATTTAACAGTATTATGTTCAGAGTTAGGATCAAGTAGATCAGGTACATTAACGCATGAATTATGTTGATCAGTTAAGGGTACCTCGTCGCATGAAACCTGTTCATCTGAAAAGATGTCATCAGTATTTGCCACATGAATACCAGGAGTTGTCATGTAAGTTGTTTCAACCTTTTCAGAGTCTGAGTCTTTGAGATCATTACAGTTGGCTTCATCCTCCTTTATTGCAACTGAAATTCTACATTCGGCATCATCCATTTGTTCGACTGATCCATTGTTCAACATATCACAACCTTCACATAAATTAACTTGACACCCATTCAATTCATTCAACTTATCATTCTCTTGAGCAGCTTCCTTAATGTATATTTCCATATTACCCATAAGTTGAATAAAGGTGTTTCTGAACTCATGGATTTCCATTCCAGTGTGTTTCTTGAATGAAATTCCAGTCATGTCATGATCAAAATATGAGGAATATTCCCCCTGGATAAATGGCTGAAATTGATCGAAGATTACTTGAAGAGCTGCATTAGAATCATCAGTTGAGAACTTCTTTTTAGAAATTTGAAACCTCAGTTGTTCTAAGTTAAGTAGCACAGTTCTTGTCAAGGTGGGTAAGTCCTGACGAAGGAGAGCACTACTTGTTTGATCCATAGCTGTAGATAAAAGTAGTTTGAGGTGCTGATGAAGTAGTTGAAAGGGCTCAATGTTGCATTCCATTTTCCTTGCATCATTTGTCAATATCAAGAGTGACTCATTATAATTTGACTCAGATTGTGAAGTGTTTTGATTATAAGTTGCTGAATCATCCAAGGTAGAACATTCTGAGTAGCAGCCTGTTTCATTATTCTGTGAGGTATCATAGAGTTCAAGCATTTTGGTGATTAAAGGAACAGTGATGTAAGACATTGTGTTAATCGATATTAGATATAAGTAACTTGCATCAATTCACCAAATTGTAATATGGACAAGTCGCTAACAAATCAACTCGCCAAGAACCATAACACCAAGTCGCTAAGAGTTAAGAAGACAAGTCGCTAAGTTCCAAGTCGCTACAAAATTTTGACAGCAAGTCGCTAAGCACCAAGTCGCTAAGTCGTCAAGTCGCTAAATAGCAACTCGCTAAGGTCCAAGTCGCTAACACCAAGTCGCTAAGAAACTTAAGTACAAGTCGCTAACAAAATTGAAAGCAAGTCGCTACCTTCACCAAGTCGCTACCCGTAGTGGAGAATCCACTAAGTGTACTGTTTGTCGGCTTGTCTCAAGAGACAAGTCGCTAGGACCAAGTCGCTACCAAAAAGCACTACAACTCGCTACCTTTTACTGAAGCAAGTCGCTAAGATGAAATTCACTACGAGAACCAAGTCGCTACCAAGAAAAACTTCAAAAACACACTTTTCAATCCAAAACAAGCTCAACCACAGTGATTCAAGCTTACCAAATCAAAACCCAAGCATATACAATGATTCTAAACTCAAAAGTACACCCAAAATTCAAACTTTAACACTAGAAATGAACCAAATGATGCAAAAACCACTAAACTTTTTCAAACTCAAAAACCATCTAAAAACCACTAGAAATCCAAGGATATGTAAGAGATGATCAAACCATGGCTCTTAATACCATTTGTAACATATTAGATTTCACAAACACACTAAACCACAAGATCAAATAGGCGTATAATTTAGATGGTTTAGAGAGAGAAAAAGTGGGATATTCTAGAAAGAGAAACTCTTGGAAGGTTAGATTCCAAATGAACATCCAACCCTCTCCCTTGTGGGGAGAGGGCTATTTATACAAACTATAACGCCCTCCTACAGGCTGTGGATCAGGCATACAATGGGTAAAGACTCGTCCTTCCTCCACGGTGTTGCACTAGACTACACTAAGCTAATAACTGACTAACAACTAACATAATAAACGATATGTCTATGAGCTAACTTAAGCTAGATTATACTTGGGGTGACCAATGATTCACAATAGAATTTCCAATTCCTAAAAAAAATCCTGAACAACACCATTAGAGAAAAAAGCATTTGATATGAGTGAAGCAGTCAGGGCCTTTTTGGTCTCTTGAGTCTTTTTTAAATTAGGGTATCTCCTAGAGATCAAATTGTCTTCATATACAAATTTCCCATAGATTTCAGGGAGCTCAAGGTTTTGTATGTGATTTACATTTCTAAGTCCCTGAGAGAAGCTTAACCACTTCTCAGGAAGACTGTTTACTAAACCTACGTTTATTTCATGTTTAGTCAGGGTGACACCATTGTTGGTTAGTTCATTTAATATGGTTTTGTAACGGGTATAGGTCTGAGAGAGACTTTCAGAGTCCTTGGCTCTAAAACTGTTATTCTTAAGTTTTAGGTCCATGATCCTGTTTTCCTTGGTATCTAAGGGACCCTAAAATCTGTGAACCAAGTTAGTCCAAGTCTGTTTAGCTGTATCATAGTTAATGACTGATTCCATTATATCATCACGAAGACAAGATATAATGATGCTTTTGATTCGTTGGTCATGAATAACCACCCTTCTCTTATCAGGAGACCCTTGAGCTTCAGGTTTGGGTAAACTTTTAGCAGTCTTAGGGACAACTGGACCTTCATTAATGCATTTAGTGTAATAAGGTTCCATTCTGGTTAAGTAGCAAAGCATGTGCTTTTTCCACTTATTAAATTTTCCAACTTCAAGTCGGGGAGCAACAACTGAATAACTTCCTCCCTTTTTATCGACTAGTTAAGGTACATCACTTTCAGCGATGGTAGGATCTGATTTTAAAAAACATTTTTAACGGTTTATAAAACTTTTTTTTATAAATCAACTTGGCTCTAATACCACTTGTTGTTCCCTTTACACGACTAGCTTAACTACAAATTTAATCTATCTGTGTTCCATGTTTCGGTGATGTAGTGAAAAACTAGTTAATAATGTAAAGAAAACTTAAAGTAAATAACACTAGTTTTTCAACGTTTAAATCCTTATTAGAATTAATTCAAAGAATTTATACCCAATTGTTTGCAGAAAAACACATGGGATTGAAGTGACAAGTATGGTGTAATCTCCTCTCTAAACTCAAGCTAAGCCTGAGTACAACTATGCTAACCACCTGAGTTATTCTGAGGGACTTAGTTGTCTTTGGAGGAGTAAAAGTGTTTGTGAATGTCTAAGCATTTAGTGCACAAACTTAAATTTTACTCCACTTTATGATCTTATGTATACACAACTATTGTTGACAACCGTTACAATAAAGATAAAGATGACCTAAGCTAGTTTGGACAAAATACCTGCGTATTTTTTCTTTGTTACAATATTCTACTTTAAGTAAAGGACAACATTGCTTTCTGAATAACAGTGATGACACCGTTCTGATCCTTAGCCATTCAGGGTAAGTTTGACCTTTACTTGATAAGGAGTCTCCCTTATGTGTTTCAAACTTATCCCACCTTGTCCCTCCTTTGGCTTAGTTATGTGTCTATGGTCATCACTTTATTAACCCACCACCTTCTTCTTCGGCTCAAGTATCATTCACTGAGCCCTACCTCAATGAATGTAAAGTCTTTCTTCTTATGCTTGTCCTGAGCTTCCTTAAGATGACTCACTGAGTGACTTTTCACTCAGTGACTTGAATGATGTTTTAGGTTATACAACACTTAGGGTATTTTCTATTCAAATCCTAGTTTAAGGATGCTTGGGTATTGTATGGACCTAAAAATCTTTCTTTAGGGGAATAGTGATGTTTGAAGTGTGTGACGATTTAAGCCTAAGGGTTGAAATGAGGTTATTTTTCATATTTTTGTGTTTTATTTTAAAGAAAGTAAAAATCCGGGTTTGAGAGAGGTTGGTATTAAACTAATAATTAAACTACTACTAAACAAAAATGCATGAAAATAAAATAGACAAGAAAGGGAAATTGGAGGTAACTTCTTATAAGAGGATAAATCTTATTTATCTAAAATTTCTTATAGATGAGGTCTTCAAGGGCAAAATGCCTACAAAAGCAGTAAAAATCGACTAGAGTTCGGTGGTATTCATTCCTCAAAGTTACACACACAATAATGAAAACAATGTGTCTCTATTTATAGTTTCAGGTACGTTATGGTTGTGGCATAGTCAGCTCACCACCCATTAGGTTTTTTTTGTCTATCGCCTAATTGTGATAGCGTCACGTTATAATTGTAATGCCTTCAGATGCCTTTTGACGCCGTCATGCCAGCGTCTCCACACACTAAACTGTCATAGGAGGTGATGGGGTCAAGTGACCTGATTACGTTGCTGGAGTTGTCGTTTTTCTTCGTTCTTCATCCAATCGAGTCCATAACTTGTACTTTTCCACCATTTGTACTCCCAAGTACCTACAATTTAAAAAAAAAATTTAGGGCAATATATGATCAAATTTCTACGAGTTCAAAGGCTAAATGACCCCTAAAAATCATATGAAATTACACCTTATCGGATATCCCTACACTTGGGATTTTCTTGTCCGCTGAAACCAATTTGAGATTTAAATCACGATCTCTCCGCTGATCAAAAATATCAAACCATTTGATATTTGTGATCCCAAATAGTTTAAATCATTTAGAAAAATTTTAGGAAAGACGTTGCAAGATTTAATTTTGAAAAATGATAGATAAGGGACAGTTTAAGACATTAAAGATTGTTAGTGTCAGGTATGATTGTTTTAAGAGATCTTTAAGTAAAATAAAACAATTTCACAATCAAACAAGAACAGAAAAAATTTCATTTTGAAAGATCTTTGAGTTTTAAGAAAATCATACCATGACATAACATTAAATCTTTAGATCACCACTTTATTACGTACAAACCGGAACATTATGAAAAAATATCATTTGAAAATATTTTATTTTAAATCACTCTCCCCCTCAATCGATGACCGTATTCGATGGTTGAGTAATTTAAGATTGATAAAATGAAGTCCGGTGATTTTTAAAATTAAGTCCAATTTATTTTCAAAACCAATATTTTTCCATTTTTCAAATCAATGTTATTTAAAAATTATTTAAAAAATGGTTTCATCACTATTATCCTGCACAAAGATACGTTAGGTGGTTGAGCTACTTTTGTTGTTGTTGCTGGAGGTTTGGAAGAAAACCATCTGCTGATGCAGTGAGACCTCTTACGTTGCATTTTTTCATGCCAACTCTCCATAGAAGTCAAATTAAGCTCCGTTTCTTCATTTGTCAACCCAAGATATAGTTACCCTTTCCTTTCGGCATCCAATCATCTTCATATGTGGGATCCGTATTGGGAACATTCTTTTAAACCATCTTATCTGCATATGTTAGTGTACATACAAACAGATATATGGTGGTCGACAACACCCAAACAACAATCGACTAATAAAAGTCAATCCAACATATCAATCAGTTCATGTAATGCATGGGAATAATGTGTTTATCAAACTCTGATCATCTAATCCTAACAATCATATCCTAGGCACCTAGTCCTTCAACGTAGATTAACATGTTTTACATTTAAGTATATAGGATAATTAGATATGCCCGTTAGATGATATAAATTTGAAAACATTCTCCCTCTCAATCAATGACTTAATTTTTGAAAAGTTTTAAAAGAGCTGAAGTCATTGATTGAGTTTTCAATTACTACGAAAACTCTAAATCTGATTGATTTTCAAGCAACTCATTTACCACCATTTATTTAAAACAAATATTTTTTTGAAGAATTTTTGAAGGAAAAATATTTGAGTAGGAACAGCAGTCCTTCGACATACTTTCCTCATTATGTTTTAGGATAAGTGCACGATTTTGTGAAAATCGTTTAAGCGAAGCACTTTCCTTCTTTGAAAAACGGGTTGCTATCTGAAATAATAGGAAGCCATAGTTTTGAAGAACGAGTTACAGTCAGAAGTAATTGTAAGCCATATGATTTGTGACATGTTTTTAAAAGAAATATTTACACCTTCTGCTCGAACTTCATCTATGGTCCCGTGCCATTGTTGAATGACATTTCTAAGACCGCAGATGTTATCGATACCAGAATACATGTCATAAGAAAACATATTTTTGGTATTTTTTTTCAAATTTTCTGATTTTTATGGGATTTTATTGATTTTATATTTTTCTATTTTCTTTTTACTGGTTTTATATTTTTGTATTTGGTTTTTGATAAACATATACAGATAGTATAGATGATATAGTTTAAGAAGGATGATGATACGAGTACCGAGATAAGGATATCGAGCAGCCCCGTTGTAGAAGAACTCATCATCTCTTAAACTTTCACCACCAAAGCTTCTGAGGCTCCAGAATAGAAGATAGAACATGAGCCTTTGAGAAAGAGAGACTTTGGCAGCTTCCCCCCAAACCAAAAATCCATTAGATGAGCAGATTCGAAGCTCTATTTCAAGCTTGCCTTAGCTAGGTGCACAGAGAAGCACACCATTATCATAAATCCCGCTGCTCCTTTTAAGAACAATAGTCGAGATTCTTCGTTCGAGGTTATATCATCAACAAGAACAGCAACGTATCATCCCACTCTTTAAATTTCTTCTCATATTTCATTACCACTGAAGTTTGAAGCTATGCATCCCCAAAAGGTGTCAAAAGACCACTTCCCCCATGTAGTTGAATTGATGCAGTCAGTCTTTTAGACTAGAGCTCACGAACCTAAATACACATATACCCGAAGACAGAGAAACTTATACTATCGAAGTAGCAGATTAAGTCCGATAGCCAAAGGATAACCCCGATGTATACTTTTCTCTCCCCTGAAGAAAGTGTATGAAGCTAAATAACCCGAAGTACCTGAATGCCCAAAGAAACAATAACCGATAACACTGAAGAAGCATGCTGAATCACTGATTATCTCTGCGGATGTCAACTCCGGAATTAAGTGATTATATCTCTGAATCACTGGTTAAGCTCTCAAGTGAAACAGCTGAGCGCCCCCAATGAACACAATTCTCTCTCCCCTGATGATTGCGATAACATCGAAATCATCACACACTTGTGTACCTCTTTTATCTTCAGAAACTTTCTCTTACATCACTTCCCCCACGTAGTTGGAATAATAACACTAAAAGCCTTGATGAGTAAAACCTTGAGTTTCTCTGCGGTCATTACATTTGTCTTCCCGGGATATCTTCAATCACTTAGAATAATTAAGTTCATTAAGTTTACTCGCTTTGTGTTTAGATGTGTGTCTCCTTCCCCCTTGCTGGTTTTGACACTTCAGAATCAACAACATATTATAAGCCCAGATACTTGAAATCTTTTGAGAAGAACACTTTAAATCTTTGAGAGAATCAACTTGCTAAAGAACGTGAGCAAGTTTAATTGGGGATTAAATCTGACATTTCACTCACCCCAACTTAGTGCTCTCCCCTAAACTGACAATCCTTTTGATGAATGCTCAGATTAAGAAGAAGTCTTTAGATAATCAGATGCAACTCGTCTTTAGTCTTCTATCATGCAGCAGAAATTGTAGAACAGACTGTAGACTCGACCTTCTTCAAGATTGTCTAGTTGGGGAATAGAAAGTCAACATCTTCAACTCACCAAATGCATTCCCGTTAACTTACAAATAGCAAATCCCCTTAACTCAAATCCCTCCCAATCAAACAAGAACAGAAAGATGTTCATCAAAGAAATCAGCCCAGCAACTAGAAGCACTTTGTCATTTAATCATATCAGCCCGTGTGAAGATGTCAACCAACGGCTCTTAGAAGAAACATCATGTAAAGATGACCCGATAAGAAGTAGCTCGGTTCTTACATGAGTTTGGAGCCGTATGACCAAGTATTCTCAGATAACAACCAACCAACAGTAGATTCATACTTCTTCTCCCCCTCTAGAATTGCATACGCAGTTGCCGTTCTTGATTAAACAAGTGAAGTCATCCATGTGTAGTCTATTTCCACTTCTCCCCCGCAAAAATTGCATATGATGTCGCCATCGCCATTTTAATTGAGCCAGTGAAAATAGAAAGACAATCAACGGTAAGTAGATCACCATTGAGGAAAAAACATGAGAAGAAGATCTACTTGATGACTGAGCAAGCATGTAAGAAGCATGAAGGTTGTTGATGAGAATGGTCATAAATGAGAAGATTTATCTTCTTTAGAAGATAAAGTGAACTGAAACGTACACTTTTCTTTTCTTTAGAGTACGAGGCTTGAACTGTTGTGTTCAAACGTCATAAAAAGATTTCTCTTCTTTGGAAGATAAAGCGCACTGAACCATACACTTTTCTTTTCTTTAGAGAACGAGGCTTGAATTGTTGTGTTCAAACGTCATAAGAAGATTTCTCTTCTTTGGAAGATAAAGCACACTGAACTGTACACTTTTCTTTTCTTTAGAGAACGAGGCTTGAATTGTTGTATTCAAACGTCATAATCTCTCTCTTTTCAATCTCTCTTGGCAAACTTGTAATCAATCCCGTTATCATTCAGTAGGCTCTTTGTAGTGACAGCTGATGGAGAAAATCCAATATGATAAATTTGACCTTGAAGTAAACTAACCCGAACTCGTGACTTAAACTTGCACACATGTAACAAAGAGAGGTGCCGAGAGTTCATCCTCCATTGAATCTCTAAGTACTCTATACTCTTCATCCAACCAACGATCAAGTATAAGACGTACATCACCTCTTGAAAATCCACAATTGAATGTGACACTGAGCACTACAACGTAACTCCTTAAAGAGATAGTTATTTTGTGGTGGTAAGAGCCCAATTCCCCCAAGTGGTAAAAGAAAAGGAAAAGTCACCCAAAAATAACTAGATTTCCAAGTCTTCGTTTTAGAAAAAGCTCGAACAAGGATCTCGAAGAATCTTCATCCAACCATCCCCGATACCTTCAGATACTAAGTACACTCACCCGTGATATTTCACTTTAACCTCAAATAAATAATAGTGAATTAACCTCGTTGTCACATCTTCTGGTTTCATCTTAAAGTGCTCAAATTCATCATACAGTTGTGATTCTCTGTCTTCCTTGGTTAATTCAGAACTTTAGAGAAGCATCTTGACATTATCCCAAACCGCCTTGGCTTCAGTGTTGTGATTGATAAGCTTGTAGATATCTTTTGGAAGACCCTGAAGTATAATGTTTGAAGCCCTGAAATCAGCATCGTATCTCTTTTTCTCCTTATCACTGAGCTCATCATACGTCTTTGGTCTGTCCAAACCTAAGATCACTGTACCATCCACAGCAGTTTCAAGAACATCTCTGGTGGTCTCAATTTGATAAGGTCCTTCATCAATCGATTTGAGAATGTTGACCCCATTTTCCTTTCCCAAACAGCACAACCTAATTCGTTAAGCCCATGAGTCATAGTCAGTTCTGTCAAGCATGGGTGGACGAGTATCTGATCCAGCTGCTTGAACGTCCTCAGCTACAGAAGAGATGATTGTAGGCACGTTGGTAGACATAATTACAGATTTCACGGGATTTTATAACTCTATGATTATACCGGGAAATAGATTCTTTCACTGGATATTACTAAATCAAGAGAAAACCGTATCAAAAACAATAATCAACCAAGTCGCTATAAACCTTGAAGACAAGTCGCTAAGTAACCAAGTCGCTAAGTGTACAAGTCGCTAGACACAACTCGCTAATAGTACCAACTCGCTAAATAGACAAGTCACTAAAGAACAACTCGCTAATAGTACCAACTCGCTAAGTAGACAAGTCGCTAAAGCAACAACTCGCTAAGCTGACAAGTCGCTAAAGAACAACTCGCTAAGTGGGCAAGTCGCTAAGGAACAACTCGCTAAGAGGCCAAGTCGCTAAAGAGCAACTCGCTAGTCACAACAAAGACAAGTCACTAAAAATAGTAAAGACAAGTCGCTACGTTGAACAAGTCGCTAGCCGAAGTGGTACCTCTACTACTTTGTACTATTTGTCACCTTGTCTCAATAGACAAGTCGCTAGTGCTCAAGTCGCTACCACTTCAACTACAAGTCGCTGAAAACTAAAGAAGCAAGTCGCTACCAAGAATAATTATCCGAGAGTCAAGTCGCTAACAAGAAAAACTTAAACACAACCCTTTTCAATCCAAAACAAGCCCAACCACAGTGATTCAAGCTTTCCAAATCAAAACCCAAGCACATACAATGATTCTAAACACAAAAGTACAATCAAAATTCAAACTTTAACACTAGAAGTGATCCAAATGATTCAAATACCACTAAACTTTTTCATCCCCAAAAACCATATAAAACCACTAGAAATCCAAGGACATGTAAGAGAGATGATCAAACCATGGCTCTTGATACCATTTGTAGGATCTTACATATATTGTGTTATAGATGATTCGGGTGGTCTTAGATGATGGAAATACATGTTAGCCTTTTAGAGAGAGAAAGATAAGAGATGGGTGTTTTCTTGTTAGAGAGTTGTAATACAAAAATGAAAGGTTAGATTGAAAACCACCACCCCTTCCAAGGATGGAAGGGGTATTTATACTTACAGACACTACGTCCTCCTGTCGGACTATGGATCAGGCATACAGTGGGTAAAGACCCGTCCTTCTTCCACGGTGTTACTCTAAACTAATCTACGCTACTACTTAACTAATTAACTACTAAATAGCATAAATAACGATATGTCTACGAGCTAACATATGCTAGACTATAATTGGGGTGACCGACACTTTCTTATGGAATTTCCAATTCCTAACATATTGAAATCGTTTGGCACATGGAGGCAGGAGTGACTTTAAAGGACTAAAACAGATTTGAGATTTAAATCATGATCTCTCCCCCGATCAAAAATATCAAACCATTTGAGATTTGTGATCCCAATTGATTTAAATCTTTTAGAACAATATTTATAAAATTGAGTCCAATTTATTTTCAAAACAATATTTTTCCATTTTTTAAAACAATATTTATAAAATTGTTGAAAAATGGTATCATCCACTACTTGTCCTGCAAAAAGATACGTTAGGTGGTTGAGCCGCTTTTGTTGTTGTTGCGGAAAGTTGGAAGAAAACCGTCTGCTGATGCAGCGAGACCTCTGACGTTGCATTTGTCATGCCAACTCACCATAGAGGTCCAATTAAGCTCTGTTTCTTCATTTGTCGACCCAAGAAATAGTTGCCCTTTCCTTACGGCATCCAATCATCTACATTAGTGGGATCCGGATCGGGAACATTCTTATCAACCATCCAATCATCTACATTGGTGGTCGATATCACCCAAACAGCAATCGACTAATAAAAGTCACTCCAACATGTCAATCAGATCATATAAGGCATGGGATTAATGTGTTCATCAAACTCTAATCATCTAATCCTAAAAGTCATATCCTAAATTTCTATTCCTTCAACATAGCCAAATATATTTTTCTGATAAGCACGTAGGATGATTAAGAAAACCCGTTAGATGATATAGATTTGAAAACATTCTCCCCCTCAATCAATGACTCATTTTTTGAAAAATTTAAAAGCGCTGAAGTCATTGATTGATTTTTCAAATTTTACGAAAACACATAATCTGATTGATTTTTAAGCAACTCATTTTCCTCCATTTTGTACAACAAATATTTTTCTGAAGAATTTATGGAAAGAAAAACATTTGTGTAGGAACAGCAGTCCTTCGACATACTTTTCTCATATTATTTTAGGATAAGTGCACACAATATTTGAAAATTGGTTTAGCACAGCACTTTCCTTTCTCGAAAAACGGGTTGCTATCTGAAATAACAGCAAACCATGGTTTTAGCGCGGGTTACAGTCTCAAATAACTGCAAGCCATAGTTTGTGACATGTTTTGAAAAAGAATATTTACACCTCCTGCTCGAACTTCATCTATGGTCCCGTGCCATTATTGAATGAAATTTCTAAGACCGTAGATGTTATCGATACCAGAAGACATGTCATGAGAAAACATATTTTAGGTCTTTTTCAATATTTTCTGATTTTTATGGGTTTTTTTTTTATTTATATTTTTCTATTTTGTTTTGCTGGTTTTATATTTTTGTATTTTGATTTTTGATAAATATATACACAGATAGAGTAGATGATATACTTTAAGAAGATGATGATACGAGTACCGAGATAAGGATATCGAGTAGCCTCGTTGTAGAAGATAGAAGTAATCATCTCTTAAACATTCACCACCAAAGCGTCCAAGGCTCTTGAATCGAAAAGAGAAATTGAGCCATTTGAAAATGAGACTTTGGTAGCTTCCACCCAAACCGTAAATCTTCTTATTGAGAAGATTCTAAGCTTTCTTTCAAGCTTGCCTTAGCCAGATGCACAAAGACGCACACAATATCATCGATCTTGCTGCTCCATAGAAGAATGATCATCGTAAGTCTCCGTTCAGGGTTATATCATCAAGTAGAACAGCAAAGAATCATCCCACACTTGAATAATCTTCTCAAATTCCTTTTCCACTGAAGTCTGAAGCGATCCATACCAAAAAGTTGTCAAGAGACCACTTCCCCCAAGTAGATGAATTGATGCAGTCAGTCTCTTAGACCAGAGCTCACGAACCCGAATACACATATACCCGAAGACAGAGAAACTTATACCATCGAAGTAGCAGATTAAGTCCGATAGCCAAAGAATAACCTCGATGTATACTTTTCTCTCCCCTGAAGAAAGTGTATGAAGCTCAAGAACCCGAAGTACCCGAATGCCCAAAGAGAGAATAACCGATAACATTGAAGAAGCATGCCGAATCATTGATTATCTCTGCGGATGTCAACTCCAGAATAAGTGATTATATCTATGAATCACTGATTAAGCTCTCAAGTGAAACAGTTGAGCGTCCCCAATGTACACAATCTCTCTCCCCTGATGATTGCGATAACATTGAAATCATCACACACTTGTGTACCTCTTTTATCACCAGAAACTAACTCTTCCATCTCTTCCCCCACATAGTTGGAATAAGAACACTAAACCCCATGAGTCAAACCTTGAGTTTTTCTGCAGTACTGACATTTGTCTTCCCGGGATATCTTCAATCACTTAGAAGTATTAAGTTCATCAAGTTTACTCGCGTTTAGATGCGTGTCTCCTTCCCCCTTGCTGGTTTTGATACTTCAGAATCAGTAACACATTGTAAGCCCATATACTCGAAATCTTTTGAGAAGAACACTTGAAGACTTGTAAGAATCAATTTGCTGAAGTAGAACGTGAGCAAGTCTAATTGGGATTAAATTTGACATTTCACTCTCCCCGAATTAGTGGTCTCCCCTAAACTGACAATGCTCGGAATATGAAGAAGTCTTTGGATAATCAAATGCAACTCGTCTTTAGTCTTCTAACATGCAGCAGAAAATGTAGAACAGACTGTAGACTCGACCTTCTTCAAGATTGTCCGTTTGGGAAAAGTTAACATCTTCTTCTCACCAAAATGCATTCCCGTTAACATATATTTAGCAAATCCCCTTAAATCAAATCCCTCCCAATCAAAAAAGAACAGAAAGATGTTCATCAAGGAAATCAGTCCGGCAACTGGAAGCACTTTGTCGTTAAACTAATCAGTCCGTGAGAAGATGTCAACCAACAGCTCTTAGAAGAAACTCCATGTAAAGATGACCCGATAAGAAGAAGCTCGGTTCTTACATGCGTTAGGAGCCGTATGACCATATATTCTCAAATATAACTCAACATGTATAATTATCACACTTCTTCTCCCCCTCAAGAATTGCATATGAAGATGTCATTCTTGATTAAATAAGTGAAGTCAACAAAATGTATTTTATTCACACTTCTCCCCCTCAAAGGTAGCATATGATGTCGCCATCGTCATTATAATTGAGCAAGTGGAATAAGAAAGCAATCAACAATAGTTCGGTTCACTTTATGACTAAAAGCGTATGGAAAAAGTATGAAGCATGTTGTTGAGAATGGTTATAATAAGAAGATTTCTCTTCTTCAGAAGATAAAGCGCACTGAAATGTACACTTTTCTTTTCTTTAAAGAACGAGGCTTGAACTGTTGTGTTCAAACGTCATAAGAAGATTTCTCTTCTTTCGAAAATAATGCGCACTAAAATGACACATTTCTTTTCTTTAGAGTACGAGGATTGAACTGTTGTGTTCAAACATCATAATCTCTCTCTTTTCAGCATCTCTTGGCAAAACTTGAAATCAATCCATTATCATTCTGTAGGATCTTTGTCGTGACAGCTGATGGAGATAACCCAATATGATGAATTTGACCCTGAAGTAAAACAACCCGAACTCGTGACTTAAACTTGCACATATGTAACAAAGAGCGGTGCCGAGAATTCATGCTCATTTGAATCTCTAAGTACTCTATACTCTTCAACCAACCAACCATCAAGTATTAGACGCACATCACCTCTTTAAAATCCACAATTCAATGTGACAGTGAGCACTACAACGTAACTCCTTAAAGTGATAGTTATTTTGTGGTGGTAAGAGCCCAATTCCCCTAAGTGGCAAAAGAAAAGGAAAAGTCACCAAAAAATAACTAGATTTCCAATTCTTCGTTTTTGAAAATATTAAAAGCTCGAACAAGGATCTTGAAGAATCTTCATCCAACCATCTCCGAAACCTTTAGATACTAAGTACACTCGCCCGTGAAGTTTCACTTCAACCTCAAATAAATAATACTGAATTAACGTCGTTGTCACATCTTCTGGTTAACTTCTCAAATCTAGCCTTCTTTGACATTGAAGTGAACTATGATAATGGTTTCATCCCGATCATGGTTAAGTGAGCATAACCCCGTAAAACTTTGAAATAACCAATCTGCCATGAAGATAATCCAAACACACATCCAATTCATGAAGTACACCCTTTATCCCTTCTTCGAAGTAGAAACCGTAACACCATCATCAGAAAAGATTCAGAAATACACTTTCCTTTCTCCAGGATGGTTTTATCATCACGGGATTTTACAATTCTATGGT
Source organism: Chrysanthemum seticuspe (assembly GCA_019973895.1). Taxonomy (NCBI): domain Eukaryota; kingdom Viridiplantae; phylum Streptophyta; class Magnoliopsida; order Asterales; family Asteraceae; genus Chrysanthemum; species Chrysanthemum seticuspe. Next base: position 188,126,326 of record BPTQ01000007.1, read on the forward strand.
TTAAACTGAGAAATAGATTCTTTCACGGGATTTTACAAAACCAAGAATAAACCGTAAGATAGATCTGAAAATGAACATTACTTTAACCGGAATGATTTCATTGTCACGGGATTTTACAAGTCTATGATTTAAACCGAGAAATAGATTCTTTCGCGGGATTTTACAAAATCAAGGCTAAACCGTAAACAATGTTAGTTTGAACGTATTATGACAGCATTGGTTTCGGTGAATATCTATTTTTAGGGGAACATGAAGCGGTTCATCAACGGTTCATTATCCAACATCAACAATATCTCCAATAATTCTTAACCCATATGTAGACAACTTCACAAATTATACAAAGTTAAGTAATATACACTACTTCCCCCAGAAGGTTGACCGTAACATCAAAGTACACGTTTCTCCCCCATGATGGTTTCGAACTTTCGGAAGCATCATAACGTGTACGACCATTTATACGAGAAGTTCTTGTCATAGGCAAACATCTTGAAAAATCCTGAAATACATTGAAGATTCTTGAAAGATTTTGCTTAGACTGTGAAGTATCATGACATTCAGTGGCATTGAATTTTCTATGGGAATTGCTTATCACATCTCAACCATTCAACCCTTTGGTAAACATATCTTCCACATATTCTGTCGGCTATTGCTGTGACCACTTGGAGAAGTAAACCTAATATACCAGATTTGAACATGAAGTAGAGTTCCCAAGATTTGCTACTTATGCTTGTACTAATCCTTGTGAAAAAGAACCGGTGTACCCAATGTACAAAACCTCTTGTCATATCCTCAACTACGTGAGACACCGAAGTGATAGTTACGTTGTGGGTAAAGCGAGAAAGAATAACAAGGGTAACTAAATAGCCAAGTCTTTATCACACTCAATAAATGCCCAAACAAGCCATCTTCGCGGAAGGGTAGAAAGAAAGAAGACGAAATAAGTAAACGCCTTCGAAAGATCTCACTTCAAATCCAAATAAAAAATACCTTCCAAACAACCCCGTAGTCATCCGTGTTCAACTTTCGTTTCAAGCCGTGACATCATATCCTCTGTGAGAATGTATAAACCAAAGTACCATTCCTCATCACAACAAGTCTCATCATCAAATCTCTTCAGTACGTCTCTTATCATTCAAATCTTAAAAAAATTCACATCAAATCACATAAAAACAATCCAATTTTGAGAAGCCCATATTACTGCCATCCAAATCCAAATCACTTTAGTACCAGCGCTCTGCAACTCATTCCAAATAACAACGACAAAACTCATACAACACCATCACTGTCACACCCCCAAATTACCTGTTTTGCAGCGGAATGGAATTCCTGGGGATTGACTGTCATAGCATCACAGTTACAGATATATTGAACGACCTAAAGTGTCGTTTGGAAAATACATCGTTTGATTTAATAAAACAATCAGAGTTTACAAAGTATAGGTCCCAAATGAAAATCATCTTGTGCGGAAATAAGTTTGTTACAATTCAAACGATGTTTTAAAGTACGTAAAACCCAAGTGAGACGCGTCGTCATCGCGACTCCATGATGTGTCCAAATGCATGCCATGAAGTGAATACCTTAGATACCTGAGATAAAACATGCTAAAAAGTGTCAACACAAAGGTTGAGTGAGTTCATAGGGTTTGTGTTGAAATGTAAAGCCTTTCAAAATCGTTTATGCAGCAAAGGCATTGTAAATCCACTCAGTTCCAAGTTCCGCCCATACAAAACTTGCAACCTGTGTGTTCACAACCCATTGCCAAAATATGATATAGTTTATGTTCAAGCGCATGATGTCAAATGAATTCACATAATAGTGCATGACTTAATGTATCAATAGTTACTTGACATAATTATACCAAGACATTTAGTTCCAATGATTATACCAAGACATTTAGCTCAAAGATAATCCCAAGACATTCAGCTCAATGATAATCCCAAGACATTCAGCTCAATGATAATCCCAAGACATTCATCTCAATGATGTTCCCAAGACATTCAGCTCCATGATAATACCAAGACATTTAGTTCCGTGATAATACCAAGACATTTAGTTCCAATGTTTTATGATATAGAATATGACTAAACATTCAGTTCAGATAAACATATAGTTTGCAATTAATCATGATTGTCATAGAAATAGTTGAGCATGTATCTCCCCCAAAAGTAATTCAAAACAATTAAAAGAGTAGGGGCTATGACTCACTTGATGAAATGATGCGAAGACAAAAGTGAGTATGATATATATATAATAAGTTATGATGTAATGTTACGCATGCATTTCGTATGTTATTTATACCATTTGTGAGTTTTGGAAAATAATACTCTTCGTCGAAAAATACTCTTTTGACGTCTTGACCATTCCTAAATTACTTTACAAGTATTTACGTCAAAATGTCATCCTACAATAGTTTCTTAATGATTTATTGTGAAATTTTAACTTTTCGTCGTAAAATAATGTCGTTGGAACTTTCATGAAAGTGACAAAAATGGCTTCGAAAAACTAGTCGTAAAATGGTGTACGTCGAACGTTAGGAAACGAACTCAACGGTTTTGGAAAACTTGTATCAAAATCTAGAAGTTTTAGTACATGAGTTTTCGTCATAGAGGTCTCGAACATAAAGATAATAGAGGTTAAATATGGTGATTTTGTCCAAAATGTGGTTTAAAAGTGAGTTTCGGCAAAGTTTAAGCAACCGTAAATAATTTATTACAACTCCGCTATACAAACGGTTGGTCGTTTTGGAAAATATGCTTGATGATCTAAATTTTATTAGAAGACATCTCGTTACAAAAAGTTCTACGTCTACGTTAAACATAGCCATCAACATGGTCGTTTTGTTTACCGTAACACTTGACAAATAAAAATAATATAGTTTTTCTAAAAGTAAAGTTACGGCAACTTCATAAAAACGTGTATATTTTAGTCGTTACAAATCCGTTTTCTACGTATTATACGTCCTTAGCTTCGTATCAAAGTATACTAATATATTTTTGATAAGTCGAAATAATTTATAAAGCTTAAGACTCGTTTTTTACTCGAATAAAACAATAATAGTGTGCTGAAATCTTCAGAAAATATATATTTCGTCGTCAAACTTGAAAAATTCATAACTTCTTCGTTATAACTCCGTTTTAATCCGTTCAAGCGGCCACGGATTCGTTTTAAAGTATATTATCTAAATATCTAGGCCAAAAATTCGTGTCTACTGTCGGATTTTCCAGAAATACAAATTAAGATCAGACCACTTTTTATACTTGTCGAAAAGAGTTTTTCTCGTACTAAACCTATTCCAATCCCTTCAAAACAACTCCAAAGCTATTCTAATCCTACCATACACCTTCTTAGGGTGTCATGGGTTCCTAAACATCATCAAGACCAATATATAACAAGGGATAAATTATAGGATGACTTATATGTATAAAACTCTAAAAACCATGTTAAAAATGGTATAAATAACCATAAGTCTTGCATGCTTGCTCAAAAATGAAGAAATACATATGAAATGAAAATGAAAGATGTAAATGAAAATGATATGCTTACAAGCTACTTTGATGATGTGATTAGAACAAGGATTAACCTAAACACCCTAGGTTTTTATTTCAAAACCTTTAATAAGAGTGTAACTAGATTGTGCTAAACTTGAGCTTGGAAAATTTTTATGATTCTTCTAACTCCTTATGTAGAACCGGTTATGGAAGGAAGACAAGAGAGAAAGAACTTTTCTAACTTTAAAAAAAATGAGAATGAATGATGAAGTGAATGTGAGATGAAGTGTAAATCTATACATGTAGAAAATAAATACCAACTAATTAATGCCTATCCCCTTTGGTCGGCCAAGGGGGGAGGTATTTACAAAATATACTTTTTTTTTTTTTTTATAATGTAAGTAATTGTTAAAAGGTTAAGTAAAATGTATAGTTAAGTAAAAATTGTTGTAACTTGTACATAGTTGTGAAATTAGAGTGGTATGGACTAAAATAAGTTTTAAGGGATCAAAGTAAAGTATATTGTAGTTATAAAAATTGTAAAAATACATTTCTTGTAAAATTTGAGTGATATAATAATTATCGTGTAGTTTTTAAGAAAAGCGTCGTAATAATATAAATTTAACGATTTATATACAAAATAAATTTAAAACACTAGGTAAACTCAAAATATTGTTTTTATAAACTAAATGTAAGTATAAAAATATGTCGGGATCATTTTTGGAAGTATCGGATTAAATGATCAAAATAATAACTTACGCGATATGTCACACCCCCAATTTACCTGTTTTGCAGCGGAATGGAATTCCTGGGGATTGACTGTCATAGCATCACAATCACAGTTATATTGAACGACCTAAAGTGTCGTTTGGAAAATACATCGTTTGATTTAATAAAATAATCAGAGTTACAACATAGGTCCCAAAAGTTTACAAAGTTTGCGGAAATATAAATATATTACAAGTCCAAACGATGTTTTTGAAAGAAAGTGCCATAATGTACAATGTTATAAGTCGACGCCGCGACTCAAAAGGTGGTTCCTAAACCATGCCATGATGATAATGCCTTAGTTACCTGAAAATACATTGCTAAAACGGTCAACAATAATGTTGGTGAGAAATCATAGGTTTATGTAAATGTTTTATACGACTACGCAAGTATAGATCAGGCATGACAATCATGTCACGTAAAAATGTTACAGGCATGACAATTATGTCACGTAAAAATGTTACAATTGCTTTAAGCCCATGACACCGAAACGAGACTGTTCATAATGTAGGCCCCAAAAGAGTGTTTGCCAGACAACTCAATAATGTTATTAAATGAGATGCATCCGTATGACTAGTTGGGATTCACCAACCCGGATGGAGGCGTCACCCTCGATAGATCTATCCACTCACCCTCGCTTCTAAGATTAACGGTTCATGTTCAGGTAAAGGGGACTTTCAATTGGCAAATGCGGTAACTTAAGCAATGTAAATGAATTTAACATACTTGGTATCGTAATAAAAATGTTGTGCAATGTATTCTCCCCCGTAGGTTTGAAATAATGTAAAAACTTGTAAAACGGGGCTATGAAAACTCACTTGATAAACTGGTGTGATGACAAGAGTGAGTACACTGAGGTATATCGGGAAACTTTAATCTGGACCTATTACGAATGATATGATATGTAATGAGTTGCAATGTAATGTTATGCATGCATTTCGTATGTTATTTATACCATTTGCGAGTTTTGAAAATAATACATATCGTCGAAAAATACTCTTTTGACGTCTTGACCCTTCAAAAATCACTCTACAAGTATTTACGTCAAAATGTCATCCTATAATAGTTTCGTAATGATTTATGGTGAAATTTTCACTTTTCGTCGTAAAATAAAGTCGTCGGAAATTTCTTGAAAGTGACAAAAATGGCTTTGAAAGACTAGTCGTAAAATGGTGTACGTCGATCGTTAGGAAACGAACTCGACGGTTTTGGAAAGTTTGTATCAAAATCTAAAAGTTTCAGTTCAGGAGTTTTCGACATAAAGGTCTCGAACATAAAGATAATAAGGGTTAAAGATGGTGATTTTGTCTAATTGTTGTGTAAAAAGTGAGTTTCGGCCAAGTTTAAGCAACCGTAATTAATTTATTAAAACTCCACTATACAAACGGTTGATTGTTTTGAAAAATATGCTCGGTGATCTTGATTTTATTAGAAGACATTTCGTTTCAAAAAGTTCCACATCATTGATAAAAACAGCCGCTAACATGGTCGTTTTAGTTACCGTAATACTTATCTCGTAAAATAATATAGTTTTTCAGAAAATAATGGTTACGGCAATTTTATGAAAACGTGCATATCTTCGTCGTTTCAAATCCGTTTTCTACGTAATATACGTCCTTAGCTTCGTATCAAAGTATACTAATATATTTTTGACAAGTCGAAATAATTTGTAAAGCTTAAGGCTCGTTTTTGACTCGAACAAAGTAAAAACATGTTGCTGAAATTTCTGAAAATTATATATTTCGTCGTCAAACTTTAAAAATTCATAACTTCTTCGTTATAACTCCGTTTTTATCCGTTCAAGCGGCCACGGATTCGTTTTAAAGTATATTTTCTAAATATCAAGGCCAAAAAGTCGTGCCTACAGTCGGATTTTCCAGAAAATCAAAACAAGGACAGAACACATTTTATACTTATCGAAAATAGTTTTTCTCGTACCAAACCTATTCTAATCCCTTCAAATCAACTCCAAAGCTAATCTAATCCTACCATACACCTTCTTAGGGTGTCATGGGTTCCTAAACATCATCAAGACCAAAGTATACCAAGGGGATAATTATAGGATGACTTATATATATATTTCTAAAAATCATGTAAAAATGGTATAAACAACACAAATCATGCATGCTTGCTCCAAAAATGAAGAGATACTTATGAAATGAAAAGGAGATATGAAAAATATAAATGATATGCTTACAAGTATTATGATGAGGTGCAAAGAACAAGGTTAAACTTAAACACTCTTGGTTTTTATTTCAAAACCTTATAAAGAATGTTATCTAGATTGTTAAAACACGACTTGAGAAAATTTTTGATCCCTCCTAGCTTCTTGATGTGGCCGGTTTTTATGGAGAGAAAACCAAGAGAAAACTTTGCTAACTATGTGAATTATTTGAGTATGAAATGAGAAGAATGAAAGTGTAGACTTTTAAGTAAAGTAAACATGTATAAAATCAAAGAACCATGCCACATTTATTACCACCCTCCCCTTGGTCGGCCAAGGGGGAGGGATTTGGTAAAATATATATATTTTTTTTTTCTTTTCTATCATGTGCAAAATTGTTACAAAAATTGTAAGTAAATGTTATGTTTAAGTAGAATTTGTAGTAATAACTTTGTAAGGTAAATGGTACTTTTTGGTACAAGTAAAATTTTAATAGATCAAAATAGAGTATAATGATATTATAAAAATTGTAAAAATACATTCCTTGTGAAATTTGAGTGATAAAATAATTATCGAGTAGTTTTTAAGAAAAACGTCGTAATAATATAACTTTAACGATTTATATACAAAATAAATTTAAAACACTAGGTAAACTAAAAATATAGTTTTTATAACTAAATGTAAGTTTAAAAATACATCGGGATCATTTTTGAAAGTAACGGATTAAATATTCAAACTAATAACTCACGCGATAACGTTTATTTAATACAAAATTTACGCGTTTAAGGTGAAATGCAATGTCATGAATGAACTAATATGATGCAAATGATGTTAATGAAATGTAGACTAATCTTAGTCCATATGAAATGTTCGTGATGATATGATCATGAATTCGCCGCTAAACCATAAAGGTTACGCGAATTTGGAACACGCAAACCTAGTTTACGATAAATGTTGAAATTGTAAGGCATGAATTGTTTTGAGAAATGACCTGAAATTGCGAGTTGTCACATTCGCCCAACCAAAAAGGAATTCAGTCCCTGAATTCAGTTCGTGTTAGTCTATCGAATTTTTGAGTTTGTGATGAATAACGAGGAGAGAAAACATGGAGAAGTGTCGTTACGGTTGTCGATGATTGAGAGCGTAGAAAACGTCGTAGTAAAGAAAATATCGGATGAATCTCTCATAAGTAACACTTTGACTTTGAAATATGCGAAGATTTTGCTTGCACTAAGATTTATAATTAACTGCTCCCAACATAACATGATCCCTCCAGAATTAGACATAGTTAGCTAGGCTATGTATAATTAAGGAACGATGATGTGACGTTCGGTTTAGTTGTTATAACTCTCAATGTTTACAAGGATTTAAACCGTGACGTTAAAATGGTCGATAAAGTAGAAAGAAGTAAAATTCTCGAAAGTAATAACAAATCGGAAAGAAAATAAGTACGATAGATGAGAATATTTTACAACGAGTAGTTTATCAAAAGTAATACATCTTAAGTTATAAAGATTCGAATACGATGAAAGACATAAACTTAGTACGACATAGTACATAAGGAAAAACAAGATTGTTAGTTTCCGAACTTCTTCAGTCTTCCGCGTCATTGATACCTTGACGAGCTTCTCCTCCTCCTAACATGTATGCATTCCCATGAGCACCTTCAACTTGTTGACCTTGGTTTTGAGGACATTGATTCCTATAGTGTCCTTGCTCCCCACATCCGAAGCATGTGACTACGGCTTTACCTTTACAATCCCTTGCTAGATGTCCCGGTTTTCGGCATTCGCGGCACTTGGCAGGACAAAGACCTGAGTGATGGAAATTACATCGATTACATAGTGGTTGAGTTCCAACATATCCTTTTCCTTTGCAGTCCTTAGCAAGGTGTCCCACTTTTTGACAGATAAAGCATATACCACATGGACCATCATGATGTAGCGTGCATTGATGACATCGTGGTAAGTTTCCAGTATAAGTTCTTTCCTTTGTTGGTGCAGCAACATAAACCCTGGCGGCTTCTTGTCTTCTATTCTGTTGTTGGTGATGGTTAGTGTTGCGGTTTTGGTTGTTGTTGTGGTAACCTCCTTGGTCATTTTCCCATTTTCTTTTGTTGTTGATTTGGTTATCGTCGTTGTTGTGGTTGTTTTGGTTATTGTTGTAGTTGGTGTGGTTGTTGATTTTGTTGTTACGGTTGGTGTTGGTGATATTGCCTCTCTTTACTACTTGTGCCATGAGTACTTGAGTAATACGGGTAGATTCTTCAATTGTTTGTGGATCGAAAGGAGTTACATCTCCTTGGATACTTTGTGGAAATCCTCCAATGAAATTCTCCAACAGTTTCTCATTGTCCAAAACCATAGCTGGGCAAAGAACAGCCAACTCTTGAAATCTTTTGATGTAAGCAAGTCTAGCAGTTTCAGCAGCAGTTGTGGCCTCGGTAACAGCAGCTATTGTTGCTCGTTCTTTCCTTAGTGCCTCGGCTATACAATCATCTACATACTTTTGGATAGAAGCTAGTGTCATTTCTGGTGCAGCTTTCTTCGGCGCCATAACTCTTCAAAATAAAAGGAAAATGAGACGTAGCAAAATCCGATGCTAATAATAAACGCTCCAAAGAAATGTGATAAGAAATGATAAGTTTGAGGTTATTTTTCAAAATGATCGACGGTTTCCTAAGAAATGAGTTATGAGGTGTTGTAAGTGCTTCAAATATATGGTGGTTTAGTGACTTAATGCGTATAGCGTGTAACTCGACATGTTAGTGATGAAACAAAGGAGTGAGAGTGACTTCGCCCTATTTAAAGGTTTATCTCGGCATTCAACGTTATCGGTGATGAGTCGATTGATGTGGAAATTGTGATAGGGACTGACAAGGAATTCTCCACATTAGAGTATGAAGAAAGAATAATGGAATGGGCATTTAAAGGCATCCATGTGACAATCGATATGAAAATGAAAGTAAATAACTCGAAAAATGTACGTATAAATCACATGCAAAGTGAACATGCACTTGTGATGAAATGATGAGATGCTATGATGATGTAGTTATAGTCTAGGGTCAATGATGCAACCTAGTTCTCTATAACTGAAGCTCTGATGCCAATCTGTCACACCCCCAATTTACCTGTTTTGCAGCGGAATGGAATTCCTGGGGATTGACTGTCATAGCATCACAATCACAGTTATATTGAACGACCTAAAGTGTCGTTTGGAAAATACATCGTTTGATTTAATAAAATAATCAGAGTTACAACATAGGTCCCAAAAGTTTACAAAGTTTGCGGAAATATAAATATATTACAAGTCCAAACGATGTTTTTGAAAGAAAGTGCCATAATGTACAATGTTATAAGTCGACGCCGCGACTCAAAAGGTGGTTCCTAAACCATGCCATGATGATAATGCCTTAGTTACCTGAAAATACATTGCTAAAACGGTCAACAATAATGTTGGTGAGAAATCATAGGTTTATGTAAATGTTTTATACGACTACGCAAGTATAGATCAGGCATGACAATCATGTCACGTAAAAATGTTACAGGCATGACAATTATGTCACGTAAAAATGTTACAATTGCTTTAAGCCCATGACACCGAAACGAGACTGTTCATAATGTAGGCCCCAAAAGAGTGTTTGCCAGACAACTCAATAATGTTATTAAATGAGATGCATCCGTATGACTAGTTGGGATTCACCAACCCGGATGGAGGCGTCACCCTCGATAGATCTATCCACTCACCCTCGCTTCTAAGATTAACGGTTCATGTTCAGGTAAAGGGGACTTTCAATTGGCAAATGCGGTAACTTAAGCAATGTAAATGAATTTAACATACTTGGTATCGTAATAAAAATGTTGTGCAATGTATTCTCCCCCGTAGGTTTGAAATAATGTAAAAACTTGTAAAACGGGGCTATGAAAACTCACTTGATAAACTGGTGTGATGACAAGAGTGAGTACACTGAGGTATATCGGGAAACTTTAATCTGGACCTATTACGAATGATATGATATGTAATGAGTTGCAATGTAATGTTATGCATGCATTTCGTATGTTATTTATACCATTTGCGAGTTTTGAAAATAATACATATCGTCGAAAAATACTCTTTTGACGTCTTGACCCTTCAAAAATCACTCTACAAGTATTTACGTCAAAATGTCATCCTATAATAGTTTCGTAATGATTTATGGTGAAATTTTCACTTTTCGTCGTAAAATAAAGTCGTCGGAAATTTCTTGAAAGTGACAAAAATGGCTTTGAAAGACTAGTCGTAAAATGGTGTACGTCGATCGTTAGGAAACGAACTCGACGGTTTTGGAAAGTTTGTATCAAAATCTAAAAGTTTCAGTTCAGGAGTTTTCGACATAAAGGTCTCGAACATAAAGATAATAAGGGTTAAAGATGGTGATTTTGTCTAATTGTTGTGTAAAAAGTGAGTTTCGGCCAAGTTTAAGCAACCGTAATTAATTTATTAAAACTCCGCTATACAAACGGTTGATTGTTTTGAAAAATATGCTCGGTGATCTTGATTTTATTAGAAGACATTTCGTTTCAAAAAGTTCCACATCATTGATAAAAACAGCCGCTAACATGGTCGTTTTAGTTACCGTAATACTTATCTCGTAAAATAATATAGTTTTTCAGAAAATAATGGTTACGGCAATTTTATGAAAACGTGCATATCTTCTTCGTTTCAAATCCGTTTTCTACGTAATATACGTCCTTAGCTTCGTATCAAAGTATACTAATATATTTTTGACAAGTCGAAATAATTTGTAAAGCTTAAGGCTCGTTTTTGACTCGAACAAAGTAAAAACATGTTGCTGAAATTTCTGAAAATTATATATTTCGTCGTCAAACTTTAAAAATTCATAACTTCTTCGTTATAACTCCGTTTTTATCCGTTCAAGCGGCCACGGATTCGTTTTAAAGTATATTTTCTAAATATCAAGGCCAAAAAGTCGTGCCTACAGTCGGATTTTCCAGAAAATCAAAACAAGGACAGAACACATTTTATACTTATCGAAAATAGTTTTTCTCGTACCAAACCTATTCTAATCCCTTCAAATCAACTCCAAAGCTAATCTAATCCTACCATACACCTTCTTAGGGTGTCATGGGTTCCTAAACATCATCAAGACCAAAGTATACCAAGGGGATAATTATAGGATGACTTATATATATATTTCTAAAAATCATGTAAAAATGGTATAAACAACACAAATCATGCATGCTTGCTCCAAAAATGAAGAGATACTTATGAAATGAAAAGGAGATATGAAAAATATAAATGATATGCTTACAAGTATTATGATGAGGTGCAAAGAACAAGGTTAAACTTAAACACTCTTGGTTTTTATTTCAAAACCTTATAAAGAATGTTATCTAGATTGTTAAAACACTTGGACTTGAGAAAATTTTTGATCCCTCCTAGCTTCTTGATGTGGCCGGTTTTTATGGAGAGAAAACCAAGAGAAAACTTTGCTAACTATGTGAATTATTTGAGTATGAAATGAGAAGAATGAAAGTGTAGACTTTTAAGTAAAGTAAACATGTATAAAATCAAAGAACCATGCCACATTTATTACCACCCTCCCCTTGGTCGGCCAAGGGGGAGGGATTTGGTAAAATATATATATATTTTTTTCTTTTCTATCATTTGCAAAATTGTTACAAAAATTGTAAGTAAATGTTATGTTTAAGTAGAATTTGTAGTAATAACTTTGTAAGGTAAATGGTACTTTTTGGTAAAAGTAAAATTTTAATAGATCAAAATAGAGTATAATGATATTATAAAAATTGTAAAAATACATTCCTTGTGAAATTTGAGTGATAAAATAATTATCGAGTAGTTTTTAAGAAAAACGTCGTAATAATATAACTTTAACGATTTATATACAAAATAAATTTAAAACACTAGGTAAACTAAAAATATAGTTTTTATAACTAAATGTAAGTTTAAAAATACATCGGGATCATTTTTGAAAGTAACGGATTAAATATTCAAACTAATAACTCACGCGATAACGTTTATTTAATACAAAATTTACGCGTTTAAGGTGAAATGCAATGTCATGAATGAACTAATATGATGCAAATGATGTTAATGAAATGTAGACTAATCTTAGTCCATATGAAATGTTCGTGATGATATGATCATGAATTCGCCGCTAAACCATAAAGGTTACGCGAATTTGGAACACGCAAACCTAGTTTACGATAAATGTTGAAATTGTAAGGCATGAATTGTTTTGAGAAATGACCTGAAATTGCGAGTTGTCACACGATAGCGTTTATTTAATATGAAATTTACGCGTTTATGGTGAAATGCAAAATCATGAATGAACTAACATGATACAAATGATGTTAATGAAATGTAGACTAAACTTAGTCTATATGAAATGTCCGTGATGATATGATCATGAATTCGCCGCTAAACCATTAAAGTTACGCGAATTTGGAACACGCAAACCTAGTTTACGATAAATGATGAAATTGTGAAACTTGAGAAATGACCTGAAATTGCGAGTTGTCACAATCACTATGTACCAAGTATTATCAAAACTTTGTACTCGGATAACATCAAATATTTTCAGTAGCACCATCTTTTCCGATTTAGTCCAAAGGAAATAATAACCCAATCAAATTAGAAAGAATTTGCAATTCAAATTGGTGATATTGCAATTCAGTTAACAACAAATATGTGATATTTCCAATTAGTGTTAGACGAACTAAGTGAGAACCATTCAAAATTGTGCTAAACAAAATCCCTCATGATCCATATATACGGTGGAACCTACAAAATCTCGGCTCATGTCCTGATCCAACTCAAAGCCCATGTTAGAACAAATTAAACTCTTGCTCAGCCCACATCCATTGATAAAATTTCACGAGGTCAAAACTATTCCCAATATTAGGCCCATAGAAATATCTGGTATACACATAAGTCACAGATCATTTAACCCTAATTTATTGGGGGTTATAAAAACGCACACATAGCATATGTAATGACCCTAATATCACTCACACACCAGTGTTTAGTCCGCCTCTCTCCTAACCATTAACACACCATCCAAACCCTAAATACTCTCTCAAGATTCTGCCTCCCGCCTCCATGACATACGCAGGAAAAATAAAACGTCTCCCACGATAATATCTCTTCCCAAATCCAAAGAATCAGACGCTATACCATTCGAATGAGGCACCTTCTTGCTCGCCATAGGATTGGCTTGAGCATGACATCAATACCACAAGGATGGTTAGATGCACGAATCGGTATCAAGATCTTTTAATGAGATAATGGGAAGGTAACTTTCAGTCCATCATGTTTATGAATTTAAAACGAATCGAGAAAATGAATTAACAAAGTTGTTAAATTCATTTCTTAAATTCGAATATTGTCACAAACGATTTGATCTTAGATCTATGATGTTTACATTCTTATGTGTATTGATCTTTTTAGATCTACGAGTTTTGTGAACCATACACAAAGAATGATGCTGAGATCTCTTGGAGTCTTTTCCTTTTGATTTCGAATTGATTTGTATTATTAAATGAACTAAAAAGGAGTTTAACATGATTGTTATACATCCAAAAAGAAGTTTCGTATATTAATGAAGGCTTGAGCCTCACAATGGATCTATGATGTATGATTATTTCGTGTTTAAGGACTCTTGATAGTCATGATAATTCATTTAGAGAACCACGAACTATGAAGTTAAGATTCTTATGCCGACACTTCTTATTGAGGGAATGGTATTCGAATATAGATGTTTAATTGTTTTTCTTTATATATTCGAATATAGATGTGTAGAAATGGTCTAGTGTGAAGATTCGTTTTTCATTTTCGTTCAAGAAATGATGAAGAGATAGGTATCATACACATTTATCATCCCAAATTTGATGACTTGTATAATAGAACTGATATGAGATTGTATAATAGAACTGATGTGTAGAAATGGTCTATTGTGATTTATGATTGCTGTTTAGATAATTGTTTGTATGATGTTGGATTATTGTTGATGGTTGATAGTTGATGCTTTGATGTTTGTTGATTGTATGATTCAAATACTTCTGCTGATGTGATATTACTGTTGTAGTTAAATGATGATTTAATATTGATTCATGATGCTTGTAGACTTTTTCTTGTTGAATGATGTTCCATTTGGCTTCAAAACTCATTGAGATCAAAACGCATCTTGTATTAAACTCAGTCAACCTTTTAACAAATCGCACCTGAATAGTACACTTTAGACAAATTGCTTTTGAGTGAGTCAACAAATCGCTTTTGACCCATTTATAACACAAACCGCAGTTGACCAGTCCAAATCGCAGTTGACCCTTTTTAACAAACCGCAGTTGACTAAATAGTCAAACCGCATAATATTTTGAATCAAACCGCATAATGAAAAGCGTCAAAATGCATAATCAATTGGACAAACCGCACTGGACCAAGTTTAACAAACCGCATAACAGAAAACGCTTCAAAACGCACTTCCATTAACAAATCGCATTGGCCATTTTAGACAAACAGCAGCAACAATTTTAGTCAAACCGCATCTAAGATACATTGAATCTGGACAAGCATATAACAAACCGCATCAAAAAAATAAACACAACTCGCATTGAAGAATCACAACAGCAGCATGCCAGAATTCCAGTTTTCAGACCAGAAACATAAAACTGCAATAATACCCACAGATATTAAACATCAACAGCAGCAACATCTAACACAGCAGCAACATCCAACAGCAGCAACAATATGGAACAAGCAATAGCAAACAACCTCAAAATCTCACACAAACCACATCAAATCGCATCAACAAAACTACACAAAACCATAAAAAACCATTCGAATCACCAAAAACAACAAAACCTAGGCTCTGATACCATTTGTAGGATCGTATATTTTATGTTGTTTGATGATTCGGGTGGTCTAGGGAGATGATTATACAAGTATGCCATGTTAGAGAGATGAAGAGAGTAGAGAGGGTGATTCTAGAGAGATAAACAAAAAGATAAAAGGTTAGATTGAATGAGAAGCACCACCCCTTCCAAGAATGGAAGGGGTATTTATAGTTACAGACAATACGCCCTCCTGTCGGGTTATGGATCAGGCATACAGTGGGTAAAGACCCGTCCTTCCTCCACGATGTTACTCTAAACTAATCCATGCTAATAACTAACTAATTAACTGCTAAGTAACGTAAATAACGACATGTCTACGAGCTAACATATGCTAGACTATAATTGGGGTGACCGACACTTCCTTTCGGAATTTCCAATTCCTAACAGTTGGTCCCATCAAACAAGTTGCAAATATTAATAGTCCTTTACCTTCTTTAAGTGAAATCACACCATTACCCAAAAGATGTCAAATCCTTAAACATTTTGATACATTCATGTCTGACATTAATCTTTTGGAACGTGAAATTAAACTTAATTTATAAATAAAAGGTGAAACTTTTCAATCACCTTATGAGCAAAAACAAAGAGATATCTTTCAAAAACAACTTTTACCCCATGTTCAAAATTTACATATATTAGGAACGGGATCTTCAGAAAGAGATTGGAGTTATGAAAACAGCTTTCAACAAAACCGAAACATCGATTTCAAATACTAAAAGGAAAAAGAAGTTATTGAGAAATCATGTTGATCAACTCTTGGAAGATGTTATTTGTGCTGATACCATGTCACTTGTGTTGTATTATACTGTTGCTTCTGCTTTTGATAATATTGCTGTTAATTCTGTTATTAATGGTGATAATGTTGAGATTGTTGATAATGTGTCTCAAATCGAAACCTTGAAAGCTGAAAATGAGCGTTTGTTAAATGAACTTCCAATTGTAAAACGTCGTCTTCAATGGTGTCAAAAAGATTGTAATAATCGAGAACTTGCTTTGCAAAACAAACTCAAACAGACGAGTGCTCAAACATTTGAACCAAAACTTGATCGACTGGATGAGGAAAACGTGTCTTTAAAGTGTCAAATTTTCAAATATGAACAAGAAATTTCCAAAGTCAAAATAAAATATGGTGTCATATTTAATTTGCTAAAAAAGACTCGTGCTAAAGCGTCAAAAGATCTTGATGATCATCTTGCATACACTAAAGAAGTCTTAAATGTTAGTGGCAACATTCGCTCTGAAAACTAAGATTTGTTACACACTATCATAGAGTTGAAAGAGGAGTTGGTGAAACTTAAGAAAGATAAGTCTAGTAACACAAATGTCCTTGCACCTGGAATGTTTAAAATTGACACTAGGATGCCTAATGACAAACCTCAAGATACTAAGTGCTTCCTTCCATTTCTACATGAGTAGTTGCCTCTAATCCTTGAGTTAGCACTTCACAGCTTAAGAGTACAAACAGGAAGAATAGGAAGTTGCAACGTAAGAGAAGATCACTAAAGACCCCTGCAGTAGAAGAAAACACTAGGACTTTGAATAAAACACATGTTACACCTACTTTAGACATTGCGTTAGAAAAATATAATAGCAAAAGTGGTGTAACGAATGTTGAATCTTCAAGTACTTTGAATGTTTTGTTTGAAGCATCATGTATTGTTTGTCGTAAAAGCATGTTTTCTGGTTGTCATGATAAATGTGGTGCTAAATCTATCTTAACTCATAAGCAGAAACATAGAAATGTAATTACCTCTAGGCCCACTAATGCTTCTAAGTCAGTGCTAGGTAAATCGCCTTCTAGTGTTTCTGCAGATATCATTGATGTATCCATAGAACCCACTTCACCTCCTAGAAAGAGAATATCACCTAGTGCATTTACTAAGACCAAAGCACAAACTAGTTGGACTTGGTAGAGATGGTTACAAAATACACCTGGATTTAAATGGATTCCCAAAATCATAAACATGTGTGTTGCAACTGTAACTGTAACGGAACCCTCTAACTTTTCGGGTTCTACCTCTACTTCTATTCCACCTGTGTCGTCTGTGTGTATTGCAGGTGATACATATCATCCTTTGGATTGTTGATAGTGGATGTTCCCGGCACATGACAGGCAATTTAAAACTTCTTACAAACTTTGTTTCAAAGTTCATTGACATTGTCAGGTTCGGGAATGATCACTTCGCAGCTATCATGGGCTACGGAGACTACATCAATGGGAACATCAAAGTTAGCAGGGTTGACTATGTTGAAGGTCTTAGACATAATCTTTTCTCAGTCGGCCAATTTTGTGATGGTGATTTGGAAGTTGCTTTTAGGGAGAAAACTTGCTTCATTCGTGATATACAAGGAAACAATCTTATGTCTGGAAACCGCACTTCGAGCCTTTACACAATCTCAATGCAAGACATGATCGCTTCATCTCCCATATGTCTGCTTTCTAAAGCAACGTCTACAAAATCATGGCTGTGGCACAGAAAACTTTCACATTTAAACTTCCAAACCATAACTAATCTTGCACGAAACAAATTGGTTGAAGGTCTTCCAAGCTTTAGTTATTCAAAAGATCACTTAAGCTCAGCTTGTGAACAAGGGAAAAGCACTCGTGCTCATTATCCGTAAAAGCTGGAAAACAACTCTTAGCATATTCTTCATCTTCTTCACATGGATATGTGTGGCCCGATGTGTGTGCAGACGTATAATGGCAAATGCTACATTCTTGTAATCATTGATGACTACTCCATATGGACTTGGGTTTATTTCCTTCAAAGTAAAGATCAAACTCCACAAATGATCATCACCTTTCTCACAAAAATTCAAGTTCAACTCCGTAACATGGTTAGACAAGTCAGAACAGACAGAGGAACTGAATTTGTGAACCAAACTCTTCGAGAATTCTATGAGAAAGTAGGAATTGAGCATCAGACATCCATTGCACAAAAACCAGAACAAAATGGAGTTGTCGAAAGACGAAACCATACGTTAGCAAAAGCTACAAGAATGATGTTGATCAATGCAAAACTTCCAGATTACTTATGGGCAAGAGCTGTATCAACTGCATGCTACACTCAGAACCATTCTATGATAACCAAACGCCACAACAAAACACCTTATGAGCTTATCCATAACAGAAAACCAAACCTAAAACATTTTCACATATTTGGTGCTCTATGTTACCCAAATAATGATCGTGATGACTTTGGAAAGCTTAAGGCCAAAGCTGACATTGGAGTCTTCGTTGGATACTATGAAAACTTAAAGGGATACCGAATCGAGAATCATCGTACAAAGGAAATAATGGAAACCATTCATGCTAATTTTGATGAGCTCACAGAAATGGCTTCTGAGCAAAATAGCTTGGAACCCGGACCTAACCGTCTCAACTTCCTTCAATCATCAGCTGATCAAACCTTTCAAATTACTTATCATCAGATAGAAACCTTGTTTGCTCCATTGTTTAGTGAAGATTTTGATCAACGTACACCAAATGTATCAAATGTTTCCGCTGCTCAACCTGATAATAATCCTTTACCTGATACACCTGATACAACAACAATTGTTGCTGATGCACCCCCGATTGTATCTCCAACAATAGCCGAACAAACCGCTTCTAATGGCAATGACCCAGCTGATGATATTCTTAATCAAGATGTACCTGCACCCACGGATTATGATGGAAATGTGTTCTCTAACCCTTTCTCTACTGAAACGACAAATACAGATGTTGCTGAATCTTCTACCAGCCATCTGAATCCACCAAATCAGCACAAAGTATACCAACATCAACCCTCCACACACCGATGGACGAAAGACCATCCTCTTGTTAATATAATTGGCAACCCAAACCAACCAGTCGTAACTAAACAACGCCTTCAGACTGACGGAGAACATTGCATTTATTTTACTCACCGTTAGTCAATCTGAACCCTAAAACATTAAAGATGCAATAACCCATGACAACTGGATTGAATCCATGCAAGAAGAGCTGAATCAGTTTAAACGTTTAGAAGTATGGGAATTGGTTGAAAGACCAACAGGGGTCTACGTCATTGGTCTCAAATGGATTTGGAAGAATAAGTTAGATGATGAAGGTACGGTTATCTGAAACAAGTCACGTCTGGTAGCTAAGGGTTATAGACAAGAAGAGGGTATTGACTTCGAAGAATCATTTGCACCAGTTGCTAGGACTACAAGTTCATTTGAGGGTATAGACAAGAGGAGGGTATTGACTCAAATGCTTTTTCAAATTTAATGAAAACAATTTTTGAAATGTCAATGATAGGTGAACTTACGTTCTTCTTAGGACTACAAGTTCATCAATCACCACGTGGTATTTTCTTAAGTTAATACAAATATGCTCTTGAAATAATAAACATGGAATGCAAAGTTGTGACACCTATGCAACACCAATGGCACATACCAACAAACTGGATGCTGGTTTACATAGGAAATTGGTTGACCCTACCAAATACCGAAGTATTATTGGGTCTCTCATGTATCTAACAGCCAGTAAACCCGACATTGTATTTTCTGTATATCTTTGCTCCCGTTATCAGTTAAGGCCAACTGAAAGACACCTCTCTGAGGCTAAAAAAATCCTCGGATATGTAAAGGGAACCCTTAACTTGGAGATTTGGTATCCGAAGGATTCTGGTTTTGAACTAATAGCTTTTTCAGACGCTGACCACGCAGGATGTTTAGATTCACGGAAAGGTACTTCAAGAGGTTTACAATTCCTTGGTGATAAATTGGTGTCATGGCAATCGAAGAAACAGGATTGTACATCACTGTCATCAACTGAAGCTGAATATGTAGTTATGTATGCGTGTTGTGCTCAAGTCATTTGTATAAGAACACAACTCAAAGATTATGGTTATGTATTTGACAGAAATCTGGTGTACTGCGATAACAGAAGTGCTACTACGATTTCGTGCAACACCGTTCAACACTCAAAGTCAAAGCACATCATTCTTCGATATTATTTCATCAAAGAGCATGTGGAAAAGGGTACAGTTGAATTATACTTTGTAGGTGCAGATCACCAATTGGCGGATCTTCTCAATAAAGCCTTGCCTCCCGCAAGATTTACTGATTTGATTCACCGCATTGGTATGCAGTGTTTGACTCCAGAAGAACTGGACGAACTTTTAAAACACACTTGAAAAGTCAAACACCAAAACCTCTTTTGTAAATTTTTAAAAAAAAAACAAAATACAAAAATATAAAATCTTCTAAAAATCCAAAAATATTCTTCTATCTAAATTCTATCCGAAAATCAAACATCGCAAGTACAAAACTTCCATCAACACAATGTTATATCAAACATTTCACCATTTTTCCCGAACAAGTGTTGAACGGGAGATTGTAAATATTTTTCAGTTTCATAAAACCTGTACTTGCATGTCACCAAAAATACGTTGTTTTCTACTAAATGGTGGATATGTATCTTGTTATATACCCTCCTCGGACTCAAAATTTTACAAAATTCACTATTTCAAAATTCGAGGGGGAGTTTCGTTAAGTTTCTTGCCAAATATGTGTTTTGTCTAACCAAAATAGAAGTTAATGGATCTTGGTTGAAAATGTTTGAGGTTAAGGGACTGATTATGTCAATTTTTGAAAATAATTTTAAACAAAAGTCTCCACCGACCTCATTCAATGCATCTTCTTAGCATTTATTTCTCAAAACTACCAAGATCCAACGATCCCCATTCATCCTGCAAATCCGCTCACTCATTTCAAAATTTTTAAGTTGTTTAACGTTTTGATCATGATTTTAAACTAAGGTTTTGAAAATCTTGTCAATCCAACGGCTAAATCTTGCTAAATTTGATTTTGTAGTTTACGCGTATGCGTATGAATGGAACTTACGCCTAATTGATTTTGTGACGAAATGGGTTGTGTTTAAACCTTCATATACTTGTTTTTAACCCATTTCAAGCATCTAGTTTAACCCAGAATCATAAATTGGACTAAATTAAATTTAAGGTTCATGCGTTAAAATTGGAGGTTTTCTTGTTATTGTTTTCTGTTATGATTAGATGGTTAGGGTTGTGTTAGAACATGGTTAGGAACATGAATTGAGCCTTTAATCATACCCTGTTGGAATCACTCCTAAACTATATTTCAAGTGTTTGTAATTAACATGTAATAGGTTGCTTAATTAGGCTTTTATGTTAGTATTAAAGGCAAGGCTTATGTAGAAAGCCCATAAGCCTTGGCCCATATCTAATAAGGAAGGAAGGGACTAGAAGTGTTGCCCTAGCTCCCTTCCCCTATAAATACCTTTGTAAACATTCATTTGAAGGTTGGTTGTTCATTTCTAATACACTCCTACGCATAACTCTTCTTTATTTATATTCGTGTGTGTGCTAGTGTGTTC
This sequence comes from Chrysanthemum seticuspe, assembly GCA_019973895.1. NCBI lineage: Eukaryota > Viridiplantae > Streptophyta > Magnoliopsida > Asterales > Asteraceae > Chrysanthemum > Chrysanthemum seticuspe. The sequence goes on from BPTQ01000007.1 coordinate 188,148,043, forward strand.
ATCCGATCACTTTCCTATCTCATTTCTTCATATTGATGCTTTTGTTACAACATAGAGACCTAACAGTAGTATCATTCGCCATCTAGTTGGGTGAAACATTTTGTTTTTTTTGAATTTTTAAGGTATACGCGTGGGTTTCTCTTACATAAACATTCATACGATTTAAAAACTCAATTTTTACACTTTAAAACTCAAGATTCTTGTACTTTAAGGTTTATTTGGTGATAAAGTTTAAGTTTTTGGCATAAAGTTTGAAACTTTACGTGTGTTTCATTGTTTTTGACCTTGGTTTCATTCGTGTAGTCATTTCTATGCGTAAGGTGAAAACCAGTTTTAGATCATCAAGTTTCACAATTTTGTGTTATTTTGGTGATATTGAAGCTTTTTCATCATAAAAATCTGGTTTAAAAACACTTTTGGGCTGAAAAATCAGTTTTGGCTAAGATTGGTTCAACCTACGCATAGTAAAACCCTAGTTTTACTCGTAAGAATTCAAATTCTACGCATAAGCTTCTCAACGTTTGATCTTCAGTGCTACTGGTTTACTCAGTGTTTTCTTGCTTGGATAAGCATGAAAACACTTCGACTCTGGATATCTTTTACACTGGAATAAGTGTAAAGGATTTTTGGGCAAAACCCTAGTTTTACGCCTAAGCTAATCACTTACGCGTAGAATTCTTTACGCCTAAGCATTTTCTTATGCCTAAGCTTGTCTTATGCATAAGCTAATCTTACGCATAAGGATTCTACTACTAAGCCTTTGGTTTACGCTTAAGTTAAGTGTTTCTCAAGTCTACGCGTAAGCTATTCCTACGCGTAAGCTTTATTGTTACGCGTAAGTTGGTGTTTTTTACGCATAAGGTATTTTCTTTGCATAAGCTGGTTTTCTACACATAAGGATACTTCATCAACAAAGTTTCATTTGACTACAAAGATCCATCATCAACACAAGTTTCAAGATTTCTCCACCACCATACTCTAGCTACTTTCCTCATGTGTATCCTCAACAACAACAACAACAACAACTTCAACAACAATTTCCTCAAGGAGCAATTCAACCACAAATGATTCAACCACCCCCTAGTCTTCAAGTGCAACCTTACATAAACTTTCAAAATCAGCATCCATCCAAGTATGCTATGAAAGAACCGTCTTGGTTTGCAAAGATGTGTGAAGCTTTAAGTAGCTAACAATCCATTCATGAAGCTGGATCACTTGATAGACCTCCAATGCTCACTCCCGGAAACTATGATCAATGGGTGATAAGGTTCTTTAGGTTTTGTGATCTAAAGAAGCCACATGGAAAGTTATTGAAGTTACTGAAAAAGGTTTAGGCTTTCAGCAACTTGATGCGTCAACTAGTGAAAGAAAATAAACACAGTTAGTAAAAGCAATAGAAAAACAAACCACTGTAGTCACGGATCCTACAAAAAGGGAACCGGCTAGTATACAGCCAGGGATCCGTGGGTCTGCTGAAGCAAACAGTAGCAATAATATATCTTCCTCGTCTAGAACCGATTTTGTTATTGTTAATAAGAAGAAACCAACCCATGTTACTATTAGACAACCACCTCCAAGACAAAATCAAAGTTTTACAAGAAACAAAGGTCCATCATTTTCAAAACCGAACACCTAGGAGACCTAATAATGTTTATCCGAGAAGTAACCATCAAATGGGATGGAATCCTAATATGCAAAACGGTTTTCCATTTCAAAACTTTGCACCATGGAACGCATACTCACCTTTTCCATATATTCCTAACATCAATGGAATGTTTAACACTAATGGACCCATGAACAAATAGGGACCAAACTTTTGAGTTAATTGTTTTCTTAGGTATGCTTAAAGGTCGACCTAGATCCGGATGAGTGGATCAAGGATAGTGGGTGCACGAGGCACATGACCGGCAATAAAGAATTATTTTCCACATATGAATCCTTCAATAGAGGAAATGTGGTATTTGGAAATAGCAAAAGCAAAATCATCGATTAAGGTACGATTTCTAACAAATCTCTAACCATTAACGATGTGTGTCACGTAGAAAACCTAAACTTTAACCTCTTAAGTATAGGACAAATATGTGATAAGAAGTGCAACGTACTTTTTAATGAAACTGGTAGTAAGATATTGAAAAACGGTATCACTATAAGTAGAGGTATTAGGAAACATGGAGTCTATGTCATTAAAATCGGTAATGAACCTAGAGACAAATTTGTCTTACTTCTATGGATGATACTTTGACTTTATGGCATTGAAGATTGGGTCATGCCAATATGTGACTTCTTCAATCGCTATCATCCAAAGATCTAGTAAGAGATCTATCAAAATTAAAATATGAACATCACTTTTGTGATGCTTGTAACGTAGGAAAACAAGTTCATGCTAGTCACAAAGCTAAAAACATGGTCTCTACAACTAAGTGTCTAGAATTACTACACATGGATTTATTTGGTCCATCTGCTATCCAAAGTTATGGAGGCAACTACTACACTTTGGTTATAGTGGATGATTACTCTAGGTACACATGGACTAAATTTTTAAAGAACAAAACTGAAACGTTCGATTACTTTGAAATATTAAGTAAGAAAATCCAAAGACAATTAGGAAGTCCTATAATGTCTATTAGAACAGATCATGGTAGGGAATTCAATGATGAAGTGCAATTTGGAGCCTTTTGTGACGCTAATGGTATTACTCACAACTTCTCAGCTCCTCACACTCCACAATCAAATGGGGTAGTTGAAAGAAAGAATAGAACCCTACAAGAAATGAGTCGCACCATGTTAAATGAGCAATCCATACCTCAAAAGTTTTGGTGCAATGTCGTTGATACATCAACGTACATACTTAATCGAGTCTTAATAAGACCATTTTTAGGTAAAACTCCATACGAGTTACTTCGAGGCAAAAAGCCTACGCTAGATCATTTTAGAGTCTTTGATAGCAAATGCTCTCTACTTAACACTAAATATTACCTTACAAAATTTGATCCTAAATCAACCGAAGGTATCTTTTTATGTTACTCTCCTAATAGCAAATCTTACGTCATATTAAATAAATAAACAATGAAGGTTGAAGAGTCACGAGCGGGGTAGCACGCGCGTTGCTGCGGGTTTGTTTTGTTATTATTTTTTATTTTATATCATTTTTTATTTTTTTAGTATTATATATTTTTATTGTTAATAATTTTTTTAAAAGAATGAGATTTTTTTAACAACAGTTTGGTTATATATATATATATATATATATATATATACTAGTGGTCGAAGCCCGCCCAATGGGCGGGCATGTCTTATAATTATCGTTGGCATAATTTGCTATAGCGAAAGAAGGAGGGTAATCGTAAAGAATGAGTGCAACTAAGGTGGAACTTTTCGACCTTGATGTTTGGGTATTGAGAGGCAAGAAGATTCGTGACATATTGTCTGAATCTCTTAGACCGCTCTTTAGACCGTTTTTGAATTTGTCATCAAAGTCAAGATTGGTGATTGAGGCCCGGAAAGGTTTCAATCTATACCTCTATATATGGGCCAGTGAGAATTACCTTGTGGCACCACTTAGACCAAGAGAAATCATGTAGATGGTTGAGTATGAAATTTATGTGTAAACCATTTTCTTATCTTATGAATGATCAAAATGAAATTGAGGTACGGCTGATTGGATATTAGTAGCAACTACAGCATGTGTACATGCATTGGAATTATCGACCGATGGAAACGGCATTCATGGGGCTTAGATCAACAATTGATTGTTACAAACCACATGTAACTTTTCTTCAATATTATTTGATACATGTATACAGTTACCGTCGGTGTTATTATAACGTTAGTGCCGCGTCATGGCTATTCACTGCCACATCATAATTTATATTGCATGGATAGCAACGTCAATGATTCATTAAGACTCATTACTACTCAATTCAAAGTGACCATTTAACACAATAATATCTATTCAAGAGATATAGGAAACATCATTCGTATATTGAAGCGTACATGTATTCATAAAGAATCAGGACAAGTTGTTATTGCTAACCCTTGAATTAGACCCAGGTTATAACATTGACGATAAGCACTAATGTACAAATGGTTGAAGTACGCAATAACAGTCTTCAACCACCACATTCTAATTATTATCATTACTATTACTGCAATCAATGCCTTTACGATGTATAAGGAAAGAATTGTTACTCACCTTGAGCATGAACGCCGATGTTCAAATCAGCGTCGCGCTCAACTAAACCCATGAGTAGTCTTTCAGCTCCCTGGGGATTAGCCGGAGCCCATCTATGCATTGCAAGTATTAGTCTGATATTCATCACACTTCCTCTTATTTGACTATTGTTATATGTATTCTAGGAAGATTTGAAAGAAAACAGACTAAGCAAGTTAAATGGAATATAACTGATGAGTTAACCCGTTACCCAAGCTGTCCATTTTGCAAGTTCTTCTCGTAATCTAAACCTATATAATCATGCAAATAGCTCATGTAAAGGAGGTCTATGTTTACATACTTTAGTACAATAGCTGATGAGTTTAAATGGAACACAACTGATGAGTTTACCCCTTACCCAAGTTGTCCATTTTGCAAGTTCTTCTCGTAATCTAAACATATATAATCATACAAATACCTCACCTAGAGGAGGTCTATGTTTACATACTTTAGTACGATACGTGAGCCGATCATCACTAAGTCATACAAACAGCAGGAACCAGTCTAAAAATTCAAAGTAAGTCCAACACATGGTTACCTATAAAAAGATAAATTCATTACTTTCACTTGGTTCTGCATATACATTGAAAATCTGAAACATGGCTGCAAAATACACAACATCTTGATACAAATTTCATTAGCAAATACGTACCCAGGAGGACCAAGAGACTATTAAATGGATTGAACAGGTGAGAGATGCCTAAAGTTTGATGTGTAAGACTATGAATTTTGTTTCTTACATACATCAGTAAATGTTTGACATAATATATGGATCGTGATACTTTTCATAAGTATACACACCAGATTTTCTTGTCGAACACATTCACGGTTCTTGTTGAACACAATCACGGCTAATAACCGAGTGTCTCACCCACTTGAAAAAGGTTGCAATAATACTTTAAGATTAGATTAAGCTTCAATTGTTAATTCTTCTTTCTGCGAGATATTTGAAGCTTGTGATCCAATTCACATTCATAAATTTTTTCAGTTACTCACCTAATGCAGTTAAAGCTTGTACTTCCATCAAAGCTTTTTGCCTGAAAATTTGACCTTTATAATAATTGATAATCTGCAATAATAGTTGTGGTCATGATAACTAAAACTTTTGTACTATTTGTAAATACTATAATGGGTGAATACCTCTATAGTTGGATACACGGCATGAGCTTACTGCAAGGATAATTAGTTGTTTCATCGTGTCGAGTTTAGCATCTTCAACCTTCGCGCCATCTCATTCCACATTGTGAAATCGATGACGTACCCACTATAATGACAATAACATGACAACATATATATATCAGCAAACTCTTGTTCTTATTTAATTGTAAATTTTTGTCATTTGAAACAGCTTACTTTTAATTCTCTATTTCCAACTTCCTCCACACAGTTTGATTTTTGTTAGCATTTCCCTTTTCAGAATGTTGACCAACTGACGTTAGACATCATTTACTAACCAATTAAACAACTGCCCCGAAACATATTATCTCTTCCTCACTCATTGTAAGCTCTTTTTCTTGTTTTCTTTTTTATAAATTTATATCTGTTAGTTTTATATTCCATTCTTTTATTTTAAGTATTCCCTTACTCATTATCTGCACATTTAGTTACCATTCCGACTATTAAATATTTGTATGATTCAAACATTACATTATTGACATCTACCATATGGCAGCACTATAACTCATCCAATATATAGTAAAGATCATTACAATAAACCATGCACATCTGGAAATTACTGTCACATGTCATTCTCTGCTTAATGTTTCTTAAAAATCACTAATCTCGTGAGTGTTATTGTCAACCCGAAAAGGAACGTGTTACAATCCACTTCACAGTTAAGCCTGACGTGGTATAGTAGCAGGCTCCTTGCCTTTTAATTTTATTTAAGGTCAAATTATATGGTTTCCAATTTTAATTTTCATATACATTTTGTTTAAATGTAACACAAAAAGGAATAAATGTTGACTCTTTAATTACGATAGAAATGGGTGAATTCAAAATGTATTACACTTTCAGTAAGTCAAGTGTGTAACAAAAAGTATGAAGTTCTGCTAAATATGAAACATAAACAGGCCGGATGTTTTAAAGATGTCTTGAAATTATTGACCTTAAAGTCAAAGAGTGTGAAAAACTTCATTGACTGAAAAAGATTAATATTTTTTCAGTCATGTCCAGTGTAACCTTTTAATCTTGAAATGTATTACTACGTATTGTTTTGGAATCATCACATTAAACAGGGAAACAAAAAGGAATACCTCGATCTGGTCACCGACGTTGATGGTTAGAGCTTCAAGAACAATAGATACTCTAACCCACTTATCATCTTTCAAAAGTTGATGGTCTTCAACTTCTTTTGTCGTGCAACAAATCTGTGATTGCTGAACATCAGCATGTGGTTTGACTCCTAACACCTTTTCAGGCCATGGGCAAGGATGGTAATAGTTGAATCGTGCTTGCATCTTTCCAATCCTCCCATATTGGTTCAAAAAGCAATCTTTCTCTAAGCTTAACGATCTAGCCAAAACTTTCAGAACTGTCTCATTTATTAATTGTATTTGGGAGCTTCATTCATCAAGAATTTCACTGAAAGAACAAAAATTGCATAAGTGGTGAATACAACATCAACATTTGTGTCCACTCTTACAGTTATATGTGAAGTTTGGTGAAGTTTCTAACTAACAACAGGTCGATAATTTGGTTATGTTACCTGTAAGAGAATTACCTGAAGTGAGTGGGACTGTGAGGCCAAAATTAATGCCTTTGTTGGTCTTGCGGAAGAAAAGTAAGATAATGCCTATTAGTCCAATCAAGAGTTTGGTTATCAGAGACAACATCAGAGTATCAATCTGGTAACAGCTTTATAAACATCAAATTTTGGCAATATAAATTAACAATCAGAAACCCACAAAAGTAGAGAGTAATAATTTTTGTTTGCCCAAGGTTATTTTAAGAACTACTACTATTAAAGACATGAAGATTCATAATAAAACTTTTAGTTGATTAAAATGTATTTTACAATTAGTATCGATGTGATCTTATCAAGGATAGTAAAACCAATCATGGAAACACATAAGTTTACTCATGGAGGCACCCGGCACACAACACTCGCAAAGAAATCACAGAGAGGTAGGAAGTGAATAATAATAATAAAGAGATTTTCAATTGGGTTAAACAAAAAAAATTGAAGATATATGAGCACTTATCAAACATTAATGTCTCTCATATTGCTAAAGATTTGATAAGGGTATTCTTGTCCATTTTCTTACAACTTCAGCAATGTCAACTTTCTCACGCAAAAAAGATTTCCCAGAATGTCGAAAAGCATAAAGATTCCTCTCAGCTTATTTTAGTTGGCGTTGAAGTATCAATATGGTTCCATATTTGAGTTCAGCAGCACGATTTAGATCATATTCACATTCAGCGGCTTCCATTTCTTGGTTTACCCAATAGATCTTACAGATAAAGAAAATAAATAAAAAAATAAACCAAAACAAATTATCAAATATTTTAGGAAATTGATGTAAATTACCTCCTCCTTGATTAACCATATTCGAGTTATCAATGATTTTCACGACCCTATTGCTCATTAAATTCTTTTTGTTTTTCTTTATAAGCTTTTATTCATTTTCCAGCTTGGACACCCATTAATTGGATGCTTTATCCGCCTCATTGTTAAGAGAAAACCGCTCCATCTCGAGCTTTAAAACAATTTGATCTACCTCGTCCAATTCTTTGGGCTTAAATGTGAATGACCTCAGCCTCAACTTCTTGTTTGAACCATCGTTATCCACATCCATTTCATCACCACCATGGTCAGATGAACTCTCCCTCTTACGACCCCTAGACTTACTTCATGGCCTATCAATTGCTTTCGATGGGTCAAGACACACAGATGACAACTGTCGACCCATTCTTTCTGAAGTGAACTTCCTGTCTTTATCAAACTTCCTGGGTACAATTGGTCTGCTTTCTGCTGTACTCTTTATAATCCTATGTTCTCGAATAAGAATACTTGGCACAATAGAAAAAAACCCAGTTAACCCCCGAGCCAAAACACGTGATAATGGAACACTTATATTGCTCAGATTCAAGGCCATTTTAGAATAACTCCAGAAACAAATACCACTACAAACAAATATATTATTTATGGTCCATGAGTCGATATCTCGTCATGCTAAGTGCAAAAATGCCTATTCTAAACTAACTAACAAAAAGCCAATAAAGGTACAATTCAGGTTGGAAACTTAATGAAATGAGTGAATCATGTATCATGCATTATGAATGATATTTTTGAGACAACATGCTCTACTTTTTTTAAGGCACGTTTATGAAGCAAGTATTTTACCTTATATTATTTGCGTGAATGGTTCAATAATAGATGATATCGTGGTGCCTCCCATTGCCGCTGCAGCGTGTAAGAAAATAGTGTAATACTTTTCATTTTCTTCTCTATTTCACGGTGAAAATCACCTTGTATAACTAATTGCGATTACATTCTCATTTGTAGTCATTGCAGTATGAGACAAAAGCTAAAAGTAAGAACTCATCTATGTTACATTTTATGCTCACATACAAATATGTTTATTTAAATCATGTGAGAATAGGTAGCTACCACCCACCGGTTGCTTGTTTATTTTTTTCTTCATTTACAGTAAAAAGGGTTAGAAAAAATTACATCTTTACTTTCCATCACTGCCCGAAACCCTGAAGCTTCTGAGGTGGGATTTGATTCACTTCTGTTCATCATGTCTGGCGGGATCAAATACTTCCTAACACCACCACAGTAGCCTGCAAGAGCATGCTATACATACACATATCTGCAATAACACAAATCCGATAATCAACTTTAATAGAATATACTTCAAGAAATTATCATTGAATCTATAATCTATTGCTCGTGTTGCAGCATATCAATTTGGCAGAAGACCCATATCAAGAAGCCATCTTGCCGCGGATAAAATGCCCTTGCCTCATAATACCAACATTGACCTTTAAGATTGCCTAACCAGATAAGAAACCAAATTTTAAATGCTATGCCCATTGCCCAACACTCACTGAAACCATATCTTCACATTGAAAATCAATTGAAAGAATTGCATTAGTGGGATGGCGATGAAAACTGACCTTGATGATTTCAAGTTTATGGCTCAAACGATACCAATCATTAGCAGGTAAGGATTGAGCACTTGAAATCACCTGCTATCGTGACCAACTCCTCAACACTGCCCCGGTCATAACATCTCTCAAAAGTGGTAAACTCATATCGCACTTCTAAACTTATCTCTGAAGTTGCTTTTGGAACATCTTGTTTCCCACATATAAACCTTTGAAGCTAAGGAAAGTATAAATACAAAAGAAATTAGTCAGAAACACACATTTGAAGCTAAGGATGTAAGCTTATCATGATATAGTAAATTTATATAACCCAAAAATAAACCGGACAACAATCTAAATGAGGGGCGCCTACCTCGAATGTAAGAAGTTCACTGGTTTCAGCTCCAATAATAACAACAAAGTGCAAAAACGGACATCCGAATAGTACTATCTAAAATACAGATAACATATGAATGACCCGAAGTAACAGACCATGCGACGGTACCTTGAGCCTCATACACTCGTGTGTCATCCATTATAAATATTTTTGATGATAAATGAAATGATTTAGGACAATGTGAGCGATTTTCAACTTATTTTTAGCTACCCTTTCTCATTTGCCCCGGTTGACCCGCTACTGATAGAAAATAGCCTAAATCGACCCATTGATGAGTAATTGGGTCGAATTGCCACAGTAATAGACCATGCTAAGGACTAATGTTTCTACATTTCTCTTGTTCCTTTTGTAGGTTATGTAGAAAATAGACATGCTATCTGTTTGGTAATTTCACCTTACTAATATCCAAAATATTGTTGAGAAGCCTGAGGAGAGCTGTTGAGCATCTGGGAATTTGAGTAATAGCTCCATGTTTTTCATTCGTAATGCGATCATCACATAAAAGAATGTCCAGCAATCCTATGACGGCAACCGTAGGGGTTCTCAGTTCATGACTGTTTCAAATACATGTAATCGTTATATACGTTATGAAAGGTACAACTTAAAGAATGAAAAAGGAGAGATAGCAAATGTTACTAACCTCATGTTTGCTAGAAACTGGCTTTTGAAATTGCCGATGCCTATGCTTTTCTTCTGGCGTCTAAGTGGCTAATTAGTTATGCCCGTAGTTTCATTTCCAATAGCATAATAAGTGAGAGATGTCCAAACGACGGCTATACACATCGACAGTGGAATCTTAAGAAGGGATGCTGGGAGTCCATACGCCCAAGCAGGGTAGAAATACATGTCCCGCTGTTTATAAAAAACCGGAAGTCTTGTAATTAATATCGTCAATTCTGGGAACCCAACAAACATAAGGATCATGAGCGTGAAAGAGAGTGATGCGAGATAATAATTCGCATCGATGACATCAACTTTCAATTTACTTCGGGAAAACACAGTCATAGTGATTAGTGCAACTATGAAAAGCTGCACAGAAGAAGACACGTTATGATTCATAAGGTAATAATATATAATAGAAAGTAGGCTTAAAGACCTGAAAAGGATTGAATTTTACCTGAACTAATTTGAAGATGTAGAGAAACGAATTTCTCTTCATGAGAAGAATCTCCCTAGACATGCAAGCTTTAAAAAGGTTCCATTTAGAAAAGAGAATACACATCGAAGGACATGGCATTCTCATGGCATGGCAATCTTGTGAAGGGTTTGGAGATATCCTCATTTATTTCTTTTCCAAACGAAGATTCCTTAAATCTGATGGATAAGGAAGGTACAGAGACATAACTAATGAACACGATTATACCTCTTCATCCTCCATAAAGATAGCAGAAGAAGAATCAGACTTTGACATCTTTACTTGTCCTTCCAATAAACCAGGAAGCATGTCTGCAAAGCAGGAACAACAAATGTAAAAATCATGTAAATTACGTAACAACAAAAAACAAAGCAGAATATAGTTTAGGCTCTTACGATGAGACAATATGATAGGCTTGTTTTTCCTTTTGATAGCGTCACAGTACTCCCTTGCAAGGACATTCACCTTTTTTTGATCCATTCCCAGTTGACAAATATCAGCCTATTCCAACAAACAAATATGTTTATTTATTAACACATTAAAACCTATCTACCCAAGAAAGAATTTAAAAAATTACCTCTAGAAAAAATACACCTGCATATTGCATACACGGTTAGAGTATCTGAGCACCAGTCAAGACATCTGTCTCGTTACGTCCCATAATTTGACAACATCTAAAACCATTTACAACTCATTAAAATTCAGCACAATAAATCAAATTCATATAAAAATAATCTTCCTACCTCGTTATCCTAGCAAGATTGTTTCTTCTAGCAATATCCATGACCATAGGCCAATATTCATGTGCTCTTTTATTGATCTCATCTGAAAAAATAAATATCAAATTTTGTCCTTTTATTCATGTAATGGCATGGCATACAACTGTTATTATAGTCCTACACTACAAAAAAAAATCCTGCTGGTCGTTCCAACAAAAATAACCGATCCATCGCTTCAAGCACATCTCAGGTGTGACAACCACAACCCGTCTTTTCCAGCGGATATCGTTAGGAACCAGCTTAGATAGCTAAAAGCTTAAAAGATTATGTTCATCTCAAACTCAAACCCGGCGACAAACACTTTTTTGCTTCAGAACCCAATTGAAAAACAGTGGCTAGTCATCTTGCATGTCACTGGAAATCGTTCTCAGGATAAAAATAACATTCAAAAGTTATTTGTTCCGGCCAACCTAGCAGTTTAATCGTATTAGTATACCTTATCTTGTAGAGATATTAAACAGAAAATTAGAAAACATAGAAAAAAATCATTAGGCTTAGAATTACAACCTGTACAAAAACATGTTAAAAATCATTAAAACCCTATAATCGTGATGAAGTTTTCTTCATGCAGAGAGTTTTAATGATTAGGGTTTTTTTTTTTTTTTTTAATATACGTATGATTTTTTGGTTAATAATGAATGAATTAAGAAAAAATATATATTTAAGGAAAAGATATGTATAAAAAGTTTTAAAAAAGATAATTATAGGAATAAATATAATTGTAGGCATTTATAGATTATAATATGCAACATAATTATCAAAATAACTTGTTGCCTAAGTGGTAAACACACAAGTTATTTATCCAAATGACCAAGGTTCAATCCTTGCAAGGCCCCTTTTTTATAAATAATTTTCAAAAATATTTATTAAAAATCTGAAATTTACAAAAGAAATTATTAAAAATCCGAAATTTATATAAAATCTAATTAAACTAAAAAAATAAGTGCTTAGGTGGACAAAAATATTGTTGGACAACAAATGATGTGGCATGAAATTTGATTATGTGGCATTGAGGTGGCATTGAGGTGTCATTGAGGTGTCATTGAGGTGACATTAATGCCAAATGCCTCCTGTTATATATAATATTGATATATATATATATATATATATATTTATATATATATATATATACTAGTGGCAAAACCCGTCCGATGGACGGGTATGACTTGTGGTTTTTATTTTTAGGTTTTAGTAGAACAAATATATACTAAAAAGTAATTAAAAGTTAAATTAAACAATTTACAACTATAATTGATGTTACCATTATATATATATATATATATATATATATATATATATATAGATATATATATATATGCGATTTTTTTTATAAGTTAATTTTTTTTTATTTGCATAATTTACTTTCCTAACGGGCAAAGGCAAAGGTATGAGAATAAATTTTATAATACACTTATATAGTGAATAATGAACTCAACAAAAAAAAGAATGGTTATTCGATAACTTATTGTATTTGTATCTTATGATTATTAATCTCGAGCCCTTAAATATATCCCAAATACATGTTTCATACTTCTTTCTCATAATTTTGTTCGGTAGTTTGGTTCTGAACTTTTTTTCTTTATTTTTGTTTATGTCCTATGAAAATTAAACGTCAATAACCTAATAAATTACACTCCTTAACCCATTAAACTACACTTAGGGTCTATGCTCACATTCACCTCCTTTAAAAACCTCCATATATAAAGTGATGATACACATGATTATTTTTGTGGCTACTCGCAATACTTGAGCCTGCCATGGTTAAACTACCTTATGAACGCAGGTTTACGGTGTGCTGGTGTTTTCTCATGTAGTAATGCACAAGTTACATGAATCCAAAATGCCCAATCACCTTAGCTATGATATCAACTCTAACATAATCAACATATCATTAGGGTTTTGAGGAAAAAAGACATACCATTGTTTTTTTCCTAGCCAAACCACACTAAAAGTGTCCACCATAGTTCTTCAACTACAAAAACCAACATAAGATCATTAGGGTTTTGAGAAAAAGAGACGTACTTTGTTTTTTGTCCCACCAAAAGCCTCCACCACAGTTCTGCAAAATAAACGAACATAAAATCATGAGGGTTTTGAAAAAAAGAGACATAATCACCTACTAATATATAGACAGCTCACAAAATAAAAGATTAGATGCATGCATGAAAGCTCACCATGGAATCTGAATATATAGAAAGGACATTATGTCGGCTTGTATCAGTAGCTACCTTACAGATGCTCACATGGATTCTTAATAAGAATTTAAACATACAGATCTCAATGTCTGTAACAACAAAAACACAAATCAAATGGAAAAAAAATAGCAACTTCTATTAATTACTATTTTATTTATTGTAACATAAACCAAAAGATGATGAAGCACACAGAAGTTAGGGTTTTCGGAATTTAAGAGGGAATGAATGGTGCATGAATGATCTTTTGTGGGATATATCACTAAACTTTAATCAAAAATGCAACTACAATGTTAGCTTGATGATTAATCCTCTTTAAATACATTATAAAGGCCTGTCAAAGGAAATGGATGTAGCATAATTCATTTGTTCACCCACATAATCACTATTTTCCATTTAATCATTAAGAAGAAAACCTTTTTGATATAATTTCTACAAAACTAAACTTGTACCCTTTAATCACAAAACAAACCTTTTTATCAATGGATTTTACTAAGAAAAGGTCTTACTTAATCCTAATAAAGGAACCTTTTTCATTTGTAGTTAAAAGTTTGGTTTCATTCATGAAGTTTCTTGTTATTACAAACTTAATGGGAAAATGTGCACTGATTTCTTATGCATAAACATTGCTACTTGATCTGCATGTACAACCTCATAATGATATTAGTTTTTGAAACATACAACTCACCTATGACTTTTGATGTGATGAGAATTGCGTTGAATGGGCAACAAATCAATTTTTAGTTGTTTGTTTGGAGATCTCTGTCATGTCCAAGGTGACATTAGTCAAAATACTTTTTAGCACAATAGTGTGAATCAATAGGAGATTTCCAAACAAATCCGTTTATATATCATAATTTTCTGGTTCTATAAGACTTCATAAAAAGCCTTATATGTCAACCTTAATATATAAAATTCCCTTCTTCATGCCAATTGTAGTATAAAATTATGATACTTCTATAGCCATTAAATCCATTATAGGAATTACTTCCAAATCAAAAAGTGCTTATGAACACCAAAGTAGTAGAAGCTTGAAGATTCTACCTCACATCATCACGACGTATATTATGCATTGAAGTAGCAAATTGTTAAGCCAACTTTTAGCCATGCTTAACTGATATATGAATCCTCATTAGCCAACGATATATATAAAGTATAGAAATTTATAAGAAACATATGTAGATAGCAACTAAAATGTCACAAAGAACAAATTTAAACCTCTGTATAGTTATTGTAGCCAAGAAGCTTGGCCTTTGCCAACCTAAGCTTCAAAATTTGATCAATAAACGGAGTATTATCTAGATCTCCACTTAAAGCACGGGTTACATAAGGACGGTAAATTTCCTCAAACAAAGCTCGATTCTTAGCATGTTGCATAACAGACATAAAGTTAGAGGCATCCAACGTAATCATCCATGGCCCACCCTCAAGAAAATATACAGTGACGATGATAAGAAGATTTGGACAAAAGCTTTCATAGGTATATACGATGAATGAAGAGATTCAAAACATCTTAGACTTTTTTAGAATTTAAAGCATCCGGTTGTTAAAGACTATATTGTGAACTCGTAAACGGTTTATACATAGTGAAATAAAGTTTAAAAGGCAAAAGCTTTATAAATTGGTGATTTGATATTACGACAGGTACTGTTCAATTGATGGTGAATTTACAATGAGAGGCTTATTAATTAGTTACAACACAACGATATCAGGTTAAATCTTGTATCTGTTCACGAGTTTTTTGCATCCATGGTTTCGTATCGACATGACAAATGGGAATTATCTCTAGTGTCCTGTTAGAGTATTTTGGATGGAACATAATCAAGTATACCACCTATTGGATGGAACATAATCAAGTATAGTACAGTAATATCTTCAATTTTTTAATTTTTACCCAAATAATTATTCAATTATCCTGCAATGGTTATTAAATATATCTATTAGAAAAATGAGAAGTGAAATTGCTATAGTTTGGGATATTTTGTGTCTTTTAATACAGTAACTTTAGTTTTTAAGATAAAAATAAGATATGATGGGCAATCATGGGCACATGCATAAAATGATAGGACATTTGGGTACCTGACTTAAGATACAATTAGGTACATGTCAATCCAAGAGTAGTAGCTGGTAATCCTTCAATTTCCTGTAACAACAAAGACATCTTTGGATTCAACTATAACAACAAAGACATCAAGAGACCATGCATATAATAGATCAATGTACGTGGGTAAAAATTTGATGATCCAACTGAGATCAGCTTCCAGAGACTTTTGACAGTTAACACACGCAATGTACCATAAGCTCCTATTTTGCTTAAGAAAGCTTGTATGACCTTTAATCCAACATGCTTTTGACACCATAGCTTCCTTGGTGCCCTCAGCAAGGGGGAGTACACATCAAGGGGGAGCTTTTGCATCGCCGACTTCATTTCTCCTCGTCTCGACACTCTTATAAGTGGGTGCACATAGTCTAAAATAAATGGATACATCAGCCACATTACAGTCACTTACAGTTCTCCAAGAAGCAATAAATGTTGCAACTGATATTACATCAGCATCATTTGGGTATGGGAGTACTAACATGTCACAGTTTTTGTAACTTTTATTTTCGAGCAGTTGCTGGAGCTCCACTTTGCTTTCGTTGTACCTAACATTCCGACATTCACATACGAAAGGTGCTGAATTACAATTTACTTGTGAAAAAGTATCACCCAAAAATTTGTACATTTGAACACTTACTATTCTTTCATTTGTAATTCATGAGTAATTAGGTGGGTTGATTATAAAAAAATGAACTCCCTCTCGTTGTCAATGAGAGACTTATTTAAGGTTTATTTCAATTAATATCAACTAACCCACATTAAAAAAATAGCTACCTTTAAAATATGATTAGATAGTCGAAGAAGTATATTGGTCCTTGTGAAGTTTGATACATAATTTCCTATCAAATATGTCCAGTTTTGAACGAAAACCGAGCTCAAAATTAAACGACCAACTAAGTAAAAATTCCTTACTGTTGAAAGTAGTCACTTTAAGTCTCATGCCAAAGATCATTGCTCCTGGCCCGATCTCAGCAAGGATGTTTCCTTCTTACTCGTCAAACTGATTCCACTATGTTAGTAGCAAATGTCTTTTCCTACAGATAGAAGGTTGAAACATTAGGCACAAAATATTGACTATAGGTACAATAAAATGAAATCACCATACTCTTCATTCACGATGACCACATCGATCCCTTCGTAAAGTAGTTTCTGACCCTTCTTCTTGACTCGGAAACATTTCAATGCAATAGCTTTGACATCTACATTTTGAGATGGAAATATATAAATAATTTAATCATGTAAGTGAAGAATATGTAAGCCTGAAAAGAGATAGATAGAGAATTTACTATGTGATGACTCTGACTCCGCATACTTGTGCAGGTCAGAAAATTTTGTGAGCTCAAACCCGCATGGGAGTGGAGTAGGGATAGGCTCTACTAACTCGTCGACAAGAGTTGTGTTGTCTAAAACCAAATAGTAGTGTAGGTTCCAATACAGTATCTTTCGACATTTGTTGTGACCATCGCACCACAGATATAGTACCTTCTCATATCGGGTCAGTAGTTTTGGAAAAGCGCGGAAGTGGTTGCTATAAATAAGTGCAGTCGCCTTGGTTCCCTGCAAGGCCTAAATATACTACAAAATTCCTCCAGAGTTCTTTTGATCACTTTGACATAGTGTAAGTCACCATTGCAGGAGACCATAAGGTCATCTGCAAAGCAGGTGTGAGTGATTTTAATTTCTTACACCCAGCACGGTACTTGAACTTGCTGAAAGAAACCGAATTGTTCACCACCAATGCTCAACTATCCCAAATTGATAAATCTGTGGTGGGGATTGATCTTTTGGTGAGGAAAATTGTTAAGATGCATACTCTCATTGTCTATAAGTGGTTCCCAGAAGTCTCTTGCATCATTGATGATCGAATTAAAGGCTCAGTTTCAGAACTTGAAAAGAAACCAGTGAATCTGATGGGTAAAATGGGGTTTATGGGGTACGTGAATTCAACAATGGATGCTCTGCGTAACAAATTTATAACACTTGATTCTGATGAGTGCAGCACAGATCTTTCTAATATTTTTAGTGATCTTCTTGAACAACTTCATGATAAATTCAAGTTTAGTGACGATTTTCTTAATGAAGAGATAAAAGTTATGAAAGAAACCACTGATGGAATTCGTTCTGGTAAGAAGTCAGTCTTCCATTGTTTGATAGAGATAAATGTGGCCCGATTTAATGATGCTGTAGAACTGTTTATAGAAAACTTGTCCAATCATCTTGATAGAGAAGCAAAAGATATCATTTTGGATACATTCAAAGGCTATCCGGAGCTCAACACTTTGGTTAACAAAGTAGCATCACGTATGATCAGTAAATGAACCTCGAGTATGGTAAAAAGATTAATATGAAGATTGAGTGTGAGAAGAAGTCATTCTTCACAACTGATCCAGAATATGTGGTGTTATGGAACAAGATTGCCGCTAACCGGGCTGAGTTTTTGAGTGCATGAGAAACCGATCAAATAGCATGGCAATAGAAGGTCATGGAAGGTTTAAAGTTAAGCACCTATTCGACACTCCAGATGCAATAAGGATTGAGGCATTTGGGTTTAGAATGAAAATGACGGCATACATAAATGTTGTAATCAAGAGGGTCGTAGAATTTGCTGTTGTTCATCTTCGCTTCATGATAGATAATCTTGTGATTGGTATAATGCACACAGAAATGGTTGCATTTTCAGAAAGACTCGGTGAACCAAGTACTCAAAGCAGCCATGGCTATGAATTCTCACATTCTTACCGAGATGGAAATCCCTGAAAGTTACATTGAAGACCTCCCCAAGGTAAGTATGTTACCCGTAGGGGTAAAGTTACCATTCTTTAGAGTTTTGTTACCCTATGACCAAAAACTAAAGTTTGACATAAGTGTGTTCTTTTATGCAATTTTCCCTATCAGAAACATTAAACAAATTATCTGTATACATTTTTCATCATTGATGCAATTTGTGACAGAATGGGGGGGGCAAGCTTAGGAGACTCCATCTACAAAAATATTACAGTGGAATATCACTTTGATCCTAACAATTTCCTTTCAGCTATGGACTTGTCTTCGGAGCAAAAAATCCTTGATCTCAATAATAGAATCGAGGCATCCGTTGTGATATGGAGGAGGAAAATGACGAATAAAGATGGTAAATCTGGATGGGGTTCGGGTGTGAGCTTGGTAAAAAGAGACATAAAATACATATTTTGGTTTTAAGAAGAAAATGCAACACAGGAAGGTGTGTTTCTCACGTTTGGAGCATGGAAAGCCTCTAATTAAGGCACTTTCCAAGGTCTCTATTATTTATTTAGTGATTATCTATTAGTGTTCAACCAGATTAAAAGTATAAAGTTCGACTGGCTTATCTATATTAGTATAGTATATATCAATCCTATTAATCATCAAATTTTCCTATTGCTAGGCTTATTTGTTACAGGTAAAAGTGTAAAACCACAATATAAAGCGTATAATCATGGAAACCAAAATTTCAGATTTTAAAAACTTACCAGTTGTGATTGTCCTGAATTGCTCCTGACCAACAGTGTCCCAGATTTGAAGTTTGATCCATTTTCCATCAAGCTTGATGGTACTTATTAGAAAATCAATACTATATAATAGAAGAGCAAGTGTTAATTATCAGTAATCCCTCATTGACAGCTTAGACTATTTTCTCGCAAGAAGGAAACCAATAAAGAATGTGAATATACGAACCCTATGGTTGTGATGAAGCTGGTGGTGAAGGAACCATCTGAGAATCGCAAAAGAAGACAACTCTTACCAACACCTGCAGTAATCATGAACATATAATCATAAATATCTGTAATAAAATAATACATATACAGTTAGATAATATATCTTCAGCTACAAAAAAAAAAAAAAAAAAAAAAAAAAAAAAAAAAAAAAAAAAAAAAAAAAAACTTAGAGCTTGATTATATAAAAATATAAGAAAAGCGATGACACTGAAGCAGAATAATGCAACATAAAGGGTAAACAAAAGAACTTTCTTTGTGGCTGCATGTTGATATAGTTTTCGTTTCATGAAAACCAAAACCCCTTAATGTGCATATAAGAAAATCCCAATTTACTGTACCATATGCATTTTGTAAATCTATTATAAAGGCATATTTCTTTCCTGTATTCTTTCTATTATACCATCTTAAAAGTTCTTGGGATAGCAGTATATTATCATTAATTTACCTGTTCTAACGAATTTATTTATAAGAAAAATATATCAAACCTGGATCTTCCTTCGTTTCTTCTCAGCTGCAGCTCCGTTTGGCAAGATCGACCACCATACGAAAATTCTGGTTAGCATTAGGGTTTTGAGAAAAAGCCCACATTAACAAATATTTAAGGAAAAATAGACTCTCCCTCTTCGCCACCCCAATATTGTTTGTTAACATGCAATGTAGTGCCTTCAACTGCAGTCCCAACTACTTGTAGTGACAGCAATCTAGGGCTTCCTGATAAAAGAATTAATTATTACAAGACATAAGTTGGATTAAAGTTATGGAGAATTACATACATAGGATTCTACACCAAACATATTGCCAACAAATTTGAATGTACTCTTAGGGAAGCATGCACTATAGTCTTATTACAAAATAAACACGTGACATTTCCTGACTGGGTATATAGGAAATCTAATTAATGTGAGCAAACGTTAGTACCTGGTTGAACGCGCTCTTGCCCCATGCAAGTTCTTGGCTCCCCAACAATCCCATCATCACGTAACGGAGTACATGTAAAGGAGATAAATTTACCAATAGCATCTTTAGTGACACTGTATTGAAGAGAACCTGAAACCTCAGGTATCAACATACCAGGGTCAGTCTCAACCTGCAGATAAGCAGTGAACAGGTGAGTTACATTGTAAGAAGCACTGACATAGATAAAAGTATGAAATATAGATAGAAAACAATGTTATATTGTAGAAATTTTGAATAGCGAAATACCTCATGAAGATACTAACTGTAAATACTCTTTCCTTCATGACCTCCTATGTACCCATAAGATGTTGTCAGTATTCCACCTTCAGAAATTGACATCAAAGTTAGATCATTGTTTTTAGGTGAAAAAAGTGGAACGGACTCGCAAGATATAAACTTCGGTGTCACGTCAAACAAGTATATAACATCTTTAAAAAATAACCGGTATTGCATCCAGGCTCATAATTTTTTGGACTACTCAAGTATTAATACTACACCTACAAATATCAAGAATAAATTACAAATAAATGGTTGTATAACGTTGAGAGCAACATTATTATCCTCGATACAAAACAAAATCTACAAATTGTTGTATAATGTAGAAAATCATAGGCATTTCTAGAAAAATGTTGAACAATTTTACAGAGATTCTTTTTTTATCTTTGAGAAACATACTGGTACATAATATAGTTAAGTAATTTACTTACTTTCAACTGCTCTATCTGATATAATGTATGCTGGTTCACCAGATTCACCATCAGCATGCACAGGAGTGAACTTGGCAACAATATAACAACCAACAGCTCCTAAAGGTATGCGAA
Source organism: Chrysanthemum seticuspe (assembly GCA_019973895.1). Taxonomy (NCBI): domain Eukaryota; kingdom Viridiplantae; phylum Streptophyta; class Magnoliopsida; order Asterales; family Asteraceae; genus Chrysanthemum; species Chrysanthemum seticuspe. Next base: position 188,169,463 of record BPTQ01000007.1, read on the forward strand.
ATGCCTGACATGGAACATAAGTTCTCAACTGAAATCATGTAATAATAAATGTATCAAGGATAAGCACCCATGATTAGACCACCAACCTTAGCCCATTTAGATGTGCTAAATGCTTCTAGACCATTCTCACCATCAAGAATTGAGGAAAATGTTTTGAACCACTGAACTTTGCAAGTACTTTATGTGGCTCCAGTTACATTAGCGGTAACTGTAACCTTAATTCCCTCCTTTTTAAATCACCGATTATCTGCAGGTGTGTGACTTTCGGTGGAGCTGCAATTAAATAACTCTGATTAGACATAAGGGTTTGAACTATCGTTAAAATAAAAAATAAAACTGAATTGCCATGTAGCCTCCAGATGGTTGAGCAATTTTTGTTCACTCTTAGTTCTATTAGACTGCTCTAACCAAAAAGAGATGATAAAAATTGACTGTTATATTGGTGCTCTGTAGAAATTAATAATTCACTGGCTTCAACTGATTTAGTTTTATTATTAACCACTATGGTTATCATCCGTATCACTGGTGTTCCTCTTTACACTTCTCTTCTTTGACGCGATAGAAAATAAGATTGGCCAAGGTGATTTACAAGCTTCTTGATCTGATTGTTCTAGACAGATATGAGACGTTTATTTCCTCCATGCTGACCATCTTCTTGCTCAAACACAATGTTTGGCACACTTCCAGCCTTGCGCTCCTTGACAGATATGTTTTTCCCCGAGAGTGCACATGGGATTGCAGTAATGGTCTCAGCATACTTTGAATCTGGTTCCTGAAACTTGAGAATATTGTAAGCCTAATTCCAGAAGATAGAGGATCACTTTCAGTTGGATCCCTGATAAGACTTCTTAGCATCGCGAAGTTTTTAGGGGCGTCACCAGTGATACGCACACATCTTATAAAGTGTAGCCTACAGTTAGAATTCAGATCTTCAAGCCATATCCTCAGATGCAAACATGTCGGTACAGAAAGTAATGTCTTTTTCCAAAGCTTTACCTGAATTTGCTCGGCCAGAACAATAAACAAATAGAACTTACCGTTTTCAACATAAGAACTCTATCTTGCATACATAAATGTAGAACAACTTGGTCATTTGTTAGCACATTGTATGGTAAGAAATTCTAAAGTACCAAATTTTTAAATTTGGGAATCAGATTAAGCTATTGAATGAGCTATCATGCTATCACTCTCATTGTGTCATTTGGTCACACTGACTAAATATGAGAGTTAAAATAACCACCACCAAAGTAGCCTAGTGGTCGGACGTCATCCTGATGTCCTCACAAAAGATATCCACTTCAAGCCTCCCTAGATAAACGCCTTGAGTGGCCTGGGAGAGGGTTCGGAAACGGTCTAGGGGATACCCCGGTTAGACCGCACACATTTGAATATCAGACTCGTTCTCCCAGAGTAATCCAAAATGGGTCAATCTATTGAATCCATGAATCAAATATTTGTATCTATCAGAATGCAAGGAAGCAAAGATAAAGTTTACAAAATTTAAGATAATGAAAAAGATGATGAAAAGATTCACGGATGAAAGTTGGTATCTGTACTTCAGCGACACGCGTTTAATACCAGTGGAAATCTCAGCGGGAGCATGATTCCTAGCAGCCATCCTCGATAATAAATTAGTTAACCTGCATGCGTTATCAGTTTCGACCCAATTTCTTCTGAACGGGTCATATCAGATTAAATTTTCATCCCAAATGAATCAAACAATTAGAAATTTTCAAAAAGTAGTTTTACAAGGAAACTGATTGCAAGTGATCAAATGGGTTCTAGGTCATTCAAATGTATTAAATATCCACCTACACATTAAAGGTTAATTTCAAGTAACCAGATATTGACCCTTTAAGAGGTAACGACTTCATATTCTTTAATAGTGGTTGTGTCACGTGTCTGCTCTTTTCTGTGCATCTATTATTAAACAACATATGATTATTCTATAAGACATAAGTTATAATAAGCAATCCTAAATACCCATAGCAGTTTTACTACATGCCTAAAAATTACAGGTTAAAAAACGCAATAATGGATAATCACAAGTTCATAACCAAACCAATGTTTATGCCTCCAATTCAACGGGAAAAAATAGATAACAAACAATTAGATAGATAAAACCTCTAACCAAATCATTGGATGCGTTCGAACGGAAGGTTTTTGCTGGAATACGGTTGGTGGCTTTAGGCGGCTGTGGTAAAATTAAGGAATGTCAAACCATGTTGACAGCAACCGTAAAGCAGCACGGTGTCAAGCATCATAACCTTTTGCTCGTTTATTATATTTACTCTACCTTTTCAGGATCGAGCAGACCCCATTCCCGCCCATACTTCATTGGAAGCCACTGCCTCGTTGTCAATGCCTTCCATATGGTTATCCCACCAACCACAGCCATCTGTTCAAGGATCATATATAACCAACATTCACATCAGTTAAAAGTTAAAACAACAAATAATCAATTAAATTATCCTCACCTTGTGACAGGAGCAAATCATTTGCTTGACACCAAGGGTGAAAGCAAGAAGTGCGTGATCTCGGGTCTGACCATCATTGGTTGAGTCGATAATCAAGACAGCACACTTAACCTGTGAAGTTCCAGTAATCATATTCTTGATGAAATCACGATGTCCGAGGCATCAATAACTATGCAGTAGTACTTGGTGGTTTCAAATTTCCACAAAGAAATATTGATGGTGATATTAATAAGCTAAACAATCTATAATTTAACAATAAATTATACCGTCAAATTCATTACCCTGTTCGTTCCTTCTTGTTTGCTGATGGATTCCATATACAGTGAACCTCATATCCTAATGAAATCAAAATGCCCATAAAGTTTACAAAATTTAAGATGCTGAAAAACACAATGACGAAGTCAACTTTGGAGAGTTTCAAACTTTTACCACTTGGACTGAGTCTCGTGCCCAATGGCCCGATTGATTACACCTAAAGCATACTATATGTAATGTTAGAACCCTATTAACAGTGGGAATAAGTAACTCCTAGTGCGCTCACTTGAAGCTACTTCTATCATCCTCAAACTAACAAATAATTATTAATAATATGCGCCTATCTCACCAAAGTTAAATGATGCAACACAAATATGAACTGTGTTGCATAGCAGCAATTTAGATGTGGTCCAACTTCGTAATCTTAATTATACATTCAATTGTTCGTTCGATAATAAATAAAAGATGAATGCAAATTGTAATATACTTATATACCCGATGTTCTACACGCATATCGAATATCTTTCTTCCTGTATCTTCTGACTGGTGGCCATCCAAACACTTGTGATCTGCCATTACATAATCAACGCATACAATAATAAAAAAGTTTTGTTGCTTCACATCTTTTACAAAAAAAGGTCACGATCATTAGATATGTCTGAGGAAAATATTAGGGTTTCGATTTTGTTTTAGAGTTTTGGTTTAAGGTTGAATGATAATTGAAATCGTATAAATGGTTTACCTTTTTTTATTATTATATGGATATCAAATAATTAATTGTAAAGGCTTATAGATTTAGAGTTGCAGAATTTTACCAAAAAATTGCGGTGGTTCAGTTGGTAGGATGCCACATAACATACTCAAGGTCTTGAGTTCGAATCCATGTATGTCTTTTTATTAAAAAAATTAAAAATAACAAAAATCTGAAATACAATTAAAAGAAATGCTTACGTGGACAAAATTAGATGACATGGAAATATGACGTGGCATTATGGGATGCCAAGTGGCATTATGATGTGGCATGCCTCCTCTTATATATAATGTAGATATATATATATATATATATATATATATATATATATATATATATATATATATATATATATATATATATATATATATATATATATATATATATATATATATATATATATATATATATATATATATATTATCAATGAGGTTGTTGATTATAATATAACAATAATTTGTGATATATCAAGTGTGTAAATGCAAGCTACAACTTAAATTGTTGATATATGTGTATGCCGAAACAAAAAATATGAGTGACAATTAGCTATGTAGCAACTGAAACTAATACGTTAGTAACCCGATTGTATCATGCCAATTTAGTGCACATAAAAATGAAATTTATATGTTTTTATTTTGTTTTTTGTACAGTAGTTGCCGCTATATCGACACATAAGTTTGATTATTCCAACTCTATTTTTGATACTCTCAATCTCAACATGTGCAATATTTCTCAATGATCTGTGTCATCAATTGAGCATGTTTTGATTCTGCTTCCATTTCTATTTCAAGATTTAACCTTTTCATCAACCCAATATCACCTCCTTTGTTGTGGCTGCAAAAATAAATAAATAAGAAGCAAACATTAACGACACTTTTAATATAGAGTATATATTTGTGATCCTATGCTATATTATTGAAGACCACGAAAAAGTCTATCCAGGGTGCTAAAACTATATAATTACCCTAATCATTAAATAGTTTAAAAATTATCAATGGTTCGGGGCAAGTTGTGAAACATGTCAAAAAAATGAGTATTTTTAAAGCAAGAGGCAAAATGTGTCGAATGGGTTGAACCACTAAACCTTTTATTATATACAGGGACGGAGCCAGTAGGGGGCCAGAGGGTGCTCGGCCACCCCCAACCGGCCCAACTAGGTTAGATCTAAGCTATAAGAAAACGAAGATAGAAAAAGGAGAAAAAGAATCCGGCTGGAGATCATATGTATTTTACAGAGAAGCCAAGCGAAGAAGATAAAGAAGAGGATATAGCAAACCCTTTTAATATTAGTTTTAATAGTACAACTAGTTTGGGCCCACTCAATTTTATAGGATGCAGCAATAAAATACTTTTTAGAAGACTATAAAAGTGTTAATTATTTATTTTAAATTGTATGTTGCTTTTGTTCGGGAAGTAGTAAGTAAAATAGTAATTGCATTGAAAAAAACAATTTAACTTTGGTTACAACTTTTTTTATTTTTTTCTTGAACAATCCACTGTAGACTATATAGATGATATGTTTTTTTTTCCTCAAAAAATCCACCGTAGACTATATAGATGATATGTTTTTAAGTATTTGTTTTGGTTTTCATATAATACATACCTCTTTGCAATTAGCTTTCTATTTTCAATCTTATAGCTTTTAAGTATGTTTCATAGAGTCATTAGTGTAATCTTTGTAATTGCTTATATCTAATAAACAACCACGTTTTTACATTTCCAATTCTTCATCTTCACAATCTTTTAACGTTTGTCAATTTTCTCAACTAATTAAGGAATTGTATGTTACTACCCGAAAAACAAATTTGGCCCCCCCTTAATAAGAAATCCTGGCTCCGTCTCTGATTATATATATGGAGTAAGCATGTGCAGACTATACCTTTACAATGTAAATATAACTGAATCATGATCATTCATTCTCATATGGCCAAGTTTACTCAAAGTTAATAAAAGACCAACTATTAGGATCATTAATAAAATACCAACTATACCATAAAGGGACAATATATGTACCTAATGTTAATAAGCCACGACAAAACTGTTCATAAACCATATTTTTTGTTGGTATTTTCCTTGGACCAGATGCGTTTTGAGTAATAGTTGGTCTTTCATAAACCATATTTTTTGTTAGTATTTTCCTTGGACCAGGTACGTTTTGTGTCTGTAAGAGCTGTCAGTACGTTGGAACTTTTTTCTATAAACACCGTTTTGCATAAAGCACGATGTTCACAAATAATATAACTTCTTACCCCATAATTTCTGTAACTGTTAAGTAGCAAAACGAAGAAATTTAGAGTGTTTGTCTAAGTTTAATGCTAGAACTACGAGGTATTTTTTTGCGGCTTGTTTTGAAACTTTTTTTTTCTTGGAGAGCTTGTTTTGAAACTTATAAGCATTATAAACTCATATAAACTCACAATTTTTTTAAAAACAACTCAAAATATAAGCATTAAAACAATCCGAAAACATGTAAACTCGTAAAGATCACACATAAGTTTAGACAAACACCCCATTAAGCGAATTGCAGCTAACTATTTAGAGTGGAAATGAGTACACACTATCTATATTATAATGATTTACTTTATACAGTGCAGGGAAAATGAAAAAAATGTTACCTGATGTGCCACATCGTGAAATAATTCAGTCATTTTTATACTCATGAATGTCACTTCAACTCGTGCTTTTGTGCAGGTTTCTCGGGCTGAAACCGCTTCACATGACCTGATAGACAACACTATAGCATGTCAAATTATGTAATTTTGAAGGAGGAATAATTTATGGCTACCTCTTGAGTTAGTCCTGACATGACTTCATCCTCTTACTTGCCTCTCCAACCATAAAGATCGTCGCGGGAAATAAAGCTTTAACCAAATAAATAAATGAGGAAAATCACAGGTAAAAAATGCGAGACAACTTTGTAATGGTAACATAGCATCAGTTATAAAAATTTCTTTACTTAACAGACATGGAATGACTTCATATCATAGATTTCTTAGCTTCAATTTTGCATCTAATAGCTTTTACATATCCCGTCTCAATCAACCTACATATCGTTCATTAGTGAAGTCAAGTTTTCCCCTGAAAATACCTGAATCATATTTTGAAAAGGAAATTGTCTAAGGCTGATTATGATGCTTGTAACACCACAAACCAACTATACATTGTTCTTACGGATATTACCTGCCCAGAGAAGTGGGACCTCAGATAGTATGGAACATAGTATAGATTGAAACATGGTATGAGGCTCAGATCAGAGCATGTATATGAGGCTCAGACTGGTAAAGGATTGAAAAAAGAGGATACGTCCGCCATGGCTGCAAGTTTAGCAAGTTGCCCCGCCAAGACGCGGATAATCTCAGATTTAATCCCCCTACCCCTGTAGACTCATCATAGCCTCTTGTAAAAATTCCTTTGAAGGAATTTGAAGACAATCCCAAACAACCTATAACACATTCATTTATCAGCAGAGAGTCAAGCAATATAAAAACAAACAAAATCCATATTCTGATTTATTTATTTTTTGTTTTGGAATAATGGTATTACATTGAGGTATACTGATAAGGTTTTAAAAGGTACCATTTTGAGGAGTCGTTTTAGTCCTTATTTGATCACTTTTGTATTCGTTATTGCTTAATATCGTTCCTTTTCACTTTTTAGGTCTCTTGAAGGCAAAATGCTGGAATGGCACTTATTTGGACGAAAAGGCGAATATATGAAGAAAATGGCTAAAGTCAAAATCGAGACACTCACAGCTGCTGAAATTAGAAGGCGACGGCGTCAGGTGCTAATGGCGACGCCGTCCCAAAATTGTTGTGACGGTCCAGAACCCAAAACTCGTATTTTCAAGCGACGACGTCCAGTTGTAAAAGAGTAGGCCGTCGCTACTCAGACGGCCTAGATGCAATCCAGACGACGTCAGAAGCTGAAGAGGACGGCGTCACGGACATAAGGTGACGCCGTCGCAAGGATAACGTGGCCAAGACGAAACCCTAATGACGGCGACACGACGGCGTCACGAAACATAAGGTGACGCCGTCGCATATGTAATCTTATATATAGAATCCGAATTTTTCAGTTTTAGGGAGAGTCTTTTGGAGTGAAAACCTAAAACCGAACCTAAGGTGTCTTGTACAGTATTTTAGGGTTTTAAACCCTATCTTACATCAAGATAAGTCTTTACTTCATTAATTCAATTATGTCTTTGATTATTTGTGTGTATGCTTGCATGTTCTCCATGTCCGGCTAATTTATTTGTGTGTTTGCTTAGGAAGTATGAAACTTAATTATTGAATATTGATTGGTTGTTTCTTATCTTAGTTGATTAATGATCTAGTAATGCGATAGGTCATTCGTTGTGTACTTAATGCTTGATTCATCTTTGTGAACCTTAGAATATAATTACCTGGGTAGGTGTAGGCTAAACCATCCAAAGAGTGCCTTAGAGTAGGAGTTTATCATCCCTAGTGGGTTTGTAGACGAGACCCTTTGGTAAGTTCAAAGAGTTAGGGAGAAACGCATACCCTACAACTTTAGACACACAACGCAACTAAGAATAAGGACGTGACAATTCAACCATCAATAGGAGATAATTAAGGAGTAGTACAACCTAAGTAAACACATCTTTAAACTATCATACGAGCACACATTAATTAGACATAGACTCCCACAACCTTAGTTTAGATAATTAGATAATAGTAGAGTAATCGGTAGAAATACCAACCCCCCAAATCCAATACCCGAGATTCGTACCTTTCCATTTCATAAAATATAAAAATACAAAAAATAATCTTCCTCAACCTTAACCTTAGCGTAGTAACTCCTTACTAGCATTCCTATTCCCCTAGAGAACGATATCAACACCCGTGGCTTACCCTAATTACTACACTACAACGATTAGGTTCACTGCCTAGGGTGTTATAAAACTTGCTCGAAGAAAAGGAAGTTTCCTTGACCCCGAACGACGCGTGTAGCGTTATCAAGTTTTTGGCGCCGCTGCCGGGGAATAGAATAGCTAGTTAGTAGTCCACATCGTTTAGGTTTCTTTGCTTGATTCCTATCAAGTAAATTTTTTCTCATTTTTTAGCTTTCTCTTAGTCTATCCCCCTTCTTCGTGACCTTTGTTCGTAATCTTATCACTTTTCATCATGGAAGGTGATAACCCACTACCATTCATCAACCTACCACCAAATGACCCGCCAAGAGCCCGTACTCTTGGTGAATACTCGAGACCAAGCCACCTAGGCTATAGGAACACCATTGAGCTTCCCGACCAAGCCCAAACTACGGCCCTGCGATCCGACACCATCCGGTTGGTGCAAAACGGATGTGCATTCCATGGACTTCGTTCCGAAGATCCAAATCAGCATCTGAGGGATTTCCTCAAAATCGTCGATTCCATCGACCTTGATGCTACTACTCGGGAGACCACGCTCCTGCGTCTCTTCCAATTCTCTCTACGGGACCAAGCTAGTAATTGGCTTGAGCGACTTCCCGCCGGCTCCATCTCAAGTTGGGATGATCTTACCTCTCGCTTCCTTGCTCAATTTTTCCCACCGGGGAGAACCACTAAGCTTAGGCGAGACATCTTGACATTCCAGCAGCTCCAAGGTGAGTCTCTTTACAAAGCATAGACTCGATTTAAGGAACTACTCCGTAGACTTCCACACCATGGCATTGATCTTTGGCTTCAAATCCAAATCTTTTATGATCATACCGATTTCATCACTCGACGATCCATTGATCGAGCCGCCGGTGGAAGACTCAGCGACTTTAATGCAGAGAAATCATGGGATATTATAGAGGATCTTGCCGATCAAAGCTACGAAGATTGGAGTGAATCCCCCGAAACTCCGATTAACGTGGTTAATGCCATATCCGCTCCTTCTGAATCCTCCGATACACTCGAAGAGCAATTGAGTGCCATCGAGAGAGGAATTGATTATCTTATGGAAAGGCAGAAAAGAGCGCCCGTACAAATTCCTCGAGAGGTCGTCAAATCCGCCCACTCCACCAACCGTTCCACACCTCTTTCGGAATCCCCAAGTCGCGAGCAAAACCCAAGTTCCGAAAGGCGTTTCCGTTCTACTTCCCCAATACCACTTTCACCAAGCTTCAAGGATCAAATGAGGGAGTACATGGCAGCTCATACAGAAAGATTAGCCAGATTTGAAGAGGAGGTTTATAGGCAGAGAGAGGAAATGCAAGCAAAAATGAAAGAAATGATGAATTTGGTAATTGAATTTACCAAAACAAAGGTTCCCGAAAAAGTGCTTGTAAGAAGCAACGATTGCCCTCCCACTTCATTTGTAAACGCCGTTTCCATTATGCCTGAGAATACAAGGGCTGAGATGTGGAAAACTGAGGAAAGCACGAAGGATGAGTCTGTGCCTAATGATGAACCTGAGACCATTGAGTACTACCTTAAGCACGAAATTAACAAGAAAACCATTGCAAACCAAGTAAACAACTTTAGGTACAATGAAGTTCTTAGGGAAGCTCTTGAAGGAAAAATGACGGAAGAAGAATGCGACGCCTTACCTATGGAACCTCTGTATGAGTTGGTTATAAAAAAACCGTTAACAAGAAAACGAGACACCACAGGGAATTTCGTGATACCAGTTAGTGTCGGTGACATGGACAATATAAATGCCTTGGCCGATCAAGGGACCGATGTGAAAATAATGCCATTGTCAATCTATAATAAGTTAACTAAAGAGAAACCAGCCAAGACCGACCTTAAACTTTCCTTAGCTAATCATACTTATGTCCACCCCGTAGGAATCGCTGTTGATGTTCTAATTGAGGTGGCCAACATCGTTTATCCGGTGGATTTCGTGATCATTGATGTTGAGGAAGATAAAAACGTACCCCTCATTCTTGGGACACCGTTCCTGGCCACCGCCAAGGCAACCATCAAATGTGGAGAAGGCATCATGATACTTAAAAGCGGGAAGGGGTACGCTAGGATACCCATCATCCCAAGATACCCTCTTAAGATCATGGAAATGATTACGGGTGGAAATCGAAAAGCCCCGGGCAACAATGTTAAGAAGAAGATGAATGACTGGGAAAAAGGGCTTAGAGACTTTATGGTTCAAGGATTGTATGCGACATTGTGGAAACCCGATAAAAAGTTAGGAAGCAATCCCACCTCAATACCTAAGGTACAAAAGGACCCTAAGGAATTTCTAAAGGGAGAAAAAGTGCTCTTGTATAGATCTCGGATAAGGGCATTACGAGGAAGAAACAAACCAAGATGGTTTGGGCCTTTCACAGTTAAGGAGACCAATTTAAAAGATAAAACCGTCGCCATAATTGACAGCGTTGGCAAGGAATCCACGGTGAGCATACAGCGTCTACACCCTTTCGATGAAGGGAAAACAAAGGGTGAAGAGGGCGGTAATGAGAAAACGTAGGAGCACGACTATGAGTCTAGCTACAAGACTCTTAAATAAAGAAAAGCGCTTCGTGGGAGGCAACCCATGCTTAATTGTTTGCTTGTTAGTGTCATATATCTTTTATTAATTGTTTATCCTCATGTTTAAATTTGTAAAAATGCTTTATTTTGTTTTTAACCTCGTCTTAATTGCATATAAAGGTATTTTACATAAAGGATAAGTGTAGGGAGGATTACACACGTTTTCAAAAGAAACGTAAACATGAGAATAACAATTAACTAAAAGATATTTATGTTTGTTTGTTTGAGTCAAATGCTTGTATCGAGTCATAATGGATGTTTTGCAGAAATTTTTCCAGATTCTAAAGATGTAAATTTTCCAGAATTTTTTCCAGAAAATCGCAGACCAGTTTTTGTCAGGATAACCTGACGGCGTCAGGATTGCAACCTGACGGCGTCAGGAAGGAGTAAAAACATCAGATTACTTTTTTCTCGTTTTCTGAGCCACTTATAAATTTTTTGGAATTTTCCAGGTCTTAATTTTCTTAGAAATTCTGTAAACATCCATTCCACAAGCATTATATCCTAGTTTAAATCAAGTCTTATATATATTATTACCGCCGATTTTACGCGAAGGTTTCGTTTTTTTTCTTCAAGTGTGCAGGTTTAGTTTGTCAAGAAGAAGTTACATAAGATTGGAAGGAGCTTTTCACGCAATAATTCTTCTTGAAAAGGATTTAACCACCACTTTACACGGATCCTACCGAGCTAATCAGGGGAGTACTAGTTTCTTTAGTTTTTGATTACCTTCTTTTATCATAACTTTGATACTTTCGGGGAACATTGGGGACAATGTTCAGTTTAAGTGTAGGGAGGGAAAATAAAACGGGAACTTTGAAACTATGCTTATCCTTGACTATTTGCTTTGTCCAATTGTGATTGTGTAATAAACCATGAGGAAATGTCGGTTAGGGTAATTTTGGCACCAAATTTAAAATTTTTTATGACACATAGGAGTGGGCCATTAGTCTTAACAAAAGCGTCTCATGGATAGGAAGTTATATGACTAGCACAAAACCCTTTACCACTTAAATTCCACCAAAAATGTGAGGATCGCCCTTAGATTAGTAGGAATTGAAGCATTCATCTTCAATGCTTAGAGTGTGAACCGGTAGTATATTAGATTCTAGAACTTGTTTTGTGATGCATTCCGAGATCGCAAGTGAGGCTACACTTGTGTAGTTAGGAATAACTAAATGATAAGAGGCATTAGGATAACCCTTGTTTGATACCTGTAATATAATTACTTCTTCCATATCGGTTGAGTAATTCCCCCATACCCTTTGCGTTGTACTCATCTTTAGTACACGATACCCCTAGTTAACCCCTCAGAGCCTATCCTTTTCGCGGTTCTCGTGATGTTTCGGTTTTTCCGGAATATCAATGAAGAGCATTGTTTACACCCCACCCCCAAATATACACCCAAATCGCCTTAGCCTACCCCTTATGCACTCACTTTTAGTGCAAATGTTTGTTATCACCCCAAACCCTTAGTTCAATTATCTAGTTGCTTGCATAAGTTGCGAAGTCGAGTCATATCCTTTGTATACAGTTTTGGGATGATTGGGATTCATGGGAAAAGTTAAAGTTTATGAAATGACGGGAAGGGAACGTTAAATTCAAATTCCCTTTGTTTGCGTAATAATGTACCCCAAGTGTTTTGATCTTTTCAAATCGGGTCAAATTAGTGTTAGAGTAATAAAAACTCAAGTGTAGGGATATGCCTGTAAATCCCTAGTATTTTGATGTTATCGTAGAGGATGGTAGAGTAAAAGTGTATGAAAAAAAAAAAAAAAAAAAAAAAAAAAAAAAAAAAAAATCGAGAAAAAAATAGAAAAAGAGAAAAAAGAAAAAAATAGAGTGAAAAAAAAAAAAAAAAAAAACATACGGGCTACCATCCTACATCTATCCTTTAAATTTATGTTTGTTTATTTCCGTTACCTAGAGTTTTAGAGTGTCGAGTCTTGGCTTAGCAACGCCATTATTCATATGCATTTAACATAGAGATTTTTGACTTACCACCACTAAATAGCCTATCCCACCAAACCCTTGTTTCCCTACCGTAAGCCTAACATTACAACCCTTTAAAAGACCTCTTTGATAGCCTTTCCTAGGTGCTTACGCCAAAGCGATGGAGGTTTGATCTATTCTCAAGCCTATGGTAATCTATGTACTAGGACCGGTTAATGAGTGTTTATCTTCCATTTCCTATTTGTTATATTTCATATATACACCCGAGAGAGATGTGAGTATCCAAACACCCCATGTGAGGTGCTAGTATGTAATTTCCGTGCTTGTTATGACTTTTGCGGGGCTTATATGTGTTGTGGACCGTTTTGAATTAATGCTTCATGACACCTAACTTATAAATTAATTGGTTAAAAGCACATTTGCTTGAGGACAAGCAAATAACAAGTGTAGGGATATTTGATAAGGTTTTAAAAGGTACCATTTTGAGGGGTCGTTTTAGTCCTTATTTGATCACTTTTGTATCCGTTATTGCTTAATATCGTTCCTTTTCACTTTTTAGGTCTCTTGAAGGCAAAATGCTGGAATGGCACTTATTTGGACGAAAAGGCGCGAATATATGAAGAAAATGGCTAAAGTCAAAATCGAGACACTCACAGCTGCTGAAATTAGAATGCGACGGCGTCAGGTGCTAATGGCGACGCCGTCCCAAAATTGTTGTGACGGTCCAGAACCCAAAACTCGTATTTTCAAGCGACGACGTCCAGTTGTAAAAGAGTAGGCCGTCGCTACTCAGACGGCCTAGATGCAATCCAGACGACGTCAGAAGCTGAAGAGGACGGCGTCACGGACATAAGGTGACGCCGTCGCAAGGATAACGTGGCCAAGACGAAACCCTAATGACGGCGACACGACGGCGTCACGAAACATAAGGTGACGCCGTCGCATATGTAATCTTATATATAGAATCCGAATTTTTCAGTTTTAGGGAGAGTCTTTTGGAGTGAAAACCTAAAACCGAACCTAAGGTGTCTTGTACAGTATTTTAGGGTTTTAAACCCTATCTTACATCAAGATAAGTCTTTACTTCATTAATTCAATTATGTCTTTGATTATTTGTGTGTATGCTTGCATGTTCTCCATGTCCGGCTAATTTATTTGTGTGTTTGCTTAGGAAGTATGAAACTTAATTATTGAATATTGATTGGTTGTTTCTTATCTTAGTTGATTAATGATCTAGTAATGCGATAGGTCATTCGTTGTGTACTTAATGCTTGATTCATCTTTGTGAACCTTAGAATATAATTACCTGAGTAGTTGTAGGCTAAACCATCCAAAGAGTGCCTTAGAGTAGGAGTTTATCATCCCTAGTGGGTTTGTAGACGAGACCCTTTGGTAAGTTCAAAGAGTTAGGGAGAAACGCATACCCTACAACTTTAGACACACAACGCAACTAAGAATAAGGACGTGACAATTCAACCATCAATAGGAGATAATTAAGGAGTAGTACAACCTAAGTAAACACATCTTTAAACTATCATACGAGCACACATTAATTAGACATAGACTCCCACAACCTTAGTTTAGATAATTAGATAATAGTAGAGTAATCGGTAGAAATACCAACCCCCCAAATCCAATACCCGAGATTCGTACCTTTCCATTTCATAAAATATAAAAATACAAAAAATAATCTTCCTCAACCTTAACCTTAGCGTAGTAACTCCTTACTAGCATTCCTATTCCCCTAGAGAACGATATCAATACCCGTGGCTTACCCTAATTACTACACTACAACGATTAGGTTCACTGCCTAGGGTGTTATAAAACTTGCTCGAAGAAAAGGAAGTTTCCTTGACCCCGAACGACGCGTGTGGCGTTATCATATACCTTCTTTTGTGATATTGTTGGGTGGTGATTGAGATTTTACAAATGAGGCTTACATTTATGAATGACATGGCCCCATGGCTGCAAACACCATGTTCGTGGTGCTGCCCCGCCAATATATGGGCCATATTCACTCAACATGATCAATAATAAACTCACAAATGTAATAGCATCATCATCGCCTGTAATTTGCAAACAAAATAATTTGACCTCGGATAAGAAAAGCAAGCGTAAGCAAATGGATGCCAGCATGATCAAAACATCAACAAAGTAATTATCAGCAAACGTGTTGGAGAAAATGTCAAAATGACTCCATATAAGCCTCAAGTAACCATTCCTGAAGCTGGATAAAGACCGGTGCTGGTCACATCTGTATATACAACCTACATATGTTTTCGATTTCAGAAAACACTATTAGTGTAACATCTGTATATACAACCTCATATTAGTGTAACATATGAGAGAACGAAAAAGGTGACGTCATTGATTCATTTTGGGAAGTGTTGGAGTACTAAGTTACAGCTAGAGAAAAAGTGAAGAATAAGAAAGAGTGATACCATATTGGGAAAAAGATCAGTGTACAATATGCCATCAGCGTTTGTAACACCAGCCACTTGCGGACCAAATAGTTTTTCCAATATGTACCTTGACAATACCTGCATAACAAAAGGCGTGTCGGTTCCTAGTACATTGAGGGACAAATCAAACTCTACAACAAAAAAAGCAGCTTAGGACTTACAACATTACCCCGAGAATTCGAAATGCAGCAAGATGAATGAGAGATGAAATAGATATCAAAGCCACTGGTAACTCTTTTCTGCACTCCTGCATATCAGAATTCCTCACAAATTAATCAACAGCGATTGGAACAATGAGAGGGAAAAAAGGCAAAAAAAAAATACTTCATTCTGGTCTTTGTCATGTAGGATCACACCCAGTGAAGCAGGAGATCCAGGTAACTCATCAAAAGAATGAGCATGAATAGGAACTTTCACATTTTCTCTACTGCTTGTATTACCACTATACCTTCTACTATTAAGTTCCCTACCACCATCGCCTTTGACAGAATGACATACACACATACATTCATCATATGACAATATTTAGATATAGAGCAAAAAAACATGTTGATTTAGCTCAAATTTCTAAACTTTATGTGCTAATTAAAATCGAAACCATGAAATTGAAACTACATTAATAGCTAAGATAATGCTTTCAACAATAACCAAAACCGGGAATCAATCAGATGTGTATCAATGTTAAGATTTATATCAGCATCATTCACATCTCACAAAAAGTAATCGAAAGCACACTAAGCATATCACAATTTTTCTATGTAGCTTAGGCATAATTCCAAAATATAAGCAACTAAAAGTTCCTGATATGTGAAGAACTCGAAAAAAAGGACACCTCAATTGAGTTGATTTATAACCCCTTCAACCCACAAAACCCTGGAAAATTTAAAATTATCATTTCAATTACACTCCATTAAGAATTGCTTAAAAATATACCTAACAAAACCCTTGATTTTTTTTATTTTTATTTTTTTTGTAAACAAACTCAAATTCCAATTAATCAAAACAAAAAAACCAAACCCCTAATTTTTTTCTGTATAAATCTGTATGTAAAAGACATAAAACGGTTAAATAAAAAGCTACCTGATGATTATAATACCTTGGTGATTACATCAGCAACAAAATCATCAATTGCTTCCCTCAACGACAGAACCGCCGTATCCAAATCAACTTTGACAATTATATTTGGCAACACAATACATTAGGTTGGTGTCTGATTGTTTATTGTGATTTGATATGAGTGTTTTTGTTTCGTGTGTGTGTGTTTTTGTGAGGAAGAATGTGTGTCAAGAAGGATCTAGAATTTTAGGGGCAAATGGTATAAACGATGTGGGTGAGGTTGCATATCATCCGGAAAAAATAAACCGACACACTGTATATGGATAAACAACATAACGCTACAGTTGACATGAATAGTAGTTGCCTGCATATCTACCATAAAAAATGCAAGTTGGTTACGCGTCCACCGTCAAAAATGAAACCGACACACTGTTTCTTCCACACAACAATTCTCATCTTTAAATATATACTATAATTAAACGTAATATTTGATGAGATTCCACCCAAACCTACTCTACCTCTTGTCGATGACGAGATTGTCGAGAGTGAAGCTATTGAAATAAAGAAAAAGACAAACGAAGAAGATGAACCTTTAAATAATCAAATCATCAATATTAAAGAGTCTAAAGATCACCCCGTAGATAAGGTCATAGGAATATTAAACGAAAGAACCTTAAGGTCTCAAGTCCAAAACCAAAGTAGCTTATTTTGTTTTGTCTCAACCATAGAACCTAAGAATACACAAGAAGCCATAAAAGATAAAAGTTGGGTAATGGTTATGCAAGAAAAGTTAAATCAATTCATTTCTAACGATGTTTGGACAGTCGTCCCTCCACCTAGTAATCAAACCATAATAGGAACCAAATGGGTATATAAAAAACAAGTTAGATGCAAACGGTATAGTGTCTAGAAACAAAGCTAGACTCGTTGCCCAAGGGTAAAATCAACAAGAAGGAATAGACTTTGATGAGACCTATGCCCCCGTGGCTAGATTAGAGTCTATAAGAATACTTCTTGCTTATGCTTGTGCTAATGATCTTAAGCTTTATCAAATAGATGTCAAAAGTGCTTTTCTAAATGGTTTTATTAATGAAGAAGTATATGTAGCTCAACCTCTGGGCTTTATCAATTTTGAAAAACCTAAACATGTGTATAAGTTAAAGAAAGCTCTTTACGTTCTTAAACAAGCCCCAAAAGCTTGGTATGATATACTCAAGTCATTTTTAATTAAAAACAACTACACCATGGGGTTAGTTGATAATACACTTTTTATTAAGAAAAAGGAATCACATATAATCATTGTTCAAATATACGTAGATGATATTATATTCGGATCTACTTGTCAAGACATGTGTGATGATTTCTCTAAAATCATGCATGATGAGTTCGAGATGAGTATGATGGGAGAACTAAGTTTCTTTCTTGGTCTACAAATCAAACAAGTAGAAGATGGTATATTCTTTAATAAATCTAAATACATAAAGGAGATGTTAAAGAAATTTGGTTTAGAAGAATCAAAACCCATAAGAACACCAATGTCATCCAACACTAAACTCACAAAAGATGAAGACGGGTAATCCGTTGATAACACAAAATACCGTGGCATGATTGGTAGTCTTCTCTACCTTACGGCTAGTCGGCCGGATATCATGTTTAGTGTTTGTCTATGTGCTAGGTTTCAAGAAGATCCTAAAACATCACATCTAGAAGCCGTCAAAAGAATATTTAGATACATTAAGGGTATGACTCAATTAGGATTATGGTATCCTAAGGGTACGGGGGTAGAAACAATTGTATGTGCAGATTCTGACCATGCAGGTGATTATGTTGACCGAAAGAGTACAAGTGGTGTATGTACTTTCATGGGATGTGGTTTAACATCTTGGTTCTCAAAGAAGCAAACGACATTGGCTATATCAACAACCGAAGCCGAATATGTCTCCGCCGGCAAAGCATGTCAACAAGCACTATGGATGAAACAAGCGTTAGTTGACTACGACATTCATCTAAGTGACATGTTGGATCGATGTACTCTAACCAAACTATCTTAAATAGCTTGTTAAGGTTTTATAACCTCGGATAAATCCTAAGTTATTAACAATGAAACACTGAGTAATCTTTATTAAGTACGCAGAATTTACTTAACAAATCTAAGAAGAATATAACTTTAACTTTTATTAATAACTCTAAATCTGCTTGTTATGCAGACTTTTAAACAACTCTAAAACTCTAATAATAATCGTACTTTAGAAATCTAAAACTCGTAATTCTAATACCAATCTAGGGGTCCTTTTATAGGCTCAAGGATAACCCTAATCGATTTACAATTTGTTTCCTTGTACGACAAGTAATCTAAACAAAGAATATTCTAGAATAAACAAAGCTTTCCATAAACGAATATAGCAGTTCTTTAGCTTTGCAGTACTTTGACTTCGACAGCAGTACTTTGACTTTCTCTTTAGCAGTACTTTGACTTTTCCAGTACTTTGTCAATCTTCAGTACTTTAACATTCTTCAGCACTTTCATATCCCAACAATCCTCCCCTAACTTGAATTCTACTTGCTTGACTTCAAGTTCCTTTGTAAACATATCTTTAACAGCTCCATCTTCAAGGAGAGATTGTGTCTTTGTATTTGGATTGTATCTTTGTAGACTATGTGCTTATATCATCATTATCAAATTATTCTTTAGAAATTATTCTTTTCAACATCATCCAGCAAACTCCATCTTTTCAGCAACACAGCAACATAAGACAATTTGTACATTAATTCAGTTTAAGTTGCAATCTATTCTCATCACATCCAGGTGTGTAAACTCCTGTGAGAGGTGAATCATTGAAAATTTAATGGATTTAATGTCTCTTTACCAAAGCCATTAACTCTGGAGTAGCCAAATTTTTTGATGTGTAAGATCATGGTACATTGATAACCATATGATTTTTAGCAAATCATCAGCTATCAACAGATTTGATTTGTCTTTACCAAAAGCTGTACCCTTTTGGACTAGTTAGTTCTTTCATCTATGGTGAACTAATTACCATATAATGGTTTTTCCACAGCCTTTACCACAAGCCATTTTCTTGTGGGCTAGCCAACTCTTCACATTTACTGGTATGGTGAGTTGATTACCATCCAACTTATTAGCAAGTTGTCAACTATAAAACGGATTTGAGATATCTTTACCAGAGCCGTTTGCTCATGGATTAGCCAATCCTTTTGTAACCATGGTGGATTGATAACCTATTGGTGTTACCATCTCAAAAACCATTTATTTCTTTTAACCTTTATTTCAAAATATTTGTCACTTAACAAAAGTTTTTCAAAAATCATTAACTGGTTTTAAGCTGCAAGTAGTACTTTGATAAAAGTACTGTTTGATCAGCAGTACTTTGAATAAAGTACTGATATATCAAAAATTTATTCAATTTAAAATTCATACCAGTTATTCATCATCATCAGCCATAGTAGTCCATATGACAAACAATTTGATGACCATAAGAGCAATTTTATTGTCTTCTTCAACTTCCATTCCATGCTCTAGCATTCTTCTCATTAGATCTGTTGTAAGAGGATATCTTCTGTTTGCTAACATGTGAATCATTGTCCCATCCTCTAGCTCTAGAACATGTACTCCAGATTCTTCAAAGAATCTCCAACTAACAATCTCCCAAGCTTCTTGGTTCTTCCAAATCTCAGCAGTGCTTTGTTCTTCAGTTTCCCAAACAGTTGTGAAATCCCCAAGTAAGACTAAACCAACTCCTTCTGATGTATTATGTTCAAAATAATCTCGCACCAAATGATATAAATGAAATAAATCCACCCTATCTATTATGTTCAATAGATCCCATAACATGTTGAATGTTCTGAAGCTTTCATCTTGTCTATGAAACATTAGATAACTTCCATCCTTTGACTCTACAACTTCAAAAGTAGTTATTGGAGATTTGTTCATCTTCATTTCATCATCATCTTTAGAATACTCAAATTCTACAATCCTTAAATAATTCTTCAGTTCATCATCAGTATCAGACCTTAACTCAACTTTCTTTAATGGTTGTATATCTTTAACCTCAATTGATCTTTTTCTTTTTAAGCTTTCTTTTCTTTTATCTTCTTTCTGAGAAAAATCCTCTTTATAATCTTTGATACTATCAACCTTTTTCTGATAATCTTCTCTAACAGCATCATACAGTTGTTTCATCTCAACATACTTTAACTTATTCAATCCAATATATCCTTGCTTCTTTAAATACGCCATCATTGTATTCCTTTCCTTAGCAAGATTTGGTCTTCTTGGTAGAGAAGAAATAGGAATAGGAGATGGTATAGCAGCTTCAGCATTCAATTCTTCTTGTAATTTCCTAGTTGCTTCTTCATTCATAGCTTCTTCATTATCAACTTCAGCATTCAACTCAGCTTGTATCTTTCTGGCTGCTTCCTCATTCCTAGCAACTTCAATTGCTCTAATATCTGCCAATGTAAGCTTCTTTTTCTTTGTTTCAATTATCTTACCCTTTCCTTTATCTTATGGATCTATAGCAGGTTGAGAAGCTCTTGGTTGTTCCTCTTCTTGCACTCCTGGAATGCTAACACCCATTGGTTTAGATAAATCATGCAAGATTTCAGCAATGGTTTCATCATCACTTGCTGTATGTATAGGTTTAGGTGTATTAGCTTCCTTTTCTGGTATAACTGTTGAAGGACCAGCTTCTTCTTCATGTAAATTATTTGAAGGACCAGCTTCCTCTTCAAAATCTAACACCCTTGGAGTAATCAATTTCTGCCTGTAGGTTCCTTGTTGAAAAGCAGTACTTTGATCTTCAGTACCTTCATCATCTACTTTGAACCTTAATCCTTTCTTCCTTAGTACTTTCAATATTGACATACTCTTCAGTACCTTGAGGTTCATTCACCTTTTCTTCATGAAATTCAGCATCTTCTTTCAAATTCTCTTCTTCTAACTTCCTCCCCAATTGGACAGAAGAATGCTGTGGAACCTTTTTGCCTTTGGTGGTCTTCTTTAAATGCCTTCGCTTCTTCTTTTCAGCTTTGACCCATAACCTGTGATGTGTAACCAATGGCCATACAAAGTTCTTTAATCTTCTAAACTTAAGCTTCAACTTTTTAATCTGAGTAGCCTGTTTATCAAAAGATTTCTGCAATCTGACCATCGCCCTTGTCAGAGTATGATTATGCAATACTAATCTTTCAGGGGGTATAGGAATATCTCTTCCAGAAGATGATGAGAAAACAGGAACATCTTGTTCTGGTGAGGCCATAGAAGGAGAAGTATGATGGTGGGATGAGGTGGGAGAAACTTCAGTACCTTCATTATCAGCAGTACCTTGGGAAGCAGTACCTTGTGTTGAAGTTTCTTGAGATGCAGCACGTGGAGAGGCAGTACCTTCTCTTTCATTACTAGCTTCAGCCTCATCTCTAATAGCTTGAACAATCTCCATCATTGAAGTAGTCAATGGAGTGTCCCGACCAGTGAATAAATCACTCTTCCTTGCCATAAACGTAAAGATCTTGGCTGGTTGCACCACAACAGGTAGTAGATAAGTAGGCTTAGGTACATCAGTAAGTTGTTTGTTCAGGAACACTTGAATAAACCTTGGATACATCAACCATCTTGAACCATGAGAGATGTGTGAGAGCATTCCATCTAGAATCAGCCTTGAAAAGTTGAAAATTCGATCTGTAGCTAATCCCACTATAGCAGATGCCATGTTAGACCCAAATTGCTCCCATGATGTACTTTTAGCACTAATACAATGAAGTAGTACATGAACTAAATACTTCCATTGAGGACAAAATAAGGGTTTCCTGAATGTTTTTTCAGTTAAGGACCCTTCATAACCAATGTTGCTAAATGTTTCCCAAATTAGTTGCTTATCAAAACTAACAGCCCCTTCTTCATCATCAAATAATAAGTCTTCACGAATAGAGGCTTCAGTAACTTTCACAGTTCTCCCAGCAACTGTTGCTTGAATATACGAGTCATCATTCTCCACATGAACCCTAGCAGTTGCCCAAAATTGTTGAATCCATGGCTCAATGATATCCGGTTCCACTAAAAGTGCATAGCTAATCGGCGACCCAGTGAGAAAATCAATGATATCATGAAAGATCTCATTAGCTTCAGTCTTTTCTAAATTCGCCACCATGTTGTGTTTTGAAACTGTATTACGATTTGCCATTTATGATATATGTTCACAGAAAGTGATATAGCGAATAATATGGGTGAAAGAGAGAGAAATATGGAAAAGATTATATGGTATCAATATGAGAGGGAAATTCAGAGAGTAGTTATTTATAGGTGAGATTTAAAAAATCACAGCCCTTAATAACAAAGTTACCGTTAGTAGTAGTTACCCCTCAATATTACCGTTGGAACAGTACTTTGATATGACACGTGTGCAGTACTTCCAAAAAACAGTACTTTCCAAGCAGTACTTTCATAAAACCAAAAAGAATTACTTTCCCATTCTCCTCTTTTCAATATCAAATACAACAGATAAACATGAATATCCTCCCCTCAAACAATGCATAGGACTATATGTACGCTAAATAGTCCTCCCCTCAAATGTAGCTCAGTAGTTAATCATGTCAATGCTTACCACCAGGTGATTGAATC
This sequence comes from Chrysanthemum seticuspe, assembly GCA_019973895.1. Lineage (NCBI taxonomy): Eukaryota > Viridiplantae > Streptophyta > Magnoliopsida > Asterales > Asteraceae > Chrysanthemum > Chrysanthemum seticuspe. The sequence continues at coordinate 188,192,528 of BPTQ01000007.1, forward strand.
TTGAAACATCAAAGCCTTTGGTGAGTAAGTCAGCTACATTATCATATGTGTGAACCTTGACCACATTAATAAGCATGTGCTCATAACAATCTCTAATGAAATGGTGCCGAATCTGAATATGCTTGGTCTTAGAATGATAAACTGGATTTTTCACAATGCAAATGGTACTCTCATTATCAATATTGATAGGAGTATTCTTGAAATTGAACCCATAGTCCAATAGTTGATTCTGCATCCACAAAACTTGTCCACAACAGCTTGCAGCAGCCACATATTCTGCTTCAGTAGAGGATGTTGCTGCAATAGTTTGTTTCTTGCATTGCCATGAGACTAATCTTCTTCCAAGATATTGGCATCCTCCAGTGGTGGATCTTCTGTCATAATTATCACCTGCATAATCACTATCTGAAAAAGCTTCTAAGTGAAAAGGTGAATCCTTTGGATACCACAACCCTAACTTAGGTTGTTGTTTCAAATAACTGAAAATTCTCTTTATTGCATTCAGATGAGAAACCTTTGGTGAGACTTGATATCTTGCACATAAGCAAACAGCAAACATGATATCAGGCCTAGATGCAGTGAGATACATAAGACAACCAATCATTGATCTGTATAACTTGACTTCAACAGGTTGTCCATCTTCATCTTTTCCCAGTGAGTTGATAGACTTGATAGGTGTAGTTACTGGCTTCATAGCATCAAAATTGAACTTCTTAAATATGTCAGATACATACTTGTCTTGACTGATAAAAATACCCTCCTTTGACTACTTAACTTGAAGTTCCAAAAACAAAGTTAACTCACCCATTGAACTCATTTGAAATTCATTCTGCATCAGCTGCTCAAACTCCTTGACCATGGACTGTTTGGTAGCTCCAAATATGATATCATCAACATACACTTGAACCAACATGATATCCTTTTTGTCTCTCTTGATAAACAAAGTCTTGTCAATGGCTCCTCTCCTGTAACCATGTTGCAATAAGAAAGTAGAGAGCCTCTCATACCAAGCTCTAGGTGCTTGAAATTCATTATGGCTTACATCAAGCCATAAAGAGCCTCTCATTGGGATCTGAGAAAATACCTTCATCTTCAAACTCATCATCAGTATCTTCTAAGCCAGGCATGGTTGGATCATCCAAATCATGCAAAGTGCTGTCAACAGGTGCAGCAGTACTTTGATCGAAAGTACTGTCAACCAAAGTACTGTGAGTGAACTCTGCAGTCTTTGTCTTTTTCTTTGCTTCCTCATAAGCTCTTCTCTGTTCATCATCATAAGAATGTGCTAAAACATCTTGAAAAAACATCTGATTTAGTTCATCTTGAATAGATTGATCCTCAGCAGACAATGAGGATTTTGGTGCATCAGTACTTTTCTTTGGTTCAACAGGTATTGGTTCTTCATCAGGAACAGCATCAGGTCTAATATGGACTCCATGAACAACATACTGTAAATCATCTCCATTGTGTACATGTTGATTTTCTTCCCTAATAGGTACATAGTTCATAGAAGGAGTCAAAACTTCAAGATCAAACATCCAATCAGGACCTTTACCCTTCTGATTGTCTTGATCTTCTAAGAATTCAACATGAAGACAATCTTGAACCTTCTTAGTAACTCTGTTGTACACACTAAAGCCTTTGTTGTTGGTGCAGTACCCTAAAAGATAACCTTCTTTTGACTTGCCATCAAACTTGCCCAAATTATCAATAGTATTAAGAATAGTGAGAGGGCATCCAAAAGGCTTCAAAAATCATATATTGGGTTTAATTCCCATCAGCAACTCATAAGGTGTCTTCATCTGAGGTTTTGTGACTGAGACTCTGTTAAGCACATAGCAAGCAGTACTTACAGCTTCAGCCCAGAATTGAATAGGTAAAAGTGAATCTGCAAGCATAGTTCTGGCTGCTTCAATCAAAGTCCTATTCTTTCTTTCTGCAACACCATTCTGTTGTGGTGTTCTTGCAATGCTGAACTCCCTCTTGATCCCTTTGTTAGCACAAAACTCGTCCATAAGCTTGTTCTTGAATTCAGTTCCATTATCACATATAATACCTCTAACCTTGAGTCTTAGTTGGTTTTCATGTGCTATAATGAGATTATGGATAGCATCAAAAGTATCATCTTTAAATCCTAAGAAAAATACCCAACTGAATCTACTGCAATCATCTGTCACAACCAAGCAGTACTTTTTCTTGTTTAGGCTTGCAATTGCAACAGGTCCAAATAAATCCATATGTAACAGCTCCAATGGTTCTCTAATAGTCCTTTCCTCAAGCTTCTTGCATGAAGCTTTGTGTTGTTTACCCTTCTTGCACGCCAAACAGGAGTGATCATTCCTGTAAGTCTTTGAAGGTAAACCTCTAACTAAATTCCCTTTGACGAGTTTGTTGATATTCTTGAAATTTACATGGCCCAATCTTCTATGCCACTTATGTGCTTCTTCAGATGTTGCTTTTGCCACTAAACATGTAGCTCTCCCAGAAGAGTGAAGACTCTTCATATCCAGACTGTACACATCATTGGTTCTTGGTACTCTAAGTACTACCAAGCTATCATCAACAGGCTTGAACTCAGGGGAAAGGATGAGACATTCTGTGTCAGTGAATAACACAGGATGCTTTTTATCACAGATTTGAGATACTGACAATAAGTTGAACTTGAGCTCCTTCACAAATCTAACATTCTCAAAATCTATTCTTCATGTCTTGATGGTTCCTTTTCTACTTATTCTTCCTCCATTGGGATCATTCCCAAATGAAACTCTTCCTCCATAAATAGATCTAAAATCTGACAGAATCTCCTTGTCTCCTGTCATGCTTCCAGAGCAACCACTATCCATAATAAGATGATCTTTAAGCTCCTCCTCTGGGTTGCCCTGCACAAAGATACAAAAGTTAGTGTCTTTTAGGAACCCAAGCCATTACTGACTTGTGTTCCCCTTGTGGAGTAACATACTCAAATTCTTTGAGTATGTAATCTTCACAGTTTTTGTAGACAGAATCAAGCATTATCTTTTGTTTTAAAACTTGTGGTGGATTTTCAGCAAAACTTTCTTTTTCAACAAAAATATCCTTTTCTTTTACCACAAAACCATCTTTATCAAAAATCTCTGTTTCACCAGTACTTGTTGAAAGTACTGTTTGTTCATCATCAGTACTTTCCTTCTTAACCCATTTAGTTTTAACTTATGGTGTAGAGTCCCTTGATCTAGCTACTTTCTTGGAGTTGAAACGCCTTCTAAATTGATAGTTGTCACAATTCGCAATTTCCGGTCATTTCTCATATTCCACATTCAGCATTTCATAACGATTCGTACATGGTTTTGCATTTTTCATTAAACGTTATTTTCTTATTAAACAAACGTTATCGCGTAAACATTATTTTTGAACATTTGACCCGATACTTCCAAAAATTATTCCAATATATTTTAATACTCATATTAAGATTTTAAAAATGTTATTATTAGTTTACCCAGTGTTTTAAATCTATTTCGTATATAAATTGTTATATTTATATAAATTACGACGGTTTTCTTAAATTCAACCCGATAAATAATTATTCACTCAAATCTTTCAAGAAATGTATTTTTATAACTTTTATGACCTAAATATATTTTATCTTGAACCGTGAAAATTTATTTTTATCTAACGTTACCTTAAATATTCAAATGGGTATACAACTTACTAATATTACTTAACAATACTACAAGTTACAACTTATTTCTACTTAACTATCTTTACTTACACATTTACTTACATCATAAAAATATATATATATATACATATATGTATGTATTATTAAATGAATGATTCACCTAATATATATTGCAAGAGATCTTTCAATTATATATTCTTGCACTCAACCTTTTTTCACATACTCATCCAATAATTCAAGGTGTAAAGTCAAGCTTTCTCTTTTCCTCTTTTCTTCTCCACAAATCCGGCCTCCCCATGGTTTGATGAAGTGATCATCAAAGTTTTTCTTATCAAGTTCTACACAATCTAGATACACTCTTTGTTTAGGTTTTGAAATAAAAACCTAGGGTGTTTAAGCTTAATCCTTGGTTCTAATCACCTCATCATATCAATTGTAAGCATAAAACTTCATCTCTTACTTTTTCATATATATTTCATACATTTCATGAAGCCCTCATGATCATATTTGCATTGTTGTGATTTTATTCATTATCATCCAAGATTATCACCCTTATGTGCTATATAAATATTTTTTAACAAGTATGTACTAGTTAGAAGTTTATAAAAGTGAGTGGTTTGAAAAATGATTTATCAAAGTAAGTTTTGATCTTTTACTAGTAAAGGTTTGATGTGGTTTATGCTTAATTATATGTTATAAGTAGTCACATAAACCTCAAAAATGGTCTTTTTATCTATTATGGTTCGAATAGCATTTTATTTCTAGTAGGATTGGTGATGAGTAGATTAAGGGATTTATGTGGTGAAGTTGTGGTTAAACAAGTAGAAAAATGGTAATTTTAAAATAAGCGCGGAAGCGCTGTCGAAATTTATAATTTTCCGAAAAGTTAGTCATTTTTATAAGTTTTATTAAAGTTTTAGAAAATAGATTTTTAGTTATGAACGTGGCCTTTCGAACGGACTAAAACGGATTTATAACGAAAAATATACGTGGTTTCCAAGTTACGATTTAAAAACTATAATTTTCCGGAAAATATTCATGCAGTCCGAATTTTAACTGACCCAAACAGTGGCCTTAAAATTTCCGTGAAGTCTCCGAAGTTTAAAAATATATTAGTACTCTTCATTACCTTCGCGTGGATATAAAGAACTTGAAAAACGGACTTAAAACGAGTGATTTATGGTTAACCGAACTTTGAGTCAAAAACGTGCTGAAAACACTATTCACAGCTTTAGTAAGCTGTCAGGATTTTAATCAAGGTTTTTGAGGGCCTAAACGGACGTTTCGGGGGAAATGGACGTTAAAAACGAGTTAGTTTTCCTGTGTATATATTACGTCAAATCCGACGTAAACTGATTTTTCAATTACTAAAACCGTTACATATTTTAACTACATTTTTCACCATTAGCTCAAAAGTATTTATTTTCGACATGAAACCGTCACACATTCAAGTAACAATATTTTTATATAACTAGTTTTCATGTAGCATATTGGGTGATACGTTTTCAAAATCATGCATTCACGACAACATATCATAACTCAAGTCATAACATTCATTTTAGGTCGCGGATAGTTTCCGAGTCTCACTTTCGTGCACTTCATTTTGTTAGCATATCCATCACACCAGGTGAGTTTCATAGCCCCTACTTTTAATTGTTTCCATAACTGTTTTGGGGGAGATACATGCTCAAACTATTTTCATTTACTTTCACAAATATTCTAAACATTTACATACTACTGTGAGTTCATACCCCACTTTTACTCGTTTAAATTCTTACAAACTATTTGGGGAAGATACATGCTTAAATACTTGTTTCACTCTTGCGAATACTCAAACCATTTATACAATTGTGTTGCACTATACTTCTTATACACTTTGGACATTATGTGTGGTTTATTGCGATATGTGCCTTAATGTGCAAAACTTGTTTTCAATTATGCTTCAACATACATACTTTAGCAACTGGTTAACTCATGCGGGAGCCGGCAGAGAGGTATTGATAGTACTATCGGGCTGACGCCCCCACCCTTGTGTCCTTGATAGACGAGACCTTGGGTGAATATAATCTGTATTCAAGTTATTCAAGGCAATAACAACAAACAAGTTAGACTTCGTCGTGAGGTTCAGTTGGCTGTGATTCTTTGCATTAAGTTTATGTATATATCGTATGCACCTATGTCCTACTTACAAACAAGATTGACAATCATACTATTTTAGCAGTGGGTTGTAAACACACAGGTTGCAAGTTTTGTATGGGCGGGACTTGGAACTGAGTGGATTTACGATGCCTTTTCTTGCAAACTATTCTATATGACCAAAAACTTAGACTTTGCTACATGAACGCTCTTTAAAAGCTTTACTTGTTAACCAAACTCTATGAACTCACCAACCTTTGTGTTGACACTTTTTAGCATGTTTTATCTCAGGTATCTAAGGCATTCACTTCATGGCATGCATATGGACATTTCATAGAGTCGCGGAGACGACGCGTCGCACTTGGGTTTTATACACTTTAAAAACATCGTTTGGATTGTATCAAACTTATTTCCGCACAAGTTGATTTTCATTTGGGACCTATACTTTGTAAACTCTGATTGTTTTAATAAATCAAACGATGTGTTTTCCAAACGACACTTTAGGTCGTTCGATATAACTGTGACTTTGATGCTATGACCGTCATCCCCCAAGGTATTCCATTCCGCTGCAAAACAGGTAATTTGGGGGTGTGACAGATTGGTACCAGAGCTTCGGTTATAGAGAACTAGGTTGCATCATTGACCCTAGACTATAACCACCTCATCATAGCATCTCATCATATCATTATAAGTGCACGTTCTTTATACATGCGGACTTATGACTCAACACCAAACATCATATGAGTCGATTAGTCCAAGCATTGCATAGTTACTCCTAAATTATACATAGCCTGATCACCTATGTCTAATTCAGGAAGAATCATGCAATGAAGGGAGTAGTAGTCTCATATGTGTAAGCAATTCTGTAATCAAGCCAAATTTTTAAAAGATTTTCTTCAAACCACTTGTTTCCAGTTTGATCCGAGTGACAGTTCTTGTTTGATGAGTTGCAAAGATCGAGCTAGAAACAAGTTGTTACCTAAACCGATTTAGCCTAATCGTATGACAGTTCTTGTTTGATGAGTTGTGGGATTAAGCAAAAATCGGTTACCTAAAAGTCTTTTGGAAATTTTGCTTGAGAATGGGAAAGCTTGTCTTATCGAGCCTAATCATAAGAAAGCATGTATTTAGGACGGGAACTTCTCACGATAGCACGGGAACGTATCTTGTTGGGCGGGTAACTCATATGCATGAGCATTGACATAATCATATAGACCATACATGAGCATAAACTTTTCGAAACCTTGTCGCGTTTTGGGCCATAGTATCATTAATCGAATCGCGAGGACGCGATTCCTCTAACAAGAGAAGAATGTCACAATTCGCAATTTCCGGTCATTTCTCATATTCCACATTCAGCATTTCATAACGATTCGTACATGGTTTTGCATTTTTCATTAAACGTTATTTTCTTATTAAACAAACGTTATCGCGTAAACATTATTTTTGAACATTTGACCCGATACTTCCAAAAATTATTCCAATATATTTTAATACTCATATTAAGATTTTAAAAATGTTATTATTAGTTTACCCAGTGTTTTAAATCTATTTCGTATATAAATTGTTATATTTATATAAATTACGACGGTTTTCTTAAATTCAACCCGATAAATAATTATTCACTCAAATCTTTCAAGAAATGTATTTTTATAACTTTTATGACCTAAATATATTTTATCTTGAACCGTGAAAATTTATTTTTATCTAACGTTACCTTAAATATTCAAATGGGTATACAACTTACTAATATTACTTAACAATACTACAAGTTACAACTTATTTCTACTTAACTATCTTTACTTACACATTTACTTACATCATAAAAATATATATATATACATATATGTATGTATTATTAAATGAATGATTCACCTAATATATATTGCAAGAGATCTTTCAATTATATATTCTTGCACTCAACCTTTTTTCACATACTCATCCAATAATTCAAGGTGTAAAGTCAAGCTTTCTCTTTTCCTCTTTTCTTCTCCACAAATCCGGCCTCCCCATGGTTTGATGAAGTGATCATCAAAGTTTTTCTTATCAAGTTCTACACAATCTAGATACACTCTTTGTTTAGGTTTTGAAATAAAAACCTAGGGTGTTTAAGCTTAATCCTTGGTTCTAATCACCTCATCATATCAATTGTAAGCATAAAACTTCATCTCTTACTTTTTCATATATATTTCATACATTTCATGAAGCCCTCATGATCATATTTGCATTGTTGTGATTTTATTCATTATCATCCAAGATTATCACCCTTATGTGCTATATAAATATTTTTTAACAAGTATGTACTAGTTAGAAGTTTATAAAAGTGAGTGGTTTGAAAAATGATTTATCAAAGTAAGTTTTGATCTTTTACTAGTAAAGGTTTGATGTGGTTTATGCTTAATTATATGTTATAAGTAGTCACATAAACCTCAAAAATGGTCTTTTTATCTATTATGGTTCGAATAGCATTTTATTTCTAGTAGGATTGGTGATGAGTAGATTAAGGGATTTATGTGGTGAAGTTGTGGTTAAACAAGTAGAAAAATGGTAATTTTAAAATAAGCGCGGAAGCGCTGTCGAAATTTATAATTTTCCGAAAAGTTAGTCATTTTTATAAGTTTTATTAAAGTTTTAGAAAATAGATTTTTAGTTATGAACGTGGCCTTTCGAACGGACTAAAACGGATTTATAACGAAAAATATACGTGGTTTCCAAGTTACGATTTAAAAACTATAATTTTCCGGAAAATATTCATGCAGTCCGAATTTTAACTGACCCAAACAGTGGCCTTAAAATTTCCGTGAAGCCTCCGAAGTTTAAAAATATATTAGTACTCTTCATTACCTTCGCGTGGATATAAAGAACTTGAAAAACGGACTTAAAACGAGTGATTTATGGTTAACCGAACTTTGAGTCAAAAACGTGCTGAAAACACTATTCACAGCTTTAGTAAGCTGTCAGGATTTTAATCAAGGTTTTTGAGGGCCTAAACGGACGTTTCGGGGGAAATGGACGTTAAAAACGAGTTAGTTTTCCTGTGTATATATTACGTCAAATCCGACGTAAACTGATTTTTCAATTACTAAAACCGTTACATATTTTAACTACATTTTTCACCATTAGCTCAAAAGTATTTATTTTCGACATGAAACCGTCACACATTCAAGTAACAATATTTTTATATAACTAGTTTTCATGTAGCATATTGGGTGATACGTTTTCAAAATCATGCATTCACGACAACATATCATAACTCAAGTCATAACATTCATTTTAGGTCGCGGATAGTTTCCGAGTCTCACTTTCGTGCACTTCATTTTGTTAGCATATCCATCACACCAGGTGAGTTTCATAGCCCCTACTTTTAATTGTTTCCATAACTGTTTTGGGGGAGATACATGCTCAAACTATTTTCATTTACTTTCACAAATATTCTAAACATTTACATACTACTGTGAGTTCATACCCCACTTTTACTCGTTTAAATTCTTACAAACTATTTGGGGAAGATACATGCTTAAATACTTGTTTCACTCTTGCGAATACTCAAACCATTTATACAATTGTGTTGCACTATACTTCTTATACACTTTGGACATTATGTGTGGTTTATTGCGATATGTGCCTTAATGTGCAAAACTTGTTTTCAATTATGCTTCAACATACATACTTTAGCAACTGGTTAACTCCTGCGGGAGCCGGCAGAGAGGTATTGATAGTACTATCGGGCTGACGCCCCCACCCTTGTGTCCTTGATAGACGAGACCTTGGGTGAATATAATCTGTATTCAAGTTATTCAAGGCAATAACAACAAACAAGTTAGACTTCGTCGTGAGGTTCAGTTGGCTGTGATTCTTTGCATTAAGTTTATGTATATATCGTATGCACCTATGTCCTACTTACAAACAAGATTGACAATCATACTATTTTAGCAGTGGGTTGTAAACACACAGGTTGCAAGTTTTGTATGGGCGGGACTTGGAACTGAGTGGATTTACGATGCCTTTGCTTGCAAACTATTCTATATGACCAAAAACTTAGACTTTGCTACATGAACGCTCTTTAAAAGCTTTACTTGTTAACCAAACTCTATGAACTCACCAACCTTTGTGTTGACACTTTTTAGCATGTTTTATCTCAGGTATCTAAGGCATTCACTTCATGGCATGCATATGGACATTTCATAGAGTCGCGGAGACGACGCGTCGCACTTGGGTTTTATACACTTTAAAAACATCGTTTGGATTGTATCAAACTTATTTCCGCACAAGTTGATTTTCATTTGGGACCTATACTTTGTAAACTCTGATTGTTTTAATAAATCAAACGATGTGTTTTCCAAACGACACTTTAGGTCGTTCGATATAACTGTGACTTTGATGCTATGACCGTCATCCCCCAAGGTATTCCATTCCGCTGCAAAACAGGTAATTTTGGGGTGTGACAATAGTAATTAGATCTCCTAAGGCTCCTATTCCAAGAGGTGTTTGGTGAAAACTAAGCAGTACTTTGAGAAAGTACTGTATTTTGCTTAACAGTACCTTGGAAGGTGTTTGAAGGTACTGGAGGTTTTGAAAAAGGTCTTATCTAGTGAGGGTGCCTGTAGTCTGGTGAGAAATTTATATGGTTAACCCTATGTGAATGATTCCAAGCTGGTCTAGACTCCCTTGGTTTTTTGTTGACAGTTCTGTTCTTGGGGAACTTACTTAGGTATTCTGAATGTAAGTCACAGTGCTTAATCAAATGATCAGGAATAAAACAAACGAAACAGAGTTTTTGTTCTGTAATCCCAAGATTTCTTCTTCTATGTGTATTACCAAACCTATCCTGATTTCTAGGTGAATGATTAAAACTATTTTGACCAAAATTATCCCAAAAAGGTTTAGCATGATTGTGAAAAGGTTTTCTTAAAGGTACTGCTGAAGGTGTAGCAGTACTTTAAGGTGTAGCAGTACTTTGAGGTGAAAGTACTGCTTGACTTTTAGCATTATCTACCTTAGGTGTCTCAACTGTTTCCTGTTGGGTTTCAGACCTAGATTGACCAATAAGCTTCTTTCTAAATTCTAGGTTGTCTACACCAAAACGAGAAACATCAGGTCTTATGGGTTGATGACTACCAGTGGGATGTGGGACATCATGATAACCCTTGTCTTTCTTATATTCTGGAGGTGGTTCACTAAATGATTCCTCATTACTAGATGTGTCAACATAGTTAATAAGCTCATTATCACTAGTGGTTATATCCTCAAAATCAAGGTCATCCTTATCACTAGGTGGGTTTTCTTCTACACTACTGAAATCCATACCAAAACCTAGACCAGTCCTATTGTAAGCTCTTCTTTGTTTTTGAACATAAGAAACATGAGAAAGACAAGATTCTTTCCAGGCATCAAACTTTTCTAACAATTCATCTCTTTCCTTAGTTAGTTTCTCAATTTCAGAAATCTTACAATTTAACTTCCATTCACATAATTTTAACTGATAATCCTGTTGTTCATACTTTTCTGCCCAAGCCATTTCATTATTTTCATGTGTTATAATTTTGGCTTCCATAGACTCTAAGGTTATTTGATAACCTGCTACCTCAGACCTAGCTTTTATACAGTTATCTCTTTCACTCACATAACTATTAAGTACTTTTTGATAAAAGTCATGTCAGTTTGAGCATACCTCAGAGATAGGGGTTGAGCTTGGTGAAGTAGCCATCATAGCAAGTAGAACAGGATCATCTTCCCTCTCCATGCTCCAGTCAAAGCTTCCATAACCATCTTTAGAATCCATAGTAGCATGTCCAGGTTCCTCATCGAAAGTTGTGCTCCAGTCAAACTCTTCCACAGAATCCTCCACAGCGACCATACAGTAGGTTACTAGTTCATCATCAAACTCAGCACTCCAGTCAACCTCTGATAAATTCTCTTGAGCAACCAAAGCTTTTGTTTTTGTAATAGGAATTTCTTTGAGCTCTAGCTTTGGTTTCTCAGTCATCCTGTTTGCTTGATATTTAGCAAACCTGCACTCCCTTGCAAAGTGTCCAGTCTTTTGACAATTTAACCATTCAATCTTGGATTTGTCAAAAGTGATTCCCTGTTTTGGCTTGAAGTCAATGCCTCTTCCCGTCTTCTTCATAAACTTCTTTATCCTTGCAGTGATCATAGCAACTTGCCACCTGATATCAATTTCTTCAAGAGCATCCTCTTCAATCTGTGAGAGATCTTCTTCATAAGTGACAGGTAACGAAGCTGGCTGTGCAAAGAAAGAGCATACAACTTCATCTGAGTGGATGGTTGGTGGGGCTTGCTGAGCAAAGGTGAGGGTAGAATAGGAAACAGTACTTTGAGAAACAGTACTTTGAGTAGGAGAAGTAGTACTTTTGGTGGAAGTACTGCCCCTCTTTTCAGATGACAAAAAGGCTATACTATGAGACTTTGAACTAGTTTGGCCATTCATCTCATGCTCATACACCTTCAGATGATTGTAGAGATCATCAAAGTCCATAACATCCAAACTAGGTTGTCCTCTGATCATTGTAGCAATCACATGCCATGTCGATGGCAGACTCTTTAAGAACTTGAGATTAGCATCTTCAACTGAAACCTCTGCTTTGTATAACTCCAGCATACTGAGAAGATTTTAGAATCTGTCATAAGCAGCATCAAGGCCTTCTCTTTCTCCAACAGTGAATGTTTCAAATTGCTGCTTCAACAGATTTCTATGCATCTTTTTGGAAGCATCATTGCCTCCAAACCTTGTCTTGAGAGCAGCCCAGAGTTGCTTTGCATCTTTAGCATCATGAAATTTGAGTAGATGACCATCTGGAATAGCAGACAAGAGTATGTTGAGAGCCTTCTCTTGATTCCTTATTGTTGCTGCTGGTAAGACTGCTTTAGGTGCTTTGGGTTGGCCAGGAACATCAATAGGTTCTGGAACGACTTCATTACCATTGACAATTACAATCCACAGTGCATGATCTGTAATTGCAATGCACTGCCTCATCTTCATGCTCCATAGGTCGTATTCTCCCTTCTTAATGATAGGTATTCTGAGTGAGGTGATGGAAGGTGGTGGAACAGCATCAGTCGACATCTTTAGGTTTTTGTTATGTAACCAGTTTTTAGGGTTTCTTCTTAGTCAGAGTTTCCACACAAGCTCTGATACCACTTGTTGGATCGATGTACTCTAACCAAACTAACTTAAATAGCTTGTTAAGGGTTTAATAACTTCGGATAAATCCTAAGTAATTAACAATGAAATACTGAGTAATCTTTATTAAGTACGCGGAATATACTTAACAAATCTAAGAAGAATATAACTTTAACTTTTATTAATAACTCTAAATCTGCTTGTTATGCAGACTCTTTAACAACTCTAAAACTCTAATAATAATCGTACTTTAGGATTCTAAAACATATATCTAAAACTCGTACTTCTAATGCCAATCTAGAGGTCCTTTTATAGGCTCAAGGATAACCCTAGTCGGTTTTCAATTTGTATCCTTGTACGACAAGTAATATAAACAAAGAATATTCTATAATAACAAAGCTTTCCATAAACGAATATAACAGTTCTTTAGCTTTGCAGTACTTTGATTTCGACAGCAGTACTTTGACTTCTTCTTTAGCAGTACTTTGACTTTTTCCAGTACTTTGTCAATCTTCAGTACTTTAACATTCTTCAGCACTTTCATATCCCAACAATGTAATTTGGCAAAACCCTACTGGACAGATAGTTAGCGTAATCAGCATACCATGGCTCAAATTCCTTAATGGCCATTAGTCGCTCCTTAGGAAAAGAGTCGCGAATCTCTGTATGGTCCAACTTCTCAAGATCAGGGTTTTCCAAACGTGATTGTTAGGTCACTAGTTTTACAACACAAGCATCAATACAAGAAATAGAGAAGAGAAGAGATTGGTTGAACACGTTAAACACACGCACACGTATCGATCTTAGACGGTTATGCGTAAGGTGTAAAGAGAGTGAATAAAATGAACAACCAACCCTCAAGTAAGGGTTATTACATAGTATTTATAGGAGGGAAGCTAGGGCAACACTTCCTAGTCCCTTCCTTTCTCCTATGGGCTTTGGCCTAAGCTCATGGGCCTTCTACATAAGCTTAAGGCTAATAACAAACATAAAGGCCATAATTGAGCTAACTATTACATATGAATTACTAACACTTGATTTAGGTTTAGGAGTGATTCCAACAATCTCCCCCTAAGTGTTGGTGATGAATGAATATGAACGGTGAAGGCGTTGATGTAATAGTAGCTTTGACGTCTTCTGACATTCTCCTTTCTTGTGAGAAGAATTGCCTTCATTTGAACAATCTCCCCATTGTAGAGAAATTGTCTTCTTTAAACAGTTTTGCTTTGACGTCATCTTTAACTTTGTTCTTTGATCATTGTTCTTTGTGATGGTAGTGATAGTATGTTGTTGTTGTCTGCATCAAGTCTGCCTCAGGTCTGCTTTGCTGCTCCAGTGTCTTCACGTCATTCTTCAACATGCTCACACGCTCTTTGACGTTGGATTTCAGCACTGATGAAGTTCTTTAAGTCTTTAACTTTGTAGATTCTTTGATTTGACGAAGAATCATTCTGACTTTTGTGTTGCTTTAAGATAGAACTTCCATTAGTGATGATGTTGGCGTGAGCATGAGAAGAATCTACACGATCATTCCGCTCCAGAGCTTCCATAAGAAGAAAACATGAAAACGGTTAGTAATAAGCGGATTCCGGCACTTACAAGTTTGAACTTCGAGAGTGTTAACAGCATAGTGTGAAAACACAACTCTAATTCTCACAAAGGCCGTTCCTGAACTGGAGTCCCACAAGTGAGATAACGCGATGTACCGAAGTACACCTACAGTTTAGATGAGTCGCTAAGGTACACCGAAGCATCACCTCACGACTGTAGACCGTTTGAGACACACTAAGCGTAATCCACAGGGAGTTACCGAAGTGACCTGCTGTCAGGGCTGTTTGATGTTGACCCTGGCAGGAGTTTCCATTCAATCACTGAGGATCACAGATGTGAACCTCTCATAAATGTTCTCGACAGATTGCTAAGATCTGTGAAGGACTCGATAACGTACCACTGATGTTCTTATTGTTGAACATTAAGTGATGAAATGTCAAGTGTACCTAAGAGATCTTTTGATGAATCTCGTGGCTCTAGACTCAATAGTGCGTTTTGGTTTTTCCTGAGCGGAGACTAGGGAGAGGGTCTCCTTCTTCAATACCAGCGATCTCTAAGAGAAAGCCAATAGTTTACGTAGGGTTCCCTGTGAGAATGAAACAAGCTTCTTTTGAGAGAAACTTGAGTGGCCAAGAAGGTTTAGTGCATGCGTCACTGGGTCCATGACGACTTTTAATCTTCAATACCGGCGTCACTAAGTGACAACCAGTAGCATATGAATTGAACCCGGTGTCTGCCCTAAGTTGAATAATTTGGAGGGCTATTTCTTTTCACCCTTTTCTTTGCATTTCTTTTTAATTCTTCAACTCCTTCTTTCTCCGATTCTCATTTTCTCCTTTTTATAATCATACCTAAGGACTTCTAAGTACTAACTATTTGTCCTTGGATAGATCCCTCCGGCTCTGGCGGATCATAGGACTGTTATTCCTAACCTTAGTCACCTTATAACTCCATGACTAACCTATGTTGCCATAAAACCAATTTTCAAGAAAATCTCTCACAGTGGTTATGATTGTAAAACACTTTGTACCACTGAAAGAGTTTGATCTTTTGCAGAAATACTCCCCCTCCACATGTGCTTAAGAGTTTTTACGGAAATCTGCACAGTGAGGAAAGAGCGCGCACTTTATGAATTGATCAACTCAAGATAGACAGTCCCCTGCGAGACACGGTTACGTTGCATAGTTAAAGAGTTACATTGTCAGCTTTTAGGTGACAACTAGCTCTAATAACTACCTTGAAGGTGTAGACAAACCTCGAAAGGTTTTCAAACCCGTCAGAGTTCATGTCTACCAAGAGTTTCTCGAATGGTACATTCTATTCGGACAAGTCCTTTGTGAGACACGTTTACAACACTAGCGAACTAGATTGAAATTATTACCCGTCCCGGACAAGTCTTTTCGAGTTACTAACAGTTAAGTATCGTCAATTCGTTGGTTAAGTCTATAGCACAAAGATTCATTTGCATTTACACAACATATTTCTTATCACATAATTTTTCTCCCCCTCAAAAATGGCATATAAAATGTTATTTTTGAAAAGTTGAGAATAAATATGACCATTTTGAGTGTTGCGGGAAGATGACCACTGTGAACAATTTGTGAACAAAGTTTTAATTCAAATACTCCCCCTCAACAATTGGTATAAACGGTTGAGGTTTTGAAAATCATACGGGGAAGTACTTGTTCTTTTGAGAAAAACCTTGAAGAATGAAAGGTTTGATAGGTTTTACTCAAAAGTAAGAAGCTTTCGCTCCTTTTATAAGGATTGTGGCACTGAAGCGTACCACAGGGTCCTTTCTTGACAATTACGGGTTGTACACTGTTATGTGTACACAAGCCATTTTCATAATTAAATCACACATCCAAAATATTATGAAATAGAAGCAGTTCAAGGGGTACCAGGAAGTCCATCAATGTTACCAGGAATGCGAACTGGGCGTTGATAGCCGGCGAGAGCAATCCTGTGACGACCGCCTACAAAGCTCTCCAGAGTTCTGAACTGGTCCCGTCGATACAACCTTTCATCAATCTTTCTGATGATCCTCCTCACATCCCGTCTTTCCTTGGAATTCCATCGCTTTTGTGACCCAATGCCTTCATGAATATCCTTTAACCTATAAGCCAATCCGTCCCTAACCTTCTTCAATGTGTGATCCCCAAACTTGTGAAGATCCTTACACGCCATCAAGCAGTTGCGATGTGTTTCACTAATGTAAACCACTCCGAATGGTTGGCTGATGAGTGTGTATTGTGAAAGCTGGTTAATGTCGGGAAGATCTAGCTGAGGTGGAGTGAAGTTGACACGGGTCTGATATGATTCAACTGCAAGCTGGAGATCTTCTACACGTTCTTTGATGACTATGCTTCTGATGAAGATAAGCAAGGACTTGATGAATTCACGTTGTACTTCAGTTGAAAATTGTCTCATGCGACCCTGTACTTTGGCAAGGTACATGTCTTCAATGTCATTGATAGACAAATTCTCAAAGTCCGCTACAGAGAATGCATAATCCCTTTCGTCTTGCCTTTTGACCACAATATTCTTGAGGAAAGTGTAGTCCCATTTAGACGAAAGATCAACGTGTTTGATGGCAACAATACTCTTAGTACTGAACACTTCATGTTGAGACTTCTGAACCTGGCAGCTTCTGTAGTAGATTCTTCGGCGTTCTGGCCAATGGTGAATCCCATACAGTGCATCACGGTCATACTCTGCCACATTGTTGGAGAACATGTGTTTAGCTCTTTCCTCGATGGCTATGCAGTTAGAGTATATGGCTGCCGGGAATGGAAGTGTCAGAGATGTAGCGTATTTCCTTGAACCATCGCCACCGTGTAAAATAAATTCTAGGTCTTTGTTGAAGAAATATCGGAATGGAATCCTAGGCTGATCTGGTTGGCCAATTGTTGGTAGAGGTTTTGACCAGTCGGTGTAATATGGAGGGTGGTCCCGTTTGGTGAAGTGGATGTTTGCTTCTGGGTTGAGCCAATCCATGTTGTTAGACATGGCTCGTGCTATATTATCGAGGTGATACTCAACTTCAATAGCACTTTCCGAGCTGTCTTTGAGAAGTTGAAATGCTTCATTCTTGATTCGCTTCAACTCGGATTTCGTCATCTTCTTCACACGGAATTTTTCTTGCAGTAACTTCGCATGCTCCAATGTACTACATTCTGGAACCTCTTGACCTTCAGCTGGGTAAGGAGTGGAATCAACAAGCTTTGAAAACCATTCAAATTCAGTATCATCCTCGTCTAGCCATGATAAGACGTCAGTCATAGGCGCCTTCTTCTTCATCTTCTTTGGCTTAGAGGAGGATTCTGGTTTCTTGGCTGTGTCAGGAGAGATGGGTTGTTGTTGGGGCTCATGGAATTCCTCTTTGTCACCACCCGTATACTTAAAGTGATCACCGGTTTTCTGAGTCTCGGGTGGTAATTCAGAAGAATCCTGATGTTTTTCAGTAGAAGAGCGAGGAGGAGACCTTTGTTGAGCTGGAGTCCGTTGGGGTGAAGGTTGCATAGAAGATGATTCACCAGACTTCTTCGGCCGTTTGGGCTCGTTGTCCTTATCCTTATCCTTGTCATCATCGTCTCTTGGACATTTGAGCTACCAGCCGGTCAACTAACTCAGCATCTGAGAAGATTATGGGATCAACTGGATTGATGTTCACGTGCATTGGTGTTGATTTCATAGTCTGCATGGCCAGATGAAGTAGATTCGGATAGAGTTGTTTGGTGAATAACTCCTTTGTAACTTTAGGAACAAAGTCAAGAAGGTAATTGTGAGTGTAACCTTTGATCATTTCATCCATTTTCCCTTGAAGATCATCTTTCATGAGCTTCTGAACATACTCCCTTTCAACTTTCATCTCGTCATTCTCATCATGAAGATACTGTAACTGATCAGCGTAGAAATTCATTTTCTTGTAGAGCACGTCCTTCTTTCTGATCTATTTGACAGCTTTAACGATTCGTGTCTTAGCTTGAGAAATCCAAGAGGCAGTTGGCTTCTGTGACAACTCGTACTTTCAGGTCATTTCTCAAAACAATTCATGCTTCACTATTTCATCGTTTATCGTAAACTAGGTTTACGAGTTTCAAATTCGCGTAACCTTAATGGTTTAGCTGCGAATTCATGATCATATCATCACGGACATTTCTTATAGACTAGGTTTAGTCTACATTTCATTAACATCATTTCCATCATGTTAGTTCATTCATGAATTTGCATTTCACATTAAACGCGTAAATTTCATATTAAATAAACGCTATCGCGTAAGTTATTATTTTGAACGTTTAATCCGAT
Organism: Chrysanthemum seticuspe; assembly: GCA_019973895.1. Lineage (NCBI taxonomy): Eukaryota > Viridiplantae > Streptophyta > Magnoliopsida > Asterales > Asteraceae > Chrysanthemum > Chrysanthemum seticuspe. The sequence goes on from BPTQ01000007.1 coordinate 188,211,322, forward strand.
ACTTCCAAAAACTATCCCGACATATTTTTATACTTACTTTTAGTTTATAAAAATAATATTCTGAGTTTACCCAGTGTTTTAAATTTATTTTGTATATAAATTGTTAAATTTATATTATTACGACGGTTTTCTTAAAAACTACACGATAATTACCATATCACTCAAATTTTACAAGAAATGTATTTTTACAATTTATATGACCTCAATACATTTTACTTGGATCCATTAAAATTTATTTTTAGCTAACACTACCTTAAATGCATAAATGTATACTCAAGTTACAACTTAGGTTTATTTAACTTTACTTTACTTCACTTATATATACACAATAATTAAAATAAAAAATATATATATATATATATTTGTATTATATTACCCCCCCCCCCCAAAAAAACCGGCCAAGGGGGGGATGAGTCATCTAAGTTGGTAGATTTTCTTACAAAGTGTAGATTTACACTCAAACATATCTTACACTTCAATCACAATAATTTACACACACTCATTCACAATTATTCAAGTTTTCTTCTCTCTTTTTCTCTCCCAAAAACTGGCCAACCATAAGGGTGAAGAAGAGTTCATCAAAAAATTTCAAGTAAAGTTTTACACAATCTAGTTACACTCTTATCATAGGTTTTGAAATAAAAACCTAGGGTGTTTAAGTTAAATCCCTTGTTCTAGTCACCTCATCAAGTAAACTAGTAAGCATATCATATTCATTTTCATCTTTCATACTTATTTCATATTCATTTCATTGTATTTGAGCAAAACATGCAAGACTTATGGATGTTTATACACTTTTTACATTGTTTTTAAGAGTTACATATATATAAGTCATCCTATAATTATCCCTTGTAATATATCACTCTTGGTGATGTCTAGGAACCCATGACACCCTAAGAAGGTGTATGGTAGGATTAGAATAGCTTCGGAGTTGTTTTGAATGGAATGGAATAGGTTTAGCACGAGAAAAACTCATTTCGACAAGTCTTAAAAAGGGTCTGTCTTTATTTTGTAAATCTGGAAAATCCGACAGTAGACATAAATTTTTGGCCTAGATATTTAGAAAATATACTTTAAAACGAAACCGTGGCCGCTTGAACGGATTAAAACGGAGCTATAACGAAGAAGATATGAATTTTTCAAGTTTGACGACGAAATATTTATATATCCTGAAATTTCAGCATGTTAATTCTAGTTTGTACGAGTCAAAAACGAGTCTTTAGCGTTATAAATTATTTCGACTTATCAAAAATATATTAGTATACTTTGATACGAAGCTAAGGACGTATAATACGTAGAAAACGGATTTGTAGAACTTAAACTATACACGTTTACACAAAATTGCCGTAACTTTATTATTTAAGAAAAACTATATTATTTCTATTAGACAAGTGTTACGGTAAACAAGTGACCATATTGAAGGCTATTTTTAACGTTGACGTAGAACTTTTTTGTAAACAGATGTCTTCTAACAAAAGTGAGATCACCAAGCATATTTTCCAAAATGACCAACCGTTTGTATAGCGGAGTTGTAATGAATTAACTACGGTTGCTTAAACTTTGCCGAAATTCACTTTTAAACTACATTTTGGACAAAATCACCATATTTAACCTATATTTTTCTCTATGAACGAGACCTCTAGGATAAAAACTTAAATGCCAAAACTTTGAGATTATGATACAAGCTTCCCAAAACCGTTGAGTTCGTTTCCTAACGCTCGACGTACACCATTTTACGACTAGCTTTTCGAGGCCATTTTAGTCGCTTTCATGAAATTTCCAACGACATTATTTTACGACGAAAAGTTATAATTTCACAATAAATCATAAAGAAACTATTGTAGGATGACATTTTGACGTAAATACTTGCAAAGTAATTTAAGAATGGTCAAGACGTCAAAAGAGTATTTTTCGACGAAGAGTATTATTTTCAAAACTCACAAGTGGTATAAATAACATACGAATTGCATGCATAACATTACATCATAACTCATTACGTATCATATCATTCATAATAGGTCAAGATTAAAGAATCACGCTTCATTTCAGTGTACTCACTCTTGTCATCGTATCAATTCATCAAGTGAGTTTTCATAGCCCCGTCGTACATATTTATAATTATTTTCAAACCTACGGGGGAGAATACATTGCACATCATTTTTATTACGATACCAAGTATATCAAATTCATTTACATTGCTTAAGTTACCACATGCCAATTGAATGTCCCCATTTTATTACATGAACCGTTAATTTCCTAGAAGCGAGGGTGAGTGGATAGATCTATCGAGGGTGACTCCTCCATCCGGGTTGGTGGATCCCAACTAGTCAGACGGATGCATTTCATTTAATAACATTATTTGAGTTGTTTGGCAAACACTCTGTTGGGGCGAACATCATGAACAGTCTAGTTTCGGTGTCATGGACTTATAGCAATTGTAACATTTTTATGTGGCATATTTGTCATACAGGGTCTATACTTGCGTAGTCGTATAAAACATTTTCATAAACCTATGATTTCTCACCAACATTATTGTTGACCGTTTTAGCAATGTATTTTCAGGTAACTAAGGCAATCGCATCATAGCATGAATAAGGAACCTTCATAGAGTCGCGGCGTCGACGCGTCTCACTGTATATTATGGCAAATTTAAAAACATCGTTTGGTTTGTAATGAACATATTTCCGCAAACTTTATCAACTTTTGGGACCTATTTTGTAACTCTGAATGCTTTAATTAAATATCAAACGATGTGTTTTTAAACGACACTTTAGGTCGTTCAATATAACTGTGATTGTGGTGCTATGACAGTCAATCCCCAGGAATTCCATTCCGCTGCAAAACAGGTAATTTGGGGGTGTGACAGCTTCTTCACTGATTTGGATGTGGATCTTGTTATTCTTTTTGATGGTGGTGGTGAGGAGTGAGAAGATGAGTCTGATGATGATGAGATGTGAGGAGATTCAGGGTCCTTAGGAGGTTTAGACGTTTTCTCCTTAGACCGTACGGGACTGTCAAGAAGAAACTTTTCATAATCAACATCTTCATCATTTCCGGACTTAGCTTCTTCATCAGCTTTATCTTTCTCAGACTTCTCAGTATCTGGTTCCTCAATGTCATACTTAATAGACTCCTCCTGTTGCTTTTGTTGTTGCTCAAGAGTGGTAACACCAGTTCCCTTATCGGGTTGATTAACCGCATCAGGATCTGGTGTAGGTTGAACTTCACCACTTGACCCTCCGGGGCCACCCATTTGATCTTTGGCAAATTCCTCCGCAACGTGTTGGAGCCTAACAAGTTTGAACTTCCTCCTGTAATCAGTTTCCAGTGGCTCTTCTTCTGAGCTTTCCTCTTCATAAGGCACAAGTACTGGAGACTTCCCTTTTCCTTGGATAGCTGGTGGACTCGGAGGTTTTGCTACTAAAGGAGGTGCTTCGGTTGCAGATTCAGAGTAGAAGACCTCTTCGTCCGATTGTGTATCTTCAGAGCTTTCGTCCACTAGCTTTATTTATGGTTCAAGCTTTGGAATGGGAATAGGACCAGATTCCTTAGAAGGAACAGTCTTTTTACGAGGAGGATTCCTCTTGGGGAACTTCCTCTGACTCTCAGTGCTTGCAGCACTCCCTGCATTGCCTCTTCTGGTTCTCCGTGTAGGTATCCCAGAAGGTTTCTCATCAAGATGACCAACTTTGCCTTCTTTCACTGCTACCAGATACCTTTTGTATGTCTCGATCTTTTTGATTTCGTTTGACAGAAGGTGATCAGGTAATACAGCACCCTGTTTCTTTGTTGACGATTCCTTGATTCTGACAGTTAAAATAGGCTCAGTCAACATGTCATGATTGTCGGGGTCATTGATCCTCTTGGGAATATCGGGATGAAGTCCAAGTGCTCTCTGGATCAACAGTTTAGTGTATCTGACATAGGGAATCTTTGAGCCAAGCTTTTTGAGAAATAACATCATGTCATCCCATATCAGAGCTTCAAGCTCGATGTGCTTCATGTTGATTAATGACCAAAAAATTTGCAGTTCTATGAGCTTGGGATGCTCATAGCCGCTATCACGACCAGAGACAGATTTGGTAATGATGATGTAGACAGTTCTCAACGGTTGAGGAATGTTCTTAAGCTCCACATGAGAATGCTTAGTGATAATTCCTGAAGCTTCATCATAGCCAATATCAATCAAGAATTGCAAAACTGTCTCTTCAGCAGGTGTGGCATAGAAGTCGGTTGGCTCGATGTCAGGGATGAGAAGAACAGCCCGTAAGTCTGCATGTGTGATGGTGACTTGTTTGTGATTGAGCGTCACTGTCACTGCACTTTGACCTTTGATCCTCTGCATTGAATTCCAGAACTGTTGAATGTAGATCTCCGGTACTGTAGCAGAATGTGAGAGCATGTTCTGGTAGGGATGATTCTTGAGAATATCCATAGCAATCAAACAGGAAGATTCAGAGCAGGTGAGGGTTTCAAAGTCAACCCGAAGGTTGTTCTTTCCAATCTTCCTCGGATAGCCATTAGGGAAGATATCGGCCATTGTGAGAACATCTGGTGCATCCACATTCATTTGAGCAGCCATGTCTTGATCTGAAATAACATTAGCCAAAAGAACCAACATATCGAAAGACAATGTTAGTCAACAGAAGGTTTTATTGTCTAATTATTGAATGTACAATGTCAATGATTGTTACGAGTCCAAAGTCACTTGTTTGTCCAATAGTCCAATGATGTTGTGATAAGTTTCGTGAGTTAGTTAACTTTAAGTTTTAAAGTTTATGTTATCACTTATTTAACACAACATATTAAACGTTTAAGTTTATTAGTGATATTATTGGTTTCGTGACGTTATGATTTATTTATTTACAAGTTTGCACGTGTAACAGTTCATAATGAAGGTTAGGTCAAGGCTTATGCGTAGAAATGGTAGCTTATGCGTAAACAGGAGAAGTATACGCGTAGACGTAAGCTTATGCGTAGGATCCTTACTTACGCGTAAGAAATATTACGCGTAGGAAAAGGGGACCTTATGCGTAAAGCTTACGCGTAGGCGTATATAAAACCTTACGCGTAAGGTTTACTCGTAAGAGTAGACCTTATGCGTAGAGGTCACTGTTTACGCATATCCTTCACAGGATACGCGTAGTCCCTTTGTAGAACCTTACACGTAACGCTACGCGTAAGATTTCTCTTACGCATAACTTGCTACGCGTAAGGTGATCCTTATGCGTAGATGGTTAACAACCTTGATTGTAATTTTTACGAGTAGCAAACCTGAAATAACATCATCATAGCATCAATATTAACACTAACACTCATTCTATAACAAATCATGGCATGAAAGCATATCAAACAGTTACGCGTAAAACGTCTTACGCGTAGACCAAAACCCTAATTGTTCAAGGATTACGTGTAAGATTTTTAGCCATAGGATTTGCACCAAAGTGTTTCTGGGAGGTCTAAGAAGCATATAGAGTATGTTTATCCAAGTTTTAACATCAAAAATGTCAAGAATCAAAAGTACCCAAACCATATGAACATAAACCCTAATTTTTCAAATTATGGATCATTAGTGTTTCTGGGTAGTTTCTGGGCTTAGATATGATTAATTCAACTTGAAAACAACCTTATACAACTATCTTTATCGCCAAAAACGTTCTCATTTGAAAACACCCAAACCCACGCATAAACCCTAATTTCCAAAATCCATCAATTCGTGTTTCTGGGTGCATTTTGAGGATAAAAATGATATCATTGATGTTATAAAAACGTTTTGACACTATCTTTTTAACCACAAACACACACCAATGATTGTGTGTTCATACGCTTATGCGTAGAACACATAATCACACATATCTCACGTTTTAGCCGTTGGATTTGCATAAAAATCAAAACCCTTGCTTGTAATTACGTTTAGATTATGAAAACACTTACAATATGATGATCAAAAACACGGATTTGTTTAGCGATTTCTGTGCGTAGGATTAGTTTGGTTATGAGTAATAAATGTGAGGTGAAAGGTTAGGTGAGGGAGTTTTATTGAAAGATAGTTTGAGCTTTTGGCAGTTTTAGTCCCTCCACCTTTTCCATTTTCATCCAAAGCCTTTTAACTTCCATTTTGGTTACCCAATGAAGAATATTTGGAAATAACTTTGATGACACTCCCCCTCGACTTAAGAAATAATGAAAGGTTATAAATTTTAGTCCGAGGAGTGTCAGTAAACCAGAAATGTGACCACCATTATTAAAGAAACAAACGGGATAGGATAACATGCAAGTACACGGTTATTTTGAAACAGTTGAGAATTTATTTTCTCCCCCTCAACACGTGATCGAAAAAATACTGAATTTTGAAAGATTTGAGTGTTGACGGAAGAAATGTACTTGCCATGTTTGAAGAAATATAGATAGAAGAATATTTTTGTTGTTTTATCTGATTTTCTATTTTTGTATTTTGTTTTTGAAAAATTATTTACAAAATAGATTTTGGTGTTTGACTGGTTTTTTAAGACCGTTTTAAGAGTTCATCCAATTCCTCTTGAGTCAAACACCGCATACCAATCCGGTGGACCAACTCATTAAACCTAGCGGGAGGCAAGGCTTTGGTGAGTAGATCTGCCAATTGGTATTCTGTACCCACGAAGTATAATTCAATTGTACCCTGTTCCACGTGGTCCTTGATGAAATGATAACGAAGATCGATGTGCTTTGATTTCGAATGCTGAACTGAGTTGCACGAGATCGCAATAGCACTCCGATTGTCGCAGTACATCGGGATTATGTCAAATACGTAACCATAGTCTTTGAGTTATGTTCTCATCCAAATGACTTGAGCGCAACACGCCGACATGGCTACATATTCTGCTTCGGTTGATGACAGCGATGTACAATCCTGCTTCTTTGATGAGTGCTTATTCACTCATCATTTTTGGTTAAATATGAACTGCAAAACAGTCAAAAACACTCCGAAATGCATCAAAATATCTCAAAATTGTGTTTTACATGTTTCAGATGCAAAAATATCGAAAACAAACGAAAAACGAACAAAATTTGCATAATTGGCAGTTTCAGTCCCTCAAGTTTCAAAAATGGCAAATTTAGTCCCTGTAATTTCAAAAGTTGACAGAATTCACCCCTGGACATTTTAAAATTTGAAAATGAACATTTTTAGTCCTTTGGTAATTCAAATTTGTCAAATTTGGTCCTTTTGAGAATATTTTGGAAAATTACGAGTTTGGTCCTCGGGGTTTCAATTTGTGGCAAACATGGTCCTTTAATATTAGAGAATTGCACTTTGGTCCTTGGAATATGGGATATTGACAAAACAGGCCCTTGGATTACCTTTGCAGAATTTACATCCGTGGTCCCTCAAAAATCAGTTTTGGCAACTTTAATCCCTAAACTATAACTTGGGTTAATTACACATCCTAAATCCTAAACTAATCCCAAGCCCAAACAAAATACCCTGGCCCAAATCCCTTACCCGGTCCGTTTACCCAACCCATTTACCCAGTGTTTAAACAAAAACACCCCGCCCCCTATACCTGTCTTCCCCGACATAGTAGCCTGCAACCCCAACACTTTTGTTCCTCCATCTCCAACACCACCTACACCAGCCCTCCCCTACAACTCACTGTCCCCCCCAACATCCACACTCAATCCCTTCCACTGTTAAATCTAACTTTCCCGCCAAAAACACCATGAATGGCCAAGATAACTTTTAGTGATCCAATGGCCCTGGAGACAGCTGGGATTTGTTCTGAATGAGAGAGAAAGAAGCTTGGAGCTATAAAAGAAAAAGAAGGAAGCAAGTTTGAGTAGTTAGCTAGTTTTAATAAATTTTCTTAAATGTCGTTTTTAAATTAGTGTTCTAGTTTTAACCTAAATGATGTAATCTTAAGTTCAGTTGTATCATCTTTAAGTTTAAATCTCATTGTATTGTACTTTTGAGAATAAAATTCTAAATTTGGTTAAAGTCTTTTTCTTGTGTTTACTGTTAAGAATCTCAATTTCATGTTCTTATAGTTAAGCTTTCAAGAGCTTATTTTTCCATTCAACATTGTTCACTTAAGTTACTTATAGCTTTTGAAAAGTTTTTGAATCATTTCAAGTAACATTAGTCCATGGTCAATGAAAGTCAACTGGAGCAGGGTATGGTCAAATCCTTGACCTGGACTAAGGTGGTGGTGCATTAAGCTTATTGGGGGTGGTACTTGACCATTTGTGCAGGCCTCAGTAGCTGGGCTGCAGTTAGTCCTTTCATTCATTTTGTCTTTTCATTCAATTTATATCATCTGTTTGCTCAAGCCTGCATGCCTTAGTTCTAATAGGATTGGTATATACTGTTGGTACAATTTATTGCTACTAGATTCAGTGTGGTTAGTTATAGTTAGAATAGGGAGTTACGTACACTAGTTAAGTAATTTGTAGTTAGAGATTGCAAGATCAGTTAGTATAACCAGTGTTTGGTTTAAGCTGTCTTTGGGTGTTGCTGTGCTTAGAGGTTGCGAGACTCAGTTTACTAAGTCCCCTTTGAGTATATTAGGATCATTAGAGTCATTCTCTTGCTCACCAAATCAGTAAAAGTCAAAAATGGATTCGCCGTTGCTCTACATTGATCATTAGTCAGGTGTGAAGTTGAAACAGCTTGGAGTTTGTTGTTAGAGTCATTAATTTAGCTTCATAAAGTTCCATTTCATCATAAAACATCAATATAAGTTCACAAATTAGAATCAAAACTCAAAAAGGTCAAAGTATTTAACTGCTTTAAGAAGTCAAAAGTGGTGTAAACCAGTTTTTATGCAGATCTTGCAGATCTTGCACAGGGATTATTTAAATTACTCAAGGTCTAATTTTTGGTTTAGTGACAGTCTGGTTGGTGGTCTTGAGGTCCACAGTGCTGGTTCCCACATAAGCTCATTAGATAAGCCTGTGCATTAGCTTCAAAGTAGCTACATATGCCCTGTGCACTGAACATCAGTTGTGACAGGAAATTGCAGATCTATCCACAAGCTCATGAGAGCTTGTGAGTAGCTCATTTTTGGTTTACAACCCCTTTGCTAGGTCAACTTGAGACTGAAAGATCTGTTTTTAGGTTTCTGGCTAATTTAGTGGCTTATTTTTAAGCTGGAAGTTGAGGGTAAAACTGTTTTAGCTTTTTAAGTGTAATTCTCATCAATAGCTTGTTTCATGATTTCCATAGGTCTAGAGTAGTTAAATTAGTTTGATTTCTAGTAGTTTTGGCATAAGTTAGGTTCTTTAATCACCTGGTTCTCTAAGGCAGCCCTTAGCTTATTAAAGAGCTTATTCATAAGCTCATATCATAGCAGATCCATTTTTCTCCACACAACCACCTGTTTTTCCAATTTTCATAGCTTCTTATCATCATTTTAGAGTTTTCCTGAAAATTTCAGATTTTTCCTAGCTGTTTTACTATTTTTCTTGATTTTAAGTAGTTTTTAGGCATTTTTAATTAGCAATTAATACAATTAATTAAGAAAAGGTTCAAAAAAATAGTTTTTCATTTTTCTTAAGTTTAGATAAATATAAAAAGACAAAAAAGTAATTTTCCATATTTTTCATAGTTCATTTGGTAATTTTTAGTAATTTAATTAGTTTTTAATAGTTTAAAATTCATAGAAAATAGGAAATTAATCAGAAAAATATAAAAATAGTTTTGAAAATTCTATTTTGATATTTTAGATTTTTCTAAGTCTTAATTTTATTTTTCTAGCTTTATTTCTTATTTTCTTGTATTTTAGGTAATTATTAAATAGTTAAAAATAGTTTTTAATTAATAATAATTAGATAATTAGTTATAAAAATAATTTTCTTTTTCTAAAAAGTTTCTTATATCATTAGGTTTGTAAAAATGTATTTTTCATATTTTTAGGACTTTTATTTCTTAGATTTCACTTTTTATTTTGTACGTTTACGTAATTTTAATTTAAACGTAAGTTTTTAGTTTTAAGTTTTAAACGTTCATCATTTTAATTATAGTGATAGCGTTTATTTAATATTTTTAATCTTTTTAATTTCCTTTAATTTTCATTTTAGCCCTTGTAGTTTATGTCCTTTTTCCGTAGTTATAATAATTCCAATCCTCTTTTCCGTCCAAATCTCCCGATCACTAAACGTTTGATAATCCATTGCATAGCTCGCTGGGACATAACGACCCGGGGAGACTCTATACTCCTCAGATCTTCATTGATTTCGTGCTTGAGCTGTTTTAAGTTTTCTTACGCTTGCGTGAGAGAACTTGACGGTTTTGCGCGCATCAAATTTTTGGCGCCGCTGCCGGGGAGCTGTGGTGATTATCTTTCGTCTAGCAGATTAGTGATTTGGATATTCACTCTTTGTTCATACCATCCATCTGTATATGTTTATATTTTCTTATCCAAAAATACCAAAAATACTCTTCTCATTCCTCTTATTCGTTGATTCTATTTCTCTTACCCTCTTTTGCCGTTTAATTCTATACTTCGTATCCTCTCAACCATTTGATTCTCTTCTTAATCCTCTATATGTTTAATTCTTATGTCGACAATCGTCAACTTCATCGTCAGAAATGTGTGTGAGCGGTGTGGAGGTCCTAGTTCAAGCGAATTTTGCAATTCGTGCGAATTATCCATCATAAATTCTTTTCAAAGTTATTTCGACCACCCGCCACAACCTGAAATACATTCTAATCTTGACAAACCAGTTCAAACATCGGAGCTACCCCAAGCACCCAACGAGGCTTACGAGGACACTTTCTTTGAAGATAGAGCCCGTAATCTAATCGAACAAATTCAAACCGATGAAAAAAGGTCGAGAATTAGAATTGATTACGATGAACCCGTTCAAACACCGGTGACTAGCCAGAATGACTTGCCTGATCTTCACGTTTCTCAAGAACCAGAATCGGAGACCATAACGGAAGTGGTGGAAATTGCTAGCTCTCAGAGCACACCACTTGTCCCACCTCCGGATTTTTCTGAATGTTCTTCGAGACTTGATAGTCATTCGGATCACCATGTTGGTTTTGTTGATTCTTTGAATAAACCGATTCCTCTTCATAACTCTCAAATGCAATCGGTTATTCCTTGTGTCGGTTGTGGTGAGCCTCTCTATGGTTCACCCTGTCGTTGGTGTACGTGTGTACAATGTGGTAATGATATTCATAACGGGAGTTGTTTGTTTTGTGGTTCAAGGAATTCATTTGATTATGATCCTAATCAGAACTCATTTAACGACTCCTCAAACTTTTCCAATTACCCACCCCAGCCCGACTTATCTTCATACAATCAACACTTCTGCTGTGAATTTTGTGGAGGTCCTCACCAAGGATTTGAGTGTCAATCCGGAAACACGTTTGTCTATGAACAGTTTTCCAGTGATGCTCAGAACTTTGGATATGACCAAAATCCATATGATTCACCTGTCCAAACTCAACAGTTTTACTGTTGTGAGTACTGTGGAGGTCCCCATTTCAGCTCTTATTGTCAAACAGGGAATCCATTTCCTCGTTACAATCATGACTCTCACATGTTTGAAAATTTCCAACCTCCACAGCACCATACGGCTCAAACTCCATCTGAGCCGTTGTCTCATGAAAACTCCCAGGATCTTGAAACCGCAATGAAAACACTTGAGGATATGATTAGTAACTTTAAGAATCAAGTGAGTGGTGAAAAGACCATAGGAGAATTGCTGGCCGAAGAACGAGAGGCTCGCAAGTCTAGGGAAGAATCATTAATCCTAGAGCAAGCAGCTCTAAGACGTTCCCAATTTCTCAAGGCAGCACTTTATGACGATGACGAGGAGGGTTTTTATCCTTTTAAAAGTAATATTTCTCAACCCCCTCAGTCAGTTGATATTCCAGCAGTTGAGATTCCATCTCAAACAACTGCTATCACACCCGAGATTCACACTCACTCTCTTATTATGGGGGACGAGCATCTCGACACTGTTCCTGAAAAGGAATCGGACGAATTCATAAAGTCTAGTGTTGAGGACCTTGTCCCAATCCCAAGAGAGTCACAGGGAATTCTTGATCATGTGTGTGATATCCCTCCTCCTCTTGTCTTCCAAACAGATCATGTTGAGATGCTCTCCGATTCTGATGATGATGATTCGTTATCTTGTGGAGACATCATTTATGTGGAAGATTCACCTTCTGAGCTTGTTAGCTTAGAAGAAGAGAATGATGAAGTTACTGAAACTGAAATCAAAGATGAAGCACTTCGTGCAACATTACTGAATGTCAGTCTTCTCATTTCTAAAATCGAGGCTTTCAAAGAGAAACCTATTTCATCTCCTGCCCCCATTAAGGGTAGTGACATTCCTTCCGATGATTCTATTCCGGAAATGAAAGCCCCCTGTTTTGATAGTATGGGAGAGAAGATTAGTGGCAGTACCACTTCTCATTCTCATAATTCTCTCCCCGAATATGATTCATTTACTTTTGAGGAGTTCTCCGGTGAACTCACTCATATCATATCTCCGCGGGAGTATGATAAATTCTACTTTGATCTAGACACTCCCGAGATTTGTCTTGATCACATAAGCTTAAATGATGAGATTCATAATCCTGAAATTATGGATCCTCCTATAGATGAAGATGAGTTAGTCATGATGTTTATCATGATTTTCTATCTCTTCTTCACCTATCCCGTGATTTCTCCTGTTCTTCACTCCTTCGGGAATGAAGACATTATCTTTGATCCCGGCATTTTCACTTATCATTTTTGAGCCGGTTCTATGCATATCTCATCGGTGTGGAACTTTCACATGCTTCAAATGTTTGTCCAAACATCCTGAATGAAAGTCCGATGGAGATTGTTTCTTCCACTTTGCTTCCCCATGAACCAATGAATTCGGGGTCGAGTCAAGCTAGCGACTCGGGAATCAAAAATAGTAGCATGCCATATGGGTTTTCACCCATATTTCTGTCTTCTTACCTCTTTCTACCACCCTAGTGTGGGGGTGATGCCCCACATGTTATTATAAAAAAAAAATAAAAATAAAATAAAAATAAAAAAAAAAAAATAAAAAAATCTTCTTTCTAAATAATGGCCGTAGTATTTCCCTTTTACGTTCTTTGTTTCGGCATAACCGCCGGTACTTTGAATATTGAGGGCAATATTCATTTCTAAGTGTGGGGGGGAATTCTCACGAATTTCATGTATTATCCGCCTAATCCCCCCGTTTTTGGCCAAATTTTTTTTTGGAGTAAGTGTTTTACACTTTCTCATTTGGTTATCAGTCCGCCATGTCTGTAAGACAAAAGGATTGGCTAATCCAGGAGCAAACGGCTCTTGGTAAAGATATATCAAATCCGTTGACGGCTTGCAATTTGCCCAAAATTGTATGGTATTCAACTCACCATATCCTAAAAAGTGAAGAGTTGGCTAGCCCGCAAGGTTATGGCTTGTGGTAAAGGCAGTGGAAAACCATAATTGGTAATCGACTCACCAAAGATAATATTGATAATTTATCTAAGAGTTGGCTAGTCCAGAAGGGTACGGCTTCTGGTAAAGACAAAATCAAATCCGTTGAAAGCTGGTGGTTTGCTCAAAATCACATGGTTATCGGTGTACCATGGTTCTTACTTGAACTGAAACATTTGGCTACTCCAGAAGTAATGGCTTTTGGTAAAGAGATTAAAATCCATTAAGTTTTTCTCAAAAGATTGCTAGGGACTAGCAATAGTTTAGTGTGGGGGATTTGATGAGTGCTTATTCACTCATCATTTTTGGTTAAATATGAACTGCAAAACAGTCAAAAACACTCCGAAATGCATCAAAATATCTCAAAATTGTGTTTTACATGTTTCAGATGCAAAAATATCGAAAACAAACGAAAAACGAACAAAATTTGCATAATTGGCAGTTTCAGTCCCTCAAGTTTCAAAAATGGCAAATTTAGTCCCTGTAATTTCAAAAGTTGACAGAATTCACCCCTGGACATTTTAAAATTTGAAAATGAACATTTTTAGTCCTTTGGTAATTCAAATTTGTCAAATTTGGTCCTTTTGAGAATATTTTGGAAAATTACGAGTTTGGTCCTCGGGGTTTCAATTTGTGGCAAACATGGTCCTTTAATATTAGAGAATTGCACTTTGGTCCTTGGAATATGGGATATTGACAAAACAGGCCCTTGGATTACCTTTGCAGAATTTACATCCGTGGTCCCTCAAAAATCAGTTTTGGCAACTTTAATCCCTAAACTATAACTTGGGTTAATTACACATCCTAAATCCTAAACTAATCCCAAGCCCAAACAAAATACCCTGGCCCAAATCCCTTACCCGGTCCGTTTACCCAACCCATTTACCCAGTGTTTAAACAAAAACACCCCGCCCCCTATACCTGTCTTCCCCGACATAGTAGCCTGCAACCCCAACACTTTTGTTCCTCCATCTCCAACACCACCTACACCAGCCCTCCCCTACAACTCACTGTCCCCCCCAACATCCACACTCAATCCCTTCCACTGTTAAATCTAACTTTCCCGCCAAAAACACCATGAATGGCCAAGATAACTTTTAGTGATCCAATGGCCCTGGAGACAGCTGGGATTTGTTCTGAATGAGAGAGAAAGAAGCTTGGAGCTATAAAAGAAAAAGAAGGAAGCAAGTTTGAGTAGTTAGCTAGTTTTAATAAATTTTCTTAAATGTCGTTTTTAAATTAGTGTTCTAGTTTTAACCTAAATGATGTAATCTTAAGTTCAGTTGTATCATCTTTAAGTTTAAATCTCATTGTATTGTACTTTTGAGAATAAAATTCTAAATTTGGTTAAAGTCTTTTTCTTGTGTTTACTGTTAAGAATCTCAATTTCATGTTCTTATAGTTAAGCTTTCAAGAGCTTATTTTTCCATTCAACATTGTTCACTTAAGTTACTTATAGCTTTTGAAAAGTTTTTGAATCATTTCAAGTAACATTAGTCCATGGTCAATGAAAGTCAACTGGAGCAGGGTATGGTCAAATCCTTGACCTGGACTAAGGTGGTGGTGCATTAAGCTTATTGGGGGTGGTACTTGACCATTTGTGCAGGCCTCAGTAGCTGGGCTGCAGTTAGTCCTTTCATTCATTTTGTCTTTTCATTCAATTTATATCATCTGTTTGCTCAAGCCTGCATGCCTTAGTTCTAATAGGATTGGTATATACTGTTGGTACAATTTATTGCTACTAGATTCAGTGTGGTTAGTTATAGTTAGAATAGGGAGTTACGTACACTAGTTAAGTAATTTGTAGTTAGAGATTGCAAGATCAGTTAGTATAACCAGTGTTTGGTTTAAGCTGTCTTTGGGTGTTGCTGTGCTTAGAGGTTGCGAGACTCAGTTTACTAAGTCCCCTTTGAGTATATTAGGATCATTAGAGTCATTCTCTTGCTCACCAAATCAGTAAAAGTCAAAAATGGATTCGCCGTTGCTCTACATTGATCATTAGTCAGGTGTGAAGTTGAAACAGCTTGGAGTTTGTTGTTAGAGTCATTAATTTAGCTTCATAAAGTTCCATTTCATCATAAAACATCAATATAAGTTCACAAATTAGAATCAAAACTCAAAAAGGTCAAAGTATTTAACTGCTTTAAGAAGTCAAAAGTGGTGTAAACCAGTTTTTATGCAGATCTTGCAGATCTTGCACAGGGATTATTTAAATTACTCAAGGTCTAATTTTTGGTTTAGTGACAGTCTGGTTGGTGGTCTTGAGGTCCACAGTGCTGGTTCCCACATAAGCTCATTAGATAAGCCTGTGCATTAGCTTCAAAGTAGCTACATATGCCCTGTGCACTGAACATCAGTTGTGACAGGAAATTGCAGATCTATCCACAAGCTCATGAGAGCTTGTGAGTAGCTCATTTTTGGTTTACAACCCCTTTGCTAGGTCAACTTGAGACTGAAAGATCTGTTTTTAGGTTTCTGGCTAATTTAGTGGCTTATTTTTAAGCTGGAAGTTGAGGGTAAAACTGTTTTAGCTTTTTAAGTGTAATTCTCATCAATAGCTTGTTTCATGATTTCCATAGGTCTAGAGTAGTTAAATTAGTTTGATTTCTAGTAGTTTTGGCATAAGTTAGGTTCTTTAATCACCTGGTTCTCTAAGGCAGCCCTTAGCTTATTAAAGAGCTTATTCATAAGCTCATATCATAGCAGATCCATTTTTCTCCACACAACCACCTGTTTTTCCAATTTTCATAGCTTCTTATCATCATTTTAGAGTTTTCCTGAAAATTTCAGATTTTTCCTAGCTGTTTTACTATTTTTCTTGATTTTAAGTAGTTTTTAGGCATTTTTAATTAGCAATTAATACAATTAATTAAGAAAAGGTTCAAAAAAATAGTTTTTCATTTTTCTTAAGTTTAGATAAATATAAAAAGACAAAAAAGTAATTTTCCATATTTTTCATAGTTCATTTGGTAATTTTTAGTAATTTAATTAGTTTTTAATAGTTTAAAATTCATAGAAAATAGGAAATTAATCAGAAAAATATAAAAATAGTTTTGAAAATTCTATTTTGATATTTTAGATTTTTCTAAGTCTTAATTTTATTTTTCTAGCTTTATTTCTTATTTTCTTGTATTTTAGGTAATTATTAAATAGTTAAAAATAGTTTTTAATTAATAATAATTAGATAATTAGTTATAAAAATAATTTTCTTTTTCTAAAAAGTTTCTTATATCATTAGGTTTGTAAAAATGTATTTTTCATATTTTTAGGACTTTTATTTCTTAGATTTCACTTTTTATTTTGTACGTTTACGTAATTTTAATTTAAACGTAAGTTTTTAGTTTTAAGTTTTAAACGTTCATCATTTTAATTATAGTGATAGCGTTTATTTAATATTTTTAATCTTTTTAATTTCCTTTAATTTTCATTTTAGCCCTTGTAGTTTATGTCCTTTTTCCGTAGTTATAATAATTCCAATCCTCTTTTCCGTCCAAATCTCCCGATCACTAAACGTTTGATAATCCATTGCATAGCTCGCTGGGACATAACGACCCGGGGAGACTCTATACTCCTCAGATCTTCATTGATTTCGTGCTTGAGCTGTTTTAAGTTTTCTTACGCTTGCGTGAGAGAACTTGACGGTTTTGCGCGCATCATTCTTCGATTGCCAAGACACCAGTTTATCACCAAGAAATTGTAGTGCTCCTGAAGTACTTTTCCGTGAATCTAAGCATCCTGCGTGGTCAGCGTCTGAAAAAGCGATTTGTTCAAAAACAGAATCCTTCGGATACCAGATCCCCAAGTTAATGGTTCCCTTGATGTATCGGAGGATTCTTTTAGCCTCAGAGAGGTGGGTTTCAGTTGGTCGCGACTGATAACGGGAGCATAGATAAACGGCAAAGACAATATCAGGTCTGCTAGCTGTGAGATACATGAGAGACCCAATAATACTTCGGTATTTGGTAGGGTCTACTAATTTCCCATGTAAATCAGTGTCTAGCTTCTTGGTATGAGTCATTGGTGTGGCATAAGTGTCACAGGTTTTCATTCCAAATTTGTTTAACAATTCAAGGGCATATTTGGACTTGCAGTCCTAGAAAGAACGTAAGTTCACCCATCATGGACATTTCAAAATTTTTCTTCATTAGTTTTGCAAAAGCGATTGAGTACTTTTTATGTGTAGACCCAAAAATGATGTCATCCACGTAAATTTGAACAATTAAAATATGTGCCCCGTGATATTGTATAAAAAGAGTAGGGTCGACCGAACCTTTTGTGAAATTATTAGCGATGAGGAAAGATGATAGTTTATCGTACCATGCCCGAGGAGCTTGTTTGAGACCATACAGAGCTTTGGTCAGTTTGTAGACATGGTTCGGGAACTCGGGATCAACGAATCCTTCTGGTTGGCTGACATAAACCGTTTCTTTCAGTTGTCCGTTAAGAAACGCAGTTTTGACATCCATCTGAAAGACCGTCATATTCATATGAGCCGCGAACGCGAGTAATATCCGAACAACCTCAAGACGAGCAACCGAAGCAAAAGATTCTTCAAAGTCTATTCCCTCTTCCTGACGATAACCCTTAGCAACTAGACGTGACTTGTTTCGGATTACGTTCCCTTCAGCATCCAATTTGTTTTTCCAAATCCATTTGAGACCAATGACGTAGACCCCTGTTGGTCTTTCAACCAGTTCCCATACTTCAAGACGTTTAAATTGGTTGAGTTCTTCTTGCATGGATTCAATCCAGTTGTCTTTTGTCATTGCGTCTTTAATGTTTTTAGGCTCAGATTGGCAGACAGTGAGTGCATAAATGCAATGTTCACCATCTGTGTGAAGACGTTGTCTCATAACGACTGGTTGATTCGGGTTGCCAATAATATTTGCCATAGGATGGTCTTTTGTCCATCGATGTGTAGAGGGTTGATGTTGGTATACATTGTGCAGATTCTGAGGATTCAAATGGTTTGTTGATGATTCCGTGACATCAGGTGCAGCAGTGTCATTAGCAAACAGGTTAAAGAATGCATTTGGATCAAAATCTGCAGGTGGGGGTACTTCATTAAGAACATCATCAGCCGGTTCATCATTGTTGGAAGCAGTTTTTTCAACTGTTGTGGTGGAGTCAACTGGTGGTGCTTCTTCAACAGTAGTTGTTGTAGCAGGTGTATCAGGTATAAGAGTATTATCAGGTTGAGCAGCGGAAACATCGGATACACCTAGAGCACGTTCATCAATATCGTCACTGAACAAAGGAGCAAATAGTCTTTCCATTTGTTGACGAGTGAGCTGGGGGCTTTGTGCAGCTGATGATGGGGTTTGAGGGAAGTTTAAGCGGTTGTGACCGGGTTCTAAGCTGTTATACTCAGAAGCCATTTCCGTAAGTTCATCAAAATGAGCATGAATCGTTTCCATAACCTGCTTTGTACGACGATTCCAGATCCGGTAACCTTTAGAATTCTCACAATATCCAATAAAGACTCCAATGTCAGCTTTGGCTTTGAGCTTTCCAAAATCATCACGATCATTATTCGGATAGCAAAGGGAGCCAAATACATGAAAGTGTTTGAGATTCGGTTTATGGTTGTGGAGAAGCTCAAACGGTATTTTGTTGTGGCGTTTAGTAATCATAGAACGGTTTTGAGTATAGCATGCAGTAGATACAGCTTATGCCCATAAGTAATCTGGAAGTTTAGCATTGATTAACATTGTTCTTGCAGCTTCCACTAACGTTCGGTTTCGTCTTTCAACAACTCCGTTTTGTTCTGGTGTACGTGCAATAGATGTCTGATGCTGAATTCCCACTTTCTCATAAAATTCACAAAGGGTTTGGTTAACAAATTCAGTTCCTTTGTCTGTTCTGATTTGTCTGACGGTGTTTCGGAGCTGAACCTGTATTTTTGTGAGAAAGGTGATGATCATCTTTGGAGCTTGGTCTTTGCTTTGAAGAAAGTAGACCCAAATCCATCATGAATAGTCATCAACAATTACTAAGATATAGCGTTTGCCATTGATCGTTTGCACACGCATCGGGCTACACAAATCCATGTGAAGAAGATGAAGTACATGCTGAGAGTTGTGTTCCACCTTTGAAGGAAAATGAGCACGAGTGCTTTTCCCTTGTTCACAAGCTGAGCAAAGGTGATCTTTAGAATACCGGAATCGTGGGAGACCTTCAACTAGTTTGTGTCGAGCAAGATTGGTTATAGTTTGAAAGTTTAAATGTGAGAGACGACGGTGCCATAGCCAGGATTTTGTTGATGTTGCCTTTGAAAGTAAGCAGATGGGAGATGAAGCAACCATGTCTTGCATAGAGATAGTGTAAAGACTTGAGCTACGAGAGCCAGACATAAGGTCGTTTCCTTGTAGATCACGAATGAAACAAGATTTCTCCCTGAAAGCAACCTCCAAATCTCCATCACAGAACTGACCAACTGAAAACAGATTGTGACCGAGGCCTTCCACATAATAAACCCTGCTAATTTCGATGTTCCCATTGATATAGTCTCCGTAGCCCATGATAGCTGCGAAGTGATCATTCCCGAATCTGATAGTGCCAATGAACTTTGCAATAAAGTTTGATAACAGTTTAAGGTTGCCTGTCATGTATCAGGAACATCCGCTATCAACAATCCAGAGAATGATCTGTATCACCTGCATTACACACAAACGACACAGATGGAATATAAGTAGATGTGGAACCCAAAATGTTAGAGGGTTCCGGAGCAGTTATAGTAGACATACACACATCAATAACTTTAGGCATCCATTTAAATCCTAGTGTGTTATATATCCATTTCTACCATCTTCAACTAGTATTTGCTTTAGTCTTAGTGAATGCACTAGGTGGTACTACATTCTTAGGATGTGAAACTGGAGCTACAGGGACAACAATGCGTTTCCTAGAATCTAAAGAGGGCGGTTTACCAAGCACAGACTTAGAAAGATTAGTGGGACTAGAGGTATTCTGATTCTTAGGATTCTGTAAACGAGAGATGATAGCTTTAGCAACACACTTGTCATGACAATCAGAATTCATACTTTTACGACAAATAACACAAGGTACATCAGACTGAATATCAAACGTACTTAAAGGTTTAGCATTCGTTACATCACTATTTCTATTACATTTGTCAGACGCAATATATATAGTTGAAGCAACGTGAGTCTTATTCATAGTCCTAGGGTGTTCTTCTACTTTCGCATTCCTTATTGATCTTTTCTTAGGTCGCAACTTCCTATTCTTCGATGTAGTGCTCCTAGGCTGTGAAGTGCGGACGTTTGGAAAAGAGGCAACTATTCCTGTTTCAGTAGAAGGAAGCACGTTAGCAACTTGTGTTTTGGCAGTAGGTATTCTAGGTTCACGATTACTAAGTGTTACTGGTGCTATTCTCTTAATCACAGTAGGCGGAAGTTGTTCATACTTTCCTAGCATTTCTCTTAACTTAAATATAGTGTGAATCAAATCTTTATTTTCAGAACGAATATTACCAGCAAAATTCATTAATTCTCTAGTGTGCGCAAGATAATGATCAAGTTCGTTTGATGCTTTATGACGAGTCTTATTGAGTAAATCAAATATGACACCATATTCCTGTTTAACTTTTACAAGCTCTTGTTCATATTTTGAGATTTGATTTTTCAAAGACACGTTTTGACCATCTAGTTGCTCAAATTTTGGATTAAAATTGTTTGATTGCAACTGGTGGATTTTGTTTTGCAAAGCAAGTTCACGATTTTGACAATCTTTTTGACACCATTGAAGACGACGTTTTGCATATGAAAGTTCGTTTAAGAGACGTTCGTTTTCAACTTTTAAAGACTCGATCTGAAGCACATTATCAGTGTTCTCAACAGTTACAACAATATCAATAGTATCAGCAGAGATATAATCAGATGCATATGACACATAATTTAATAACACAACATTATGGATATCAGCACAGATAACATCATTCAAGAGTTGATCAACATCTTTTCTCAACATTTTCTTTTTACGTTTATTATTAGAAATAGATGTTTCTGTTTTCTCGAAAACGACCTTCATCACTCCAAGTTCCTTATGAAAGTCCCGTTCCCAAGACAATGCACAATTTTTCAAATTTTTAACATTTGGTAAAAGATTTTTCTGAAAAATGTCTCTTTGTTCTCGCACCATAGGCGATTGAAAATGTTGAACTTTGATTTCAGAATGATATTCTATCTCATGTTGTAAAGTTTTGAGGTCAGCCATGAAAATGTCAAAATATCTAAGAATTTTGCGATTTTCAGGTTTTGAGTTTACTTCACTGATGGAAGGTAAAGGACCATAAATTTGTGCATAATCTGGTTGGGGATTAACATTAGAAGACTCAGACGTTTTTATGATAACCCTTGGTGTGTTAGAAGAATCCGTTGGTGTGACGAAAGTGACCGGTTTTGAATAATTAAAAGGTTTGTTGTAAACAATAGTTTCTAATTTTGATCGACTCTCGTCTTCTGCATCTAATTCTTCTTGACGATGATATTCAACAACACTCATAACAGAATTATCAATTTTATATTCTGCACTGGAAACTTCAGGATTTGGTTTGAATGCTTTGGTTGAAAGCTTAGGTTTGTAATCAGCAAGATTCGGTCCATATCCATTTGGATTGGGTTTTAAAGTAAACTTTTCAATAGCAGTTACTGACTCACCATGTTTGTAAACAACAGTTTTAAACTCTTTAAGTTTGTTTTGCAAGCCGATAATTTCTTCAAGATGATCATCTATTCGTTTCGTTGAATGCATTTTGTATGCAGAGAACTGTTTTTGACAAGTTAACAACTCAGCCTTAGATTTTTGATTTTCCAAGGTGAGAGCGTTAATTTGTTTTTTATGTTCATGTTTCAGTTGTTCTATTTCAGACAACAAAGCATTCTTCGAAGCGGCTAGATCACGCATCTGTCTCTCTAAATATTTTTCGTTTTGATGAGATTTAGTAAAGGCTGCTTCAAAATCTTTTTCACGTTTTTCTTGAGTTTTGAAAAAGTTGAGTTGCTTTTGTAAACATTCAAGATCCTTGGTTAACAGTGCATTTTTACTTTTTAAGTCCTGATTAATTGCACGACATTCTTCCACTATGGTTTGTTGGTCTTTAATTAAATGAGCAAAATCCGGATGAGGCAAAAGTTCGGCGTGTTCAACGTGAGTCACAACATGATCATTATTTAGATCCTCAAGTATAACCATGGAGTCAATTTGATTATCAATGGAAACCATAAGGTCATCTTCATCGTCAAATGTAACTACGGGGTCTAATTGAAAATCGTCGGAATGAGATGTGGATGACTCACTTTGAACATTCTGAGCCTTGCCGGATTCAGATGTTGGCAGAGATATTAGATCAGAGATAAATATGGTTTGTTCGGGTACCTGAGACAAGCCATCAGTGTCATACACTGGGCCTGTGTCACTCATGTGTAACTCATGCATATTAGCCATCAACATAACAGCTGCATTGGCCTGCAAGTCCTCCATATCATCATCTTAGTCTGCATCTACCATAAAGCTGTGTTCTTTGTCTGTGAGAGTTCCACCAGCTTCATCCTTAAGATCCAAAAGAAGAGCCTCTTTGTGATAAGCACTGCCCCTAGTCCTCGGCTTTGGGCATGCATTAGCCAGGTGTCCCTTCTCATTGCAGTTGTAGCATCGAAGACCATTCAACCCATTCTGAGCATTTCCCTGTTCCACCACTTGAGCTCTGTTGTTATTCCTACCCATAGCATTAAACCCTTGACCACCGCCCATCTGACGACCATTACCACGATTCTGAACTTCAACTCGTCCATTGTTCACAACAGCCTGATTTCGTGTGTTAGATGAGGAATGAATACGATTGTTGGATTTGTTGGTATAACGGCTAAAAGCATTAGCAATCATAACAAATCCCTGTAGCAAGCTTCGAACGGATCAGATTCCTCATTAGCTTCACTGACAAATGCTTGAGCATTGTTGTTGTTGTATGGAACCAATTGATTATGTTGAGATTGTTGTGATTGATCATTTGGTGTGATTATGGCAGTTAGTTGAGTTGATGGTTGAGGAGGATAACTGTTTTGAGCATACAAGGCAAGTTGTTGATTTTCCGGATGTGAAGGTGAAGCAATTTGAGCACGGAGAATCCTTTCCGTATCAACTTCCTTTTCATGAGGCTTCAAGTAATCGTACAACAATCCGTATGGCATGATGATGTTGTGTTTATCCAAATCATTTATGATGTCTGAGAATCGATGATGATAAGACTCTAGTGTCTCTCCAGGTTCAATCAAGAAGTGTTCATAAGCCAAGTAAATTTTGGATTCCATATCCTCCTGATTGAGTGCAGATCCTTCCATAAGTAGATGAATGTGTTCCCACATTGCCTTTGCAGTCTTTTAAGCATCAACACTTCGAAGAATTGGGTTTGGTAATCCTAAAAGGATATATTTCATTGCAAGCTCATCAGCTTCATAGTGTAGAAGTTCTTCTGGATTCAGGGCTGCAACACTAGCAATGTTTGATTGTTCATCTCTTGGTGGATTAGCATTTGGATCTCCGGGTATAATGACAGTAGGCATCTGAAATAAACCTTCCAAGATAACCTTCTTTACGAACTTTCCATGTGGCTTCTTCAGATCACAAAACCTAAAGAACCTAATCACCCATTGATCGTAGTTTCCTGGAGTGAGCATTGGAGGTCTATCAAGTGATCCAGCCTCATGAATTGATTGTTGGCTGCTTAAAGCTTCACACATCTTTGCAAACCAAGTGGGTTCCTTCATAGTGTTCCTTGATGGATGTTGATTGAAATCATTTGTGTAGGGTTGAACTAGAAGACTTGGTGGTGTTTGAACCATTTGTGGTGGAGGAATTGCTCCAAGTTGTGGAGTATGTTGTTGATTAAATTGTTGTTGATAAATTGCTTGTTGTTGATTCCATTGTTGATGTTGTGGACTTAGTTGTTGTTGTCGTTGAGAATAAGTGTAAGGGAAATAGTTAGAGTATGGTGGTTGTGATATGTTGAAAACTTGTGTTGGTAAAAATGGATCTTTGTAGTCGAATGAACCTTTGTTGATGAAGTATCCTTAGGCGTAGAAATCACAATAAAGCAAGTAGCACTTATGCGTAAAAACACCAAAGTTACGCGTAACAACAAGACTTACGCGTAGAATTAGCTTACGCGTAAGTATGGAAAAAGCACTAAAGTTATGCGTAAAACAAGAAGTTAGGCATAGAAAACTTAGGCGTAGGATTACCTTATGCGTAAGACTAAGCTTAAGCGTAAGATAAATCTTATGCGTAGGATTTTCTACGCGTAAGCTTTATGCTTATGCGTAATTTTAGGGTTTTATCCCAAGTGATCTTTTACACTATCACAGTGCAAAAGATATCCAAAGTCGACGTATTTTCAGGCTTATCCAAGCAAGAAAACACGGAGTAAACCACGAAACTGAAGATCAAACCAAGGACAAAGTTACGCGTAAAAATAGGGTTTTGATACACGTAGCTTTACTCGTAAAAATGATTTTGCCCAAAGATGTTTCTAAACCAGATTTTTGTGATGAGATAGCTTTAATATCACCAAAATAACACAAAAGTGTGAAACTTGATGAACCAAAACGTCTAAATAGGTTATGCGTAGAACGAAACCCTCGAACAAAAACAAGCTTAAAAACTATGATCCACGCATAAAGTTTGAAACTTTTTGCTAAAAACAGTTATTTTAACACCTTAAAACATTGAAAGTACAAGAATCTTGGATTAAAAAGTGTAAAAAACGTGTTTTTAAGCGAACCAAAGTATCTCGTTAGCATTACGCGTAGGACCAAAAAACCCACTTCAAAAGCAATAACGATTCACCCAACTAGTAGGCGATTGATACCACTGTTAGGTCACTAGTTTTACAACACAAGCATCAATACAAGAAATAGAGAAGAGAAGAGATTGGTTGAACACGTTAAACACACACACACATATCGATCTTAGACGGTTATGCGTAAGGTGTAAAGAGAGTGAATAAAATGAACAACCAACCCTCAAATGAGGGTTATTACATAGTATTTATAGGAGGGAAGCTAGGGCAACACTTCCTAGTCTCTTCCTTTCTCTTATGGGCTTAGGCCTAAGCTCATGGGCCTTCTACATAAGCTTAAGGCTAATAACAAACATAAAGGCCATAATTAAGCTAACTATTACATATGAATTACTAACACTTGATTTAGGTTTAGGAGTGATTCCAACAGTGACAGATGATCAGCAGCAAGATTTTCAGCCCCCTTTTTATCTCGAATTTCAATGTCGAATTCTTGAAGCAATAGAATCCACCTAATGAGTCGGGGTTTTGCATCTTGCTTGGAAAACAAGTAGCGTAAGGCGGAGTGATCAGTGAAAACGACAGTCTTAGAAAGGACGAGATATTGCCTGAACTTGTCGAAGACAAAAACCACAGCTAGAAGCTCTTTCTCGGTGGTCGTATAATTTTCTTGCGCTACATTCATGGTTTTGCTAGCATAGTAAATTGGTTGAAAATGCTTTTCTTTTCTTTGTCCAAGCACGGCGCCTACAGCATAATCACTAGCATCGCACATGATTTCGAATGGTTGAGACCAATCAGGGGTGACCATTATTGGAGCCTGAGTGAGATCTTTCTTTAGACGATTGAATGCTTCTTTGCATTCTTCTGAAAAATCAAAAGGGGCATCCTTGACAAGAAGCTGCGTCATCGGGCGGGCAATTTTTGAGAAGTCCTTAATAAACCTTCTATAAAAGCCAGCATGTCCTAGAAAGCTCCGAATGGCCTTAACGGTAGTAGGATAGGGTAGTCTGGATATCGCTTCGATTTTTGCTCTATCGACCTCGATCCCATTTCCGGAGACTTTATGCCCTAAGACAATTCATTCTCTTACCATGAAGTGACATTTTTCCCAATTTAGGACCAAATTAGTTTCTTCACACCGTTTCAACATCTTCTTAAGGTTGGATAGACAAAGATCAAAGGAATTCCCAAAGACTGAGAAATCATCCATGAAGACTTCCATGCTATCCTCAATTACTTCATGGAATATGGCCATCATACATCGTTGAAAGGTGGCGGGGGCGTTACATAACCCGAAAGGCATTCGCTTATAAGAAAAAGTCCCGTATGGGCATGTAAACGTAGTCTTTTCTTGATCTTCAAGGGCGATGGGGATTTGGAAGTATCCTGAGAAGCCATCAAGGAAACAGTAGTACTCATGCCCGGCTAACCTTTCGAGCATTTGGTCAATGAATGGCAGAGGAAAATGATCCTTCCGGGTGGCATCATTTAACTTTCTGTAGTCGATACAAACACGCCAACCAGTAACCGTTCTTTGTGGCACTAAATCACCCTTTTCATTCTTTACAACCGTCATTCCCCCTTTTTTTGGGACCACTTGGACTGGGCTAACCCATGGGCTATCTGAAATGGGGTAGATGAGACCTGCGTCAAGGAGCTTGACGACCTCTTTTTTTACTACCTCCTTGATACTAGGGTTAACCCTCCTCTGCGGTTGAACGCTTGGTTTGTAATCTTCTTCCATGAGGATTTTATGGGTGCAGAATGTAGAATCAATACCCTTAATGTCAGCAACACTCCATGCGATCACCCCTTTGTACTCTTTTAAAACTTCCAAGAGCTTTTCTTTCTAACCAGTGGTCAGTGAAGATCTTATGATGACAGGGAGTTGGTCCTCTCCTTGAAGGAAGGCGTATTCCAGGTGACTCGGGAGATCTTTCAGTTCTAAGGTAGGGGGTTCCTTGATTGATGGTTTTAGCTTGTTTTCTGGCTTTTGAAGCTCAATAGGTTCAATTTCTTCCCTACGTGGATAAAAGGAAACAGCTCCAACCATCTCAACTCCTTCGTCGTTGGATATTGTGTTGTTATCATCATTCATGAATTCGTTTAATAGATACTCGTCAATGCAGCCATCTATGTCATCAACAAATTCATCAACTTCCTCAACAAAATAAACAGGGTGATCGTAAGAGGAGGAATGACTCATAGAATCCTTGATGTCGAAGGTCAAGCTCTCGGACCCCACTCGTAAAGTGAGTTTGCCATCATGAACATCAATAATGGCACGAGCTGTAGCCAAGAAAGGTCTTCCAAGGATTATTGGGACTGAGTTATCTTCCTCCATTTCTAAAATCACAAAATCAACTGGAAACTTGAATTCTCCCACCCTTACAAGAACATTTTCACAAACCCCAATGGGATATTTGATTGATCGATCAGCTAACTGAATACTCTAGCTTTGGTTTCTCAGTCATCCTGTTTGCTTGATATTTAGCAAACCTGCATTCCCTTGCAAAATGTCCAGTATTTTGACAATTGAAGCATTCAATCTTGGATTTGTCAAAAGTAATTCCCTGTTTTGGCTTGAAGTCAATGCCTCTTCCTGTCTTCTTCATAAACTTCTTTATCCTTCCAGTGATCATAGCAACTTGCCACCCGATATCAATTTCTTCAAGAGCATCCTCTTCAATCTGTGAGAGATCTTCTTCATAAGTGACAGGTAGAGAAGCTTGCTGTGCAAAGAAGGAGCATACAACTTCATCTGAGTGGATGATTGGTGAGGCTTGCTGAACAGTGGGGGTAGAACAGGAAACAGTACTTTGAGCAACAGTACTTTGAGTAGGAGAAGCAGTACTTTTGGTGGAAGTACTGCCCCTCTTTTCAGATGACACAAAGGCAATACTGTGAGTTTTGGAACTGGTTTGGCCATTCATCTCATGCTCATACACCTTCAGATGATTGTAGAGATCATCAAAGTCCATAACATCCAAACCAGGTTGTCCTCTAATCATTGTAGCTATCACATGCCATGTCGATGGTAGACTCCTTAAGAACTTGAGATTAGCATCTTCAACTGAAACCTCTGCTTTGTATAGCTCCAACATACTGAGAAGGTTTTGGAATATGTCATAAGCAGCATCAAGGTTTTCTCTTTCTCCAACAGTGAATGTTTCAAACTGCTGCTTCAATAGATTTCTGTGCATCTTTTTGGAAGCATCATTGCCTCCAAACCTTGTCTTGAGAGCAGCCCAGAGTTGCTTTGCATCTTTAGCATCATGGAACTTGAGAAGATGACCATCTGGAATGGCAGACAAGAGAATGTTAAGTTCCTTCTCTTGATTCCTTAATGTTGCTGCTGGTAAGACTGCCTTAGGTGCTTTGGGTTGTCCAGGAACATCAATAGGTTCTGGAACTTTTTCATTACCATTGACAATTACATTCCACAGTGCATGGTCTGTAATTGCAATGTACTGCCTCATCTTCATGCTCCATAAGTCGTACTCTCTCTTCTTAATGACAGGTATCCTGAGTGATGTAATGGAAGGTGGTGGAACAGCGTCAGTCGTCATCTTTAGGTTTTAGTTAACTAGGTTTTAGGGTTTCTTCTTAGTCAGAGTTTCCACACAAGCTCTGATACCACTTGTTGGATCGATGTACTCTAACCAAACTAACTTAAATAGCTTGTTAAGGTTTAATAACCTCGAATAAATCATAAGTTATTAACAATGAAACACTGAGTAATCTTTATTAAGTACGCGGAATTTACTTAATAAATCTAAGAAGAATATAACTTTAACTTTTATTAATAACTCTAAATCTGCTTGTTATGCAGACTTTTAAACAACTCTAAAACTCTAATAATAATCGTACTTTAGAAATCTAAAACTCTTCTCTAAAACTCGTAATTCTAATACCAATCTAGGGGTCCTTTTATAGGCTCAAGGATAACCCTAATCGATTTACAATTTTTTTCCTTGTACGACAAGTAATCTAAACGAAGAATATTCTAGAATAAACAAAGCTTTCCATAAACGAATATAGCAGTTCTTTAGCTTTGCAGTACTTTGACTTCGACAGCAGTACTTTGACTTTCTCTTTAGCAGTACTTTGACTTTTCCAGTACTTTGTCAATCTTCAGTACTTTAACATTCTTCAGCACTTTCATATCCCAACATCACATAGCCATTCTATGTGACAACAAACGTGCCATCGACTTAAGCAAAAATCCAGTATTACACTCTCGCACCAAGCATATAGAGATTCGTCATCACTTCTTAAGAGACAATGTTCAAAAGGGGAACATCTCTATTGAGAAGGTAGCATCCGAAGACAACATAGCCAACATCCTCACCAAACTGTTGAAGCGGGAACAATTCAACCAAGTTCGTCTTGGTCTTGGTCTCATGGAACAATCGTTGTAATTAGTTTTTAAAACTCTACAAGGTATGTAAACACTAGCCTTCTTCTTTCTGAGTCTAGGATCTCTATTTCACACACAACTTACAAACAATACGAGAATTTGCAAAACCCAAGATAGGTTTTATTTACAACTCGTATTTTCATAATTTTTCCATACTTTTCAAGGTAAGTTTTTCTTACAACACGTAAGCTCATACTTATTTTTCTTAAAACATTTTCTTTAAACAAAAAAACTTTTTGAAATGCTCTCTAAAAGGATATTTCTTCCCGTATCACTTTCATAAAAGCTATTTCTCACGTCTAGGACAAACCTCTCTTTCATTATTATACAAAGTAAAAACCCATTTTCATTGCATCTCATGTCTTTTGAATGCTAAAGAGGACACATAACTAATATGTGTTTTCGGGTACATTAATTTAAGCAACAATGAATTAGGAGCACTCGGGTTATCTCACATAATAGTTTTTTTTCTAGCCTATTTTTCTTTTCTTTTTAGGAGTCGAAATAACCGCAACTCCAAATGGTTTGCATATAATTACACACACTAGGCACAAATCTTTCCAAAAGGAAAATTTTGAGCTGCCTGAGCCACCAGTACCACGGATTCCAGCATTAACGCTGGACAATTCCCTCAAGGGAAGGATTCGTGGGATCCGTGAGATAGAAGCTAAAATTATCTTCTATTTTTCTCACTTTGCATGAAAACTTCTATATTTTCATCATTTTTTTTCTTTTTACTAATGAGTATGTTACTTAATGCTTGTGTTCTCATGATCACATGTCTTCAATTCATATCTAATCATTAGATTTTTGTTAGGAATTGGAAATTCCATTGTGAAGTGTCGGTCACCCCAACTACTATCTAGCATAAGTTAGCTCGTAGACTTATCGTTATTTAAATGTTTGTTAGTTAGTTATTAGCTTAGTTTAGCTTAGAGCAACACCGTGGAGGAAGGACGGGTCTTTACCCACTGTATGCCTGATCCACAGCCCGACAAGAGGGCGTTTAGTTTGTAACTATAAATACCCTTCCCTCTAAGGGAATGGTGGTGCTTTCAATCTAATCTTTTCTTTTTGTTAAACTTTCTCTCACTAAAGTCACCCTCTCATCTCTTTCTCTCTCTAAACAATGGCATACTTGATTCATCACCATCCAAGGCCACCCAAATCATCAAACACAATATATGTAAGATCCTACAAATGGTATCAGAGCCAAGGTTATTGTGTTATCGATTTATGGTGGTTTTGATATATGTTTTAAAACTGTTTTTGTACTTTTTCTTGGTCGGAAAATATTCTTTTTTGTTGTATAGAAGTAAAACAGTTTTTATCATGTTGAGTATCCTTCATTTGGTCAAAAATAAAAAAAAGTCATCGGAAATAATCAAAAGGTTACAATATCTGTTTTTGTGTCAAGTCCTTGTCCAAACAGTGTCTGTTTCATCTTTAGTGACTGTTTTTTTGTACCAATATACGTGAAATAACATGTGGTCAAACCATCAGTTTTTGTTGTCAATCGGGTCTAAACGAAGCATTCTTCATGCTTTTTATGGGTTAAGAATCTGGTTAGTTCCTTGTGGTCAAATACGGGTCAAAAATGATCTTTCTTTATGTTGTTTCTGGGTCTAGTCTGGTTCATTCTTGTATGCGAGTTGGGATAATGTTAAGAGCGAGTTGTGTTGCATTTTTGAATGCGACTTGATGAGTTGTCCAGATTCAGATGTATCCTGGTAAGCAGGTTGTGTGAAATAGGTCAAAAGCGAGTTGTGATTGTTAGACTTTTGAGTCAAAAAGTCAAAAGCGACTTGTCCTTAGTTTTTGAAAGCGAGTTGTGTCAAAATGCTTTTGAGCTTTTTGTCTTAAAATGGCAAGCGATTTGTCATGTTCAAAAAATGGTATGCGAGTTGTTGAAAGGAAGATGCGACTTAACACTATCTAGATGTGAGTTGACTCATGACTCATGACTACGGTTAAAGAACAAAAATGAAGAAGAAGAGTTTGACTCTTTGACCTTGACAATAAACCAAATACCACAACTCTCAACTTCTGGTTCCATCACAAGTCCAAAGTAAAATTAAAAAGTAGAAGACGAGACTGGTGTAAACATGGTATTTAACCACCACAGCCAGCACCAAACTCATTCAAATCCAAATCTAACCTAAACCCACCTCCTCCAACCCCATCATTCCTCTCAATCAAGACTCGGACAAAAATGAAAAAAAAAACTCAATCAATAACTTATCTCAGATTTGTTTATCGTGAGTATTTAAAGATATACCAAAACCATTGCAGGTTCTCACGAAAACAATCATCACAGACTTTGTTTGAAGGTTATACCTCATGATTAATATTCGAAAGTAAATAAGAAATGACTCATAACAAGCATGTTACAATCGTTTACTTGTTTCGTTCAAAACCCCTCAAACAAAAATCACAACACAACGTTAATAACCTACCCGAGACCCTTTGATAGGATCTTGAAGCCCTCAACATAATTTCTTGATTCAAATTAAGAAGATATTGACGATATCTTGGTAAGGTAGTGAGTTTGTGACCATGCTTCACGTTTTCGGATTGATTGATTTTCGATTGATTATGAAATGTATTGATGGGTTTGTGATGTTTGATGTGAAGAGATAATAGGTGATGAGAATAGTTTTTTTTCCGATCTATTCTTGGTGATGAGTTGTGGTTAGATCTAAAGTTGGGAGAGAGAGAGAATCGTATGGTTGGAGGCGTAAGTGTTATATGTTAAGAGTGTTTAGGGTTAGAGTAATGTGAGAAATATTAGGGTTGACAAGTCTTATAACCGGTGTTATCAAGTGATTCTGGATCGGGTATAAGTTTCACCCGGGCCTTCCAATTGGGATCGGGCTGCAATGAGCTACCATGTAATGGATTGAGTGTGATTTGTTTGATGGGCCTTACCCGATTGAACATTGGACTTGTACTTTGATTTCATCACTGATTGTTGTTGGACCGGATCAAATCGTATAATGGAGCTGGGATGATTTGCAATTCGCTTACATGGTCTATCAAAATGGTTATCCACAATTTACTTTTGGATACATAAAGTTTTTGTTAAAACTTTGAAAATGAGTGGTATTTTGGTCATGCTAAATTTTCACAAAGGATACACGTTAACGACTTGAACTAAAGATTTGACAAAATGACTATGGGGTTGTTTGGACGATATTTGTTATTTGAATTCGAAGTGAGGTTTTTCGGGCACGTTTACTTATTTCGTCTTCTTTCTTTCTACCCTTCCGCGAAGATGACTTGTTTGGGCATTTATAGAGTGTGATAAAGACTTGGCTATTTAGTTACTTTTGTGATTCTTTCTCGCTTAACCCACAACATAACTATCACTTTGGTGTCTCACGTAGTTGAGGATACTTCAAGAGGTTTTGTACATTGGGTACACCATTTCTTTTTCACAAGGATTAGTACAAGCTTAAGTAACAAATCTGGGGAATTCGACTTCATGTTCAAGTTTGGTATATCGGATTTACTTCAGCAAATGGTCACAGCAATTGCCGACAGAATTCGTGAATGATGTGTTTATCAAAGGGTCTAATGGATGAGATGTGATCAGCAATTCTCATGGATATTCGATGCCACTGAATGTCAATGATACTTCACAGTCTAAGCAAAATCTTTCAAGAATCTTCATTGATCATGATTTTTCAAGATGTTTGTTTATGACAAGAACTTCTCGTGCAAATGGTCGTACACGTTATGATGCTTCCGAAAGTTCGAAACCATCATGGGGGAGAAAAGTATACTTTGATGTTACGGTCAACCTTCAGGGGGAAGTAGGGTATACTACTTGACTAAGTATGGTTTGTGAAGGTATCTACATATGGGTAAAGAATTGTTGATAATATTGTTGATGATGAAGAATGAACCGTTGATGAACCACTGCATGTTCCCGTAAAACAGATATTCACCGAAACTAAAGTTGTCTTAACACATTCAAACTGACATTGTTTACGGTTTAGTCTTGATTTTGTAAAATCCCGCGAAAGAATCTATTTCTCGGTTTAAATCATAGACTTGTAAAATCCTGTGACAATGGAAACATCCTGGTAAATGTAAAGTGCATTTCCGGATCTATCTTATGGTTTATTCTTGGTTTTGTAAAATCCCGCGAAAGAAACTATTTCTCGGTTTAAACTCTAGAATTGTAAATTCCTGTGATGATGGAACCATCCTGGAGAAAGGGAAAGTGTAATTCCGAATCTTATCTTATGCTGGTGCTACGTTTTCTACTTCAAAGATGGGATAAAAGGGTGTACTTCATGAATTGGGTGATTGTTTGGATTGTCTTCTTGGCAGTTTGGTTATTACATGATTTTACGGGGTTATGTGCTTTTAACCCTGGTCGGGATGAAAACCATTATCATAGTTCACTTAAAACGTCAAATGAGGTAGATGTGAGCTTTTAACCAGAAGATGTGACAATGGGGTTAATTCGCTATTATTTATTTGAGGTTGAAGTGAAATATCATGGGCGAGTGTACTTAGTATCTGAAGGTATCGGTGATGGTTGGATGAAGATTCTTCATGATCCTTGTTTGAGCTTATTATCAAAAATGAAGACTTGGAAATCTAGTTATTGTTGGGTGACTTTTCCTTTTCTTTTACCACTTGGGGGAATTGGGCTCTTATCACCACAAAATAACTATTACTTTAAGGAGTTACGTTGTAGTGCTCAGTGTCACATTCAATTGTGGATTGTCAAGAGGTGATGTGCGTCTTATACTTGATGGTTGGTTGGTTGAATAGTATAGAGTACTTAGAGAGTACTTAGAGATTCTAATGGAAATCGGCACCGTGCAAGTTTAAGTCACGAGTTCAGGATAGTTTACTTCAAGGTCAAATTCATCATATTGGGTTTTCTCCATCAGCTGTCACGACAAAGAGCCTACTTAATGATAATGGAATTGATTACCAGTTTGCCAAGAGTAGATGAAAAGAGATAGATTATAACGTTTGAACACAACAGTTCAAGCCTCGTTCTCTAAAGAAAAGAAAAGTGTACGTCTCAGTGCACTTTATCTTCGAAAGAAGAGAAATCTTCTTATGACGTTTGAACACAACAGTTCAAGCCTCATTCTCTAAAGAAAAGAAAAGTGTACATTTCAGTGTGCTTTATCTTTGTATGTTAACGGGAATGCATTTGGTGAGTTGAAGATGTTGACTTTATATTCCCCAATTGGAAAATCTTGAAGAAGGTCGAGTCTATAGTCGGTTCTACATTTTCTGGTACATGTTAGAAGACTAAAGACGAGTTGCATTTAACGATCTAAAGACTTCTTCTTAATTCAAGCATTCATCATAAAGATTGTCAGTTTAGAGGAGAGCACTAATTGGGGGAGAGTGAAAAGCTAAAGTTAATCCCCAATTAGACTTGCTCACATTCTTCAGCAAGTTTATTCTCACAGATACATCTGAGCTAATGATGTTCCTATCAAAATATTTCTAGTATACGGGTGTATAATGTGTTGCTGATTCTGAAGCATCAAAACCAGCAAGGGGGAAGGAGACACGTATCTAAACGCGAGTAAACTTGATGAACTTAATACTTCTAAGTGATTGAAGATATCCCGGGAAGACAAATGTCATTATCGCAGAGACACTCAAGGTTTGACTCATGGCGTTTAGTGTTCTTATTCCAACTATGTCGGGGAAGAGATGGAAGAGTTAGTTTCTGGTGATAAAAGAGGTACACAAGTGTGTGATGATTTCGATGTTATTGAAATCATCAGGGGAGAGAGATTGTGTACATTGGGGATGCTCAGTTGTTTCACTTGAGTGCTTAATCAGTGATTCAGATAGTCATCCGCAGAGATAATCAGTGATTCGGCCTGCTTCTTCAATGTTATCGGTTATTCTCTCTTTGGGCATTCGGGTACTTCGGGTTCTTGAGCTTCATACACTTTCTTTAGGGGGAGAGAAAAGTATACATCGGGGTTATTCTTTGGCTATTGGACTTAATCTGCTACTTCGATGGTATAAGTTTCTCTGTCTTCGGGTATATGTAACACCCCAACCCACTAAGGGTAGAAGTATCACATTTATGGTGCCAAATCAGAACAATACATATAAACCATGCAAGCGGAAGTCTTATAATAATAATCAAAAGGTAACAAGTCAACACGACTTGAACGGTACAAAAGTTCCAAAAGATGTCCAAAGGAAATGAAATGATACAAAGTCTAAGTCTCCAAAACAAATAACAAAGGAAATCAAAGTCTAAGATAACTAAGGCAAGTCCTCAAAAGCATCCTACTCTCAATCCCAAGAAAAGCCCCAGCTCCTAGCTTAATAACCTGCCGCAGGAAAAGAAATGCGGCTGAGCTTAAAAAGCCCAGT
Organism: Chrysanthemum seticuspe; assembly: GCA_019973895.1. Taxonomy (NCBI): domain Eukaryota; kingdom Viridiplantae; phylum Streptophyta; class Magnoliopsida; order Asterales; family Asteraceae; genus Chrysanthemum; species Chrysanthemum seticuspe. Next base: position 188,247,368 of record BPTQ01000007.1, read on the forward strand.
GAACAGATATAACAATACAAAAGCAATAATAGAACCGAAGGCCAGATAAATACGATAAGAAGGATATGAAGCAATATAGAGTAGGTAAATGAAACAAAAGAAAGGAAGGTCAGTTTATCTGTACGAGCCAACAAACCAAACCAAATCAAATCATATATCATAGTATCCTGTAGTAACCATTGTATTCGGAGGGGTGACCTCGGAATACCAAACCAATAAGAGGGGGAGTCCTCAAGTAGCCAATGGAGTGATCAGCTCCCAAAATGTGAGGGGGTGTATTGCACACACTCACCACATCACCAAAACAATATATCAATATCAATACAATACAATACAATACAAATCTAGGATGCATCCATACGCCCCCTGCAAAACAATAGTGGCCATACAATATATCTGAAGCACGCATAATCAATACAAAATGGGGACGGTGTGGAACATCACTCAACCACACTAAAGTCATGCCATTGGTGCATCAATGACACGGACATGGAACCCCCATGCCTAGTTAATGGCTCGGGTATCAACTGACAGGTCAAAGTGTACAATATAGAGCTCAATCAATATCAAAGGTCCAATATTAGCAGTTCACAAATCAATTCAATAGTCCAATATCAATGGTTCAATTATCAAAGGTTCAAATAGCAAAGGATCAATATCAAAGGTTCAATTGGAAAGGGTCAATAGCAAAGGTTCAATATCAATAGTTCAATAGCAGAGCAAAGGTTCAATATCAAATTGGCAAGAGATCAAAGATGCAAAGAGATCATGAGAAACCTTATGAGAAAGGTCAGAATATCTGTACCTTATTCGAAGCAATCAACAATGAAAGTAAAGTCAAGAAAGGAGATCAATCACGTCGCCCGGAACCTATATGAATTAGATAACGTTCTATAAGAATCAGAAACATTCGTTTAAGACGGCTTTCCATTTTTAGCAAGTTTTCCCCTTTTAGTAATCTTTCCCTTTTAAGTACTTTCTATTTTAGGAAACTTTCTATTTTAGGCAGGTTTCTATTTTTAGTAACTTTAGTTACTTATCTCAAGTTAATAAATGAAAATAAGTATTATAATGCTTTTAGGATCATTTATGACAAGTTACAAAAGTTTAGGGTTTAAAATGTCAATATTGCAAAGTATAGGGTTTAAAGTGTAAATATAGTAAGTTTACTCATTTTACTCATTTAATCCATTTAGTTAGTATATTAACAAGTTAATCCCTCAAGTTTCATAATTTACCAAACAACCCCTTAACTTAATCAAATCATGTAATTACAAACCCTAGTTTTTAGGTTATGATTAACGAATCCGTTCTAAACCATTTTAGCTCGATTAATACAAGATTACAAGACTCCTATGTGATATCATTTTCAATTCGAGATACCCTTCATCAATTCCATTTTATACGCCCCATATATAGATCAAAACACACTCGTAAAGCATTCGTTATTAATTCCATTTATCATATACGTAATCACATAATTCATAAGTTCATTAAACCCTTTATTACAATACTTATATGTCGAAATAAATGAAAGACTCAAAATAAGTTTCGTATTCATATTAAATATCATAAGTCATTCGAATAATAGAGATCAAGATTCAAGGTTTTATGTATTCATGTTTCATCATTTTATGTAACAAATATACTTATAATTTTATGTGATCCATTTTTATGTTACAAGCCCTAGAATATATATATGCCCCGAATTGGATTAAGAAACAAAGAGGAAGAGATTCAAGATGACGATACGTTACCCTAGTAGCGTGTACGAGACAAGAGAACAAGAATCAAACCACCAAAATCAAACCAATACTCCCTTTGGTTATAACACCCCACGGCCACAATATAAATACCCACGTCCAAGCTTAATTCGACCCAAACACAATCACCACGTCCACCAATCGATTTCACACGATCACGAGCCTCCTAGGAACCTTTGTTTGTTAAATTTTCGGATGATAATGATGAAGAAATTAGGGTGCCGCCACTTTGAATGAGAGAAGGAGAGCTAGGGTTTGTTGTGTGTTTTTGAAATGAAATGGAATGAGATAAATGAGAGTAATGTTGATTGATATGGTGATTCAAAATTAAGGCCAAAGTGGCCGGCCATCAAGGAGGGATCCAAGACCATTTCATAAACTTTCCATCTTATCTTTCAATCATGTATATAGTCTTGTTTCAAGTCTAGGTTAATTGTGTACCATTGTAATGTTTATTTGATACTTTGAGTATAATTATTTATGTTCTTGTAATTTTATATCATAAGTTACTTACTTTCATAATGTAGGAATATTATTAATCATATAACTTGTTAAATGATGTTGACGTTTTTCCCGAGTTGGTAAAGTTTTAAGTTGGAGGGCAAAATTGTCATTTCAAGCGATTTGAGATTTTAGGGTTTTACAGTATATGTGTATTCGGTTTCGTGAGCTCTAGTCTAAGAGACTGACTGCATCAATTCATCTACTTGGGGGAATTGTTCTCTTAACACCTTTTGGAATGGATTGCTTCAGACTTCAGTGGAAAAGGAATTTGAGAAGAGTCATTCAAGCGTGGGATGATACGTTGCTGTTCTTGTTGATGATATAACCCCGAACGAAGAATCACAAAGATCATTCTTAAAAGGAGCAGCAAAATCGATGATAATGGTGTGCTTCCTTGTGCACCTGGCTAAAGCAAGCTTGAAATAGAGCTTCGAATCTGCTCAACATAAGGATTTTTGGTTTGGGGGGAAGCTGCCAAAGTCTCTCTTTCTCAAAGGCTCGAGTTCTATCTTCTATTCTGGAGTCTCGGAAGCTTTGGTGGTGGAAGTTTAAGAGATGACGAATTCTATCTTCTACGACGTGCTGTTCGATATCCTTATCTCGGTACTCGTATCATCATCTTCTTAAACTGTATCATCTACTCTATCTGTAAATATTTATCAAAAAAGAAAATAGAAAAATATAAAACCAACAAAAACCCATAAAAATCAGACAAATTAAAAAATACCAAAAATATGTTTTCTCAAGACATGTCTTCTGGTATCGATAACATCTGCGGTCTTAGAAATGTCATTCAATAATGGCACGAGAACATAGATGAAGTTCGAGCAGGAGGTGTAAATATTCTTTTTCAAAACATGTCTAAATCTATGGCTTGCAGTTACTTCAGACTGTAACCTGTTCTTCAAAACTATGGTTTGCTATTATTTCAGATAGCAACCCGCTCTTCAAGGAAGGAAAGTGCTGCGCTAAACCATTTTTCAAAACCTTTCGTGCACTTATCCCATAAACTAATTGAGAAAAGTATGTCGAAGGACTGCTGTTCCTACACAAATGTTTTTCCTTCTATAAATTCTTCAGAAAAATATTTGTTGTTTTCAAAAATGGTGGTAAATGAGTTGCTTGTAAATCAATCAGATTCAGAGTTTTCGTAAAAATTGAAAACTCAATCAATGACTTCAGCGCTTTTAAACTTTTCAGAAAAATAAGTCATTGATTGAGGGGGAGAATGTTTTCAAATCTATATCATCTAACGAGCTTATCTAATTATCTTATATACTTAAATGTAAAACATGTTAACTTACGTTGAAGGACTAGGTGCCTAGGATATGATTGTCATGATTAGATGATTAGAGTTTGATAAACACATAATTCCCATGCATTTGTATGATCTGATTGATATGTTGGATTAACTTTTATTAGTCGATTGTTGTTTGGGTGTTGCCGACCACCATATATCTGTTTGTATGTCCGCTAACATATGCAGATAAGATGGTTTATAAGAATGTTCCTGATCCGGATCCCACATATGAAGATGATTGGATGCCGAAAGGAAAGGGTAATTATATCTTGGGTTGACAAATGAAGAAACAGAGCTTAATTTGACTTCTATGGAGAGTTGGCATGAAAAAAAGCAACGTAGGAGGTCTCACTGCATCAGCAGATGGTTTTCTTCATCATCAAATGAAGAAACGGAGCTTAATTTGCCATCTATGGAGAGTTGGCATGAAAAAATGCAACGTAAGAGGTCTCACTGCATCAGCAGATGGTTTTCTTCCAAACCTCCAGCAACAACAACAAAAGCAGCTCAACCACCTAACGTATCTTTGTGCAGGACAAGTAGTGGATGATAACATTTTTAAAACATTCTGAAAATACTGTTTTGAAAATGGAAAAATATTGGTTTTGAAAATAAATTGGACTTAATTTTGGAAATCACCGGACTTCATTTTAAACATAAGTCACTCAATCAACGACTACGGTCATTGATTAAGGGGGAGAGTGATTTCAAACTTAATATTTTCAAACGATATTTCATCTATCAAGTCTGTTTGTACAAAATAAGTGGTGATCTAAAGATTTAATGTTATGTCATGGTATGATTTTCTTTAAAACTCAAAGATCTTTTTAAATAAAAAAATTTCTGTTCTTGTTTGATTGTGAAATTATTTTATTTTACTTAAAGATCTCTTAAAAAAACTATCATATCTGACACTAACAATCTTTAATGTCTATAATTGCTTTTCATCAGTCAATTTCAAAACTTAAATCTTGCCACGTCTTTCCCCAAAACTTTTCTAAATAATTTAAATCAATTGGGATCACAAATCTCAAATGGTTTGAAATTTTTGATCGGGGGAGAGATCGTGATTTAAATCTCAAATCGGTTTTTAAAGGGTGATTGTTTCAAAAGCACTCCTTCCTTCATGTGCCAAACGATTTCAAATACATGATGCACATGATTGAGGAGGAGCATTTAACCAAAAACCAGAAGAGTATTTAAACAAGGCCACAAGTTCTCCCATGTTTTCTAAACCTTATTAAATCACTTGGGATCCAAAATCTCAAAGGGTTTGATATTTTTGATCGGGGGAGAATTTGTGATTTAATAATGAAATTTGATAAAAGGGGTGATCATTTTGATTCAAATGTGCATACTGCTCTCCCATATGTGCTAAACGCTTTCGAATCTCGAAGCACATATTGAGGGGGAGCATTTCAAAAGAAAATAAACTATCAAGGTACAAATGCTTTTATGCTCTAACATAAAGTACCTTGATTGATTTTCTGAATGGTTTCTATTGGCAATCGTGAAAAGTACTTCAAAAACCTCTTGCCTCTATGTGATAAAATGATTTCAAATATCCTACGCACATATTGAGGGGGAGAATTTACCAAAGAAATTCAAATGGCTTTTTCTACGGAAATTGTGATCAAAAATATATTTCAAAGAACGCTTGCCTTCATGTGCTAAACAATTTTAATATCATATGCACATGTTGAGGGGGAGCATTTCTAAATGATCAAAACAATTAAGGTACAAAATGCTTTGATATTATATCACAAGTACCTTGATTGATTTTCCAAATGATTTTTCAATTGGTTTCAAGAAGGAAAGAACAATACCAAAAGACCAACCAATTTACTTTATGCATGGTGTTATAAGGATGGTTAGGTTAGGTATTCGTTCCCACGATCCCGCCAAATCCGGAAGGATCTACCCAAGGACAATCCGCTAGATAGTGTAGAAGTCCTTAGGTATGATGAAAAAAGGAGAAAAGTGAGAAATGGGAAGAGTGCGGACTGAGATAGAGCTAGAACTGGAATAAACCCAACAAGGTTCTAGTTATGAAGTCTCGGTAAGCACTGAAGGGGTTGAAGAATGAAAAAGAATTGAATGTGAAAAGGGTGAAAAGAAATAGCCCTCTGATCTGTGCAGAACCGTCAAGTTTTCTCACGCAAGCTGATCACTTGTGAATGATCAGCCGTAAGGAACTCAAAACAGATCACACACCAATGCAATTTAAGATCAGGAGAATACAGTAGATTCCCGGGTCGTTATGTCCCACGGAGGATGACTGGTGTTAAACACAATCAGATGTCGAATAACCACTAAGGATAGTGATCAGTAAGGTTTTGGATGGATAATTACCTAAAGAAAAGATTTGTAAATTACAGCGACTTAAATGCAAATTAAAAGAAATAAAAGAGTTAAAATCTATTAAATAAACGCTATCACTATCTTTACAATGATGTTTTTGTGTTTTTATGAAATAAAATATCTTAAATAAACTATATTAACTAAAACGTAAACTCAAATTATCTAAAAACGTTACTTAAAACTAAAACGAGCGTTACGTTTAAAAATTACGCTGGAGCGCAAGCAAAAACGTAAATTTTATGAAATAAAATGCCTACAAGTGTAAAATCAATTTTCTTACAAAATATATGATAAAAGAAAATTTTAGAAAAAAGATTTATATTTTTTTGACTTTTATATTTTTTATTATGATTTAATTACTATAAAACACTAATTAAATGTTTAAAAATACTAAAAATAACGAGAAAAATCTGAAACTTTTATAGAAAATACTTAATACTAATACACTTTTATAAAAAATACAAAAACTGAAAAAGCTCTAAAGAATAAGCTGAAAATAAGCAAAAATGGCTTATGAACTAAACTGCCCAAATGGTACTTAAAGATTTGATTGTGCATAAAATAAACGAGACAAGTCCCAAGGGCAAACGGTAAGGAGTGTGTGTGGTGAGCTAAGTGGCGTGGGTTCGAGTCCCAGCAGTGCCTTTTTGTTAACTTTTTATTTTTGGATTTTTCTTTTTACAAACTTGACAAGACCATGAAAATAAGCACTTTTCTCAACTATCACTTTTTCTGAAAACAGCTTATAAGCATAGAAATAAGCTAAGATTTTGCACAGTGGCCTTTTTATGGAAATAAGCACAAGAACTTAAGCTAAAATGATTATAAGGCTACGAATTAAGCTAAAGATAAAATGAAATAAGCTAAGTAACTTAATATAAGCTAATTACATCAACTGAAAAAGCAAATGTTTAAGAAATAAGCACAAAATAAGCATAAATAAGCAAAACTAAACACTGTTACTTAGTACACTATGGTTTTCTAGGTACTTTATAGGCTACTTTTAAGCTATGAGATAAGCTACAAATTGAAAATTAACAACTGAACAAGCAAGTTGACCAAGTGAGCTATCCAAAAACCCAATTTTCAAGGACTGGCTTTCACAAATAAGCTCTTGAGAAGCTTTTGAAAATCTTGAAAACACTGATTTATTGGTATACTTGATCAAAATGGACAAAACTAGAAAGCTCAAGCAGGCTTATCTAATAAGCTGTAAAGTACAAAATAAGCACTGGACTATAAATATGGGTTGATAAACTATGCTAAAAGCTAAATTACACAGGTATAGAAGTACTAGATGGCTTTTGACAAGCTTGTGAAAAGGCTTGTGAAACCTGTGCACAGAACATGTTTTCAGTCAAGGAGTCCAAAAGAAGCTAATTGAAAAGCTATCTATAAGCTAATTTATTGAAAACTAATATTTTTGTATTTTTGTTGAGCAGTTAAATATTGAAATCCCAAAAGGGCATAAGCTTAAACTTAGTAATAAGACCTACACAAAATTATTCATTTTATTCAAAAACGACTATTTGAGAAATTTGACTTTTTATAAGAACATGCAGTTTGACTAAAATGAATTTGGATCTTGATTTATTGACTTAATATGTTGTAATAAGCTGTAATAAGTTGATATTAATCTATGCTAACAAGTTTTAAGCTAATATAGTGAGAATTACAAAATGAAATCCTAACAGTTTACCTGCAATAAGAATTTAGAGGCTATTTTGACTTTTTAAATACTGAGACCTGTTTTTATGACTTATCTAAGATGTTAAGTACTCATGTAACACAGAACAACCAAGAACAACAACAATTATACTCTTGAGGATCACTTAATCAGCAATTCCAAACACCCATTTTAACAACTGTTTAAGAAGCTTTTCAAAGGTTTTCACTGAATAAGACCATACAAATGATTAAAAACTTTATATTAACTGATTTTAAGTAGGATTAAGCTAAAATTAACAGAATTTAAGCACTTTAACTAGAATATGCAAATTTCCAAGAAATAACTTACAATTTGGAATTCAAATGTAAACAAGGAACCAAGACCTGAGATTTAACCCTATGGCTTCCCAAGAAGCTTTATACCCAAAAGCATTCCAAATACCATCTCTGCAACACCCTTAAACCATTTCCAACCAGCATGAACTTAATTTGCTCTTTAAGTTGACTTTTGTTGACTATGGTTGAAAACTGCTTGTACCTGCCTGATAAGCTCACATAAAGCTATAATAAGCTTCAATGAGCTTATTTAAACTTGAAAATAAGCTTGTTGAAGCTTGAATGTGACAGTTGAAGATTGCAAATTTAAACAGTAAACTTGAAATTGGAATTCTCAACATAAGCTTGCATTAACACTTAAAAACTTGATAAAATGATTTCTTAACTTAATATTGATGTAGTAAAACTGAAAATTACAATTTTGAAGCTAAATTAAGACATTGGTATTAAAAACGAAATACATGAAAATTAAAATGTAACTACTACTTCTTCTTCTCTGTCTTCTGCTTCTTTTATGCTTCCAACTTGTTCACACGTGTCCTTAGAGCAGATCCCACCTCTTTTGAGAACCAATGGATGAGTTTATAGTGGATTGCCTGTTTTTCCATTTTTGGCGGGAAGTGGATTATTTCAACTGTGGGGTTGGAAACAGGTAAGTAGGGGGGGGGGGGGGTGGGTTTGTAGGGGTGATGATGAGTGGGGAGAAAGTTGTTTGGGATAAGGTCTTGGGATGGAGCAGGCAACAGGTGTGGAAGAAGCTGGATGTGGAAGAAGATAAGCAGTGGCGCGTTTATCTGGTTTGACTGTTTTTGACCAAGAGGTCAAAATGGGAGGGTCCAAAAGGGGAGGTCACTGGTTTTGACAGGGGCTCAAAATAGAATAATGGCAGGGGTCTATAATGAATTTTGACAAGTCTTGGATAAGTTATTAAAAAGGACTAAACTTGCAATTCTGAAAACTTGAAGGACCAAGCCTGCCATTTTTCCAAAGTTACCATAAGCACTAAAATTGACAACCTTCAATAGTGCAAGGACTAAACTTGCCATTTTCCTATTTTCAAAGGACTAAATTTGCCAATTTCCAAAGTTCAGGGACTAAAGTTGTAATTTTTGTAAATTTGAATCTCAAGGACCAATTTTGACAACTTTTGAATCCCTAAGGACTTAAAATGATATTTTTCTTTATTTGGTTTTACCAGGGACTGTTTTTGACAACTTTTCAAACTTGGGGGACTAAAACTGCCAATTATGCAAACTTGATACGTTTTTCACCAGATTTTGATGTTTTTGCATTTAAAACATATAAAACACTTGTTTGTGATATTTTTATCATTTTGATGCGTTTCTGAGTGTTTTCAGATGTTTTAGCAGTCTAATTTGTACAAAAATGATGAGTATTTAGACACTCATCAATCCCCCACACTAAGATATTGCTAGTCCCTAGCAATGATTTGAGAAAAATAAATGGATTTCATCTCTTTACCAAAAGCCATTACTTCTGGAGTAGCCAAATGTTTCAGTTCAAGTAAGAACCATGGTACACTGATAACCATGTGATTTTGAGCAAACCACCAGCTTTCAACGGATTTGATTTGTCTTTACCAGAAGCCGTACCCTTCTGGACTAGCCAGCTCTTAGATAAATTATCAATATTATCTTTGGTGAGTCGATTACCAATTATGGTTTTCCAACTGCCTTTACCACAAGCTATAAACTTGCGGGCTAGCCAACTCTTCACTTTTTAGGATATGGTGAGCTGAATACCATACAATTTTGGGCAAATTGCAAGCCGTCAACGAATTTGAGATATCTTTACCAAGAGCCGTTTGCTCCTGGATTAGCCAATCCTTTAGTTTATTAGACAAGGCGGACTGATAACCAAATGAGTAAGTGTAAAACACTTACTCCAAAAAAAAAAAATTTTTTTTGGCCAAAAATGGGGGAATTAGGCGGTATAATTACATGATAAAATTCGTGAGAATTCCCCCCCACACTTAGAAATGAATATTGCCCTCAATATTCAAAGTACCGGCGGTTATGCCGAAACAAAGAACGTAAAAGGGAAATACTGAGGCCATTATTTAGCAAGGATTTTTTTTTTTTTTTTTTTTTTTTTTTTTTTTTTTTTTTTTTTGAATGTTCTTATATACACAACATGTGGGGCAACTCCCCCACACTAGGGTGGTACACACGGGTGAAAACCCATGTAACATGCTACTGTTTTTGATACCCGAGTCGCTAGCTTGACTCGATCCCCGCATTCATTGGTTCATGGGGAAAGTTTGAAGATCCGGGACAATCACAGGAGGAATGTCCTCTCCAAAGTAATGCTTCAACCGATGACCATTTACTTTAAAATCAGGACCATCGGGTTGAGATAACTCAATGGTACCATAAGGATAAACCTTAGTGATAGTAAATGGTCCAGACCAGCGGGATTTAAGCTTTCCCGAGAAAATCTTCAATCTTGAATTAAAAAGAAGGACTCGATCACCAACGTTGAAAACGCGGTTTTTGATCTTTGAGTCATGAATCTTCTTTGTCTTTTCTTTATAGATCAAAGAGTTCTCGTAAGCTTGATCACGGAGTTCATTTAATTCATTCATTTGAACTTTTCTGTGATCACCAGCAGTCTGAATATCAAAGTTGGCATGCTTCAAGGCCCAGTATGCCTTGTGCTCTAACTCAACAGGTAGATGACACGCCTTCCCGTATACAAGCTTGTATGGAGTGCACCCGATGGGTTTTTTGTAAGCTGTACGGAAGGCCCAGAGTGCGTCATCTAGCTTATCCGACCAAGAGGCACGGTTTTCGCCAACCGTCCTCTCCAGAATTCTTTTGATCCCTCGGTTTGAAACTTCCACTTGCCCACTTGTTTGTGGGTGGTACGCAGTAGAGAGACGGTGAGTAACACCATACTTCTGCATGACTCTTTCAAACTGGTCATTGCAGAAATGCGTACCACGATCACTGATTATGGCTCGTGGAGTTCCAAACCTAGCAAACAAGGATTTTAAGAATTTCACTACAACTCGGGCATCGTTGGTGGGTAAAGCCTTAGCTTCGACCCATTTTGACAGATAGTCAACGGCCACGAGTATGTACTTATTACCGCGAGAAGAAGGGAATGGCCCCATAAAGTCAATGCCCCAGATGTCAAAGATCTCACACACTTGAATGGCGTTTTGTGGCATTTCATTCCTTTGTGAGATATTCCCGTGACGTTGACAAGCGTCACAGGCTTTGACGAATTCATGGGCATCCTTGTAGATTGTGGGCCAATAGAATCCGGAATCAAACACCTTCTTGGCTGTGTAGTTGGGGCTATGATGTCCCCCAGTAGGTCCAGCATGGCAAGCTTTGAGAATGTCAATAGCTTCCTGACCATATACACATCGCCGGATGACTTGATCCGCGCAAATTTTAAACAAGAAAGGGTCGTCCCAGAAGTAATGTTTAACATCCTTGAAGAACTTGTTCTTCTGTTGGGACGACATCCCTTTCACTATGAAGCTACCCGCATGGTAATTTGCGAAGTCAGCAAACCATGGGGTAGTAGAGTCTCCACGAAAAGAAACCGCATTGAGTGTCTCGAGAGGAAATGTTTCATTTATTTCCTTTTTCTCGAACACATCTTGGTGAGGGTTCTCTAATCGGGACAGATGATCAGCAGCCAGGTTCTCAGCTCCTTTTTTATCACGTATAATGATATCAAATTCCTGGAGGAGGAGAACCCAACGGAGCAATCTCGGCTTTGCATCTTGTTTTGCAAAGAGATATTTAAGAGCCGAGTGATCCGTATACACTACGCATTTGGTCAAGATGAGGTATGGCCGAAATTTCTCAAACGCATACACCACAGCTAATAGTTCTTTTTCTGTAGTGGTGTAATGGGTTTGAGCTTCAGTCATAGTCTTACTTGCGTAGTGTATAGGCTGAAAATGCTTTGTTTTGCGTTGCCCCAAGACTGCACCGATTGCAAAATCACTTGCATCGCACATGAGCTCGAAGGGTAAATCCCAGTCGGGGGCAACTAGAATGGGTGCTTCCGTAAGCCTTTTCTTCAGTGTTTCAAAAGCTTCGATGCACTCAGGAGAGAAGATAAAAGGAGCTTCTTTTTCAAGAAGATGGGTCATAGGCCGAGCGATTTTAGAAAAATCCTGTATGAATCTACGATAAAACCCGGCATGACCAAGAAAACTCCTAATACCCTTGACGGTAGTAGGATGAGGTAGTTTAGCAATAACATCAACTTTTGCTCTATCTACCTCCATCCCGTTTTTTGAAATCTTATGGCCAAGGACTATGCCTTCTTTGACCATAAAGTGACTCTTCTCCCAGTTTAGACATAGATTGGTGTCTTCACACCTTTTTAACATTTTGTCTAAATGGGAGAGACAAGTCTGAAATGAATCCCCGATGACTGAGAAGTCATCCATAAACACCTCCATTGTTTCCCCGATCATGTCGTGGAATATGGCCATCATACAGCGTTGGAACGTGCCTGGAGCGTTACATAAGCCAAAAGGCATACGTTTGTAGGCAAAGGTTCCGTATGGGCAGGTGAATGTGGTCTTCTCTTGATCCTGTGGATCAATGGGGATCTGAAAGTAACCCGAGAAACCATCAAGGAAACAATAGTACTCATTCCCTGCTAATCTCTCAAGCATCTGGTCCATGAAGGGTAGAGGAAAATGGTCTTTACGGGTGGCGTCATTCAACTTACGATAGTCAATACACACACGCCATCCTGTAACCAATCGAGTTGGAATTAACTCGTTTTCTTCATTCGTGACAACAGTTATGCCACCCTTTTTAGGAACACAGTGAATCGGGCTAACCCAAGGACTATCTGAGATTGGGTAAATCAATCCTGCATCAAGAAGTTTGATAACTTCCTGTTTGATAACATCATGGATTTTTGGATTCACCCTTCTCTGATGTTGAACTGCTGGCTTGAAGTCATCCTCCATCAAGATTTTGTGAGTACAAAACTCAGGGTTGATACCCTTGATGTCGGAGAGTTTCCAAGCAATTGCTTGCTTGTGTGACTTCAAGACCTTTATGAGAGCAGTCTTTTCATCTTTACTCAAATCTCGAGCAATAATGACAGGCAATTTATCATCGCCTTCAAGAAATGCATACTCAAGATGAGGTGGTAAGTCCTTAAGTTCGACTTCAGGAAATTCTTCAGTTTTCTCAACTGACTTGACTTCCTTGTTATGAAGTTTGACGGGAGGGAGAGGAGGAGAAGTGTCCTGATTTAACAACTTCTCGAGAGTAAGAATATCTCCCTCCGGATTAATCTCATGGTGATTAATCTCTTCAGGAATTGCATCACTAATGTGAGGGGTTGATGAATGATCATCTTTAAGCATTTTCTCAATGAGAAGTATGTCCCCCTCGATGTCAATTGGAGCGTGATCAATTTCCCAAGGAACAGAATCACTAGCCAAGTATGCTTCAATCTCTTCCAAGATGAAGTCGCTTCCCTCAAACGGAGTGAGAGAAGGAGTAGAATTGGCTATGATAGGTTGAGAAGATGTGGTGGGATTCCCACTCACAGAATTATAAGAATAACCCAGAACTTCTTGAGAGTACTCTTCAGAAGCAACATCAATGATATCGATTCGGTTAACCGACTCAGAATCATAGTTTGCAGAGTACCTCGAAGTTTGATCAAGGTTAAAAGTGACAGCTTCATTACCAACACGTAATGTGATCTCTTGCTCAAATACATCAATGAGAGCACGGCCCGTTCTCAGGAATCCTCTTCCAACAATGAGAGGAACCCGTGGATCAGCATCGAAATCAACGACTACAAAGTCAGCCGGAAAATGGAACTTTCCTACTTTTACAAACACGTCCTCGGCAATTCCGAGAGGACGGGATATTGTACGATCTGCAAGCTCGAGAGTCATGCATGTAGGAATAAGATCCGGAAGAGAAAGTTTCTTCCATACTGAATGAGGCATCAGGTTTATGCTTGCACCAAGATCAGCTAAGGCAAAGCATTCAACCATTCCTGGAAATACACAAGGTAAGAGGAACTTTCCAGGATCTCCAAGCTTCTCGGGAAGCTTCTTCAAGATAACTGCTGAGCAGTTCTCGTTGAGAGGAGTTTTAGCCATTTCAAACAGCTTTTCCTTATTGCTTAACATGTGTTTGAGAGTTGATGCAAACTTGGGCATCAACATGATAGCATCCGCGAAGCTTATGTCAAAATGAAGTTCTTGGAAAATTTGAAAGAATTTTTCCATTTGATGACCAGCTTTCTCGCGGAGCTTTTGCTCATGTAAACGTGATGGGTAAGGAAAAGAAGATTTGGATTTTTCAATGGGAGCTACAGGAGGTTCAAAAACAACTCCTGGATTGGATTTTGGTTTCTGGACAACCTGAGGATGGACATTGTTGGTACTTCCGTTATTAGTAGGAAGTTCCTTGTCCTTTGTCGCCTCAGGTTCACTTTCCACTACCTTCGGGAGAGAAGAAGAAGAGGTAGTAGGAATAGCAGGTCCATCATATGAAGTACCACTTCTGGTCGTGATCGCCTTTGCATCGCCCCTCGGATTAGCGATCGTGTTGCTAGGTAAAGTACCTGAGCCCGAGGGTCGATCATTTAAAGACTTCTTCAATTCAGCGATCTGACTAACCAACAACCTGTTTGTCTCCTCTTGAGTCTTCATGAATTGCCTTAAAAGCTCATCAGATGTTGACACAGGAGGTGGTGGAGGGATAATTTGAGGCCTTATGTTCTGGTTATACCCAGAATTCCCTTGATTAGGGTTCATATTCCCCTGAATTTGATTCCCTCGGTTGTAAGTGTTTTGATTAAGATTTCCTTGTTGTTGGAAACCTTGATTGGGTCCGGAATAGAAATTACCTTGGTTTTGATAACCTTGGTTCATTCTTTGTTGATTCTGATTCCGGTTAGGATTCTGGTTGAAACCGGGTGGTGCCTGATAAGTGTTAGCACGGTAGTTTGGTTCATTCTGAGGACGGTATTGATTACCTCCTTGCTGTGAACTACCGGCTAGAGCATTTGCTTCAAAAGGACTACCATCGGTGGCAGTACAATTGTAGTAAGCGTGAGGACCACCACAAGTGACACAACTCTCAACTTTCTTCACTTCAGCATGTGTTGGTGCTTGTGTGAAAGTGACTTTCTTTTGGTTAGCAAGAACCAAAGCCTGAACAATGTCTGTGAGTTTATCAATCTTAGCATCGGTGCTAGATGTACTCACTGGGGATGAAGAAGAAGAAGGTCCAGCATTAGACTGATATGTCTTTGCTCTGAAAGGACGGACCTGAGATTTGTTCTCAATGATCTGCAAGGCCTCTTTGGTGGTCTTGCTCAGGAAATTACCTCCCGCGGAGGCATTCAAAGAGTCTTGATTAGCCTGATTGAGACCATTGTAGAAAGTATCCATTTGCATTAATTCGGTAAAACCGTGATGCGGACACTTGCGAAGCAATTCTTTGTAACGATCCCATGCCTCCCCGAATGATTCATCAAATCTCTGAGAAAATTTCATTATCTCATTCTTAAGACTTGTGGTTCGGGATGGAGGATAGAATTCGTTCACAAACTTTGTGACAAGATCTTCCCATGTCTCAATGGAACGAGGGGGTTGTTTCTCAAGCCAATTCCGGGCTTGTCCCTCTAGAGAAAATGGGAACAGAAGAAGCTTGATAGCTTCATGTGGGACATTCTTATACTTGATGGTAGATGCAATCTTGTTAAACCATCGAATGTGTGCATGAGGATCATCCCGCTCAAAACCATAGAATTGGCTTTGGGTTACCAGATTAAGTAACCCGGTTTTGAGCTCAAAAGTGTCAGCCACGATGGCTGGGACAACAATGGCATCTCCGTAACCCTCGATGGGTGCTTGGAGAAGCTCATTCATCGGCTTGTCTTCTGCCATTATGGCAGGTGGTGGTGGTGGTAGACGTTCCTCAGTCACAGCTGAAGGAGCAGAACGTCCTCTACGTCTTCGAGGAATCTTTCCAAGTTCTGACAAAGGACTTGTAGAACTGGAAGAACGAGTGCGCATGCACTAAGTATAAAAATCAGTTTTCAAAACAAATGAGGCAAAACACAAGTGAACTTAACCAATAATCACAAGTGAAATGGCTTCTTTGAAAAAGGTACACCAAATCACAAGGACACAAAGGCAAGTTTTAAATCTGATGTTCGGGAACTTATTATGGTCGCACCCCCAGTTAGGTAGTGCACTGCCTTGATTTGCGGTGGTTGATTTTTATGTATATTAAGTATCACTGAAAAGACGTAGGTACAGATTTGTGCTGATGGGTTTAAAAACTTTTGGACAATATTTTTGGTATCGTCTCGTTTAACCAAATCGTATTTCTGTAAGAATCACCTTAAAAGAAACACAAGCTAGAAAACGTTACGATTGTTTTGTTGTTTTATATATTTTTTTGGTGTTTTTAACACTTTAGGAAAAGTGTTAATGAACTTTTTTGATTTATATTAACTTTACAAAAACTTTTTACAAACTGTGGTATATGTGCAAGTACGGGTCTGAAAAATGTCTAGAACACGCTTACAGCCTCCCCGGCAGCGGCGCCAAAATTTGATCTGTGCAGAACCGTCAAGTTTTCTCACGCAAGCTGATCACTTGTGAATGATCAGCCGTAAGGAACTCAAAACAGATCACACACCAATGCAATTTAAGATCAGGAGAATACAGTAGATTCCCGGGTCGTTATGTCCCACGGAGGATGACTGGTGTTAAACACAATCAGATGTCGAATAACCACTAAGGATAGTGATCAGTAAGGTTTTGGATGGATAATTACCTAAAGAAAAGATTTGTAAATTACAGCGACTTAAATGCAAATTAAAAGAAATAAAAGAGTTAAAATCTATTAAATAAACGCTATCACTATCTTTACAATGATGTTTTTGTGTTTTTATGAAATAAAATATCTTA
This sequence comes from Chrysanthemum seticuspe, assembly GCA_019973895.1. Taxonomy (NCBI): domain Eukaryota; kingdom Viridiplantae; phylum Streptophyta; class Magnoliopsida; order Asterales; family Asteraceae; genus Chrysanthemum; species Chrysanthemum seticuspe. Next base: position 188,264,259 of record BPTQ01000007.1, read on the forward strand.
AATAAACTATATTAACTAAAACGTAAACTCAAATTATCTAAAAACGTTACTTAAAACTAAAACGAGCGTTACGTTTAAAAATTACGCTGGAGCGCAAGCAAAAACGTAAATTTTATGAAATAAAATGCCTACAAGTGTAAAATCAATTTTCTTACAAAATATATGATAAAAGAAAATTTTAGAAAAAAGATTTATATTTTTTTGACTTTTATATTTTTTATTATGATTTAATTACTATAAAACACTAATTAAATGTTTAAAAATACTAAAAATAACGAGAAAAATCTGAAACTTTTATAGAAAATACTTAATACTAATACACTTTTATAAAAAATACAAAAACTGAAAAAGCTCTAAAGAATAAGCTGAAAATAAGCAAAAATGGCTTATGAACTAAACTGCCCAAATGGTACTTAAAGATTTGATTGTGCATAAAATAAACGAGACAAGTCCCAAGGGCAAACGGTAAGGAGTGTGTGTGGTGAGCTAAGTGGCGTGGGTTCGAGTCCCAGCAGTGCCTTTTTGTTAACTTTTTATTTTTGGATTTTTCTTTTTACAAACTTGACAAGACCATGAAAATAAGCACTTTTCTCAACTATCACTTTTTCTGAAAACAGCTTATAAGCATAGAAATAAGCTAAGATTTTGCACAGTGGCCTTTTTATGGAAATAAGCACAAGAACTTAAGCTAAAATGATTATAAGGCTACGAATTAAGCTAAAGATAAAATGAAATAAGCTAAGTAACTTAATATAAGCTAATTACATCAACTGAAAAAGCAAATGTTTAAGAAATAAGCACAAAATAAGCATAAATAAGCAAAACTAAACACTGTTACTTAGTACACTATGGTTTTCTAGGTACTTTATAGGCTACTTTTAAGCTATGAGATAAGCTACAAATTGAAAATTAACAACTGAACAAGCAAGTTGACCAAGTGAGCTATCCAAAAACCCAATTTTCAAGGACTGGCTTTCACAAATAAGCTCTTGAGAAGCTTTTGAAAATCTTGAAAACACTGATTTATTGGTATACTTGATCAAAATGGACAAAACTAGAAAGCTCAAGCAGGCTTATCTAATAAGCTGTAAAGTACAAAATAAGCACTGGACTATAAATATGGGTTGATAAACTATGCTAAAAGCTAAATTACACAGGTATAGAAGTACTAGATGGCTTTTGACAAGCTTGTGAAAAGGCTTGTGAAACCTGTGCACAGAACATGTTTTCAGTCAAGGAGTCCAAAAGAAGCTAATTGAAAAGCTATCTATAAGCTAATTTATTGAAAACTAATATTTTTGTATTTTTGTTGAGCAGTTAAATATTGAAATCCCAAAAGGGCATAAGCTTAAACTTAGTAATAAGACCTACACAAAATTATTCATTTTATTCAAAAACGACTATTTGAGAAATTTGACTTTTTATAAGAACATGCAGTTTGACTAAAATGAATTTGGATCTTGATTTATTGACTTAATATGTTGTAATAAGCTGTAATAAGTTGATATTAATCTATGCTAACAAGTTTTAAGCTAATATAGTGAGAATTACAAAATGAAATCCTAACAGTTTTCCTGCAATAAGAATTTAGAGGCTATTTTGACTTTTTAAATACTGAGACCTGTTTTTATGACTTATCTAAGATGTTAAGTACTCATGTAACACAGAACAACCAAGAACAACAACAATTATACTCTTGAGGATCACTTAATCAGCAATTCCAAACACCCATTTTAACAACTGTTTAAGAAGCTTTTCAAAGGTTTTCACTGAATAAGACCATACAAATGATTAAAAACTTTATATTAACTGATTTTAAGTAGGATTAAGCTAAAATTAACAGAATTTAAGCACTTTAACTAGAATATGCAAATTTCCAAGAAATAACTTACAATTTGGAATTCAAATGTAAACAAGGAACCAAGACCTGAGATCTAACCCTATGGCTTCCCAAGAAGCTTTATACCCAAAAGCATTCCAAATACCATCTCTGCAACACCCTTAAACCATTTCCAACCAGCATGAACTTAATTTGCTCTTTAAGTTGACTTTTGTTGACTATGGTTGAAAACTGCTTGTACCTGCCTGATAAGCTCACATAAAGCTATAATAAGCTTCAATGAGCTTATTTAAACTTGAAAATAAGCTTGTTGAAGCTTGAATGTGACAGTTGAAGATTGCAAATTTAAACAGTAAACTTGAAATTGGAATTCTCAACATAAGCTTGCATTAACACTTAAAAACTTGATAAAATGATTTCTTAACTTAATATTGATGTAGTAAAACCGAAAATTACAATTTTGAAGCTAAATTAAGACATTGGTAATAAAAACGAAATACATGAAAATTAAAATGTAACTACTACTTCTTCTTCTCTGTCTTCTGCTTCTTTTATGCTTCCAACTTGTTCACACGTGTCCTTAGAGCAGATCCCACCTCTTTTGAGAACCAATGGATGAGTTTATAGTGGATTGCCTGTTTTTCCATTTTTGGCGGGAAGTGGATTATTTCAACTGTGGGGTTGGAAACAGGTAAGTAGGGGGGGGTGGGTTTGTAGGGGTGATGATGAGTGGGGAGAAAGTTGTTTGGGATAAGGTCTTGGGATGGAGCAGGCAACAGGTGTGGAAGAAGCTGGATGTGGAAGAAGATAAGCAGTGGCGCGTTTATCTGGTTTGACTGTTTTTGACCAAGAGGTCAAAATGGGAGGGTCCAAAAGGGGAGGTCACTGGTTTTGACAGGGGCTCAAAATAGAATAATGGCAGGGGTCTATAATGAATTTTGACAAGTCTTGGATAAGTTATTAAAAAGGACTAAACTTGCAATTCTGAAAACTTGAAGGACCAAGCCTGCCATTTTTCCAAAGTTACCATAAGGACTAAAATTGACAACCTTCAATAGTGCAAGGACTAAACTTGCCATTTTCCTATTTTCAAAGGACTAAATTTGCCAATTTCCAAAGTTCAGGGACTAAAGTTGTAATTTTTGTAAATTTGAATCTCAAGGACCAATTTTGACAACTTTTGAATCCCTAAGGACTTAAAATGATATTTTTCTTTATTTGGTTTTACCAGGGACTGTTTTTGACAACTTTTCAAACTTGGGGGACTAAAACTGCCAATTATGCAAACTTGATACGTTTTTCACCAGATTTTGATGTTTTTGCATTTAAAACATATAAAACACTTGTTTGTGATATTTTTATCATTTTGATGCGTTTCTGAGTGTTTTCAGATGTTTTAGCAGTCTAATTTGTACAAAAATGATGAGTATTTAGACACTCATCACCCTCCAATAATTCAACCTTAGAGCAGAAACCGGGTTCAATACATATGCTACTGGTGGTTACCAAGGTAACGCCGGTATTGAAGACAAGACGTCATGGACCTAGTGACGCACTACACCTAACCTCCCAAGCTACTCAAGTTCCCCTTAAAAGGGCTTGTTTCATTCTCATGGAGAACCTACATTATCTATCGACTTTCTCTTAGAGATTGTTGATATTGAAAAAGGAGACCCTCTCCCTAGTCTTCGGCATAACAACCAAATGTGCACAATTGAGTCTAGAGCCAAGAGATCATCCACAATATCTCATTAGGACACAAAAATAATGAAGACTTGTTGTTTCACACAATGTGGAAAGTAAGAATATATTAAGAGTCCTACGCATCATCCTTGTGGTATTGCCAGAACATCTGAGTGGTATGTAAAAGTATTCACGATGAAGATGGAAATCCTTCTAGAGCCAACATCAAACAAGCTCTTGGTGGGTGACATGTGAGATCTTTTCAAAAGATTAAGCTTGTGACAACTGGATAGAAACAATGAGGCGATTCATTCTTGAATCAACCTTGGTCCAGAAAATGAATTGACGAATACTTTTGGAAAAACCGTTCGATGTGCAAATCTTCTTTTCTCTAGCACATCGAATGTGTATTCATGTTTTCCAACACAAAAAGTATCTCTTATTGAAAAAAATACTTTTGGAAAAACCATTCGATGTGCAAATCTCTTCTTTTCTCTAGCACATCGAATGTGTATTCATTTTCAAACTCAAAAAGTATTTCTGATTGAAAATTGATCTTTTCTCATAAAACCTTCGTCGTATTGCAAAACTCTTTCTTCTAAGAAATACGCGATTGTTTTCAAATCAATTTTTCATCAATCAATGAATCTCAATTCGCTGGCTCACTCACTCCGTGTTATCTTCTTTGAGACGTTCTAGTTTTAGAACAGCTAGAATAGCTGCGAAACCCTGTCAAGGAGATTCTTAGGAATTATACCTGATCACAGGCAGTACTTGTACTGATCAACAGTGAACCGTGGGCCGTGTACCTCAATTCAACGAAAGTGATCAAAGACACTTTCGTGTGATTTATTGCTAACTGTTGTTTGCAGGTACATTTGGACGGTTGCAGCTGGTTAGAATTGAGAAGTCAATCCAAAGCCGCATGCTCACAACATCCACACTTAATTGAAGAAATCATGACTAGTGCATATCTACATAACCTGGCTCTGATATTTTTATACTATGCTTCTACTACGCTGCTGCAAATATCATGAACCAGTAAAGCTTCCGCTACTTTGATGGAAAGATGTCATGATCCAGAAAGTGTGAGCATGTCGGTCCAAAAGTCACAACATCATATGAAGGCAACACAACAAAGGGTGATCCAGATATTTACTGTGGCTGATGATCTCAAAGAAAGCTCGAAGATCATCAAAGATGTGGATCAATTAAAGACCTCCACTGAAAGTACAAATCATTCGGACTATGAAGTGTCACTGCTAAAGCACAAAGATTGCTGAACTTGAAGAATTAAAGTCTACGAGCTCAAGACTGAAGATTAAATAGAATGCAAGGATTCGAAATGTAAAATATGGGGTGACCTCCCTTAGGGGGAGATTGTTAGGAATTGGAAATTCCATTGTGAACTGTCGGTCACCCCAACTATTATCTAGCATAAGTTAGCTCGTAGACTTATCGTTATTTACATGTTTGTTAGTTAGTTATTAGCTTATTTTAGGTTAGAGCAACACCGTGGAGGAAGGACGGGTCTTTACCCACTGTATGCCTGATCCACAGCCCGACAGGAGGGCGTTTAGTTTGTAACTATAAATACCCTTCCCTCTAAGGGAAGGGTGGTGCTTTCAATCTAATCTTTTTTTTTGTTAAACTTTCTCTCACTATAGTCACCCTCTCATCTCTTTCTCTCTCTAAACAATGGCATACTTGATTCACCACCATCCAAAGCCACCCGAATCATCAAACACAATATATGTAAGATCCTACAATTTTGGTCCACATTTTGGGTCAAGCATTCATTGCAATGCATTATTTTTCTATAAATAGGATTCCCAAAATGCTTGCATCTTCATCACTCTCAACCTCACAAACAACCATCATCATGTCATCCAAAAGATCTTCCAACATAGATGAATCACCTAGTGCAAACAATCCTTTTCAAGAAATCCAAAATTTTGTCCTACCACCTTCCGTGGTACCACCACCCAAATCTAGAAAAACCGCACGGATTAGCATCCGGCCTTGTTGTTTAGCCAAACCATTATCAAATAGTTCATCCCCAACTACTCACTCACCACAAAATGCTTCTATAGTAGCACCTCCCTCATCTCCAACAAGTACACCAACATCATCACCCATTAAGTCTCCACCTAAAATCACTCTATTGGAACTCCTTAAGACTCCAACAAGATCCCAACAAACCAACCCAAAAGAACTAGTCTTTTTAACACCTCCCACATCTCCAAACACAATTTTTAAAGACCTTGAAACCTCGTCACCTTTAGCTCCCATTGTTTTACAAGAATATCTAGGTTCTTTTCCACCACCACTTCCAAACATTCCGGACTTTGATCTGTATTTTCCAACTTTTCCACCACAACTTCCGCATCTCACAAATCAAACTAACCCGGAAAACTTCCGCACACATTACGCACATCATTTACATTGTGAACATTGTCAATCCACTAGGGATCTTGCAATAGAAATTAGGGAAGAAATGCGAGTCATACTTAACCTCATCCTTGATCGCATCAACATCATCACCCACCAAAACTTCCATCCATAACCTTGTGCAAGCATGGAAGGAATCATTTTACTATTTTCTATAGTATTTTCTTTTTGAGTCATTTTTTTAGAACAAGTCTTGTTCTTAGTTTTACATGCTTGTATGTGGCATAAATACCACTACATTTTGTTATTTTATTACAACGCTTTGTTTACATACCTTGGATCCCATTCTTGTTTCTCGTCAATCACAAGATTATTTATGCATGTTACTACTAACCTTGTCTTTGTAGGTTTTATTTTTTTTCTCACTTGACGCCCCATTCTAGGGGGAGCTACCGTCAAGGGAGAGTTAGAGATACGTGGACTATTTTTCCACACTTTATTTCTTCGTTAGGGTCACTTTTTGTTTCGACAAAAAGGGGGAGAAGAAGTAAAACTTATGCTTTCAAAACATACATCTAATCTTAAGTTCTACTCATCATAACATTATGTTTTGTCATCAAAAAAAAGGGGGAGATTGTTAATACAAATAAACCGTAAAAACGTTTATTAATATTTAGCGATCTCTTTGTGTTTTGTTGATAACAAATATAATGTTATCATAAGTAAAATTATAAGGGTACATGTTATTTTTGTGAAGCATCTACATATGGTCATTTAATACAAATTGTTGTAATAATTCATTTGTTGTAATAGTTTATTAGGATGGGTAAAAATCACAACCCATGACCCATACCCATGGATCATATCCATAACCCATGGAGTTAACCCATATCCATTTGTCTAGATGCATTGCATCTATTAGATGCATTGCATCTATTAGATGCATTGCATCTATTAGATACATTGCATCATTTAGATACACATGGATCATAATCTAGGCCCCATGACCCATGAACCATAACCCAAAAACCCATGGGCAAAAAGGAGCGTCTCACGGATCCCTGGAGTTACACTGGACGGATCCCTCAAGCAAGGGATCCGTGGGATCCGTGCAACAGTGGCAAGAATTTGCCTATAAATAGAGAGCCATTTCTTCATTTTTACTCACCCCTCTTATTACAAACTCTCTCATATATTCTTACACTGTTCTAACATATGATCACTTGACCTAGAGAGTAGTTCTTCTTTCTTTTATTGTGATTCTCACATAGGTCCTTCTCTAAGGCGAGATCACGAGCATTCTACAAGTCATCCAAGCAAGGGGTACTTGATTGATTTGTTCCCCACAAGATTTCTGTAGCGAAGATCTTGTATTTCGTATTTCACATATTTGTTGTGTTATAGTAGTGTTGGTTTGGTCCTCCGTGTTACGGACTCGGTATTTAGCTTTGTACCGGAAAAAGTGTAAGCGACGTTGTGAAGGCTTCTCCGCCAAGTTGAAGGAGTTTGTTGATGATGAGTGTGTAAATACTCATCATTTTTGTGCAAAATAAACTGCAAAATCATCTGAAAACACTCATAAACACATCAAAATGATCAAAATATCACAAATCAGTGTTTTATGTGTTTTAAATACAAAAATATCAAAATCAGATGAAAAACATATCAAATTGGTAAAAATTGCAGTTTCAGTCCCCCAAGTTTCAAAAATTGTCAAAAACAGTCCCTGAGCACATAATTTCAAAAGTAAAGTCACCAAAGGTCCTTTTAAAATCAAAAGCTGTCAAATTTAGTCCTTTGGTGAAAAATATCAAAAGTTTGAGAAAATTGCAAAAATGGTCCCTCAAGTTTAAAAATTGGCAGAATTAGTCCCTGGAAAATGTGAAAAAGGCAACATTGGTCCTTGTACTTTTGAAAGTTGTCACTTTTAGTCCTTGGATTAACTTTGCTTAATTGGCAGGAATAGTCCCTTGAAAATCAGAATTTACAACAAAGGTCCCTAAGTATTTAAAACCTTAAACCTAATTTTGGACCCCTTGACTGTTTTGGACCCCTGTCAAAATGGTATTTTGGACCCCCTGGTATTAATAACCCCAAGTCAAAATTCGTTTGACTTTCCCAAACGCGCCAAACACCCTTCTTCCCCACTTGGCCCTGTAACTCCCCTGCACACTCAAACCTCCCCATCCCTTATCTCTTCCCTGTCTCCCCCCTCCTCCACCTCACTCCAAGATGCAATTAATGCAACCCTACTCCCTCACTCAAGCCTCAACTGCCAAATCCTCATTTCCCGCCAAAATGGACAACTTGGCCAAAAGTCACCCATGGGCTCTGGAATTTGATGGGATACATTCAGAAGTGAGAGAAGAAGAGAAGGGGTATAAAAAGAAGGCATGGGAAGCAAGCAAGAGGAGTAGAATTTTAGTTTTAAATTTCCATATGTCGTTTTTATCCTTAATGTCTTAATTTAAATTCAAAACTGTAATATTGTGTTGAATTGTATCAATTTTAAGTATTTAAAGGTATTGAAACTCAGTGCAAGTAAAAAATTCAGTTTATGTTTACAAGTGATCTTAGTTGTCCACTGTTGAAATTTTCAAAGTCACAATATCATTCAAAAGCCTTATCATGCTCATTTCTCAGTATAAATAAGCTTAAATGAGCTTATGAAAGTCTTGTACATGCTCACATTTAAGTTTCAACTCATTTTGCATCTGGGTCAACAAAAGTCAACTGGGTGAGCAATTTGGCATGGACATGGTCAATAGGTGGTGCAGGCATGGATTTGGGTTGAAAAGCAGTTAGTTGGGTTGGAATAACTAGATTAGTGGTACTTGGTTCACAGTTGCAAGCCATTGTGGCTATTGGACAGTTTGTAAGTCAAATTTCTAGATTCTGAGCACAATCTGTTTTAGTGATTAATATTAGTTAAAATCTGTTCAAATAGTTGCATTTAAGTTGTATTAACTTAGTTTAATCATTAATGTCAGTTGGATAATTGTTTGGATTAGTTTTGAGTCATAACAGTCACAACCAAGGGTGTTTGGATTTGAGTCTTATACTGCAATGGAAGCTAGCTCAGAGGTTCATATCTGTTGATGTGTGCTTGTCATCTCTAAATAAACTCATTTTGGTCATTTGATTGGGGCTGCTAATGCTTAAAGTCAAAATTGACTCCAAACCTGTCTACTGCCTTACTGTTGTAGTTTTAAGATAGCAGTTCATCATTTTGTGTTTAAACATCATCAATACTGCTTGCAACAAGTTTACTATAACATATAACATTAATCTCAGTCACAAGAATTGGATTTAAAGTTCATTTAAGTCAAAGTTCCTTATTTTGTCAAAAGTCAAAAAGGCACAAAACCTGTTTTAGGGTCTGTTAGAAGGATTTTTCATGATCTTATCCTTGGGACTTAACAAGTGAAAATTGGCATTTCAAAAATTTCAGCTGGTGTTCTTTCTTGTTATCATTTTATTAGAATTTTACAATTTTTTTAGAAGCCCCAAACAGTCCTCTCTTTTAGGCCTTATCTGCCCTGTTCCAAATCTCAGTGAATACTGAGATTTTCTCAGTTATTGCAGCTCATGTACAAAGCTTATAAGAGCTTTTCATGGCCTGAAATTTGGTACATTCAATCTCAACCAGGTCTTCTTTAGGTTTCAATTTTCATTTTTCAGTTTGAGCTTGTTGTTAAGCTTATGCTTGTGCTTAAAGGTGCTACCCAGAAACTGTTCTTAGATTATAAGCTCATACATCAAATCTGATCAAACTGGTGAATCAGAGGGTTTAGCTTGTTGAAACTCATTTCATTTTGGTTAAATTAGCTTATTGCAGCTTGTGTACTAGTTTGGTAGCTTTTGGTGAGCTTTTGGCTTATCAAGTGCTTATTTCCATAAGCACTTCCATAGCAGATCCTAAATCTTCCACACAAGCCCATGTTTTTCTATTTTTCCTAGCTCCTTAATAATATTTTAGACTTTTCCTGCAATTTTCAGATTTTTCCAAGTTCATTTGCTATTTTTCTTAATTTAAACTAGTTTTTAAGCATTTTTAAATAGCATTTAATACAAAAAATTAAGAAAATCTTCAAAAAAATAAGTTTTCAATTTTCTTAGGTTTAGATAAATATAAAAAGTAAAAAAAGTAATTTTCCATATTTTTCATAGTTTATTTTGTAATTTTTAATAATTTAATTAGTTTTTAATAGTTTAAAATTCATAGAAAATAGAAAAATAATCAGAAAAATACAAAAATAGTTTTTAAAATTCTAGTTTGATATTTTAGACTTTTCCATTTCATAATTTTATTTTTCTAGCTTTGTTTCCTAATTTCTTGTATTTTAGGTAATTATTTAATAGTTAAAAATAGTTTTTAATTAATAATAATTAGATAATTAGTTGTAAAATTAATTTTCTTTTTCTAATAATTTTCTTTTATCATTAGGTTTATAAAAATATCATTTTCATATTTTTAGGGTTAATATTGTGTAAGTTTCACGTTTTTGTTTGTACGTCACGTAGTTTTTAATTAAGTTTTATTAAAACAAAAAGAACAAAAACATCATTTTAATAATAGTGATAGCGTTTATTTAATAGATTTTATCTTTTTAGATTTCCTTTAATTTGCATTTAAGCCGCTGTAATTTGTTGGCTATTTCTGTAGTTATAATCATAAATCAAATCTCTGTATCCATTCAAATCTTCTCGATCACTAAACGTTTGATAATCCATTGCACAACTCGCTGGGACATAACGACCCGGGGAAACACTATACTCCTCAGATCTTCATTGCATTGGTTTTTGAGCAGTTTTAAGTCTGTTACAGTCTGTCATTCACAAGTGGCAGACTTGCGTGATAAGACTTGACTGTTTGGAACCGATCAAATTTTGGCGCCGCTGCCGGGGATCGAGTCAAGCTAGCGACTCGGTAATCAAAAACAGTAGCATGCTATATGGGTTTTCACCCATATTTCTGTCTTCTTACCTCTTTCTACCACCCTAGTGTGGGGGGTTGCCCACATGTTTTAAAAAAAAAAAAAAAAAAAAAAAAAAAAAAAAAAAAAATCTTCTTTCTAAATAATGGCCGTAGTATTTCCCTTTTACGTTCTTTGTTTCGGCATAACCGCCGGTACTTTGAATATTGAGGGCAATATTCATTTCTAAGTGTGGGGGGGAATTCTCACGAATTTTATCATATAATTACATCAATTCCCCCGTTTTTGGCCAAAATTTTTTTTTTAAAGTAAGTGTTCTACACTTACTCATTTGGTTATCAGTCCGCCATGTCTGTAAGACAAAAGGATTGGCTAATCCAGGAGCAAACGGCTCTTGGTAAAGATATCTCAAATCCGTTTATATGGCTTGCAATTTGCCCAAAATTGTATGGTTCTCGACTCACCATATCCTAAAAAGTGAAGAGTTGGCTAGCCCGCAAGGTTATGGCTTGTGGTAAAGGCAGTGGAAAATCCATAATTGGTAATCAGCTCACCAAAGATAATATTGATAATTTATCTAAGAGTTGGCTAGTCCAGAAGGGTACGGCTTCTGGTAAAGACAAAATCAAATCCGTTGAAAGCTGGTGGTTTGCTCAAAATCACATGGTTATCGGTGTACCATGGTTCTTACTTGAACTGAAACATTTGGCTACTCCAGAAGTAATGGCTTTTGGTAAAGAGATTAAAATCCATTATGTTTTCTCAAATCATTGCTAGGGACTAGCAATATCTCAGTGTGGGGGATTGATGAGTGTGTAAATACTCATCATTTTTGTGCAAAATAAACTGCAAAATCATCTGAAAACACTCATAAACACATCAAAATGATCAAAATATCACAAATCAGTGTTTTATGTGTTTTAAATACAAAAATATCAAAATCAGATGAAAAACATATCAAATTGGCAAAAATTGCAGTTTCAGTCCCCCAAGTTTCAAAAATTGTCAAAAACAGTCCCTGAGCACATAATTTCAAAAGTAAAGTCACCAAAGGTCCTTTTAAAATCAAAAGCTGTCAAATTTAGTCCTTTGGTGAAAAATATCAAAAGTTTGAGAAAATTGCAAAAATGGTCCCTCAAGTTTAAAAATTGGCAGAATTAGTCCCTGGAAAATGTGAAAAAGGCAACATTGGTCCTTGTACTTTTGAAAGTTGTCACTTTTAGTCCTTGGATTAACTTTGCTTAATTGGCAGGAATAGTCCCTTGAAAATCAGAATTTACAACAAAGGTCCCTAAGTATTTAAAACCTTAAACCTAATTTTGGACCCCTTGACTGTTTTGGACCCCTGTCAAAATGGTATTTTGGACCCCCTGGTATTAATAACCCCAAGTCAAAATTCGTTTGACTTTCCCAAACGCGCCAAACACCCTTCTTCCCCACTTGGCCCTGTAACTCCCCTGCACACTCAAACCTCCCCATCCCTTATCTCTTCCCTGTCTCCCCCCTCCTCCACCTCACTCCAAGATGCAATTAATGCAACCCTACTCCCTCACTCAAGCCTCAACTGCCAAATCCTCATTTCCCGCCAAAATGGACAACTTGGCCAAAAGTCACCCATGGGCTCTGGAATTTGATGGGATACATTCAGAAGTGAGAGAAGAAGAGAAGGGGTATAAAAAGAAGGCATGGGAAGCAAGCAAGAGGAGTAGAATTTTAGTTTTAAATTTCCATATGTCGTTTTTATCCTTAATGTCTTAATTTAAATTCAAAACTGTAATATTGTGTTGAATTGTATCAATTTTAAGTATTTAAAGGTATTGAAACTCAGTGCAAGTAAAAAATTCAGTTTATGTTTACAAGTGATCTTAGTTGTCCACTGTTGAAATTTTCAAAGTCACAATATCATTCAAAAGCCTTATCATGCTCATTTCTCAGTATAAATAAGCTTAAATGAGCTTATGAAAGTCTTGTACATGCTCACATTTAAGTTTCAACTCATTTTGCATCTGGGTCAACAAAAGTCAACTGGGTGAGCAATTTGGCATGGACATGGTCAATAGGTGGTGCAGGCATGGATTTGGGTTGAAAAGCAGTTAGTTGGGTTGGAATAACTAGATTAGTGGTACTTGGTTCACAGTTGCAAGCCATTGTGGCTATTGGACAGTTTGTAAGTCAAATTTCTAGATTCTGAGCACAATCTGTTTTAGTGATTAATATTAGTTAAAATCTGTTCAAATAGTTGCATTTAAGTTGTATTAACTTAGTTTAATCATTAATGTCAGTTGGATAATTGTTTGGATTAGTTTTGAGTCATAACAGTCACAACCAAGGGTGTTTGGATTTGAGTCTTATACTGCAATGGAAGCTAGCTCAGAGGTTCATATCTGTTGATGTGTGCTTGTCATCTCTAAATAAACTCATTTTGGTCATTTGATTGGGGCTGCTAATGCTTAAAGTCAAAATTGACTCCAAACCTGTCTACTGCCTTACTGTTGTAGTTTTAAGATAGCAGTTCATCATTTTGTGTTTAAACATCATCAATACTGCTTGCAACAAGTTTACTATAACATATAACATTAATCTCAGTCACAAGAATTGGATTTAAAGTTCATTTAAGTCAAAGTTCCTTATTTTGTCAAAAGTCAAAAAGGCACAAAACCTGTTTTAGGGTCTGTTAGAAGGATTTTTCATGATCTTATCCTTGGGACTTAACAAGTGAAAATTGGCATTTCAAAAAGTTCAGCTGGTGTTCTTTCTTGTTATCATTTTATTAGAATTTTACAATTTTTTTAGAAGCCCCAAACAGTCCTCTCTTTTAGGCCTTATCTGCCCTGTTCCAAATCTCAGTGAATACTGAGATTTTCTCAGTTATTGCAGCTCATGTACAGAGCTTATAAGAGCTTTTCATGGCCTGAAATTTGGTACATTCAATCTCAACCAGGTCTTCTTTAGGTTTCAATTTTCATTTTTCAGTTTGAGCTTGTTGTTAAGCTTATGCTTGTGCTTAAAGGTGCTACCCAGAAACTGTTCTTAGATTATAAGCTCATACATCAAATCTGATCAAACTGGTGAATCAGAGGGTTTAGCTTGTTGAAACTCATTTCATTTTGGTTAAATTAGCTTATTGCAGCTTGTGTACTAGTTTGGTAGCTTTTGGTGAGCTTTTGGCTTATCAAGTGCTTATTTCCATAAGCACTTCCATAGCAGATCCTAAATCTTCCACACAAGCCCATGTTTTTCTATTTTTCCTAGCTCCTTAATAATATTTTAGACTTTTCCTGCAATTTTCAGATTTTTCCAAGTTCATTTGCTATTTTTCTTAATTTAAACTAGTTTTTAAGCATTTTTAAATAGCATTTAATACAAAAAATTAAGAAAAGCTTCAAAAAAATAAGTTTTCAATTTTCGTAGGTTTAGATAAATATAAAAAGTAAAAAAAGTAATTTTCCATATTTTTCATAGTTTATTTTGTAATTTTTAATAATTTAATTAGTTTTTAATAGTTTAAAATTCATAGAAAATAGAAAAATAATCAGAAAAATACAAAAATAGTTTTTAAAATTCTAGTTTGATATTTTAGACTTTTCCATTTCATAATTTTATTTTTCTAGCTTTGTTTCCTAATTTCTTGTATTTTAGGTAATTATTTAATAGTTAAAAATAGTTTTTAATTAATAATAATTAGATAATTAGTTGTAAAATTAATTTTCTTTTTCTAATAATTTTCTTTTATCATTAGGTTTATAAAAATATCATTTTCATATTTTTAGGGTTAATATTGTGTAAGTTTCACGTTTTTGTTTGTACGTCACGTAGTTTTTAATTAAGTTTTATTAAAACAAAAAGAACAAAAACATCATTTTAATAATAGTGATAGCGTTTATTTAATAGATTTTATCTTTTTAGATTTCCTTTAATTTGCATTTAAGCCGCTGTAATTTGTTGGCTATTTCTGTAGTTATAATCATAAATCAAATCTCTGTATCCATTCAAATCTTCTCGATCACTAAACGTTTGATAATCCATTGCACAACTCGCTGGGACATAACGACCCGGGGAAACACTATACTCCTCAGATCTTCATTGCATTGGTTTTTGAGCAGTTTTAAGTCTGTTACAGTCTGTCATTCACAAGTGGCAGACTTGCGTGATAAGACTTGACTGTTTGGAACCGATCAGTTGACATAGTGCTTGAACTCTCGAGTAGGTGACTCGGGGAGTGGAGTAGGGCAAGGAAGGTGTCCTTGTAGCTGAACCACTATAAATCGGTTGTGTCATTTCTATCATTTACTTTACTTGCTTTCTTTACTTGCATTACTCTTAGATCTATACTTTCTCTTCATCCATACGATTTCACATTACTCTTAGATCTATACTTTCTCTTCATCCATACTTTCTCTTCATCCATACGATTTTTGGTTAGTTTTTTGAAACTAACCAAAAATCGGCAAAACTATTCAACCCCCCTTCTAGTTTTCCACACTAACGTTTAAAGAAATCATGATAAGTGAACGTCTACATTCTTCTGCTCTGATATCATCATAAGACGTTTGCTTTCACTCTAACACCATCATGATATGCTTTCGTACGCTAATGCAAACATCATGATCCAAAAAAGCTTCCGCAACTCTGATGGAAAGATGTCATGATCCAACAATGTAAGCATGTCGGTCCAACGTCACAAACATCACATGAAGGCAACACAATGGATGAGTCAAGAGATTTACCGTGACTGATGATCTTTAAGAAGGGTCAAAGAACAAATAATCCGTGGATCAGTTCAAGATCACTACTTGAAGTACAAAACATGCGGAACATGAAGAATCAAAGACTACGAGCTACAGAGCAAAGAACTTAATCAAGAATTTAAGAACACACAAAAATGTAATATCTTTTTGTAATTGAGGTGACCTCCCTTAGGGGAGATTGTTAGGATTTAGAAAATCCAGTAGTTAAAGACTCGGTCACCTCAAGTATATGTATTCGTTAGAAAGCTCGTAGTCTTAGTCATTTAGTAATAGTTAGTAGTTAGTTAAGTAACACTGTGGAGGACGGACGGGTCTTTACCCACTGTATGCCTGATCCATTGCCCGTAGGTGGCGCTTCATGTAAGACACTATAAATACCCTTTGCCTAGCAAGGCAAAGGGTTGGAGCTTCATAATATATTTTTATTTATCTCACTAGAAGTTCCCATTTCTCTCCACTTTCTCTCTCTAGCTCAAACCTCATTCGAATTCATATGTTATGATTGTGTGTTTATGAAAACCAATATGTTGCATACACTTTTTCCTTGCCATTGTTTTATCTGCTTTAACATAACATAACATGACTCACTTAATAATATAACTTGAACATACTAATGATACTAACAACCCGAATTAAGAGGATCAACATACGTGGAGTACATAAACATTAACGTACGTATGAGGTAATCATTTGACGTTCTTTCCCATTACTCCATAAATAACATACTACTATGAGTCCCAATCATCCCAAAACTGTATATACAAGATATGACTCGACTTAAAAACCATGTAATTAGGTAGACTATTAACTAAGGGTTAATATTTTTCAAGGGGTACAGACACTGAAAATGAGTGCACAAGTGGGGGGCTAAGGCAATTTGGGTGTATATTTTTGGGGTAACGTGTAAAGAAATGAAAGGATAGGCTTAGAGGGTTTCACTAGTAGTATCTTGCACTAAAGAGGAGTGAAACAAGAGGCTTAACCGATGAGGTTAACGTAATTATAATAAACTAAGGCTAAAAAATGGATTAATCCTAATACCTCTTATCACTTAGCAAACCTTATCACATGAATGTGATCTCACTACTGGTCTCGGGACGCATAAGTAAATCAAGTTCTAGAACCTATTACATTACCGGTACATTCAAGCATTAATAATGAATGCTAATTAAGGCGTCATCACACTTTGGGGGTGGTATTTAGGTGGAAGTGTTTATGTGCTAGCTTATAAGTTATATCCAATGAGACGCTTGAAACCAATGTCACTACTAAATGCCATAAAAAAAATTTTAATTTAGTGCTAAAATTGCATTTACTAGTTTTTTTTCGGTTATTACACAATTTTTATGAGCACAAGACAAACTACAAATTTAATACTAGTTTCTAAGGTGTCCTTTTTTACCCTCCACACACTTAATTACTGTCAAGTCATACATTTTGCATTAGTTTTTGTAGATTAGCTAATACACTTTAGCTTCAAGGTTTACTTACACATTTGAGTCTACACATTTTTAGCAAGTTACTTACACAAGTAATTACACATTTTATTTTTTACAAGTGACTACACATTTTACTTTAAACAAGTCACTTGTACATTTTATTTTAGCAAGTAACTTCACTTGCACACTTGATTTTTAAAAAGTAACCAACTAAGTTCTACAATAGCAAAGTTTACTAATACATTTTATTTTTGCAAGTAACATTATTTGCACATTTTATTTTAGTAAGTAACCAAGTCTACTTACATATTTTATTGTAGTAAGTAACCATGTTTTACTTATACATTTTATTTTAGCTGGTAATCAAGTTTACTTACATATTTTATGAAGTATCTAAGTTTACTTACGCATCTCATCTTTGCAAGTAAATAAAGTTAACTTGCACATATTATTTTTAGTAACTAAACAAAGGTCTACTTACACAAAATACATTTTATCATTTAAACAAAATGATTTTTAACTCATGCATGACATTACAATAGTTGATTTCTATATGTTGTCACTTCAAAGATATGTCCATATATGGAGTTGACTTTTGAATATTTGCAAAATATTTTGAATAGCTTTAGAAGACAAAGTCTTGTAAAAAATCTCTTGAAATTTGTGTCTGACAGACCCACGGATCCCTTTCAAAGAGATCCTTGGGTCTGGTAGGTTGTTTAGGATTTTTGGCTACAAATAAGAGCTATTTGCACACCACTTCACAAACACTTAACCGTCCAATTTTCCTTAGTTTTTAGCATACATTTACAGTAGTTAGAGTTACCTTTAAATACATTATCATGTCTCACTAACCCATGATCATTGTGCTTCTAACTTTCATTTGTTGCAAACATATTTCCAAGATGATCCACCAAAGCAATCATAGAGTTCTTGCCATCCATATCCACCACAAGCACACCAACACATGAAGATCTACTACAACAAGCTTAGTGAACTTGTCATCTTCATCCACCAAAGGCTTCTTGTCATAAGAAGTTTTTTTAGATTAGGCATACATATCCATTAGACATTTGTATCTTAGATCATCATTTGTACATACTCATGTATCATCATCCTCATACATCATCATGTATCACCAAACCAGATTAGACGACTTATGTATTTAGGCCGTAAAACACAAGGTTTGTTATGGTAGGCTATAAATCATAACCGGTTTGGTTGTACTCGAAGAAGGACTCGATATTTAGCTTAATATCGAAAAAAGTGTAATCGACGTTAGGTTGGTTCTACCTTGAACTAGAACTCGATATCTAGCTTTGTATCGGAAAAAGCATAAACGACGATTGTAAGGTTTTCCCCGTCGAGAAAGGAGCTTGTTGACGTAGTAAAGTAACTCTCGGGTTGGATACTCGGGGAGTGGAGTAGGGCGAAGGGAAGCTTCATGACCATACCACTATAAATCATCGTGTCCGGGTTGCGCTTTCTTTTACTTATCGCTTTATCTTTACATTATGTTTATGATTGTGTTGTGAATTGATGTTCATGCTTGTGTTGTGGCAACATGTTTTATTTCATGCTCTCTATTATCTTTATTGTCTTAGAACTATTATTGCCACTTTTTATTCACACTTGATCGGCTATTTGATACAAAAGTTTTAAGTTTTTAAACGGAAATGTATTCACCCATTCTACGTTTTCCACAAAACCCATTTGCAAAATGAACGCATACAAAAAAACATATCAAACCAAAACCTAAGAGAATATGGTGTAATCACGAGGATCGCGCCAATCTGAGCTGTCCCGATGCCACTACACCGCCCCCAACGACGCCAAGGAGAATGTGATGGGTTGGCTTGCGCGAAAGGGAAGAAAAGGTGGAAAAAATAGCCAAATGTTTTCTTTTTGGGCCGCGGGGAAGGGGGGTTGTTTTATATTTGCTTTGTGTTTAATCTATCTGTGTGAAGTTTGTGTTTTTCTGTATGTGTGCATCAGTCATGGAAGAGATTTTTTTTTTTTTTTTTTTTTTTTTTTTTTTTTTTTTTTATGTAATTTGTATTTTTATTTTAGCAAATGCAAAATTAGTTTTTTTTGAAAAAAATGAAAAAAAAAAATAAAATGATGTGTCTAAAAAGTGGAATTTTGACTTGAGTGATTAAAAAGTGTGTGTTTTTATTTTCTAAATATATAAGTGATAAGTAAAGCAAAAAAAATAAAATAAAAAAATGATAATGTAACATGACGTGACATCACGTTTTGAGTTTGAGTTGAGCTGCTCGTTATAATAAAAGTCGAGTAACCTACTATTCCAAATAATTGATTCCATATATTTTGAAAGTAACGAGTGTGCAAATTATCTTTGCACACTTCATCAAATGATTGAGACACTCCAATTAATTGTGTTTGGATATTTATATCTTCACAGTTACCCTTACACTTTCACCCATGTGATGGCATAAATGTTCAAACACAATTAATTAGAGTTTCCAATCATTTTAAGGATTGTCCCAACCACCTACCACTTTGAAAAGTAATTTGGTGTCTATGTATTATTGATTAATCTTTTTAGGAGGGAAAATTTTACATATTTTTGCCAAATCCTTCTATTATTAAGTACGGCTGGTATCATTTCGATGTGTTTCGATTCTTCCGAACAAGAGAGGTTTGATGCTTTTGAATACATTGTATTAATTCCACTTCGTACTCGCAGTATGCTCTTTATGATCTCGGCTTATGATTCAATTGTCATGCGCGCTTGCTCACGCAAGCGAGCTTAACTCTTAAAGAGCGGTCACCGGTGGGACCGCCGCGCTACCAGGAAGTTTGGGTAACACCCCATTTTCTCGTACCGAAAGCTGTTTCCATCCCTCTTCTTGCCGACTTGCAAGAGTATCTGCTTCCCTTAATAAGGGGGAGGGAGGAGTACGATCGCTGTGAAGCTCTATTAAACCTTGCATAAGAGATATATCCTGCTGACTTGAACTGAGCACGAATTTCATTTGTATTTGAGCGTAAAAGCAGCTGCTTTGAAGGTCGGAAACCTACTGGTTCAGCCAAGAACTAAGGACCTAAAATGTATATACCCCCAAAGAAGAAGGAAGCCAAATGTCAAACTCACCAAAACAACAAGCCACTGCTTAAAACGTAAGTCAGAGTTCCTTCTTGTTGTCTCCCCCATCTGCTTCAGGTACTTTCTTGTCTCACTATCCATCAATTTTATATATTTGATTTTGTGTTTATATGTGATCTATCATTGTTGTTGTTTTACTTGAGTGATTAAGAAAATGATGTAAAATTAATAGGTTTATTACAAGATTGATATTGGATTTAGGATTTTGATATTCAGTTTGGTTAATTTTATTAACTCAAAATTAATATGGATAAGGTTTGTTAGGTAGCTAGGCAACATTTTCAGCTTTTTAAAAGAATCTAAGGGGGGGGGGGGGGGGGGGGGGGGGGGGGTTGGCTAGGCTTATGAATTGGATTAGCTTATATTTAATGACCTGATACGCTCAAGTGATTGGTTTATCTTATGTTAGTAAATGACCTATTTAGACATGGGTTAATAAGCTCATAAGTCATGAGCTAAGGTGTCTGAAATTGAGAGTAAATTGAAATTTGTGACAGAGCATGTTATATATGCCTGAACCCGTTAACAAGCCACAGTTTCGGGGCTTATATAAGCACATTAGCTCACTCATATAATCTTAGCCAAACACTTGAGTTGTGCTTATTTGAGTCATATAAGCTAATAAGCTCATAAGCACATCATAAAAGCATATATGTCAATTTTTTATTTTGAGAATTATTAGGTTATTGAATAAGGGTTCAAATAATGGAGTAGAGGGTTATGACTACAGGTGTAGTCGAGCCGAGTCGAACACTATATAGCTCAAAGCTCAGACTTGACCTAAAAACTTGAGCTTGAAACTCGATTTGAGCTCGAGGTCGGCTCAGCTAGGTTGTCAATATTATAATATCGATAACAATATTAGTTAGATTCTGCATTACTCAAGCTCGACTCGACTTGCTTATATAGTTCAAAAGGTATGCAAGTATACATACACAATAAGGGTAAAAATGTCAAAGGACAAAAGCTTGATAAGGCCCACGTGCCTTAAGAGCCGAGTTTATTGATACTCGAGCTCACCTGGAAAGTCTACTCGAGTAGCTCGAGCTTGATCTCATCTCCGTTTAAATTGAGTTGATTTCAGAGTATTTTGCTAGTTGATCTTGACTAGGTCGTGAATTCCTCGAATCACTTACACCCATAGTTATGATGTTTTATGCTATATACTCTTACTTCCAATCAAAGTTGCAAACTTTTTCGATTTTTGGATGTCCACAATATGTATCTGTTTTTTTTTCGGAATTTTCCGAAGCTAGATTTGCATATCTTTTGTAGTTATTAATTGATCCTCTAGTTTGTCGCATCGTGCACATATGTCCTAGTCAAACTTGAAGGCAGTGATTTGCTTAGTTATAATACTTAATCTTTAGGATAATTGATGTTGCCGATGTATGTAATTGGTTAAAAAAAAACTGCAGTTTGTTGGTGGTTATGTATAAGTTAACATAGCGCAAACAACCCTTGTATTTCTTCTCTTTCTGAATCTTAATGACTAGATATCGGTTATGGAATCAAGAATTTGTCTAATTGGCAATTCGTACCGATCAGGTCATCTCTTTCTATTTTGGAGGGAGGTGGTAAGCATTGGTGTGATCAGAAAAAAACAATAACTTGTAATTCGATTTGACTTTGTTTTATAATAAACTCCAAGATACTAGAATAATAGTTGAATGGACGGAACCAGTGTGACAAAAGTAAGATAAACATGCTTCGAGTACTTTTCTCATTTCATGTATTATAAAGGTGTATATTGGATTTGAAGTCGATGTGTAGGGTTTCTTCATCGCAGGTTGTCTTCGTGGTGGCTGCTGTTGCTGGCTGCATTTCTATCATCACTAATATGAGTTTCAGTGGACCCTCTATCGGTTCTGGTTAGCTTTGTTTTTTTCCTCGTACTAACTTTCCCTTTTTGTTTTCACATCTGTTCAACTGAAACATTGATCTGTGTTTTCATAAAAGGTGGTAGAATTGCCAGAAGGGCGTTTGAGTTTGGACGGACATATGTGGTGAAACCTAAAGGCAAACACCAGGCTACGATTGTGTGGTTGCATGGCCTTGGTGATAATGGTTCAAGGTAAATACTATTTTCTGTGTTTTCATGTTGGGATTCACACAACTATACACATTTACGTTTTTAAAAAGAGTGCTTTATAACTGATGCGTATACAGTTTTTCACATTTAGTTGTGTTTCTACACAATTGAAATTTCATATTAAAGAAACTAAGATTAATATTTCTTCTTTTTATGTATATTTTCTTCTGGCAGCTGGTCGCAGCTCTTGGAGACCCTTCCTCTTCGAAATGTAAGGACAATTTTACTGTGAAATTAAATTATTATAGATCCTTATAGGGACAACACTAAGTTGTCGTTGGGGAACAGTTACTTTTTGTTTGTTTTTGTGTTCCTTTTTTCTTAAAAAATGAAAACTATATTGATATCAAGGTTCAGCAAGCTTTCACTTTTTTCAGGTGCACAATATTTTTTGTATATGTAGGTAATAAACTTTAAATTCAACATTGATGTTTACAAAAAAACATGCACCGAATATTAAAATGACTGAGCTCTGAATGCTAGTAAAACACAACCTTCATTTTTAAATTTACTTTCACATCTTATCCTTGTAGAGAAAAAATAGTTTTGTAAAAATGCTCTGATTACATAAAAGTTGTTAACAGAAAAACCGAAAATGTAGGTGTTTCTCGACAAGGCTAAATATTGGCCAATACAGAGATACTCCCTTTTCTCGATTAATTCGATAACACATGATAGTTTACTTCATATGGTGTAGATCAAATGGATATGCCCTACGTCACCTGCTCGACCAGTAACCTTGTTTGGCGGCTTTCCTTCGACTGCGTGTACGCTTTTAAAATGCTTTGTAACATTGATTTATTTATCTTCGATATCAAGTCACATGCTCAACCATTAGTTATTGATTTGTTTCTCAACTGAAAATTCAAGTTTTGACATGCATGAATTATTAAGGTCCGTATCATGGATAATAGGGTTTGATGTAAGTGACCTGTCCGAAGATGGAAATCAAGATATAGAAGGGATGGATGCTTCAGCAGCACATGTTTTGAGTCTGCTGTCTACTGAGCCTCCTAATGGTAAGCTTCAAAGTTTTCTTGTTATTTCCTCCGTATATACTTTCTTATCTAAAAGCATAGTAACCATCTGATTTCATCATACTTTTATATGCATGTAATGGCTCACACTAGTCCCACTAAGACTCCTAGATGTAAAACTAGAAAAGATACAAGCTTTGGACTTTATTAATGTTTTGTGTCGATATTTGACTAGGTTCGCATTTTTCCAACTTCATATGTTTCATTTACAGTCTGTATTCATTTAATTCATAATTTAGCAATTTGTTATTATTCATAGTTTCAAAATAAAAAACGCTCCAAACCCCTCTGTCAAGTTAAAAGGAAAAAAGTAAAGAATAGAAAAATAAAAAATAAAAATGACATGCTTGTTTGACGGACCTTAATACTAAAGGTGCTAAAATGGGTGGGTAGACAGGTGGGTTGTGGTCGACACTGGTGCACCTGGAACACCTTTTGTCAAGCCTTACAACTTTATAGATAGTGAATGCATTACAAATGTCAAATAATATACTATTGGAGTAAATATCTGATTTTATGAATATAACCAGTTTATGTATGCATTTAAATACACTATTGGCAACTTTTTGACCATTCAAACTGGTTCCTTAGCTAAGTTCTTTGCATTGATCCATTCGATAAGTATATGGGTCCAAATTGCCACCTCTAAACTTACTGGTAAACAAGAAATATCGGGTAACAACTTATTTCAAGTATTGTTGTTTTGATACTGTTCTTATTTCATATACTTTTTTCACTTTGCAGTCAAACTTGGTATAGGAGGCTTTAGTATGGGTGCAGCAACTGCTCTATACTCTGCAAGCTGCTTTACCCATGGGAAGTTTGGCAACGGCGACCCATACTCTACTCATTTGGATGCAGTTGCTGGCCTTTCTGGCTGGCTTCCATGTGCAAAGTTCGACTACTTACTGTTACTTCTTTATATCCTTCCATTCAGTACCTTGTTTTTATGACAATTGTCTTTTGAGCTTTTTTAGTGACCTGAATAAGAAGGTCGAAGGGGAGGCAGCTGCAAATCGCGCTTCATCCTTGCCTGTTTTGCTCTGTCATGGCAAAGGTAAGCGGCATTTTTTTTTTCTTTTTCTTTTTTTCTTTTTTTTACGCAGTTAAAGGATCGGTTGGTACACATTTGTTCCTTTTTTGTTTTTTACTCGTGGACTGCACACTGGTTTTTGACTTTTTGCTGAATTTTTGAATAAAATAATATCTTAAAATACTATGTTTCTTTTAAAAAAAAAGTTATATGTCAAATCTAAGAAACTGAATTTGTGAATCTTATATGTTCCTTGCTGTAAAGTTATTTTTAGAATTTCTTGTTTATGGGGTGGCCACCAATGGACATTAGAGAATAAATTTTAAACACATAGGAAAATAACTTTTCTATATTTTAAGACATTTATAATAATTTTTTATGATGAGTCAACAAATTCAGGTGGTAGTTTTTTTAAGGATTCCAAAACCCGAACTTTGTATAGTCAAACAATCATAAATTATTTTTTTATTTTTGCGAACCATTGTGTAATTGATGAGTACATTTAAATCAAGTTACATTAGCATTATGGAATGAGTTTGATTGACAGAATCTCATGCCTACCTTTGTCCTTCGTTGACAAACCTCAAACTACAAGGCTAGACACGAACCACCCAGATCCTAGTACTTATAAAATGCTGATTCACAAATTGATTTTCCTCGATCATACAAGGTTGGACTTGATATCTTTTTCTAACGGGTGTCCTAGACAAAACTTATTAGAAGAATACTCCCCCGACGCTCAAATATCTCGATAGAAAATTTTAATTCATCGCAAGATCTCTTCATCTCTTCTTCAAAGTTGGCTTATTGTGCCTTTATATGGACTTTATATCAAATAAGTTATCGCTATTGCATTCTCCGTGTTTGGAGTGTAATCTCGTATACATGCATTCATGATGTTTTACTAGAAATTATCATTAAGATATGGATGAAGTAAAGCCTTATATGTAGTTAGAGCTCAAATTTATGATAAACTTCCTAATCGAAATGGATCATGGTGTACATCAGGCAGATTGAGTTTTGTCACTCATGCGAGACCTTGTTTTACATTTCTTTCTAGGACGTATGTTACAAATTTGTTATTTGGAAGTCGAAGCATTTTTAGGTCGCTACCTCGACTCATTATAACAAATTGATCGGGAGTTATGTTTTATGTGATAAAAGATGTGTGAGATGGGTGACCGATACCTTAGGTCTGTGCGATGGTTGTAGCCTTTGTTTGTATGTGGCTTAGGAGGGTTGTGGTCACCCTTCACAAATGGTCGTGGACGACCGTGATCTTTGTGGTCCATGTGATCGTGACCGTGGTAGAGGTCTCTCTTCTTTATTTTTCATGGTTCTTTCTTTTATTCTTCCGTTTAAGGTTTAGACGTTTAGTTCAATACTTTTTTTAATAAAGTCCATCGTTAAACTCTCAGAAGATTTAAGTACCTTTATCTATTGTTTTGCTCTTCAAATGCGGTTTAGATAGGGTAATATGGCTTATAAAAACATGCGTATATTTGGCATGTCACTTTTTGTTACTTTCCGTTCAATTACGAGAACCCCAGAGAATGATTTTGGATGCTTATTTTGATCCTAAGGGATTACGCAGTGTGATGAATTATATCTGTAACATAAGGAGAAAATGCACTCGCACACTAGAGTTTTTTTTTTTTTTTTTTTTTTTTTTTTTTTTTTTTGTTCTTTTTTAAAGATCAGCATGAGGATTAAAGGGATTCTCAAACAAGTCACCACTCGTACCTTAAAGATGACCTATATTTGGATATAAAAGAGGTAAAAACATTGGGTTATGAGTTGGAAGAGGAGTTATTGCTGTCGAACACTAGGTTGCTCTACGAGTTCTTAGAGATACGGCACCTGAATAGGGTTTCTCAAACGAGTCACCACTCTCACCGCAAAGATGACAGATACCTGGATATAAAAAAGAAAAAGAAAAGTGGGTTGTGTTCTAGATGAGAAGTTGCCACTATAATAAAAGAGGTTGTAACATGTTTAAGATAAACTTTTATGACAAAGTGCGTTCTTGAGGGTGGAGTAGCTTATTATGCCTAAATTAGTTTGTAAAGTATAGTTTAGTACTTCAATCTGAATGGTAAATTAGTTACGAGTTAGTGAATGTCATAGGATACTTTTCTAATTGCATTAAGGGAGTGGCTATGTTCAATAGAGTGGTATGCCTCTTCGAATTAGGCCGTTAATGTGTAGAGTTGCCCAACGCACGAACTTAAGTCGTTATATTGTTAGTTATCTATTTTTTGGTATTTGTTAGTGAATTTATTATTCTATTTCCATTATCCAAAGACAGAGTAACATGTGTAATGGAAAATTCAAAAATATTCAACTAGGAGACGTGATTATGTTTAGAGGTTGTGGCATTGGTTCAAATAGTGTGAACAACATTGGCCTTTTGCATCATGGGAGGACTTTGAAAAACAATTACGTAGTATTAAGACAATTTTTAGTTCGCAAGGTGTTGGAAAAGCTCTTTGCCGTATGCAAAGAAGTGTTTGTAAAATTTACAAGAAATTTGGTGTTCAAAGCACTGTGGGATGCATGGAATTGGTTCCGTACGAGGGAACTATATGCAAATATGGATGACGAAGATTAAAGGTGGGCTGAGGATCTTTGATCCCAAGTATACCTAGTGTGATGAAATTTACCTTAGAACATAGAGGAGAAAATGAAATTGCAGTGGCATAAGGTAAGGTACTTCTTTCTTAAGGATCCACACGAGAATTAAAGGGGTTCTCAAACAAGTCACCACTCTCGCAGCAAAGATGATAGAGACTTCTATATAACATTTAGGAAAACATGGGGTTATGTTTCGGACGAGGAAAGTGACGTTGCCACTATAAAATGAGTTTGTTAAATTGTTTCATATTAACATGAATGGAGGTGGTGTGTTATTGAGAGTAAGGTAATGCTATGCATAAATAAGAATGTAAGGTGTAGTTTGGTATTTCAATGTTTATAGTATACTAATAATGAGTTAGCGAACGTTGTTGGATACTTATTTTAATTGCATTTAGTAGAGTTTTCTACCCCTTCGAACATAAAGTGTTAACCTAAGGATACTATACAGAGTTGGTGAATGTTGTGGCATACTTATTTTAATTACATTAATGGAGTGACTATGCTTAGTAGAGTTTTCTGCCCCTTCGAACGTAAAGTGTTAACCTAAAGTGTTGGTCTAATAATTGAATTTCAAGTCGTTATTTTGTTAGTTAACTATTGTTTGATATATGGTCAATTTATTATTCTATTTCCATCAGAGTTCTATTAAAGTGAGTAACAAGTGAACTTGCTTGGTTGACTAGGGCACTAGGTTGCTACTTGTCCGCTTGGTTAGAGAGGTTCCTACACATCCTGATGTGTGCCCCTCAAATATGACTATCAAGTTGAAAAGCCCATCTTTGGACTTCTTATTGGTCAGCGAGAATCATGTGTTTCATTAGCCTGAAGCTTGTCTTACTTGGAACGTGTACCAACTCAACATCAGCTTACATCGTGTACCAACTCAACATAGGCTTGCTCAATTAGAGCACTATGGGCAAGCTCGAGGTTTCTTCGTCCTCCTACTTGACAAAGTAAATATAGGGTTAATTATATAATTTTAGCTCTCAAAGTTAGTTTTTAAGCATGGTTTGGGCTGTTTCTACATCCTCATTTTCTAAGGAATAAAATCAAGATCATAAAGATTATCTAGATTCTTCCAAATTCCCCTCTTTCATGCTGATGTTCCTAAACTAAAACAACATTTGCCAAACATCACCTTTTTGAAAGAAGTCAAAAGAGGTAAGTATTGGCAGTAGGTAGGTTACATTATATCATTATCCAATTATTATCTTTACATAATAATAATCTTTAATCAGATTTTCTTAAGTATAGCACCTTGACTATGCTTCTGGATAGCAGTGTGTGTTGGCTTAAGAACTCCGTACTTGTGGTGCAAGTTGCTAAGATTTTATTTATAGAAAATTTTGCGATATTATATTTACCAATGTATTCTTTTAAGTTTATGGTGCCGTTCGAAACTATTTATTATTTTAATTTACATTTGCTGATTTTTACTTGCATGATATGAACAGACAATTAAACTCCTTGGGTTCATTTTGTCAAAGTGTGAAGTTTTGTAGTTTCTCTAATAATTTTCCTGCTATGTATTACCAGCTGATGATGTGATAAGCTTCCGTTTTGGCGAGAAGTCAGCCCAGAAACTCATTTCAACTGGCTTCAAAAATTTGAAATTCAAAGGCTATGACTCGTATGTAATCTCCGTTTATAATATTGCTCTTGTGTTTGTGTATTAGTGAAGTTTTATAAAATTAAATATTTCTATTTGCACAGGCTTGGCCACTACACGATCCCAGAAGAGATGGACGAGGTTTGTTCTTGGCTAACATCTAAACTGGAGCTGGAAGGTAACTAGCAGTTTAATCATTTAGAAAAAAACAATCTTTGCTTATGTGAAGTTCGAGTTCACCGAAAAAGTATCTAACTTGTTTTTTAGTTGCCACATAGCCTTGATTGTATTGTCATATCTTGTATCTTGTTACCTGCATTTCTTGTGTGGATTATTGATTTGAGCGTCATCTTTATTGGCTGAAACCATCCTGTGCTATGCCAAGCAGGGTTTTTTTTTTTTTTTTTTTTTTTTTTAGAAAAAAAAATTCAATAGCTTTATGCTCTTTACCCATCAGCTGGAAATGATTTATCGAGTACATGAGATTGGTTCAATAAAGATCAAAGAAAAACTAAAGATCAATTAGATCATTTTCAACCATTCATCTTTTCATCAAAACAGTAAAATAAACTTTCACCTTCATTTTTAAAAACTAAATATATCACAAACCATTGATCGTTAGACGAAACTAATCATACCATCACGACAAGCATAAGATTACCTTTAATTTGATATTTCACATCAAAACTTTCAAAGATTTTTTTTTTTTTGACTTTTTTGACTTTTTTGTTGGTTTAGGGTTTACGGTTAGGGTTTAGGTGTTTAGAGTTTAGGGGTTTGATTTTTTTGGTTTAAGCTTTTTAGGGGTAGGGTTTAGGTTTCTTACGGTTTAACGGATAGGGTTTAGGTTTTTTTGGTTTAGCGGTTATGGGTTTAGGGTTTTTAGGGGTTTAAGGTTTTAGAGTTTTAGGGTTTAGGGTTTTTAGGGTTTAGGAGTTAGGGTTTTTATGATTTAGGGTTTGTAGTTTAGGGGTTGTGTTAACACAAAAGAGTATTTTTAAAATTTTCATTTATAGTGTAATATATCGAAACCCGCTATAAGTTCGTCGAAAGTATACAATACTGAATCTTTATAGAAAGATAATTTTATTTTTTGTCGCAATGGTATAATTAGTTTTATCTAACTATTAACGGTTTGTGAGAGATTTAATTTTTAAATATTATGGTGAAAATGAATTTAATTAATTTGATCAAAAATGGATGGTTGAAATTGATCTATTTGATCTTTAATTTTATGTGATATATTGATCTTTAATTTTATGTGATATTTATTGATCTCACCCCTGGAGTACATAATTTTATTTAGATGGTTTATTTTATTAGACTTAGTATGGTAGCGTCAATTTATATGCACGTATTTATTTGTGGAGAAAGTGAGTGAAAAAAGTTTGTTGGCTAATTTGTATTTAACTATTTACATAAAATAATTAGTAAATTGCATTGCCTTTTATAAAGAGTATTCTGGTAAATAATATTACTCATCTTTTAAGTTTTAAAATTTTTTGTTTTATCATAGATAATAAAGATAAAGATAAATATTATTGAAAACTCAATAGAGGATAATTTATAGTTGTACTATCTAATAATTATTTATTTATTTATCTTTTTTTTATCACGAGCATTCGATCGGTTGCATTCATTAATTTCTTTTATTGATGCTTTAGTTTTGGACCTTGATCACTGTTTAGTATTTTACGATGAATAAGGGGTGTAAACGAGTCGAATCGAGTCAAACTTTGGCAAGGCTCGGCTCGGCTCAATAATGTTATGTTTGGTCGAGCTCGGTTCGATAGCTTGACGGCCTTCCATAGGAAACCTCGAGCTCGGCTCAAAAAGCTCGATTTATATGTTAAATGCTTTTCTTAAACCAACCATAATAGAGATATAAGAATCGAATTCGATTCGAGCATGGTTCGTAAAGCTCGATAAATAAGTATTTACACTTAGTGTATTTACACATAAGCCTTTA
The DNA here is from genome assembly GCA_019973895.1 of Chrysanthemum seticuspe. NCBI lineage: Eukaryota > Viridiplantae > Streptophyta > Magnoliopsida > Asterales > Asteraceae > Chrysanthemum > Chrysanthemum seticuspe. Next base: position 188,294,804 of record BPTQ01000007.1, read on the forward strand.
AAATCTATTCTACTTCATAATGTATTTGAGACGTTTTCAAAATAGAAGATTAAGCAACCCACTTACTAATAATGGAAAATGAAGTTAAATCTGAAAAATTAAGTGTTTTAAATTTGTAAAATTGTAACGGCTTTTTGACACCTCATTTTGTGAATGTTTTTTTGTGAGTGTAGCATTCCATTATAAGAGGAAAGTTATACATATAAAAAAACATCCACAATAGTATTCACAAAATGAGGTGTCTGGGAGTCATTGGTGTATTTTGCTATACGTTCTCTCTCTTCTCTCTGAGTAGAACCAATCAATTCCTGACACCTCATTTGTAGACCATTTTGTGGATGTTTTTAGTGAGTGTAGCATTCCTCCTCTAATAAATATCTAATCAATGTTATTTTTAAAACATCCCTACAATGAAAAAAACTAATAAAACACGCGAAGCTTCATATAATTTATATGAAAACAAGTTGATAGTATATATGGTTTTCTAATCAAAATTCATGCGATGTCTTGATAAAGTCAAAGATGTTATCATTTGATGGCTATAGAAGAACTTTCTCTAGTTATTCAAATGCAAATAAGGATCATGAAACCGACTTGAAAGAATAAAATACGTAACCTCACTTAACTGTTGACTTATACAAGATAGAATGATTTCGTGAGTAAGTTCGCATATGAGTTCGATAAAATTTGGATAATTCAATCGCTCATATTATAGCTTTCTCGAGCAAGGAAAATGATAGGAATGAGTCTCTCTATTTCTTTTAAGGAAAAGAGACTCGGTTTATCTTTTCTAAAAAGTACAAACTTCTATTTACAGTTCATGTTGCATTACACAATTAAATAGAAAATATAATGTTTTTCGATAATTAATCATTTTAAAAATTAACGCCCCAAGTTTTAGCAAATAAAACAATTAATTTTGAAAAAGGTAGATCCTACTTAACTTTCACCTATCACATTAGTTGATCTGCTAGCAATGGTGGATTAAATAGGTAAGCGACGAGCGAAAATTGCATTACAAGTGCAACTATTAGCTCATTATGGGACTCATGGCATCTAGTGTCCTGTGGGCATGTTTAGTCTCATCTTTGCCTCGGGTTAAGGATCTCACCGCTTAACTTGATTAAGTAGTCTAATTTGAGAACGTGTAAAGATCACACTAGGTCTCACGTATAGAGGATAGTCACTCTGGGTTGGAATTCACCTACGTCTCACGCGGAGTGAAAGGCAATTGCAATTGTCCTCACAATTGGATGACAATGACTTATATTTCGCAAGTATAATAATATTCCTAAAATTAAGTGTATCAAAAATTGTACAAATTAGCATGCATACATCTTCGTACTATAAGTTAACAAAAAACATTTTTCTAACTTAAGTGTACTCTAGTTTTAATTACTTATGTATTTAACGTCCAATTTATTGTAATATGCAACCGTTGTGGATATGAAATAAAATTTGGGCGACATAAATAATTACGCGTTACAATCAACTTTTTAGCGTTATATAAAACCAGAGTAGGTGCACATTTTTATCGCTGGAAAAGATTAAAGAATAACCAAACCCTGAATTAACACCCTCGAAAGGTTATTACACCTCAGGTATTTCAATCATTAACAAAACAGTACAAAGACATATTTTGTCACAGGAAAAGATTAGAGGTTATTCAAACCCTAGACAAACATGGTTAAAAACCAATGTACTTGCATGTTTTTTGCGAGAGCAAATTACAGTTCAACCCAACCCAATGCATTTAAAACAATGCAAGATATTAGTTTAAATCGTGATTCGACCATTGATAAAATTGTGTAAGAACTCTAATTATGTATTAAAGTTCGTTAAACCAATGTCTTTGCAAACTTTTTTGCGGGAGTAAATTAAAGTGTAAACCTAACGCAATGCATTTAAAACAATGCAAGACATTAGTTTAAATCATATATTGATAATTTTAGCTCCATTTAATTTTCTGAAAATAATTTGCAGGTTTATACGAGTCACGATGAGAATAAAGTGCAAATAAATAAAACAAACAAACTAACAATCATATTAACACATGCAAAAAAATATAAATCGGTGAATTTCTATGCTCGGGTTCATGAGCACTCATAAAACGCGAGAGGTCAACTATGGGTCAAACAAACATAACCAAATATAGGGCTCCCACTTGCTTTTAGACCTATTCCAAAACAAGTGGAACCCTTATGCATACAAAATAAAATTGCAAGCTGTTAGAGCAGAAACGCTCACTTGCGGGGCCCTAAAACTCCTAGAAAGAGTCCTCACCGCTCAAAGCACCGAACTACAAAGTTGTAGCCCTTTGAGTCGTAAACCTGTCCTTTGAATTTCACTATCTAATTTATTCCAGAACTCCATGAATTATTTTTTAGTTCAAGTACGTGTTACTTTTCAAAAAATAAAACGCAACAAACAAACACGCATATATAGGAAATGTCATCATCGATTTGCATTTCACATATTAACACTTTAACAATATGATATTAATAAGAGGCTGGCTTATTTTCCATGACAAACATGCATGGTTTGTCATGGAACACAATTAAAATAAGTAATGTATCAAAATAAGCCATAAAAAAATGAAGAATTTAAGCAAGTACAAATCCCCGGCATGCATACGAAAACCCGTGGCCTTAGGGTTCTCAAGCACTGATTTATTAAGACCATAAGGGTCTATTTTTTATCAAAAAAAGCCTAAGGGTTGTTATAAATCGATACAAATAGAACACGTGAAAAATGCGTTGTTAGCCACTTTTACGAATACGTATGTAATCTAAAACATCACATGATGGCTCGTGATGCCACTGTCGAGAGTTATATAGTAAATAAAAACGTATTACATATAAACGCAACGGAGATGGTCTTAAGTGGATCCGCATGATGTAACTTGATTAACATAATAAAGTACGAACTACTAACCTCAGTGTAATTGATTATGTTGGACAATGTTGCAACAGTCGGATCTTGTTCATTCTTGAACTTCATGTAACACTCAAAGTTACCAAAAGAGATTACCTCTATGATAGTCCACACTACGCGTCAATGTATACTACACGAATGCTATTTCTTATGCTTTCATGAATCAAAGTCTTGAAGTAAAATCAACCAAACAACCCCTAACAAGGGGGCCGACCGGTTTAAGATATGAGAGAATGGAGGAGAGTATTTTTCTTGTTTAGGTTATGCAAGAGTCCTAATATTGAATTAGCCAATTCATTATATAGGCTTTTGATAACTTAGGGAGCAAGTTGGACTTTTTCACCTCCTCTTCTTTTCCCTTATATGGCCAGCAACCCCTCAACAATTATGAAATTTCCATATTGTTTTGGGTGAATTCTATTTATTAAGTTTACTACTTAATAAATAAAAGCCTTAAGTTAAACAATGCATCTAACGGATTATTTGACGACCGTTAACCGTTTTCGTGAATAATAACTAATAAAATTAATAAAATACAATAAATATATTAATAACATTATTAAAGGTAGTACCTCAGTGTATACATGTGTGACCCCATAGGCTCACATATTTCTAGTCGTATAATTATTTATTATGACGTGATCATTTCCCAATAAATACCAATATAAAAAGATGAATAATGTTTTTCGAAAGTATAGCGAAGTGTCTGTTGACTAAAAGATAAAAAAAATGCAGCCGCAATGGTGTATTTTTTTTTGTTACTTAACGATTTACCGTTTATAAGATATTTTACTTTGAAAAAAAATGGTATAAGTATTTGTTTTTTTTTTCTTTTTTTTAATGAAAAATAAATGACAATAGTTTATCCATCTAATCTTTGATTTTTTATTAATTGTGAAAAATTAGAAGGTGGGGTTGAATAATTTTACCGTTTTGTCGTATTAAAATTATACTTTCAAAAACTTATAGATTCGGGTTTCCGTAAGATAAAGCAATCACAATATGAACACAATATAAATAAACACAAGATAGAAAACAATAATAACGTCGAAATATAAAATTTAAGATAATAGTAAAGATTTAGAAAGATCAAGCCACAACACCAAGATTTATAGTGGTTCGGTAACGGAGCTCCTCTTCGCCCTACTCCACTCCCCGAGTACCCAACTCGAGAGTTCACTTCACTATGTTAACAAGCTCCCTTCAAGCGTAGAAAACCGTACAACGTCGCTTACACCAATTTTCGACACAAAGCTAAATGTCAAGTTCTAATCTAGCTATAACCAATCTCTCTCTCACACACACACATACGTATTTTCGGACTAAAATACTAATCGAATCACTCACGTATTTTCAAGACTAAAATACTGTCACACCCTCGCCGGAGGCGGAAACACGAGGTGTAACGGAAGGGAACATAAGCACAAGATAATAGAACATACCAACATTAAGATTAAAAAGAAATAATACTCCATTACAATACTAGTTTAGCCGTCATCGGCAAATATATTACAAAGTTTAGATTCCAAAATATTGAGTTTTATTACATACGACTTGTAGCGACCAGTGAAAACTTCTTTATACAAGACTTGATAGAAAAGCTTACTAACGATCACCTGAAATGCATGAGAGAAAAACGGGTCAACTATGAAAATAGTTGGTGAGTAAACACGTTTAGTGAAATAAGAAAACTCGTAAGAAAAATATACAAAGCTTTCGGTCAACGAAAAATAGTTCTCAAAGCAAAGGCATTGTGTATCCACTCAGTTCCAAATTCCGCCCATACAAAACTTGCAACCTGTGTGTACACAACCCATTGCACAAAAATTATAGCACGTCAAGTAATCAAGTGTAAGTGGTCATAATAGTTCCCAATATAGTGCCACGAATATAATAATTCAGGAATGCTACCGATGAAACCAAATTAAGCTGGGTGCCACTACCCAAAGTTATACTGGGTGCCTCTTCCCAAAGACCTACTGGGTGCCTCTTCCCAAAGATACACTGGGTGCCTCTTCCCAAAGATACACTGGGTGCCTCTTCCCAAAGATACACTGGGTGCCTCTTCCCAAAGATACACTGGGTGCCTCTTCCCAAAGATATACTACGAACAAAGGTGTCTATATAGTGATGCTCCGAACATGGGAGACTTTATAGTGATGCTCCGAACATTGGAGACTTTAGGACAAGGTCATAACACGTACGGTTCAATAAGTTCAAATAAGTCATAATTTCGTAATTAAGTTCAAGGATTGATTCGAGTTCAAATATTCAAGTCAAAAGAGTTCACAATTGTAAGGATCAATTTAATTCAAGTATGGTTCATGCATTCAGCCCCAAAATATAGTAAAACGGTAAAAAGGGGATGTGATTACTCACTTGATAAACTGAGGCGATGACAAAAGTGAGTACACCGAGGTATAATGTGATGCGTTAACCGGGACCTATCACGAATGATATGATATGCAATGAGTTGCAATGTAATGTTATGCATGCACTTCGTATGTTATTTATACCATTAGCGAGTTTTGAAAATATTACTAATCGTCGAAAAATACTCTTTTGACGTCTAGACCCTTCAAAAATGACTTTACCAGTTTTTACGTCAAAATGTCATCCTACAATGGTTTTATAATGATTTTTGGTGAAATTACCACTTTTCGTCGCAAAACAATGTCGTCGGAATTTTTATAAAAGTAACAAAAATGGCTTCGGAAAAGTAGTCGTAAAATGGTGTACGTCGATCGTTAGAGAACGAACTCGACGGTTTTGGAAAGTTTGTATCGATATCTAGAAGTTTCAGTTCAAGAGTTTTCGTCCAAAAGGTCTCGATCATAAAGATATCAAGGGTTAAAGATAGTGATTTTGGCTAATTGTGTGCAGAAAATAAGTTTCGGCCAAGTTTGAACATCCGTAAATAATTTACCATAACTCCGCTTGACAAACAGCTTTTTGTTTTGAAAAATATGGTCGGTGAACTTGATTTTACTAGAAGATATTTTGTTCCAAAAAGTTTCACATCATGGTTAAAAACAGCCGCAAACATGGACGTTACAGCTACTAAAATACTTGTATCGTAAAAATAATATAGTTTTTCAGAAAATTATAGTTACGGCAAGTTTATAAAAACGTGCATATATTTGTCGTTTCAAATCCGTTTTCTACGTATAATATGTCCTTAGCTTCGTATCGAAGTAAACTAATATATTTTTGATAAGTCGAAATAATTTGTGAAGCTTAAGGCTCGTTTTTGACCCAAACAATGTAAAAACTGCATGCTGAATTTTCAGAAAAATAAACATTTCGTCGTCAAACTTTAAAAATTCACCACGGCTTCGTTATAAGTCCGATTTAATCCGTTCAAGCGGCCACGGATTCGTTTTAAAGTATATTTTCTAAATATCAAGGCCAAAGTTTCGTACCAACAGTAGGTTTTTCCAGAAATTCGAATTAAGGACAGAACCTAAATATATAGTTATCGAAAATAGTTTTTCTCCGACAAAACCTATTCTAATCCCTTCAAATCAACTCCGAAACTAATCTAATCCTACCATACACCTTCTTAGGGTGTCATGGGTTCCTAATCACCATCAAGACCAAAGAATACCATGGGAATAATTATAGGATGACCATAAATATATATATAACTCAATAAATCATGAAATAAATGGTATAAATCACATATCATGCATATAAGCTCCAAAAATGAAAAGAAACATATGAAAATGAAAAGGAAGCATGAAAATGATAAAAACATGCTTACAAGTGATAGTGATGAGGTGAAAGTAACAAGGATTAAACTTAAATATCCTTGGTTTTTATTTCAAAACCATATAAAGGATATAACTAGGTTGATAAACACTTGAACTTGAAAAAATCTTGTGATCCCTTGTAAAAACTCTAGGGAGGCCGGTTCTATGAATGAAGAACAAAGAGGAAGAAACTTTCTATCACTTGTTGAATATGTTTGTGATGAATGAAGTAACATGAGGTAGTTTGTAGACTTATACAATCAAGCCAATAATTCAATCATATAATAAATGCTACCCTCCCCCATAGGGCCGGATTTGGGGGAGGAGTGTTTCTCAATATATAATTTTTTTTTTCAAAATGTATTATGTATATATACTTGTGTAATTTGTAAGAAAAAGTGTAAATGAAATAGATTTAAGTTAAGGTAAATGGTAGTTTTGAGTACAAGTAAAATTTTAATAGATCAAAATAGATTATAATGATATTATAAAAATTGTAAAAATACATTCCTTGTAGAATTTGAGTGATATAAAAATTATCGTATAGTTTTTAAGAAACACGTCGTAATAATATAAATTTAACGAATTATATACCAAATAAATTTGAAACACTAGGAAAACTAAAATATAGTTTTTACAACTAAATGTAAGTATAAAAATATGTCGGGATCATTTTTGAAAGTAACGGATTAAATATTTAAAATAATAACTCACGCGATAACGTTTATTAAATATAAAAATTCACGCGTTAAATGTGAAATGCAATGCCATGAATGAACTAATATGATGCATAATAAATTTAAGAAATGACCGAAATTTGAGAATTGTGACAAATACTAACTGTTGATACAAAAGTTGGGCGTTCCTTATTTGGACTCCGGTTTCCGTATCAATTGGATCTTGATGCTTGAGACCTGCGCACTAAGTAAATAGAAAACACCGTTAGGCTTATCGTGGGATTGTTTCCCACGATTATCCTCCGGCGTGAGAGTAAGTAATCGGTTTAGGGTTAAGTGTAGAGTTAGGGTTTTGAGATCGTACCTTTTACGAGGGTAGAGATGCCCTTTATATATACACGAAATCCTTGTTGGTTTCGTGTTCCCCAACCTTCGGCGTATCCCGCCTAATTCGGTTGGCTAATGCATATCCCATAAATAAGAGATATCTAATATCAAGGCCATAAATAACTTCGGGTTTGGGCCTTCGTGAGCCCAAACCGTCACTATGCTAGCCCACTCGTACTGTGCTCGAGTGTTAGTAGTGTCCATTAGTCGGGTTCATGACCCGAATACAGAATATACGTCATCATGTCCCCCCAGTCTATCATGCGCAGGGATAACCTGCGGATGCTAGACTAATAGCTGTATACCATAAATTCGTTGAAGCGTAGCGGAGAAGCTAAAAGAGATTTCCCGCCGTGAAGAACACACTGTGAATCTAGTCAAAATATTTCAAATGCACACCTCGTAAATCGTGGGAAAGTAACTTAAAATGTGTCATGTCAACAGATCCTATCCACACATTTAGAGATAGTGGAGTCCAGGTGTCGATCATCGCGTGGATGTAAAAACTTATATAATCTTCCGCCTCCCATTACTATGATTATCACAGTAAAAACATTTCCGCCATTGTTAAAAAAGCTCCAAACTTTCAACCAAGAAACCCTTAATATTCCAAAGGTAACCGCGCGTGCGTCTTTAAAAACTGTATCATGGTCCGCGGTTTGACTTATTTTACCTCCGACATGACCGAGGATGAATTTCGCGAGTTCACCTCGGATTATTATATTCCGCTCGCGCTGCATCCGGTAGTCCCGGCCGCGCAGGCCTCAATAGCGGATTTCCCCGAAGGGAAGGTAGGGGTATACACGCGTTTTTTCGAATTTGCGAGTCAACGTGTGCCCATATCCTTATTCCTGTGAGACGTATTAAACTACTATCGCCTGCACATATCCCAGCTGCACTGTATAGGTGCGGCAAAAATAACAAACTTCGAGGTTAATTGCCGTTTATTGGCGATTAACCCCAATATCTACCTCTTCCGCGCGTTTTACCACACAACGTGGTCAAACGGGTGGGTTTCGTTCGCTAAGCGCGCAGGGAGGCTGCAATGTTATACTGACAAACTGGACGCGCTTAGGAACTGGAGGGAAATTTTTTTCTGGGTTGATAATGCGTTATTTCCCTGGAACTTCGATTTCTATACCCAGGGTTCACTACCAAAGGATGAGCGCCCCCTCCCTGGAACATACAGCGGAAATGATAAATGCCAATCGTATTCCCATCAGTTCCTATCCCGAGGAATTTTTGGTGCACATGGGCATCAGTTGCAACTATTTTGGTAGACCTGATGAGGTGCCAACATTCTTAGACGCGGATGGCCAGGGTGGGTGCTCGTCCTTCGTAATCCTTAGCTTTATTAATGTGAGCCTTTCTTTTCGCCTTTGTTCTTTATATAACTTGCTTGTTGTTTTGTTTTGTGTTGCGCAGAGATGGATCTATTCAGCGTGGTGAACTTGGCAAAGCCGCGCCAGGTAATTGCAGGGGTGCGCCCGGTGAGAGAGGGGGAAGTCCCTATTCTGGAAGCTACGACGAGGCGTACCATGGAAATGCAGCTAGAGGAACCGGGGGGTGATACTTCTGTGGCGCTGGAGGCGACCCCCCTACAAAGCATGCCTAGTCCTAGGGTACCTTCCCCTTTAGTGGAGCCATCCCATGCAGATGTAGCGGGAAGCATGAAAGATCTCGATGTGGAGACGGAGGAGCCAGGCCAAGGGCTAAAGCGCAAGAGAGCGCGTGGTGGTGATGGCGCAAGAACATCCAGGAAGAAACGTCCTGTCGTTGTCGATGTGGAGTCGTCATCAGATGATGCTTCACCCCCTCGCTCCCATGAGACTACACCCAAGTAAGTATTGTCGCCAAATCGCGTATCGTATTCTCTTGTTGTGTTATTAATTCACTTCGTTTTTCGTGCAGTATCGAAGCTATTGAGTATACTGCTGAGCATTCTGTGGAGTCACCACCGAAGGCAATTCCCGTGCGTGCTGGCTCTCAGGATCCAAAGGACCAAGGCAGCGAGCCATTGGCATCTGGGGATGTGCCCAAGGGTCAGCTAGTTGAGGAGCTTGCTGTAGCTGCTGCGCACCAGGCTACGTTGGTTGCGCAGCTAAAGTCGAGGTATGTCGTGGAAAGCAGCTAGAGCACACAAAAGGATGAGGAGATTGCGCAGCTGAAGGAGCTTTTAGCCAGTGCTCAGGCTGAAGCAGAGGCAGCGGGCAGTTATTCCCAACAACTTGCTGAAGAGAAGATGTCTTTGATGATCCAAGTGGACCAGGAGCGTGTCGCATTAGAGGTGTATAAGGCTAATTGCTCCTGGGCTCTTAAATATTTGGAGAGTGGGAAAGATGAGTTGTTCTCTCGGTTGGGGGAGTTTGGTGCAACTGTGGGAAGCGCAGTGGAGGAGCAGGAAATGAAGCTTCGCAAGCTCAGCATCGAGTATGACGAGGAGTTGTATCCCCAGCTTGTTTCTTCTATCGCTGAGCGCAGATGGCTAATTAGCCATGGATTGCGCCTTGCCGCCCTTAGTACATTGGAATCTCGAGAGGTGGTAGACAAGTTTGGGGCAGTGGTGCAGTGCGCGCTTGCGCGTGGCAGGGCTGAGGCTGTAGAGGAGCTTCATGAGGCTGGCCTTTTGAAAGTGGTTGTTGATCAGGTGTCTGGGTACAATAATCATGCGTATGAGGAGCTCGTTGCCGCTATGGAGCAAATGAAAATGTTTGAGCTTCCTCATATTGCTCAGATGGAGCGCGACCAAGATTACCCTATAAGTGTGATTATGGAAGGGTTAACTTTGGCCCGCCATCGTGCTGATGGGGCAGAGGTACAGCCGGACTTTTTCCTGAAGCCTGACGAATCACAACTGCAGGTGCCTATTTTTGCTCGCCCCTGCGACCTTTTGAACCCATTCGATCTGGAAAAAGAAATTCCTTTTAAGGAATCCTTAGAGGCCCATGCTATGAGGGTTGCTAAGAAGAAGGGCGTGAAGGGAAAAGCCATTCTTTTTGGTGTTGGAGCAGCGCACCTTCCCAGGTCTGACGGGGTGCCTGTGAGTGTGGCCACGGTGTCGCGACAGGATTCTGACTTGTTGAGGCGGCTGAAGGAGGCTGGGGACGCTGCACACCAAGTGGAAAGCCCTCGTCTTAAGCGTTGTAGTAGCATATAGATTGTAGTTTCTGTTGTAAATATCATTTTGTAAGAACTCATGGTCCTTAATGAAATATTCCTTTTGGTAAATGCGTATTGATATGGTTGCGACTTATAATGTTTGTACTTAGTTATATGTCTTTGCATAAAAAACGTACTTATTGTCTAAGAAGCAAACTGTTACATAAGCGCGACTAATATGTGGAGTTCATAATCATGTATGAACTATCATACTTATAATGTCTAAGTATTTTAACATAATCGTGTATGGTGTGATATGCAGCGTACTGTAGATATCATAGTAAGGAGCCAAGAGTCTTGGTTCCTGGTTTGTTAAACGCGCACAGTATGCATTGTTGCGCATCCGTCGCGGAATGCGCATTGTACTTATTCCAACCTCTTGAAAATAAGGTGTTTAACAAGGATGCATGATCCAATGTTGATGGGTTTGCAACCCTCTTACTCAACGAGTTGTTTAGTAGGTTTACTCATCCTTTACACCATCGTGGGTTGTAGTATGTGCATGCACACCATGTAGGCAAAAGATAATATAGCAACAATGTTGAGACATAAATATTATGTAAATAACAAATTGAAATGTGTCGCGGAGTTAGCTAGAAACCACGACGTTTTATTAATACTTGCAATTTTTGGTAAAAAGAAAAGTAAAACATTTGCCTAAGTAAAACAGAATGTAAATACACGGATATTTATTGAGCACTATACTAAAGTGCGGGGGTGTCCGTGCGCTGGGCCGTAGCCGTTCCTAGAGATAGCATCGTTTGAGATTGCAGATGTTCCATGTGCGTGGTAGCTCACGGCTATCCATGTCCCGCAGCTTGTACGCGCCTTTTCCTAATGCTTCAATGACCTCATAAGGTCCTTCCCACTTCGGTCCAAGTTTTCCTGTATCTTCTGCGTGGCTCGCATCATTGGCGCGATATACGAAGTCGCCTGGTCGGAATGAAACACTTCGCACTTTAGCATCGTAGTATCCCTTCATTTTTGACTTAGCTCTTGCTTCACATATAGCTGCGCGCTCGCGCCTTTCTTCCAACAGGTCCACGTTAATACGCCGTTCATCGTCATTGGTTATAACATTAACTTCAGCAGTGCGAATAGTTGGCATCCCAATTTCGGCTGGTATGACGGCTTCTGTCCCATAGACAAGAGAAAAGGGAGTGTCTCCCGTGCTAATTTTGATTGAAGTGCGGTGCGCCCACAAAACATGCGATAATTCCTCCACCCACCTTCCTTTGTGCTTGTCCAAGTGTGCCTTAATTCATTCACCCAGACTTCGATTTGCACGCTCGACTAAGCCATTGGTTTGTGGGTGTTTAACCGACGCGAAGTGCTGTGTAACATTAAGCTTTTCGCACCATTCCTTGAAAGGGTTGTCACAGAATTGTTTTCCGTTGTCTAAGATGATTTCCCTAGGTAATCCGAAACGGCATACAATATTTTCCCAAACAAACCGTTTTACCTGATTTCCTGTGATTGTCACAACCGCCTTTGCTTCAATCCACTTGGTGAAGTAGTCTATAGCTACTATGAGGAATTTCAATCCTCCTGCTGCAACAGGAAAAGGACCTGCAATGTCGATACCCCATTTATAGAGTGGCCATGGCGACGTAATAGGTGTTAGCTCCTGTTGTGGTTGACGTGGAATGTGTCTGTGAACTTGGCAGTCGCCACACTTTTTGATTAAGTCCAGCGCGTCACGGTGCATCGTAGGCCAGTAGTATCCTGACCGTAAAGCACGCGCCACAACGGACCGTGCTCCTGAGTGCATACTACATGAACCAGCATGGATCTCTCAGAGTACGTAATCTGCTTGAAGGGGTCCTACACATCGAAGCCATGGCTGTAGAAATGAACGCCGATATAGTACACCGTCCCGAAGTTCAAACCTCTGTGATATGCGCCGTACTCGTCGGGCGTCCTTCTGCTCTTGGGGCAATACGCCCTTGCTTATAAACTCGATGATTGGGGTCATCCATGTAGGACCTTGCTCCTCTATCACTGTGGATATCTCCATCTCCGAGATGGACTTGCTCTTCAGATTTTCCACCAATACTTGTTTTGACAGGTCCGCAAAGCTTGTGGATGCAATCTTGCTCAGCGCATCCGCCTTTCTGTTTTCCCCTCTAGGAACTTGTTTGATGGTGAACCTGTCAAAGCCCTGGATTAGGGACTTGGTTTTGTCAAGATATTGAATCATGTTCTCCTCTTTAGCCACATACTCGCTCAACACATGGTTGGCTACTAGGAGGGAATCCACATTTGCTTCTAGGTTGCGGATGCCCATTCGAGCTGCAATGCGTAATCCAGCAATCAGAGCTTCATACTCGGCTTCGTTGTTCGTGGCTGTGAATTCAAAACGCAGTGCGTAGGTGAATTCCATTCCTTCTGGACTCGTAAGGATAAGGCCTGCGCCTGACCCGTCCACGCATGAAGACCCGTCCGTGAACAAGATCCATGGTTCTTGTAGTTCCACCTTGCTTTGTGAAGGTGCGTCCTCAGTCTCTGGTTTTTCAATAATGAAGTCCGCTAGTATCTGCCCCTTAACCGCAGTACGTGGTCTATAGGAAATGCTATGCTCACCTAGCAACACACTCCACTTCTGTAGACGTCCCGATGCGTCTGGTTTGGAGATGATTTGCTTGATGGGTTGGTCTGTAATCACCGCTATTGGGTGCGCCTGGAAGTACCTGCATAGCCGTTTGGCGGCGAATACTAGTGCTAGGACCAACTTTTTCGTTGCGCTGTAGTTAATCTCCGTTTTCTTGAGTGCTTTGCTTACAAAGTACACCGGTGTTTGCACTGAATCCCTGTCTGTTAGTAGCACCGCGCTGACTGCCCCATGGGTCGCAGACAAATACATGATTAATTCTTCCCCTGGGCAAGGCACAACTAGCGTGGGGAGTGATGCTAAGTGCTGTTTAAGCTGTATGAAAGCTTCTTCTGCTTCCATAGTCCAGCGAAAGTCTCCCTTTTTTGTGCACTTCTTGAGTGTTTTGAAGAGAGGGAGTGACTTGTCTGCTGATTTGGACAATAATCTATTCAAACCGGCCAGTTTTCCGTTCAGTGATTGAACTTCTTTCAACGTGCGTGGTGAAGGAAGTTGGATAACAGCCTTCGTTTTTCTGGACACGGTTTGATGCCATCGGGCTCTGTCAAATATCCGAGGAACATGCCTTCTGTAGCGCCAAAAGTGCATTTCTTAGGATTTAACTTAATGTTGATCTTTTTTAGTGTCTTAAATGTTTCCTCAATGTCGCTCACCAATTCATCTTCAGTATGGCTTTTTATTACAAGATCGTCGACATAAACTTCTAGGTTGCGGCCCACCTGTCCTTCAAATGCGTGATCTACCATCCGCTGGTAGGTGTCACCTGCGTTCTTTAAGCCAAAGGGCATCTTGGTATAACAATAAAAGCCTTGGCTTGTATGGAAGGCCGTTTTTTCCTCATCTTCCTTAGCCATCTGGATTTGGTGGTATCCTTTGTATGCTTCTAGGAAACACTTAAGTGGGTATCAACACAAAGATTCTACCTTCCAGTCTGTCTCCGGTAGCGGGTAGCAGTCTTGTAGACATGCCTTGTTGAGATCTGTGAAGTCTACGCACATCCTCCAGCTACCATCGCTCTTCTTGACCATCACTGGGTTGGAAAGCCAGTCATGGTAGTAGACCTCTCGCATGGTACCTGCGTCCACAAGTTTGTGTACTTCTGCCAGAATTGCTTGTGCGCGCTCTGGAGCCTGGCCGCGCTTCTTCTGTCGTATTGGGGAGTATCCTTGTCGGATTCTCAACTTGTGTTTTGTAATCGAGCGTGGTACACCGGTCATGTGTCTTGGTTCCTATGCGAAGATATTCAGGTTCTTTTGTAAGAGTGAGCACACAGCTGCCCTGCCGTTATCAGATAGCGATGCAACCTTCAGGATGAATTGCAACCTTCAGGTTTGGCATTTTAGTTGCGCGCTGTTCTGGGATGTGTGCCGTCTCACATGTAATTGTGTTACATTCTCCAGGGGATACAGTGGTATTATAGAGAGTAACAATGCCTCCTTCTACTGGGAATTTAAGCATCCCATGTGCTGTAGACGGTACTGCGCGTATGGCTGAAATCCCTGGTCTTCCAATTACGCCATTGTATGGCGAAGGAGATTTGATCACCATAAAAGTCATCCAGGCTGTCGTGGAGTGTTCCTGATTGCCAACACTGACTAGTAGGCGTATTTGCCCCATGGGCCATATCTTTTCTCCTGTAAAACTAGTCAACGACATCCTGACCGGGCTTAAATGACTTCGTATCTCAGGTCACAGTCGTTTGAAACAGTGTTCATACATTATATCTGCAGATGCTCCTCCATCGACATACATGCGGTGGATATCGTGACCCCCTGCGTTGATTTCAATGGTGAGCGGTTCTACCACTGCGTTGTCCACAGCCAATGTGGGGAAAGAGATCTCGCTTCCACGGGAAAACTTTTTGTTGAACTTCTGCCTAGTCATTCCCCGTCATGATTGTATCATGTAGATGGTATCAGCCTTATCTTTGGGTACTTCTTTCTTGTTTCCAGTCTTTTGCTTATCTTTCCCTTCCTTGATGTTTTTAACCAAATGGTCCAATCTGCCTTCTTTTACTAATTTATCAATTAGTTGGCGCAATTGGACACATTCGTTGGTGGTGTGGCCCTTCTGTCCATGATAGTCGCAGTATCCGCTCCCTACGCGCCGATCTTCTGGGGTGCGCATTGGCGGGGGCCTCGGGAAGTTCGCGCCTTTCGTCGCGAATATCTCCTTCGGAGTCTTGGTTAGCGGGGTATATCTGTCATTATCTGTTCCGCTCCCCTGGCCGCGATAGTTCTTGTTGCGGTTGCTACTCTGGTCAATGGATTGTCTCCGAGGTTGTTCTTGTGATCTATAGTTTGAGTAGCCCTTCTTGCTGTCTGCCGGGGCAACTTCTCCTTGGATAAAGGACCTTGTGCATTTCATAAGTTCATCAAAGGTTTGGGGAATCTTGTCGTTCAGCCTTTTGATGAGTTCTGGGTTATTAATCCCGTTCATGAACCCTGAAATTTTCAGTACCTCAGGACATGTCTTAACATGTATGCACTCATCTTTGAAGCGCTCCACATAAGCGCTTGTAGATTCCCCCTAGCGCTGTTTTACCCTAGCAAGTTCGACAGGGTTTTTGGCGCACTTCTTCCTTTGAGTGAAATTCAGGCGAAACGCCTTTCGCAACTCTTCAAAGCCATCAATGCTTCTGTGTGGAAGCTTACTGAACCAGTTTCGGGCGTTTCCCACTAATGCGGAATTGAACATGTGGCACCACACAGCCTGTGGCCAATTTTCGATGGTAGCAGCTGATTCGAAAATTTTTAGGTGATCGTCTGGATCACCTGTTCCATCATATGTTTTCACATTGGCGGGCATGCGCCTTCTCTTATTTTCTGAGAAGTCGCTGATGCGCCGAGTGAACGCATCCACCTTTTGGCGGCGCCAATGAAGAGATATATCTTCCTCCTCCTGGTCGCGATATCTTCTTCTGGACTTCTAGTGTCCAGTTTCGCTATCCTCGTTGTCCGAGGAATCACCAGAGAACGAGCTTCCCCTTTGTCGGCGCTTGCGCTGACCGTCTGAGGAGTCATCAGAGGATGAGCTTCCCTTCTTTCGGCGCTTACGCGAACTGTCTTCCGAATCTGAGTTTGAAGAGCTTCCACTTGGGGAGTACCGTCGTCCCAGTCTGTCATGGACCTTGCGGCTACCAAGCCTAGCGTGGACATTGGTACGCCGTCCATCTTCTTCGTGCTCTTCCAGATGCTGCAGTTCAGCTGCTTCATCGTTCTCCACTCTTCTCCCAATTCTGGTAAACACTGGGGGTCGGTGGCAATCTTTCCCGTGCCTAACCCTCAGATGACGCGATGGGGAAGTCTCATACTCTGCGTCAAAGTTGAGTCGGGCTTTCAGGCTCTGGCTCGACCTCTTTTTTGCCTCCTCTTGCATGAGGGCAGCCAAGGTTTCGTAGTTTTGAGATACGAAGTCACTTGGTGCTAGTTCAGGAGCGACTCCTTCTAGTGTGAGAGTGTCTGTTTCCACCTCTGGACCTCTGTTTCGGAGAGGCGCGCCTGGCGTTTTTGTGAGGTCCGTTTCTGGTACCGTTTGGAGGGGAGTGGTAAGAAGAGTGCTGGTAGTTGTCGTAGTGGCATGGGTTGTCCCAGTGCGTGGTTCTGCTATCGGGAAGACCAGATCTGACCCTTGATTTTTGGTCACACTGGTTGTCCCAACGACCTGCTTGGAGGCTGATCCGCTTTGCTGCTTCTTCCCTTGTAGGTCGCCATACGGTCGCTGGTTTAGGTTTCCTTGCTTAGTCATTCTAGTTCTTAGATCTTAGTGATTGGTCCCACGGATGACGCCACTTGTTGATACAAAAGTTGGGCGTTCCTTATTTGGACTCCGGTTCCCGTATCAATTGGATCTTGATGCTTGAGACCTGCGCACTAAGTATACAGAAAACACCGTTAGGCTTATCGTAGGATTGTTTCCCACGATTATCCTCCGGCGTGAGAGTAAGTAATCGGTTTAGGGTTAAGTGTAGAGTTAGGGTTTTGAGATCGTACCTTTTACGAGGGTAGAGATGCCCTTTATATATACACGAAATCCTTGTTGGTTTCGTGTTCCCCAACCTTCGGCGTATCCCGCCTAAGTCGGTTGGCTAATGCATATCCCATAAATAAGAGATATCCAATATCAAGGCCATAAATAACTTCGGGTTTGGGCCTTCGTGAGCCCAAACCGTCAATATGCTAGCCCACTCGTACTGGGCTCGAATGTTAGTAGTGTCCATTAGTCGGGTTCATGACCCGAATACGGACTATACGTCATCACTAACTCGATCTAACTACATAAGATTCGATATTATGAACTTGATGTACAACAATATACTACAAGAATGTAACCAGTGTTACGAATGCACTAACTAAACTACAGCACTTCGTATCTTGACGATTACACGTGTTCTTCTCTTGCACTTGAATAAATGAAGCTTGAATCACTTAAAACCAACTTAAACAAACTTGATGATCAAAGAAATGAAGGTTTATAACTATAAATAAGAAGAGAAAAATGTGTGCAAAGAAGTGAGTATGTGTGTAAAAATGAGCCATTATTTATAGGCTGCTAAAATCTGGTCATCAGTACCAGACGGATCCACGGATCTCTTATATTTAAGAGATCCATCCCCGACCAGTTCCAGACAGACTCTCTCATTTTTGTCTTTTTATAGTGAAGGTGTTTTCAGGTGTCGTTTGTTTCTTAGAGAACCAAGATGATAGACAACATCCCATGAACATACAAACGCCACTTGTGCATGTTCGATCCACATAATCTCCCGCAACATCAAAGTCGGCGTAAACAATAGTTTATATGACGTTTCCCTTGGGATATCGTAATTCCAAGTGTGTAGTGCCTTTAATGTATTGGAAGATACACTTAACCTCTTCAAGATGAGAGTTTTTGGGATCCTCTTGGAAGCGAGCACAAAGGCAGGCACTAAACATGATATCGAACCTACATGCCGTTATGTATAAAAAAAACTACTTATCGTACCCCTGTACTTTGTAATATCCATGGGCTCACCTTCTTCATCCTTTGTGAGTTTTGTTACCGAGGACATAGGCGTTTTAATTGGTTTAGACTCTTCTAAGCCGAATTTCTTAAGCACTTATTTAATATAATTAGATTGATTAAAGAATATTTCGTCTTCCATTTGTTTTATTTGTAGACCATATAGTGCTTTCTTGAGTTTATAAACATGATTAGGTTTTTCGAAATCAACAAATCCTGGAGGTTATGCTACGTACACCTGCTCGTTAATAAAACCATTTAAAAATGAAATTTTTATGTCCATATGATATAATTTAAAATAATGTGCACACGTATAAGCTAGAAGTATTATGATAGATTCTAATCTAGCTACTGGAGCAACGTCTCATCCTAATCTATTCCTTCTTGTTGATTATAGTCTTGTGCCACTAATCTAGCTTTGTTTCTAGACATAACGCCATTCTCATCAAGCTTATTCATAAACACCCATTTGGTTCCTATAATTTTCAAATACTTAGTTGGTAGTACTAACTTCCAAACATCATTTGCGGTGAATTGGTTTAGTTCCTCTTGCATGGCAATGTGACAACTCGTAATTTCAGGTCATTTTACAAAATTTGAAAATTTCACTATTCATCTCGGGAAATTACTATTCACTGGTTACTATTCATCATTTTACTATTCATTGTTTTTTAAGTCGATTTAATATTTTGAAAGGGTATTTCAAAATTTTACTATTCACGAAACACTATTCATTCCCGGAGAAAATCACTATTCATAAGTCACTATTCATCATTTATCGTAAACTAGGTTTACGAGTATCAAATTCGCGTAACCTTAATGGTTTAGCTGCGAATTCATGAGCAATCATCGAGGACATTTCATACAGACTAGATTTAATCTACATATCATTAGCAACATCATCATCATATTAGTTCATGCAGGATTTTGCATTTTTCATTAAACGTATAATTTCCTATTAAATAAACGCTATCGCGTAATCATTTATTTTGAACATTTGATCCGACACTTTCAAAAATTACTCTGATATATTTTTTTATACTCATATTAAGATTATAAAAATAATATTATTTGTTTACCCGGAGTTTTAAATTTATTTTGTATATAAATTATTAAATTTATATAATTTCGACGGTTTCCGTAAATACTACTCGATAATTATTATTTCACTAAATTTTTGTAAGAAATGTATTTTTATAATTTTTATGACATCAATATATTTTATTTTGTTCCGTAAAAAAATTATTTCTAGCTAACGCTACCCTAAATACTTAATTATATACACAAATTACCTATATTACTTAAACTACTATATATTATATTATACAAAATACATTACTTGTCTTCTTTTTTTCTTCTTCTTGTCGACAAAAGTCATGACTCAACCATTTTTGTACAAAATATCTTAACTAGTATACAACTAGACCTATGTTTGAAGTTATTTTAATTATAAACAAACATTTAACACATACTACGAACTTATCCTTGGTGAAAAAAAAAATATCATTCTCTCTTTCTCATCTGATAAACCGGCCATAGTGAAGGTCAAGAAGAAATCCAAGAATTTTGCAAGCTCAAGCTAAATTATTAACTTTAGTATACTCTTAATCAAGGTTTTGAAATAAAAACCTAGGGTAATTAGGATAAACCCTTGTTCTTTAAACCTCATCAAGTAACTAGTAAGCATTTCATGTTCATGTTCATTTTTCATATTCATATTATGGTCATTTTATCATGCTTGAGGAAAAACATGCATGTTACATATGAATCTATACCACTTTTAGTCTTTTTATTACTTATTATAAGTTTTATCCATCCTATAATTATTCCTTGAAACATATCATGTTTGATGATGTCTAGGAACCCATGACACCCTAAGAAGGTGTATGGTAGGTTTAGAATAGCTTCGGCGTTGGTTTGAAGTGGTTAAAAAAGTTTTACGCGAGAAAAACTCATTTCGACAACAATAAATAGTGGTCTGATCTTAATTGTGAAATCTAGAAATCTCGACAGTTTACAAAAATTTTTGGGCTTGATATTTAGAAAATATACTTTAAAACGAAAACGTGGCCGCTTGAATGGGTTAAAACGGAGTTATAACGAAGAAGTTATGCTATTTTCAAGTTTGACGACGAAAACTATAAATTCAGATAATTCAGCATGTTATTTTAACTTTTTACGAGTCAAAAATGAGTCTTAAGCGCTATAAAATGTGTCGACTTATCAAAAATATATTAGTATACTTTAATACGAAGCTAAGGACATATAAAACGTAGAAAACGGACTTGTAACGATTAAATTACACGCGTTTAAATAAAGTTGCCGTAACTATATTATATAAGCAAAACTAATATATTTCTATTAGACAAATATATCGGCCGCGAATGACCATGTTGAGGGTCGTTTTTAACATTGATGTAGTACTTTTTATAATATAATGTCTTCTAGTAAAAGTAAGTTCGCCTAGCCTATTTTCCAAAGTGTCCAACCGTTCGTCAAACGGAGTTGTAACGAGTAAAATACGGTCACTCAAACTTTGCCGAAAACTACCCTTAAACAATATTTTTGGTACAAGTACCCTACTTCACCTATGTTTTTCTACATGATCGAGACCTCTATGATGAAAATTTAAAAGCTAAGACTTTTAGATAATGCTACAAGCTTTCCAAAACCGTTGAGTTTGTTTCCTAACACTCAATATTCACCATTTTACGACTAGTTTTTCAAGGCCATTTAGTCACTTTCATGACTTGTCAAATTATATTCTTTTACGACGAAAAACTATGATTTCTCGATAAATCATTAAACGACTATCGTAGGATGTTGATTCAACGTATATACTTGTAAAGTATTTTATAACATGACGAGATGTCATAAACATATATTTCGACGATAAATTCTATTTTCAAAAACGTACAAGTGGTATGGATTTCATATGAGTTTGCATGCACGACATTGCTTCATGATTTACATTAGAACATATCATTCATAATAGGTCACGGTCAGAGGTTGCGCCTCATTTCAGTATTGCCATTATATCATCATGATCATTGCAACAAGTGAGTTTTCATAGCCCCGATTTATTCAAGTTTATACTTTATTTCAAACCTGCGGGGGAGAATACATTGCACATCATTTTTATTACGATACCAAGTATATCAAATTCATTACATTGCTTAAGTTACTTCATTGCCAATTGAATGTCCCCATATCAGAAATCATGAACCGTTAATTACTGGGTAAGCGAGGGTGAGTGGATAGATCTATCGAGGGTGACTCCTCCATCCGGGTTGGTTGATTCCAACTGGTCAAACGGATGCATTTCATTTAATATCATTATTTGAGTTGTTTGGCAAAACACTCTGTTGGGGCAAACATCATGATCAGTCTAGCTTCGGTGTCATGTGCTTATAGCAATTGTAATATTTTTATGTGACATATTTGTCATACATGGCCTATACTTGTGGTAGTCGTATAAAACGTTTTACATGAACTCTATGAACTCACTCAACCTTTGTGTTGACACTTTTAGCAATGTATTTTCAGGTAACGAAGGCATTCACTTCATGGCATGCATGAGGACTTATCATAGAGTCGCGGTGACGACGCGTCACACATGGATTTATACATTTTTAAAAAACATCGTTTGACTTGTACCAAACTTATTTTCCGCACATGTTGATTTTCATTTGGGACCTATCTTTGTAACTCTGAATGTTTTTAATATATCAAGCGATGTTCTTTTCAAACGACACTTTAGGTCGTTCAATATAACTGTGATTGTGATGCTATGACAGTCATCCCTCAGGAATTCCATTCCGCTGCAAAACAGGTAATTTGGGGGTGTGACAGATTGGCATCAGAGCTTCGGTTATAGAGAACTAGGTTGCATCATTGACCCTAGACTATAACTACATCATCATAGCATCTCATCATTTCATCATAAGTGCATAGTCACTATACATGCGGTTTCATACGCACATTTTGCGAGTTATTTACTTTCATTTCAAAATCGATTGTCACATAGATGCCTTCAAATACCCATCCCATCATACTCACATCAGACTCCAACGTGGAGAATGCCCTGTCATTCCCTATCACAATTGTTACATCAGTTGACTCAACACCGATAACATCAGATGATGAGACTGAACCCCTTTAGGAGGACGAAGTTGCACCTACACCATCACGATCACCATTGATTCACTGTAGGATCAGGACAGTTTTTATTATTCTGTTGGGACAGATCATACCATTTGGTAGAACTTATAGGCTTAGTCCTAATGAACCTATTTCCTTAACTCACCACAAGGATTTCCATTATCATCATTGTCATCATTTTCATCATCATTGTCATCTAGAGTACCATCCGTGCCATCACATCTCATAGATACTACTCATACATCTGACTAGCAGCTTGGGAAGCGTGCATGATTTAACACACCATTACCATCTATCACTAAGACTATAGACATTACACCATCTCATAGGTTTGAGGACTGTGAGAGTTCTAGGGCTATTGCTGCTAGACCACCTACTACTCCTACACTTGAAACACGATTTGACCATCAACAGGAACGAATAATAGGTACCTTTCAATCTAATGTAATCTTTATCCCTTATTAACTCCACGATAATCACAATCATCCAACAAATCTTATTTCATGTTATTTTGCTATTACTTTATCAATTTTTTTTCACATTATTTTATTCCAAGCTATTTTACTACCATCTTAGGAAAATGGCTTCACAGAATTCTAAAGCAAGCTGTTTTGTTACCACCCTATAAATTGATTTTCAGTCATTTTATCGACTATTTAATACCATCATGCGAAACGATTTTCATGTTACTCTGAAAAATTGTTTGAGCCATTATTTTACATAACAACACGTTGAATACCATCTAAAACTTTGGAGAAACATAATATCATTTCAACAAAACCAATCATCGCATCATTTGTCCTCGATTATACATAGCCTGATCACCTATGTATAATTCAGGAAGAATTATGTCATGAAAGAAACAAGCACCTTTTCGAACTCCCTAAAACAATCTTCACTCAAAAGCAAGGATTTGTAAACAGATAAATTGCTCATAAACACCTCTTTTGTTAACACTCTATAGATACCTACGCCATTCATCACTCACTCAACCGATAAGTTGAAAGTTTACCAGTGACTTATTTTAGGAAAGACTTTCTATACTATCTACGAGGAGGATTCCTCGATACGAGAAAACAATGAAAGGATTTCAGAAATACCAACAAGGACTAGAAGTATGTAGTAAGATGTTTCAAAACTCAACATAAAGCTTAAGACATCACGAGACATTCCGAACCACTATCTTTGGACTAGAAGCCAAATTCTATCATTTCAAAAGTACTAGCTAGACCGAGTTACAAGATTTAGTACGAAGCGAATACACACTAAGCAACACTATAGAGATAAACCAAGTCTTCTAACCAAGACAACATAACATTTCATTAAACATGACCTTAACAATATGTGAACTTCCCTACAATAAGTTTCCCTTACAGGAAAATTTAGTTAAATTAAGGTTATCGAAATAAACTTTCTCTAAGGCATTGTGTTCTCTAGAAATTACAGATAACCTCACTTTCATATCAAGAGATGCAACAGGTCTGAACATATCGGAAAATCAATGACTCTCCATTTACAAGAAAAATCAAAACAAACATTCTTCGACATAGTATGAGCTGAAATCTATGTTTTTGCTAGCATGATAATAATCTAGGTGATGAACTATTTTAGAAGCACTCAATATTGGGACAAATCTTGAAAATCAACCACCACACCACATCACTTAAATATTTAAGGTTTTGTGACTTGACAACATATAGCATGGAAACACTTCGATAATCAAACAATAAACATTTTAGTCATGGAGACTAAGCACCTTAGGCAAGGAAGACTCAAGTCATGACATTCGCTAGAACTAGAAGCGCGAGGAATCACAACTGTTACCCATAAGCTATCCTTTTCAATAATGCCCTTTTTCGACAGACTTGACATTTTGGAATTTGTCATGAGACACATGGTGTCAATTTCAATTATACCTGATATAAAGTAGCCGATTCACCTCACACTTCTAACAATCATTTCAAGATTTCCATGGAACCTACTAGGACATGATTACCGCCTATTATCCTCAGCTCAATGGTTAGAGCGAGAGAACAATTCCCACATTAGATGATATGCTCAAGCATGTGTGACTTTCTAGAAATGATTAGGCAAATCATTCTTCATCGACAAGTTCCCTTACAACAATAGTCAACACATGAACATATTGACTATACCAATTGAGGCACCCCACGGTTGAAATATCAATCACTTATTCACGGGTCAAAACCAGGAAAGTCCAACTCACTAGTCCATGACTTATTCATGAAGCAACAAAGAACTAGTACAAATCAAAAATCAGTTACAAGTAACAACATATAGCTAGATAAGCTACGTCGATATACGACGCAAAATATTGGAAGTAAGTTCCATAAGTCGCAAACCATTAGAATTTCAAGTTGGCAACAGATTTATGTTGAAAGTCCCGTCTTGGAAAGGCGTGGTACGATTCAGAAAACATTGGACGACCCAATGCGACTCAGATATCCTCACCTTTTTCACAAGTAACACCGTAGAACCTAACATAGACTGAATTCAGGGACTAAATTCCTTTTTGGATGGGCGAATGTGACAACTCGTAATTTCAGGTCATTTTACAAAATTTGAAAATTTCACTATTCATCTCAGGAATTTACTATTCACTGGTTACTATTCATCATTTTACTATTCATTGTTTTTGAAGTCGATTTGATATTTTGAAAGGGTATTTCAAAATTTTACTATTCACGAAACACTATTCATTCCCGGAGAAAATCACTATTCATAAGTCACTATTCATCATTTATCGTAAACTAGGTTTACGAGTATCAAATTCGCGTAACCTTAATGGTTTAGCTGCGAATTCATGAGCAATCATCGAGGACATTTCATACAGACTAGATTTAATCTACATATCATTAGCAACATCATCATCATATTAGTTCATGCAGGATTTTACATTTTTCATTAAACGTATAATTTCCTATTAAATAAACGCTATCGCGTAATCATTTATTTTGAACATTTGATCCGACACTTTCAAAAATTACTCTGATATATTTTTTTATACTCATATTAAGATTATAAAAATAATATTATTAGTTTACCCGGTGTTTTAAATTTATTTTGTATATAAATTATTAAATTTATATAATTTCGACGGTTTCCGTAAATACTACTCGATAATTATTATTTCACTAAATTTTTGTAAGAAATGTATTTTTATAATTTTTATGACATCAATATATTTTATTTTGTTCCGTAAAAAAATTATTTCTAGCTAACGCTACCCTAAATACTTAATTATATACACAAATTACCTATATTACTTAAACTACTATATATTATATTATACAAAATACATTACTTGTCTTCTTTTTTTCTTCTTCTTGTCGACAAAAGTCATGACTCAACCATTTTTGTACAAAATATCTTAACTAGTATACAACTAGACCTATGTTTGAAGTTATTTTAATTATAAACAAACATTTAACACATACTACGAACTTATCCTTGGTGAAAAAAAAAATATCATTCTCTCTTTCTCATCTTATAAACCGGC
The DNA here is from genome assembly GCA_019973895.1 of Chrysanthemum seticuspe. NCBI lineage: Eukaryota > Viridiplantae > Streptophyta > Magnoliopsida > Asterales > Asteraceae > Chrysanthemum > Chrysanthemum seticuspe. Next base: position 188,321,003 of record BPTQ01000007.1, read on the forward strand.
CATAGTGAAGGTCAAGAAGAAATCCAAGAATTTTGCAAGATCAAGCTAAATTATTAACTTTAGTATACTCTTAATCAAGGTTTTGAAATAAAAACCTAGGGTAATTAGGATAAACCCTTGTTCTTTAAACCTCATCAAGTAACTAGTAAGCATTTCATGTTCATGTTCATTTTCATCTTTCATATTCATATTATGGTCATTTTATCATGCTTGAGGAAAAACATGCATGTTACATATGAATCTATACCACTTTTAGTCTTTTTATTACTTATTATAAGTTTTATCCATCCTATAATTATTCCTTGAAACATATCATGTTTGATGATGTCTAGAAACCCATGACACCCTAAGAAGGTGTATGGTAGGTTTAGAATAGCTTCGGCGTTGGTTTGAAGTGGTTAGAAAAAGTTTTACGCGAGAAAAACTCATTTCGACAACAATAAATAGTGGTCTAATCTTAATTGTGAAATCTGGAAATCTCGACAGTTTACAAAAATTTTTGGGCTTGATATTTAGAAAATATACTTTAAAACGAAAACGTGGCCGCTTGAATGGGTTAAAACGGAGTTATAACGAAGAAGTTATGCTATTTTCAAGTTTGACGACGAAAACTATAAATTCAGAAAATTCAGCATGTTATTTTAACTTTTTACGAGTCAAAAATGAGTCTTAAGCGCTATAAAATGTGTCGACTTATCAAAAATATATTAGTATACTTTAATACGAAGCTAAGGACATAAAAAACGTAGAAAACGGACTTGTAACGATTAAATTACACGCGTTTAAATAAAGTTGCCGTAAATATATTATATAAGCAAAACTAATATATTTCTATTAGACAAACATATCGGCCGCGAATGACCATGTTGAGGGTCCTTTTTAACATTGATGTAGTACTTTTTATAATATAATGTCTTCTAGTAAAAGTAAGTTCGCCTAGCCTATTTTCCAAAGTGTCCAACCGTTCGTCAAACGGAGTTGTAACGAGTAAAATACGGTCATTCAAACTTTGCCAAAAACTACCCTTAAACAATATTTTTGGTACAAGTACCCTACTTCACCTATGTTTTTCTACATGATCGAGACCTCTATGATGAAAATTTAAAAGCTAAGACTTTTAGATAATGCTACAAGCTTTCCAAAATCGTTGAGTTTGTTTCCTAACACTCAATATTCACCATTTTACGACTAGTTTTTCAAGGCCATTTAGTCACTTTCATGACTTGTCAAATTATATTCTTTTACGACGAAAAACTATGATTTCTCGATAAATCATTAAACGACTATCGTAGGATGTTGATTCAACGTATATACCTGTAAAGTATTTTATAACATGACGAGATGTCATAAACATATATTTCGACGATAAATTCTATTTTCAAAAACGTACAAGTGGTATGGATTTCATATGAGTTTGCATGCACGACATTGCTTCATGATTTACATTAGAACATATCATTCATAATAGGTCACGGTCAGAGGTTGCGCCTCATTTCAGTATTGCCATTATATCATCATGATCATTGCAACAGGTGAGTTTTCATAGCCCCGATTTATTCAAGTTTTTACTTTATTTCAAACCTGCGGGGGAGAATACATTGCACATCATTTTTATTACGATACCAAGTATATCAAATTCATTACATTGCTTAAGTTACTTCATTGCCAATTGAATGTCCCCATATCAAAAATCATGAACCGTTAATTACTGGGTAAGCGAGGGTGAGTGGATAGATCTATCGAGGGTGACTCCTCCATCCGGGTTGGTTGATTCCAACTGGTCAAACGGATGCATTTCATTTAATATCATTATTTGAGTTGTTTGGCAAAACACTCTGTTGGGGCAAACATCATGATCAGTCTAGCTTCGGTGTCATGTGCTTATAGCAATTGTAATATTTTTATGTGACATATTTGTCATACATGGCCTATACTTGTGGTAGTCGTATAAAACGTTTTACATGAACTCTATGAACTCACTCAACCTTTGTGTTGACACTTTTAGCAATGTATTTTCAGGTAACGAAGGCATTCACTTCATGGCATGCATGAGGACTTATCATAGAGTCGCGGTGACGACGCGTCACACATGGATTTATACATTTTTAAAAAACATCGTTTGACTTGTACCAAACTTATTTTCCGCACATGTTGATTTTCATTTGGGACCTATCTTTGTAACTCTGAATGTTTTTAATATATCAAGCGATGTTCTTTTCAAACGACACTTTAGGTCGTTCAATATAACTGTGATTGTGATGCTATGACAGTCATCCCTCAGGAATTCCATTCCGCTGCAAAACAGGTAATTTGGGGGTGTGACAGGCAACTACTCAGCTTTCGTCCTTTAATGCTTCACCGACATTTTTAGGTTCTATAGTTGAAATAAAACAAAAGAAGTTACTTTTGTCTCGGGGCTTGTGATCTAAGAGTTTTTTGGTTCAAATGTCCTATAACATTGTCTAACGGGTGATTTTTAGATTCCTTAGTACTGAAAAACTTCGTCAAATTTAAAATAATGTGCACATGTATAAGCTAGAAGTATTATGATAGATTCTAATCTAGCTACTGGAGCAAATGTCTCATCGTAATCTATTCCTTCTTGTTGATTATAGCCTTGTGCCACTATTCTAGCCTTGTTTCTAGACATAACGCCATTCTCATCAAGCTTATTCATAAATACCCATTTGGTTCCTATAATTTTCAAATACTTAGTTGGTAGTACTAACTTCCAAACATCATTTGCGGTGAATTAGTTTAGTTCCTCTTGCATGGCAACTACTCAGCTCTCGTCCTTTAATGCTTCACCGACATTTTTAGGTTCTATAGTTGAAATAAAACAAAAGAAGTTACTTTTATCTCGAGGCTTGTGATCTAAGAGTTTTCTGGTTAAAATGTCCTATAACATTGTCTAACGGGTGATTCTTAGATTCCTTAGTATTGAAAACTTCATCAAATTCTACTATTTCATCCTCAATATCATTTCCTAAGGTTTTCTTCCCATTATCCTTCATGGTTTCTTCTTCAACTAAATCATCATCCACCAAGGGTGATGTTTTAGCCGGGGGAGGACTTTCATCGAATGTCACATTTAAGGACTCTTCGACTTTCATCGTGTGTTTGTTGAGAATAACATAGGCTTTACAATTTTGAGAGTAACCTAGGAAAACACCTTCGTATGACTTTGGGTCAAACTTGATGAGGTTTTCTTTCATGTTTAGTATGAAGCACTTACTTCCGAACACTTTAAAGTAATCTAGAGTAGGTTTCCTACCTCTCAATACTTCGTATGATGTTTTTTCTAAAGTAGGTCTAATCAAAATCCTATTGAGTATATAAGTTGAGGTATCTACGCCGTTACACCAAAACGTTTGTGGTATGGATTGTTCGTTCAACATGGTTCTACTCATTTCCTGTAAGGTGCAATTTTTTCTTTCAACTACACCATTTGATTATGGAGTGCACGGAGCCGAGAAATTGTGAGTAATCCCAATAGTGTCACAATAAACTCTGAATTGCACTTCATTATCAAATTTTCGACCATGATCCGTCCGAATGGAAAATATTGGACAACCTAGTTGATTTTGGATTTTTTACTGAATATTTTGAACTACTCGAAAGCCTCAGTTTTAGTGTTAAAAAATCTTGTCCAAGTATACCTAGAATAATCATCTACTATTACTAAGGTGTAAAGGTTTCCTCCTTAAATCCATACAACAGATGAACTAAAAAGATCCATGTGTAAGAGTTGTAAGAGTTCTAGGCATCTAGTTACGTTGTTGATACTATATTCTTAGCTTTGTGACTAGCATGGGTTTGTTTTCCAATTTTACAAGCGTCACAAAAGTGTTGATCAAACTTAAGCTAAGGTAAATTTCTAACTAATAATTTTACCGGGCGGAAGGCCTTTTACCCAAAAAAAAATTTCTAACTAATTCCTTTGACGCTAATGATTTAATTAAATGCATATTTGCGTGACCTAGTCACCTATGCCATAATATAGAGCTTTCGTCTACGGTGGCTAAGCAAAGTCTATCTTTCGGCTTATTTCCTGTATTCATCACATATAAACCGCTTTTCCTAATTCCTCTACCTATAGTCTTTCCATCCTTGGTAATCGCACTACCATCCTCGGAAAATATTACCTTACACTTATTATTACCTATTTGACTAATACTAAGTAATTAAATCCTAAATTATCTACATGCTCAACATTTGAAATAGTAAGGGAGTCATGAGAGATAGTACCTTTGCCTATGATGTTCTCTCGTAAATATTATAAAATATCTCCTAAATATCTCCTAAACTTAACTACATTTATGTGTGATGGCAGAAGAGAAGAAGCCGAAGCTCCTTGGCTGATGGGCTCTTGGCGAAAATTGACCATTTTTAGTCTTTCTTGTCAAGCTAAGTTCCCAGATATTTCTAATACTTGATATCTAAATAACTAAGATATTAACTTAAACTTCTTAACTAAGTTTAACTAGATATTTAAACATTTCCGATTTTAGACTTAACATACATTTAACACCAACTGACACTAGACTAGGCCAAGTCTACACATTATATTCCTTTTAGGTTCATAATAATCATATTTGAAAAGTCACATTTCACTTTTTCCATTTTCACGTAGGTATGTGTTTTCGCACATACCAAAATACCTCAGACTAGAAGGTTTCCGTGACCTCACGCAATGTCATCAACTCACGCATCTAAAACCAAAGATTTCAACCTCTTTCTACTAAAGCTATGAAAAGTAGCAAAACATTCCTCAAAAGAGATTAAGAAATCCTTAGCTCTAAAAACGCCCTGTTTTTACCTTTTTATTTCACATATAGATATAACATTAAGCACTTTTTCTTTTTTCCTGACGGTTTGTTGAACTTTCATATCTATCAATAACTCTCACATATTTTTAATAAATACTTTAGGATCACAGATTAGGAAACACAACTCATAAAGAAGTGACCATACGGATATAATTCATCGTCCTTAATTTTTCACGAGTTCCCAAACTAAGCTTAAAATCAAAATCACTCACTATATACAAATTAGATGCTAACACTACCCATAGATGCTACTTGTGTACGCAAGGCTACCTTTCACTCCCATAATCCTAATTCCTCTAAGGATTTTATTTTAAAAATTGAGATTTTTTTTTCTCTTTTTCTTGTTGTGATAGATTTTTATTCCGATAAAAGCATCGAGTTTAGACGCTAAGTAGTTTCCAAACCTTCCCTCGAGAACCGTTGCTCACAAGAATGAGGTCCACATCAAGGTCCTAATTTCACACGATTTAGGGGACATCCTTTTTTTTATAACCGAGACATCCCATGTTTGAGACTCAAAACGGAAACTTTTTATTAGGACATCCACGAAGTCGAAGCTTGGCTTAACATTATTTCAACACATTTGCACATTTTCAATTTTAGCCCTCAGTCTTTTGAACAACTAATTCAACGGGATTACCGCTTTATTAGAAGTCTTATTATGACTTTGGAATTTTTCCTCAACCTTTTTGAAGTCCATGGCAACGGGGGTACCGTCAAACATAGAAAAAATTTATGGCTTTGGATTTTCAAATTTATACATTTGAGTTTTATTTCACATTAAATATTTGCCATACTCGAGTCCCACGGCCTTTATAACAATAGAAACAATAGCACGTACTATCATGAACCAGTTGTCTATTATACCGCAATACTGACAGTACCTTGATGTTTACCCAACTCTTATAAGCAAGGATTCTCTCAAGAATGCTTGAAAACTAAGTATCGCCCAAACCAAACACCTTTATTTATTTTAAAATTTTTATTTTTGGGGTTTATACGCTGTTGGGAGCAAAAAGCCACAAGTAACCTCTACGAGCTCTAAAAAGATCCAACTACTCCACGCTTAGCATCTAACTTCTATATAACTCTATCATTTCTCGATCTCCGCAAATTTAAAATCTTAAATAATAAGATCAGCGAATGGTTAGCCGATAATTTAGCTCTTGCAAATTAAATTCAATCATGGGAACTTGCAAACTCTTTGCTTTGTTAAGCTAGAATTCACGTTTTATAGCTCCTTGTATGAAAGACTAGCAAAAGCTTTTAGTTATCAATGGTTAAGGGAACAAGCTAGGGCTCAACACGCCCGGTCAAGTCAAAATTCTATTCCTACTCTAACCAGCGGAAAGTCAACAAGGTGTCAAAACATATACATTATTTTGCAAATGCTTCAACAAATGAAATCAAGTTTTGCATATTTAAATCCAATTAGGGAAACTTGCAAATTCTTGACCCTGTGAGCTAGAATTCGCATTTTATAGTTTCTTGTCTAAGAGACTAGCAAACTTTTCAATCAAAAAGACTTAACAAAAGCTTCAAAATTTTTGAATTTTTCACATTTTTGCATCAATTGTTTTTATTTTTTTTGACTTTTTTGAGGAAAAACGGGGTTGCTAGAGTACACAGCAAAGTGCTAGGCAAAAATCTAATCAAGAGATTACCCACCCCAGACTAAAATGAAACATTGTTCTTAGTGTTTAAAGGTGAGGGTTCTCTACACAAATCTAAAGCCATTTATTAAGTATGCTAAAAGATAAACGATAATCAATAAAGATTTTGGATATCGGATTTCGATATACGCATCGAAACATGAAACTCGAGTGGAGAAAAGACAAAACATCGAGCACGAGAGTCTTCATAAATCGGGGTAATCCTGGACATAAACATCAACAACACGAAACATGAGAAATAGAAGAGGCGAACCTCCTCACTTCACTTATTAGAGAATAGAAAGAATATAGAAGGATAAGCATGGGTTGCCACCCACGAAGTGCTTATGTTTTTGTTTACCGAGTCAATAGCTTGACTCGTCCCCTAATTCATTTGTCCATGGGGAAAGTTTGGAGATCCGGGACAACCATAGATGGGATATCCCCTCCAAAATAATGTTTGAGGCGATGGCCGTTCACTTTGAATTTGGGTCCGTTGGGTTGGGATAACTCAATCATCCCATAAGGAAATACTTGGGTAATGGTGAACGGCCCGGACCAACGGGTTTTGAGTTTTCCCGAGAAGATTTTCAATCGAGAATTAAATAGGAGGACTTGATCACCAATGTTAAAGACTCGGTTTTTGATTTTAGATTCGTGAATCCTCTTGGTTTTCTCTTTGTAGATTAAAGAGTTCTTGTAGGCTTGATCCTGAAGTTCATTCAATTCATTCATTTGAACTTTTTACGGTGGTCACCCACGGTCTTAAGGTCATAATTGCAATGTTTTAGAGCCCAATATGCTTTGTGTTTGAGCTCAATGGGTAAATGGCAAGCCTTTTCATACACCAATTTATATGGGGTACACCCAATAGGTGTCTTGAAGGTGGTACATGATGCAGGTTTTCTGACCAGGTTTTAATATTTATAAAGTCTCATTTACCTATGGTCCACCTTATGCACTCACGGGCAGTGTACCCGTTCGTGTGTAGTGTAGTAATTGGTAAAATCGAGTTCGTCCCAAGAGCTATGTGAGCGGATCTTAATTAAGTCTAGGTGTCACTGGTTTTAATTGTTTAAGGTTTGAAATGATTATTAAACTAATTAACGAGAAATGAAAGGTGAAAATTAAATAAAGGTTGTGATCAAGAGAGGTAAAGTGTGCTAACCTAGTTACTCGTACTATCATGTTATGTTTACGTCTAACTACTTCCAATTGATTCAAGTGGGGGTTTAAGTCACTAGGACAACATTTGGTCAGTTCGTCCTAACCTATCAGCAAAGGTTTCCACCAGAGATCAAGCTACTACCCTTGAAAGTCCAGTTGTTTTTAGTCCCCTAAGCCAACTCATTAAGTTCCTCTACATGCAAGATTCACAACAATGAGTGCCTGGGCACTAGAATCTTATCTCAACCAAAGCTAGAAGAACCGCTAGAATTAGTATTCGACCTTTTGAATTAAAAAGACATTCACCAAACACTACCATACCCTATAAACCGAACACACCAAGCTCAACTAAAACATCTAAGCCATCATTCCTAGAAACTAGACTACACTCCTTTACCACACCTCTTTCACATCCAAACATTTACTCTTTAGAAAACTCACCACCGAGGACTTCTCATTCACCATCCTTCTCATTAAATAGGGAACCACCTTCACACCAAAACATTGATGATGAAACATCACCAACACCCGCATTCCAATCGCCTACACCATCAAATAGTCCATCTTTAGGAACAAGGAATCACCAAATACCTAACCATATAGATGACTTCCATCTCCACCACCAACCCGTACATCATCACCTTCATTCTTAGCTGAACCACACCCTACGTCACTCAACTCACCTCCATAAATCCCACCATCCTTTGTGGAACCTCCTCAAAACATTCCATCTCCTCCATCTCCTACTCATGACAATAATTCCTCTAATTGTCAACTTACCAAAGGGTTAGTTCAAGAAGTACGAAAATGAGTTGCATTTCATGTTTAATCATCTCCTTGATCGATTTGACCAAATCAACAAATCTACTCGCCCTTAGAACTTGGGATTACAAGCACATTGATGCTCTTTGTTAGTTTTCGGCACAACTTATAATTATTAGAAAATGTACTACATGCTTTTGTCATTCTCTTAGTTTTAGAGAAATGTATATCATTTCTCGTGTTTTATTGAATGAAGTTACATGTTGTATGTCATATGGTCTTGAGAATATGTTTGATGCCATAATACATAACTTGTTTTGATGTTAACATCACATTTTACATCTACATTGCTGTCATAAGGATGCAAGTATATGGATCCCTCATCTATGCCTAGACGGATCCCTCACAGGAATGAACCGTGAGATCCGTGCAACATAAGCTCATTTTATCACTATTATGAATCTCATTTGCAGGGAATTATGCACCATATACTTGCTTTCTAACCTTTGTTTTATAGATTTTCAAAATACACATTAAGACTTTGACACCCTCAACAAGGGGGAGCTTTTCGTCAAAGTAATGCAATTGTAAAAACTCTTGCAATACTTTCGCTTAGTATTTCTTTACTACTTGACGTCCTCCTCAAAAGGGAGCACTCGTCAAGGGGGAGTATTTCATCATAGATGAAACCATTTGCAAACATCATTGCAATACACTCGTTTAGACTTCCTAATTACTTGACGCCCTCAACAAAGGGAAGCATCCGTCAAGGGGGAGCTAAGACGAGAATCTTTCTCTCCTCTTACTCTCTATGTTTCATATTATTACTTTTCACACGTTTTTCTCAAAATAATGTGTTAGTTTCTTTTCGACGCTTTTTTTGTTTCGACAAAAAGGGGGGAGAAGAGAGTAAAAACTCCAATTCAAATTTTTACCAATTTTATTTTCTTCTTAAAATAATCTTATGTTTTGTCATCAACAAAAATAGAGAGATTGTTAATACAAATAAGCCATAAAAACATTTATTTATATTTTACGATCTTCTAATGTTTTGTCGATAACAAACATAAAATCATTTTAACGAAAAAAATAAAATACGTAAAAGGCTTGAGCCAATAGTTTACTAACACACTTACATTTTCATATAAACACTAAACAAGTAATATTGTTTACATCTTATAGAAATGCATATGTATAACAACTAGTGTTTACATAATACAGAAATGTACATATATACTGTGTATATATTGTAACGGGTAATGTAATGGGTAAAACCAAAGTCCAGGACCCATGACCCATGATTCATTGACTAGGTACAATGAAATTTGTTGGGTAAAACCCAAAGTCCATGACCCATACCCATGGAGCTTGATCCATCACTTATGACCCATTGTATGACATCATGCATGAAGTCATGTTGGGTATTATCCATGATCCATGACCCAAGACCTATGACCCAATGTCTAGATACATTGCATCTTGTTGGGTATCCATAATTCATTACCCATAACCCATAACCCGGTTTGCCACTCGAAATCCGTACATAGCTGACCCAGCAGCCAGATCCCAAGGATTGCACTAGTCAGATCCCTCTAGGGAGGGAACCATGGGACAATAGACATTTTTGTCTATAAATAGTGAGCTATTTCTCTCTTGCTCACTACCACTTTTACACATACTCTCCCTTAGTATTGTAACATCTCTAACCTCTGATCCAAAGGATCATTCTATGTAGTTTTGTGTTTGTGTAATTCTCTAGGTTCCTCTTAAAGGCGAGATCACCACCTATGGAAGACGTGCAAGCTTAAGATCACGAGTTGCTAAGCTTCGTCATCATCAAGACCACTAAAGTGTCTCTTGTTGATAGTTCTTTTCTCTCTCCATAGAAGTGTTGTGTTGAAGGCTTTAGTGAAAGGTGTCGAAGGCATTAGTGAAAGGTGCCGAAGGGTCGTGTTAAAGGCATTAGTGAAAGGTGCCAAGGGTGCACATTCGATATGGTGCATCGATGTACAAGATAGTTAGTTTGGGTTAAAGGATATTGATATCCTTATGATGTTGTAATAAGGAGTGTGTCTCCCTTGGGTTAGTCGTTTAGTGGTGTAGTGTTGGGTAGTAGTTCCTCCTTTGTAATGGAACTCGGTATCTAGCCTTGTACCGGATAAAGTGTAGGCGACGTTGTGATAGGTGTGGTTCTACCTCGTGGAAAAACTCGGTGTCTAGCCTAGTACCGGATAAAGAGTAGGCGACGTTGTGAAGGCTTCTCCGCCACATTAAGGAGCTTTTGTTGTGTAGTGCTTACAAAATCTCGAGTGCGGAACTCGGGGAGTGGAGTAGGGCAAGGAAGGTGTCCTTGTAGCCGAACCACTATAAATACTCGTGTCGTGGTTTTGTGTTCCTTTACTCTTTGTCTTTGCATTACTTATTTATATGTTTATCTATCATCATCCAACACACACATTAAATAGATTGACATAAGTCAATTTAAATTTTTTTAAATGAAGTTTTAATTGGTAAAACTACTCAACCCCCTTCTAGTTTTCCACATGATGTTTATTGATTATTGGACATATTGAGTTTATTGGATCGTTATTATTGGACTACATTGGGCAAATTAGAAATTTTGGATTAGAGACGGACACAATATATTAGACTCAAAGTAAATTTAATATGTTTGATTCGTAATGGATCTAAATATTCAATTGACAATTATTAAACTAATAACAAGAGTAAAACTATCAATTTTCGGAAAAATGTTTTTTTGAGAAAATTGCACGACTTGGTAATATTGTGTAAATGGGCACGTCATGCCAAAAGTTTATAAAATATTTAAAATTACGCATTTGTATTCAAATCACTTTTGTTGTAATAAAACCTGACTAAGATCGAAAGATATGGTTTTACTTGATTGTAAAATCCTTATTATTGAAATATAAATTTGTGTAGTTATAAACACAAATTAGCTTTCCAAGTTATTTGCGATTAGTGGGTAAATAGCGAAACTACCAATTGACTTCTTCTTGACATAATTCTTGGTCATTACTTTTTTGACATAATTATGTGTTATTAGTGTCTTGACATCTCTCTTGTCATTGTCTTCTTGACTTGAGATTTGGTCAATATTTCTTGACTATTATTACATAATATATTGGGATACACATTATGATTTGGCGTGAGTTCCCTTTGGTGTGAGTCACACTTGAGAACTATATTATATTCTTGGCGTGAGTTCCATTTGGTGTAAGTCACACTTGGGAACTATATTATACTCTTGGCGTGAGTCGTATGCGAGTCTTTGTTTCCTTACCATCACATGAAATGTTAATACTAAACTAAGACACGTTGTCTTTCGGAAATTATTTTGCTTTTCTAAACGTATTATGAGATAGCGAAGTACAATTAGATTGTGCCGATGACGTATTGTTGTGCCTGTGTTGTTTGATTATCGATGTGATTTTCTTCTTGATATCGGTGTGCCCTACTTGTGAGACTGTTATGCTTTGCTCACTAATGCCAGTTGTGATTTCTTGTGTGTCTTCATTTGAGGTGAGTTCATTGTCCCTACTTTTGCTTGTTTTTGAACTATTTTGGGTGAGAATACATGCTCATTTTTTATTAAATGCAAATGCTTGTTTGATTTGCATACGCTATTGACAACTGGATTTGATTAACTGATATGCTTTATGTGGACACAAATAATGATTTATATGAAATTTTTGATTGTACATGGTAATGTTTTGTGAGCTATTACGTGTTAGGTTAAGGTCTGAAACCCAAACACCTTTATAAATTGTTGATTTTTGGCTCTGGATAGTGCAAGTGTTATGGATAGATCTATCGTGGTTTACTACCCCGTCTGGACTTTGGACATCCAACTTGCCATGAACTAGTCAGCCTAGACTTGGGTTGCTCCAATTTGCCATGACGTAGGTTGCGTGTATTTAGAGACAGTAACGAATCGTGTTGTCTAGCGTTAGTTTCATGACTTAGCCTGCATAATAGTTAAGCTTTGGTGACACTATATGCGTTGTAGTGTCTACACTGTTGTTTTGATTGGATATGGACCAAATTGATGTTTATTGGTATATTTGCGGATATTGATATGAAATTGTGAGATATGCAGTGCGAGCCTATGGTAAATTTTGACTTGTTTGTGAACAATTAATTTGTGTTCGAGAACCTTGTGGTCCACATTACTATTTTACAAAAGGTAAACTTTGTTTTTGCGACATTGTGGATGACACTTTGGTCGCAAAGCTCTTTTGGAACTCGAAGTATTTTACATAAACCTATGAACTCGCCAACCTCGTGTTGACAATTTTAGCATGTATTTTCAGGTATTGAGGTGATAGTTTAGTTTTGTAGGCGCTTGGGAAATGGCATGGCATGGTCATAGACGACCCTGATATTTGTATTTGGGACCGATTTATTATTATGGGCATGTATCTCAGCACTAAATTTGGTTGTTGTTGGAAAATTTAGTGAACTTGTGGGATTAGTTCACACCTGGTTTTGGTTTAGGAGGTACGGAGTGTGCACTCATGTGGTCCCTGAACACCCTGACTCAATAGTGGTTAGTACTGCTAGTGTAGTGACTGATGGTTCCTGCTGCTAGTGTATTGGTCCCTACTTGTAGTGTTGGTTACTACTGCTAGTGTAGTGACTGATGGTTCCTACTGTTAGTGTATTGGTTCCTGCTGCTAGTGTAATTGTTCCTACTGGTAGTGTTGCAGTGATTAACTTGTAACAGCTTTGACCCATTCAAGTGGCTGTTATGACTGCTTTATGATGACGTTTAATTGGTCATGTAACCACTATTCCTATGATAATGGAAGCTTATTATGGGTGATTAATTGGCCGTTAGTCACTCATAAAGTCCATTAACTATGGAACAGATAAGGAGGAGGAGCAACTGGGAGAATGATGACTACATTTGCAGAAGCTTAATTCTCAATGGTATGTCTGATTCACTCTTTGAAATTTATCAAAGTTTTGAATCTTCCAAAGAACTATGGGATTTCTTGGATGCCAAATATATGGCTGAGGATGCATCAAGTAAGAAGTTCCTTGTAAGTAATTTCACAAATTAATGACTGATTCAAGACCAGTTATGGAACAGTACAATGAACTTCTTGGTATACTTGGAAGGTTTGCACAACACAATATGCACATGGATGAGGCTATTTCAGTCTCTTGTGTCATTGATAAACTCCCCCCTTCTTGGAAAGATTTTAAGCGTACTTTGAAACATAAGAAGGATGAGCTAACTCTTGTTGACTTGGGCAGTCATCTGCGCATTGAGGAATCTCTCAGGGTGCAGGATAATGACAATCCAAAGAGTAGCAATGCTACTAGTGCATCTGTTGTCAATATGGTGGAGCATAACAACTCCACCAGGTACAATGACAACAAAGGCAAACATAAACATCATGATAACACAAAGGCAGATCCTAACAAGAAAGCAACACCTAATTGTTGGAAATATGGCAAAACTGGTCACATTAAAAGGGATTGTAAAGGTGTTAAGGTTGGTGGTAAAGCCAATGGATCAGGCACAAATGGTTCAGGGAGTGGTAGTTCTACCAACTCATTGAAAGGTCAGAATACTGTTAATAAGTCTTTTCAGATTTATTATGTTACATATGTATCTGAATCTTATTATGTGTAGGACGATGATGTTACGTGGTGGGTTGACTCTGGTGCAACTGTTCATGTGTGCAAAGATAGAAGTTGATTCAATATTTATGAGTCACTGAATGATGGTTCTATTCTTCACATGGGAAATGAGTCAACAGCCCTGGTGCATGGACGTGGTTGTGTAGATCTTAAGTTTAGTTCTTGAAAGATTGTAACTTTGTATAATGTTATTCATGTTCCTGATATAAGGAAAAACTTGGTTTCAAGTAGTGTTTTGAATAATCATGGTTATAAACAAGTTATTGAATCAGATAAATTTATTTTATCTAAAAGTGGTGTATTTATTGGTTTTGGATATTTTTGTAATCAAATGTTCAGGTTAAACATTGTTAATTTTTGTGATTATTCAGCCTTTATGACCACCACTGACCTGACTGACTCTACTCTATGGCATGCTAGACTTGGCCATGTACACTACAAAAGGATGCAAGATGTGTCTAAGGATGGGTTAATCCCAGCATTTGACATGGACACTTAAAAGTATAAATGTAAAACCCTGAAATCCGTAATCATAAATTATTTAATAATTTGGAATTAACCTAAGTTGATAATAATTATTTGGACAAGTTAAAATTATATGCTATAATTATGTACTAAAAATCGACACAATGTATGTATGTACATACATATTTAACGTGTAATGTGATTCCTAGGATAATAACAACTTATGATCCTTTCCTTTATTATATATGGGGCATTTTTTTTTAGATAAACACATAAGATATCTTTTAACTATGGCAAATATCCCATTTGATCCTACCCCAAACCCCTCCACATGTTTTCTTTCTTTTATAACTCGGCATCCCATTTTTTTCCCAAGCTGACTTTTGTTTTCCCCCCAAAAAACCCTAGTCGCCATTTTCTACACACACACACACACATTCACACACACACACACATTATTCTTGATTCGTGGCTGCTATTCCAAGAAGACTACGTGATTCTTGAAGCCAGGAAACTTGGTAAATTCGTTGGTGGAAGATTGGTGATAAACGATTTGGTGTTGGTGATTCTTTTGGCTCGTTATTTGCTTTGCTAGTCGAATTGGTACTCATACCTTTTACTCTTTAATTCACACGCCTCATATGATCACAATAAAATGTATATAACATATAATTATTGGCTTAAAAATGGTGTTGATAATTAATTATAAATGGCTTAAATATGTATGCTTGATAATAAAATTTAAAACCCTAGTTATATATATGAATTGGTGAATTGATTTCTTGATTTATTGTGAGAATGATATGAGATGAGGTTTGAGATGTGTGTCATGTTTATGTCATTATAATTTGTTCTTTAACATCATCTATGATCAAATCTATAAATTACATATGAAAATGGAATGAGAAACATGTGTTATTATGACCTTTAATTAACCCTAAAAATTGGACAGCATAATATGACAAAGTTGTGTGTGTTATAGATCGAATTTTATAAGTGCAATATTCTGGGTTTTTGTTGGAAAAGCTTATTTTATGTCTTAGTTAAGTTTTCCAATTGTTTTGGTCGAATTTGGAGTTCTCTAAGTCGTATTTTTGAATTTTACAAGATCAAGTGTCAAAGCTGAGAAAACGGGTCTGAAATTTAGTTGGATTGTTTGATTTTTCATTTTCAAACCATATGGAGTTAGGAGATCTCCTTTTACATGAGTGATATTTACGATATAAACGAATTTATGGGAATTTTTCCAGGGTGTCTAAACAGGACTAATAAGCGTGAACGTTTGAGGTGTATTTCCTGAACACTTTTTGGGCAGGTCTGGATATATGGATTTTTAAACCATACTTAGACTCTGAGATAAAATCCACCAAAATTTGTGAAATTACAAAACTAATGTGGGAACCTCTAGGAATTTTCTTGAAATTTTGGAATACTTCTAATGGGTTTAAAAATTCGTGTAAAACTGGTCCAGAAGTGAAGTTAAGAAAATGAAAGATAAAAGGATGATATCAATAAGTAAAACACTTATAAATGCATAAGAAGCTTATAAAATGGATATGTTGGTAATATGTCAATATATTTACTGTAGATATTGTGAAGAGGGAGAAGTGTTTGGCTTTGTGTGCTTTGCTCTCGTGCACACTCTTTAAGGTACAGATATTCCGTCATTTTAGTAATGACACTTCTTTTCTCTCATGACTCTTGTCCATTTTGATATTCGATTCGTATTCCCCTTGCTTTGATTTGATATGATCCATTTGATATGATTCGTTTTGGGTATAATCCTCTGATTTGATATTCGATTAGTTATTCGTTTGATATGTTATCCGTTTGAGATCCTTATTGACATGATTCCATTGTACGATCAGTTTGATATGATATGATTTGTTTTATTTGGTTGCCTGAGCTAACTAGCCATGGAGGTACCATGGCCATGTCATTGATGCACCAATGGCATGACACTATCTGGCGCGGTATGATTAGTCCCTGGCGTTCCCTTTTGATATGATTATGATATGTGTGCACTTGGCCATTATGAATACGTATGTACAGTCTCGTACTGGCATATGTATATTTGATTTGTTTTGCAGGGAGCGTATGGATGCATCCTAGGTACTCAGTTCAGTTTTGGTGATGTGGTGCGTGTGTGCAATACACCCCCTCATATTTGGGAGCTAGCTACTCAATTTGGTACTTGAGAGGACTCTCTTCCTTGTGCACTTATGATTTGACGGATTTGATATGATTTGGAAGATATGGGTTATGATATGTGATTTGTTAGATTTAGCTATTGGAGTATCTCCTTTAGTATTAGGTGCTCGTGGCAACATTCTAATTTTGGTTATTATGTGACTATCTGATATTCTAATTCATTCGTTTACTATGCCTATTCAGTCATTCAGTTGACTACTTATTCACTCAGTATTCTTATGTGATTCGTTTGATTATCGGACTCGTGCTTCAGTTCATTTGGTTATTATACTCGGTCTTCAATTCATTTGATTTACTATGCTTTCACTCCATTTCGGTTGGCTGCCAAGCTTATACTTCAGACTATCTCTTCACCCGTTTACCGAGCTATTATATGATTATTGGATTCAAGTGTTGAATATGCTATTATATGATTATTTAGTCCATCTGTTTACCATGCTGATATATGATTACATGATTTATGTGTCTTCTATGTTAGTATGTAGTTACCTGATTCATCTGTTATCGTGCTAATATTTGATTATCCGCTTACCATGCTGTTATGTGACTAGTTGATTCGTCTGGTTGCCACGCTAGTATGTAATCATTTTATTTATCCGTTATACTTCGTAAAGTTATGTCGAAGGTTATGACTATCATTTAGTAATCTACCTACAAATTGTGATTTCCATGTTTGTACTTCTGTTTGATGTTTTCTGATGCTTATGTGATCGGTTCAGCATAGTAATGGATGTTTACCTGACTTGTTGATCCGCTATGTTTACACTTCTGTTCATGTTACTGGTTGATGAAGGAATATTATACCACTTATGTTATCAAGCTAATTGATTTGTTTAGTTTGCCATGCTGTAATTCTTGTTCAGCTACTTCATTTAGTTATGATGTTCGTTCAGTATTTACTACCTATACTTGTGAATGGCATGATTGTATGATTGGTCCCAAATGGTCAACCCAAATTAACCAGGTGAATGGTCAACAAGAATTAATCACTTGAGAACACAATGCAATTATCCAGGAGAGTTTAGTGTTTCCCCGGGTCGTTAAGTCCCAACGAGCTGTACGATTGAATAGCTAAACGCGTAGTGATCGGGTGATATTGAACAGGAAAGGGGTTATGATTGATTACACTAAGGAAATTAAATCTAATAAAGACTTTGAAGTCATTTTAATTCTATATTTAAAATCGTTTAACGATTAAAACCCAAAACGCGTACGTTTTACTGAATTTTATGTAAACGTAAAATAAAATGCAAATATGCCTATCCTAAGTCCTAATTATGATCTAAATTTACTTTTTTAACTAAAATGATATTTGAAAACTATTTAAGAATTAAAACTAATTTTTAGGATTTTTCTTGAATTTATATGAATTAAAAACTAATTTCTAATTTTTAAAAATTAAACTAATTATCTAAAAATTATGAAACCAAGTGAGAAAATTATGAAACTATTTTTAAAAAATCTAAAATAACTAAACAAACTTTTGAAAATTGAATTTGTATTTTTCTGATTTATATTCTAATTTCTATGATTTAAAAACTATTTAAAACTAATTAAATTGCTAAAAATTACTATTTAAAGTAGGAAAATTATGGAAAAATATTTTTTTGGCTTTTTATATTTATCTTAATCTAGAAAAATTGAAAACATATTTTTTTAAACTTTTTCTGATTTATTTGTATTAAATGCTAATTAAAAATGCTTAAAACTCAATTTAAATGCAGAAAAATATCAAAAGACCATGGAAAAATAAGAAAACTTCCAGAATAATATAAAATAATACTAAGATGCAGGGAAAAATAACAGAAACCAATTTGGAACACAAGAACAATGATTTGGGCACGCTACTAATATGAATAAGCACTTAAAATAAGCTAATAAGCACTAGAAAGCACAAAATGAACACAGAAGCTAGATTAAGCTATAACTACCTTAAAGCAACTAATTGCAACTATTTCTAACCTCAAATAAGCAAACCACTAGGGATTGATGCTAATAATCAACTAATGTCAAACAGCCTCTAAGGCCCTACTTTAAGCTCATGTGCCAGCTTATCTAATAAGCCAAAGTGAAAACCACAAATTAGGAATTCTAGACAACCTATCAAAGTCCACTTGTACCAAATTTCATATCTAAACAAGCTTTAATGAAGCTTGTGCAAAGCTTGCAAGGGACCTGTTTCACACTCAGTTATTGCTGAGTGTGAACAGGGTAAAATCAGCTGAATGGACAGCTTATTTAGTGCTTATAGAGACTCCCAAAAATTCCACAAAAATCAGATTTAAAAACTTAACCAACTGAAGTTATTTATCCCAAAATTTCAACTGATTTGAACTAAAATTGATCCAATGAAAAATCTACAAAGTTTGGTGAAAAACAGATTTTCCACTTTTTGACTTTTAAAGACAGAATTGCAAATTTTGACTTTAGTGAGATTTGAATCAAATTTTCTGAGTGATTATGATCTTTTGTGATAAAATAACACTGATGCAAGCTATATTACTAACTTCTATACCTATATGCAAGATCTTACCAACTGATTCTAACAGAAATGAAAATGAAAGCAGTTTTTTAAGTGATTTGACTAACTGATGCAGCAGATGCAAAATATGACCTAAAACGACTAAGTTATGCCTGATGAGAACTAAAACAACTAATCTACACCTCTGATTAAACCTGAATCTCAAATTACTACTATGATCCAAACACTAGTTTATGCTCAAATCAAAGTTACTTAATTCTATAACTCCTAGATGAAACAAACTCAACTACTTAATCTTATTTAAACTACTGAATAAGGTAATTTGAAACTACAAACACAATTAAAACTAACAAACTCAGGCTGAACTTAAATATGCAAATCAAACAGTGATTGAAAGAGTAATTTGAAACTGAGATTTTGAATACTCACATGTGGTCCAGCCACTATGGCTTGCACAAGTTGACTAAAAACACACCCAATAAGCTTAAACCAATACCAAATCCAAACCAGATCAGCAATCCTACCCAATTGCAGCTTCCATTGACATCAGTTTGACTTTTGTTGACTGATGAGAGTTTTAAGAGTGAATGCTTAGAACCAAGAACTAGGACCAAGAAACACTTCCTATAGAACCTCCACAGGTTCAATAACCCAGAACCATCTTCATTTCACCATGCTCCTTGCTTCTTCTTCTTTTTCTTGTGATTTTTATTTTTACATTATTTTTTTCTATTTTTGGTATTTTTTTGCTTTTTGATACTAATCAAAGTTTTAAGGTTTCTAATAGCTATATTAAGCTATTTAGGAGCTTATGTGAGCCTAATCAGTCCAATGTAACAACTTTAAATCAACAAAGCTTAATTTGGTTAAAATTGCAAACATGAGAATTAATTCTACAAACTTGAAATTGAGATTGAAATGAGTTCAAATTACATCAAGGTAACAGAATACAAGTTTTAGAAAGCAAAGATTACAACTGATTTTGAGTTTACACTAGCTACGACAATAATTTTAACTAAAAAGAACTACCCTCTGTCTTCAGCCTTCTCTTCTCTTTTATATGCTCAAATTAAGGTTTGTGGTACCCTTCTGATCATTTCCCACCAATAATCCTGGCCTTTGGATGCTTGGAACCCTTTTTAGCCGTTGATGAGCTTTTTGGCGCCAAAAAGATATAGCAACTGGTTCTGATAGCTTGGACAGGTGAGAGAGCAATAAATGCATCTTGTTGTGTTGTGGAGGTGGAGGGGACAAGGAATGGTGAGGATGAGCAGGAGGTAAGGTGATGGTGAGTGTTGCAGAGTTGGTGAAGAAGATGGAGGGAAAACGAGGGCGGGATTTGACTATGTTTGACTGGGGGGATTATTAATAGGGGACGGGTTCAATTAGGGGGTCACGGGTTGTTTTGGCAGGGGTTCAAAAGGGTTATGAATTAAAAGGGTCCGGTTTGGTTTGTTATTAACAAAAGGACCATTTTTGCAATTTCACCAAAATCAAAGGACTGAAATTGCCATTTTCCAAAATTCATCATAGGGACCAATTATGACAAGTTTAATTTACCAAAGGACCAAAAATGTTAATTTTTCAATTTAAAATATCCAGGGGTAAATTCTGTCAATCTTTGAAACTTCAGGGACCAAAGCTGCCATTTTGCAAAACTGACTTTATAAGACTAATTTTGACAACTTGAAAATCCCTGAGGGCATTTTATGAAAAATTATATGTTTTGAATCACCAGGGACTAGATTTTTACAATTATTGAATAAAACACATTCTAAATATTTTTTCTGTCTTTTTAAGACTTTTCAAAGTGTTTTTGACTGTTTTTGCAGTGCAGATGGAATAAAAATGATGAGTATTTAGACACTCATCAATCCCCCACACTAAACTATTGCTAGTCCCTAGCAATCTTTTGAGAAAACTTAATGGATTTGAATCTCTTTACCAAAAGCCATTACTTCTGGAGTAGCCAATTGTTTCAGTTCAAGTAAGAACCTTGGTACAATGATAACCAAATGATTTTGAGCAAATCACCAGCTTTCAACGGTTTTGATTTGTCTTTACCAGAAGCCGTTTGCTTCTGGACTAGCCAACTCTTAGATAAAATATCTTTGGTGAGTCGATTACCAATTATGGTTTTCCAACTGCCTTTACCACAAGCCATAAACTTGCGGGCTAGCCAACTCTTCACTAATTAAAGATATGGTGAGCTGAACACCATACAATTTTGGGCAAATTGCAAGCCGTCAACGGATTTGAGATATCTTTACCAAGAGCCGTTTGCTCCTGGATTAGCCAATCCTTTTGTTTATTAGACATGGCGGACTGATAACCGTAAGCTGAGTAAGTGCAAAACACTTGCTCCAAAAAAATTTTTTGGCCAAAAATGGGGGAATTGGGTGGTATAATTACATGATAAAATTCGTGAGAATTCCCCCCCACACTAGAAATGAATATTGCCCTCAATATTCAAAGTACCGGCGGTTATGCCGAAACATAGAACGTAAAGGGAAATACTTACGGCCATATATATATATTTTTTTTTTTTGGATAAAACTTATATACAACAGCGGGGGGCAACTCCCGCACACTAAGGTGGTAGAAAATAGAAAGAAGTCAGAAATACGGGTGAAAACCCATATAGTGTGCTACTGTTTTTGATTCCCGAGTCGCTAGCTTGACTCGACCCCGTATTCATTTGTTCATGGGGAAAGTTTGTAGATCCGGGACAACCACAGGTGGAATGTTCTCTCCAAAATAGTGCTTCAATCGATGACCATTCACTTTAAAATTTGGACCATTGGGTTGAGATAACTCAATAGTTCCATAAGGAAATACTTTAGTGATGGTGAATGGTCCAGACTAGCGGGATTTTAGTTTTCCTGAGAAAATCTTCAATCTTGAATTGAAAAGAAGGACTCGATCACCGACGTTGAAAACGCGGTTCTTGATTTTGGAGTCATGAATCTTCTTTGTCTTTTCTTTGTAGATCAGAGAGTTCTCGTATGCTTGATCACGAAGTTCATTTAATTCATTCATTTGAACTTTCCGGTGATCACCAGCTGTCTGAATATCGAAGTTGGCATGTTTCAAGGCCCAGTATGCTTTGTGCTCAGCTCAATCGGCAGATGACACGCCTTTCCGTACACTAGCTTGTATGGAGTACACCCGATGGGTGTTTTATAAGCTGTACGGAAGGCCCAGAGTGCGTCATCTAGCTTATCCGACCAAGAGGCACGGTTTTCGCCTACTGTCCTCTCCAGAATTCTTTTAATCCCTCGGTTGGAAACTTCCACTTGCCCACTTGTTTGGGGGTGGTACGCAGTAGAGAGACGGTGAGTTACACCATACTTTTGCATGACTCTATTGATAACGCTACACGCGTCGTTCGGGGTCAAGGAAACTTCCTTTTCTTCGAGCAAGTTTTATAACACCCTAGGCAGTGAACCTAATCGTTGTAGTGTAGTAATTAGGGTAAGCCACGGGTATTGATATCGTTCTCTAGGGGAATAGGAATGCTAGTAAGAAGTTACTACGCTAAGGTTAAGGTTGAGGAAGATTATTTTTTGTATTTTTATATTTTATGAAATGGAAAGGTACGAATCTCGGGTATTGGATTTGGGGGGTTGGTATTTCTACCGATTACTCTACTATTATCTAATTATCTAAACTAAGGTTGTGGGAGTCTATGTCTAATCAATGTGTGCTCGTATGATAGTTTAAAGATGTGTTTACTTAGGTTGTACTACTCCTTAATTATCTCCTATTGATGGTTGAGTTGTCACGTCCTTATTCTTAGTTGCGTTGTGTGTCTAAAGTTGTAGGGTATGCGTTTCTCCCTAACTCTTTGAACTAACCAAAGGGTCTCGTCTACAAAACCCACTAGGGATGATAAACTCTTACTCTAAGGTACTCTTTGGATAATTTAGCCTACAACTACTCAGGTAATCATATTCTAAGGTTCACAAAGATGAATCAAGCATTAAGTACACAACGAATGACCTATCGCATTACTAGATCATTGATCAACTAAGATAAGAAACAACCAATCAATATTCAATAATTAAGTTTCATACTTCCTAAGCAAACACACAAATAAATTAGCCGGACATGGAGAACATGCAAGCATACACACAAATAATCAAAGACATAATTGAATTAATGAAGTAAATACTTATCTTGATGTAAGATAGGGTTTAAAACCCTAAAATACTGTACAAGACACCTTAGGTTCGGTTTTAGGTTTTTACTCCAAAAGACTCTCTCTAAAACTGAAAAATTCGGATTCTATATATAAGATTACATATGCGACGGCGTCACCTTATGTTTCGTGACGCCGTCGTGTCGCCGTCATTAGGGTTTCGTCTTGGCCACGTTAACCTTGCGACGGCGTCACCTTATGTCTGTGACGCCGTCCTCTTCAGCTTCTGACGTCGTCTGGGTTGCATCTAGGCCGTCTGAGTCGCAACGGCCTACTCTTTTAAAGCCCGACGTCGTCACTTGAAAATAGGGTTTTTGGCTACTGTATCGTCACAAAAAATCCTCTGACGGCGTCGCAATTAACTCCTGACGCCGTCGCCTTCTGTTTTCAGCAGCTTTGAGTGTCTCGATTCTGACTTTGGCCATTTTCTTCATATATTCGCGCCTTTTCGTCCAAATAAGTGCCATTCCAGCATTTTGCCTTCAAGAGACCTAAAAAGTAAAAAGGAACGATATTAAGCAATAACGGATACAAAAGTGATCAAATAAGGGCTTAAACGACCCCTCAAAATGGTACCTTTTAAAACCTTATCAAATATCCCTACACTTGTTATTTGCTTGTCCTCAAGCAAATGTGCTTTTAGCCAATTAATTTATAAGTTAGGGGTCATGAAGCATTAATTCAAAACGGTCCACAACACATATAAGCCCCGCAAAAGTCATAACAAGCACGGAAATTACATACTAGCACCTCACATGGGGTGTTTGGGTACTCACATCTCTCTCGGGTGTATATATGAAATATAACAAATAGGAAATGGAAGATAAACACTCATTAACCGGTCATAGTACATAGATTACCATAGGCTTGAGAATAGATCAAACCTCCATCGCTTTGGCGTAAGCACCTAGGAAAGACTATCAAAGAGGTCTTCTTAAGGGTTGTAATGTTAGGCTTACGGTAGGGAAACAAGGGTTTGGTGGGATAGGCTATTTAGTGGTGGTAAGTCAAAAATCTCTATGTTAAATGCATACGAAGAATGGCGTTGCTAAGCCAAGACTCGACACTCTAAAACTCTAGGTAACGGAAATAAACAAACATAAATTTAAAGGATAGATGTAGGATGGTAGCCCGTATTTTATTTTTTTATTTTTTATTTTTTTTTTACACTCTATTTTTTTTTTTCTCTTTTTCTATTTTTTTTTCGATTTTTTTTTTTTTTTTTTTTTCATACACTTTTACTCTACCATCCTCTATGGTAACATCAAAATGATAGGGATTTATAGGCACATCCCTACACTTGAGTTTTTTATTACTCTAACACTAATTTGACCCGAATTGAAAAGATCAAAACACTTGGGGTACATTATTACGCAAACAAAGGGAATTTGAATTTAACGTTCCATTCCCGTCATTTCATAAACTTTAACTTTTCCCATGAATCCCAATCGTCCCAAAACTGTATACAAAGGATATGACTCGACTTAGCAACTTATGCAAGCAACTAGATAATTGAACTAAGGGTTTAGGGTGATAACAATAATGCACTAAAAGTGAGTGCATAAGGGGTAGGCTAAGGCGATTTGGGTGTATATTTGGGGGTGGGGTGTAAACAATGCTCTTCATTGATATTCCGGAAAAACCGAAACATCACGAGAACCGCGAAAAGGATAGGCTCTGAGGGGTTAACTAGGGGTATCGTGTACTAAAGATGAGTACAACGCAAAGGGTGTGGGGGAATTACTCAACCGATATGGAAGAAGTAATTATATTACGGGTATCAAAAAAGGGTTATCCTAATGCCTCTTATCATTTAGTTATTCCTAACTACACAAGTGTAGCCTCACTTGCGATCTCGGAATGCATCACAAAACAAGTTCTAGAATCTAATATACTACCAGTTCACACTCTAAGCATTGAAGATGAATGCTTTAATTCCTACTAATCTAAGGGCGATCCTCACATTTTGGGTGGAATTTGGGTGGTAAAGGGTTTTTATGCTAGTCATATAACTTCCTATCCATGAGACGCTTTTGTTAAGACTAATGGCCCACTCCTATATGTCATGAAAAATTTTAAATTTGGTGCCAAAATTACCCTAACCGACATTTTCTCATGGTTTATTACACAATTGCAATTGGACAAAGCAAATAATCAAGGATAAGCATAGTTTCAAAGTTCCCGTTTTATTTTCCCTCCCTACACTTAAACTGAACATTGTCCCCAATGTTCCCCGAAAGTATCAAAGTTATGATAATGGAAGGTAATTAAAAACGAAAGAAACTAATACTCCCCTGATTAGCTTGGTAGGATCCGTGTAAAGTGGTGGTTAAATCCTTTTCAAGAAGAATTATTGCGTGAAAAGCTCCTTCCAATCTTATGTAACTTCTTCTCGACAAACTAAACCTGCACACTTGAAGAAAACAAACGAAACCTTCGCGTAAAATCGGCGGTAATAATATATATAAGACTCGATTTAAACTAGGATATAATGCTTGTGGAATGGATGTTTACAAAATTTCTAAGAAAATTAAGACCTGGAAAATTCCAAAAATTTATAAGTAGCTCAGAAAACGATAAAAAAAGTAATCTGATGTTTTTACTCCTTCCTGACGCCGTCAGGTTGCAATCCTGACGCCGTCAGGTTATCCTGACAAAAACTGGTCTGCGATTTTCTGGAAAAAATTCTAGAAAATTTACATCTTTAGAATCTGGAAAAATTTCTGCAAAAACATCCATTATGACTCGATACAAGCATTTGACTCGAACAAACAAACATAAATATCTTTTAGTTAATTGTTATTCTCATGTTTACTTTTCTTTTGAAAACATGTGTAATCCTCCCTACACTTATCCCTTATGTAAAATACCTTTATATGCAATTAAGACGAGGTTAAAAACAAAATAAAGCATTTTTACAAATTTAAACATGAGGATAAACAATTAATAAAAGATATATGACACTGACCAGCAAACAATTAAGCATGGGTTGCCTCCCACGAAGCGCTTTTCTTTATTTAAGAGTCTTGTAGCTAGACTCATAGTCGTGCTCCTACGTTGCCTCACCACCGCCACCTTGACGGTCTCTAATGGGGGATTCCATGTTGTAGAAGTGCCCTATAATGCACTTCTCTAAGAGTTCATCCTCTCCCCAATCGGTCCTATATTCCAGTCCTAGGCTCAAGCAATCCTTATAGAATCCGAAAATCTTAGCCATAACATAATCTACACCTTTCTCCCTATCCTCATCATTCCTATAATAGACCGACAGTTTAAGTTCTTTTTCATCATTAGAGAGTGATGAAAACTTCTCAATCTTAAACGGCATTTGGTAAGCTATGTCATCGGTCTCATTCTTGAATCGCACTACTCCTAACGAGGGATTATAGGTCATCCCGGTGCTTTCTATGAAAGGTTTTCCTAGAATAACATGGGACAAGCTAGGGTCTATGGTCGTGCTAACATCATCCACAATTATGAAGTCCGTAGGAAACGTGAAACTACCTACATAAACGGGCAATCCCTTAATTCTTCCGAGAAAATTGCAACTAACATTAGGATCATTGGGGTCTTGCCTAGTTGGAATAGGCTTCTTCAATATCCAATTGTAGTAGGTGCTAGTCATTATGTTGATTGGGGACTTGCGATCAATGTAGGCCTTTGCCACAAAAAGGTGTCCTATGCAACATGGTATGTTAAGATTCCAAGGGTTCCCAAACTTGATTCTAGGACTTTTCCTAACATACATGTGACGGAGGTCACGCACTAAGTGAGGGTGGCGGGATAGTTCTTTTTCCGTAGGAAATTTGTTGAAATAGTCAATGTCTACTTCATCTACTTCCTCGGGTGTTTCATCATCCACAAGTGTATGGTCCTCTTCGTCATCTGTTCTATCCGGTTTCACTAAGGCGATGGTATTGATGAATTGGACGTGCTTAGTTAGCTTGCTTGGATCCTTAATCTCGATACCTGAAGGCTCGGGAGTTGAGATAGCACTAACCTTCTTATCACTATTAGTTATGGCTTTCAAAAGGTTGTCTATTTTCCTATCCATCTCGGCTTGTCGATGGTTAAAGCGGTCCGAGAGCTTAGCCATTTGGGTTTCTTGGGATGCAACTAGGTTTTGCAACATCCCTTCGACGTTTTGTTGGTTAGGACCGTTAGGTGGGGGCCATGAGAAATCATTGGAGGTGAATTCTTTGGTTTGTCCCCAGTAGAAGTCGGGCTTGCCTTTCCATGCCTCTCGGGTTTCATTGAAATTCCTAGGTCCGGGTATTGTAGGGAATCTTCCTCCCGTTCCATTAATACGTGAGGATGCGTAGTCAACGGAAGCATGTTCGGGGGATCGAGTGCTAGTGTGCGTGTTATGAGGATCACAAAACGGCTCACACGAGGAAGAAACTTTGTTCACATGGTGTGAAGATTTAGGATTTTCGTAGGAGCTCATTAGGAATTTAACTTGATCTTCAAGTTCGATCATCCTACGGTCGGAAGGAGGCAAGGAGATTGCCTTAACGGTTTTGGGCAGCTCACGGGGGTCATCCCAACTTTCGTTGTCATAGAGGGCGAGGTCCTCTATTATACCCCATGATTCTTCCGCGGTGAGATCACTAAGTTTTCTACCGGCCGCTTGGTCAATGGATCGCTTGGTGGGGAAGTTGACATGATCATAGAAAATTTGGACTTGGAGCCAAAGATCAATGCCGTGATGAGGGACTTTGTGAAGTAAGTCCTTGAATCGAGTCCATGCTTTGTAGAGAGATTCACCTTGACGTTGTTGGAACATCAAGATGTCATTCCTAAGCTTAGTGGTTCTCCCCGGTGGGAAAAATTGAGCAAGGAAGCGAGAGGTAAGATCATCCCAACTTGAGATGGAGCCGGCGGGAAGTCGCTCAAGCCAATTACTAGCTTGGTCCCGTAGAGAGAATTGGAAGAGACGCAGGCGCGTGGTCTCCCGAGCAGTAGCATCAAGGTCAATGGAATCTACAATTTTGAGGAAATCCCTCAGATGCTGATTTGGATCTTCGGAACGAAGTCCATGGAATGCACATCCGTTTTGCACCAACCGGATGGTGTCGGATCGCAGGGCCGTAGTTTGGGCTTGGTCGGGAAGCTCAATGGTGTTCCTATAGCCTAGGTGGCTTGGTCTTGAGTATTCACCAAGAGTACGGGCTCTTGGCGGGTCATTTGGCGGTGGGTTGATGAGTGGTGGTTGGTTATCATCCTCCATGATGAAAAGTGATGGGTGTTACGAACAAAGGTCACGAAGAAGGGGGATAGACTAAGAGAAAGCTAAAAATGAGGAAAAATTTACTTGATAGGAATCAAACAAAGAACCTAAACGAGGTGGACTACTAACTAGCTATTCTATTCCCCGGCAGCGGCGCCAAAAACTTGATAACGCTACACGCGTCGTTCGGGGTCAAGGAAACTTCCTTTTCTTCGAGCAAGTTTTATAACACCCTAGGCAGTGAACCTAATCGTTGTAGTGTAGTAATTAGGGTAAGCCACGGGTATTGATATCGTTCTCTAGGGGAATAGGAATGCTAGTAAGAAGTTACTACGCTAAGGTTAAGGTTGAGGAAGATTATTTTTTGTATTTTTATATTTTATGAAATGGAAAGGTACGAATCTCGGGTATTGGATTTGGGGGGTTGGTATTTCTACCGATTACTCTACTATTATCTAATTATCTAAACTAAGGTTGTGGGAGTCTATGTCTAATCAATGTGTGCTCGTATGATAGTTTAAAGATGTGTTTACTTAGGTTGTACTACTCCTTAATTATCTCCTATTGATGGTTGAGTTGTCACGTCCTTATTCTTAGTTGCGTTGTGTGTCTAAAGTTGTAGGGTATGCGTTTCTCCCTAACTCTTTGAACTTACCAAAGGGTCTCGTCTACAAAACCCACTAGGGATGATAAACTCTTACTCTAAGGCACTCTTTGGATAATTTAGCCTACAACTACTCAGGTAATCATATTCTAAGGTTCACAAAGATGAATCAAGCATTAAGTATACAACGAATGACCTATCGCATTACTAGATCATTTATCAACTAAGATAAGAAACAACCAATCAATATTCAATAATTAAGTTTCATACTTCCTAAGCAAACACACAAATAAATTAGCCGGACATGGAGAACATGCAAGCATACACACAAATAATCAAAGACATAATTGAATTAATGAAGTAAATACTTATCTTGATGTAAGATAGGGTTTAAAACCCTAAAATACTGTACAAGACACCTTAGGTTCGGTTTTAGGTTTTTACTCCAAAAGACTCTCTCTAAAACTGAAAAATTCGGATTCTATATATAAGATTACATATGCGACGGCGTCACCTTATGTTTCGTGACGCCGTCGTGTCGCCGTCATTAGGGTTTCGTCTTGGCCACGTTAACCTTGCAACGGCGTCACCTTATGTCTGTGACGCCGTCCTCTTCAGCTTCTGACGTCGTCTGGGTTGCATCTAGGCCATCTGAGTAGCAACGGCCTACTCTTTTAAAGCCCGACGTCGTCACTTGAAAATAGGGTTTTTGGCTACTGTATCGTCACAAAAAATCCTCTGACGGCGTCGCAATTAACTCCTGACGCCGTCGCCTTCTGTTTTCAGCAGCTTTGAGTGTCTCGATTCTGACTTTGGCCATTTTCTTCATATATTCGCGCCTTTTCGTCCAAATAAGTGCCATTCCAGCATTTTGCCTTCAAGAGACCTAAAAAGTGAAAAGGAACGATATTAAGCAATAACGGATACAAAAGTGATCAAATAAGGGCTTAAACGACCCCTCAAAATGGTACCTTTTAAAACCTTATCATCTATCAAACTGGTCATTGCAGAAATGCGTACCACGATCACTGATTATAGCTCGTGGAGTTCCAAACCTAGCAAAAAGATATTTTAAGAATTTCACAACAACTCGGGCATCGTTGGTAGGCAAAGCTTTCGCTTCAACCCATTTTGACAAATAGTCAACGGCCACGAGTATGTATTTATTTCCTCGAGATGAAGGAAATGGCCCCATAAAGTCAATGCCCCAGATGTCAAAAATCTCACACACTTGAATGGCGTTTTGCGGCATTTCATTTCTTTGTGAGATATTTCCGTGACGTTGACAAGCGTCACAGGTTTTGACAAATTCGTGGGCATCTTTGTAAATCGTGGGCCAATAAAATCCGGAATCAAACACCTTCTTGGCAGTGTAGTTGGGGCTATGATGTCCCCCAGTAGGTCCAGAATGGCAAGCCTTGAGAATGTCATTGGCTTCCTGACCATACACACATCGCCTGATGACTTGATCCGCGCAAATTTTGAATAAGTAGGGGTCGTCCCAGAAGTAATGTTTTACATCTTTAAAGAATTTGTTTTTCTGTTGGGACGACATCCGTTTCACCACAAAGTTACCCACATGGTAATTTGCAAAGTCAGCAAACCATGTGGTAGAAGAGTCTCCACGAAAAGAAACCACATTGAGTGTTTCGAGAGGAAATGTTTCGTTTATTTCCTTTTTCTCGAACACATCCTGGTGAGGGTTTTCTAGACGGGACAGATGATCAGCAGCCAGGTTCTCAGCTCCTTTTTTATCACGTATAATGATATCAAATTCTTGCAGGAGGAGAACCCAACGGAGCAATCTCGGCTTTGCATCTTGTTTTGCAAAGAGATATTTGAGAGCCGAGTGATCCGTATACACCACGCATTTGGTCAAGATTAGGTATGGCCGAAACTTCTCAAACGCATACACCACGGCTAGTAGCTCTTTTTCTGTAGTGGTGTAATGGGTTTGAGCTTCAGTCATAGTCTTACTCGCGTAGTGGATAGGCTGAAAATGCTTGGTTTTACGTTGCCCCAGGACTACACCGATAGCAAAATCACTTGCATCGCACATGAGTTCAAAGGGTAAATCCCAGTCGGGGGCAACGAGAATGGGTGCTTCCGTAAGCTTTTTCTTTAATGTTTCAAAAGCTTCAATGCACTCAGGTGAGAAGATAAAAGGAGCATCCTTCTCAAGGAGATGAGTCATAGGCCGAGCGATTTTAGAAAAATCTTGTATGAATCTGCGATAAAAACCGGCATGACCTAAAAAACTCCTAATACCTTTGACGGTAGTAGGATGAGGCAATTTGGCAATGACATCCACTTTCGCTTTGTCAACCTCAATCCCGTTTTTTGAAATCTTATGCCTAGGACAATTCCTTCCTTGACCATAAAATGGCTCTTTTCCCAGTTTAGACAAAGATTGGTGTCTTCACACCGTTTTAGCATTTTTTCTAAATGGGAGAGACATGTTTGAAATGAGTCCCCAATGACCGAGAAGTCATACATAAACACCTCCATTGTTTCCCCGATCATGTCGTGGAAAATTGCCATCATACAACATTGGAACGTGCCAGGAGCGTTACATAGGCCAAAAGGCATACGTCTGTAGGCAAAAGTTCCGTATGGGCAGGTGAATGTGGTCTTTTCTTGATCCTGTGGATCAATGGGGATCTGAAAATACCCCGAGAAACCATCTAGGAAACAATAGTATTCGTTCCCTGCTAATCTCTCAAGCATTTGGTCCATGAAGGGTAGAGGAAAATGGTCTTTACGGGTGGCTTCGTTTAACTTGCGATAGTCAATACATACACGCCATCCCGTAACCAATCGAGTTGGAATTAACTCGTTTTCTTCATTTGTGACAACAGTTATGCCACCCTTTTTTGGAACACAGTGGATGGGACTGACCCAAGGACTATCAGAGATCGGGTAAATTAGACCGGCATCAAGAAGTTTGAGAACCTCCTGTTTGATAACCTCATGAATCTTAGGATTCACCCTTCTCTGATGTTGGACTGCTGGTTTGAAATCATCCTCCAATAAAATCTTGTGCGTACAAAATTCAGGGTTAATACCCTTGATGTCGGAGAGTCTCCAAGCAATTGCTTGCTTGTGCAACTTTAAAACCTTTATGAGAGCAGTCTTCTCCTCCTCCATTAAGTCCTTAGCAATTATGACGGGTAATTTATCATCACCCTCCAAGAATGCATACTCGAGATGAGGAGGTAGGTCCTTAAGTTCAACCTCGGGAAATTCTTCAGTAGATGTTTGTACGGATTTGATTTCTTCAATCGTGATCTCTTTCGGAGGGAGTGACGGTAATGGATCTTCATTTAACAATTGCTCAAGATAAAGGATATCTCCCTCCGAATCATAAACACCATCATCAATTCCCGGTGGAATCGATTCATCATTAGCAAGAAACTCATCGATCTCTTCTAAAAAGAAGTCACCTCCCTCAAACGGAGTAAGAGAGGGGGAAGAATCGGCAATAATTGGTTGAGAAGATGTGGTGGGATCCCCACTCACAGAATTATGAAAATAACCAAGAAACTCTTGAGAGTACTCCTCTGAATCAATATCAATTACATCGATTCGATTAACCGATTCAGCATCATAGTTTGAGGAGTACCTCGAAGTTTGATCAAGGTTAAAGGTGACAGCTTCATTACCCACACGTAATGTGATTTCTTGCTCAAATACATCAATGAGAGCACGGCCCGTTCTCAGGAATCCTCGTCCAACAATGAGGGGAACCCGATGATCGGCATCGAAATCAACAACCACAAAGTCAGCTGGAAAATGGAACTTTCCTACTTTCACGAATACATCCTCGGCGATGCCAAGAGGACCCGATATTGAACGATCTGCAAGCTCAAGAGTCATGCAGGTAGGAATAAGTTTTGGAAGAGAAAGTTTCTTCCATACTGAATAAGGCATCAGATTGATGCTTGCACCAAGATCGGCGAGGGCAAAGCATTCAATCATTCCTGGAAAAACACAAGGTAGAAGAAATTTTCTAGGATCTCCAAGCTTCTCGGGAAGCTTCTTTAACAGAACTGCTGAGCAGTTCTCGTTCAGAGGAGTTTTAGCCATTTCAAACAGTTTTTCCTTGTTGCTTAACATGTGTTTGAGAGTTGATGCAAACTTGGGCATCAGCATGATAGCATCCGCAAAGCTTATGTCAAAATGTAGTTCTTGGAAAATTTGAAAAAATTTTTCCATTTGATGACTGGCTTTTTCGCGGAGCTTTTGCTCATTTAAACGTGATGGGTAAGGAATAGAAGTTTTGGATTTGGGGTTTTCAACTGGAGGTTCAAAAACAACTCCTGGTTTGGATTTGGGTTTCGGGACAACTTGAGGATGGACATGTGTTGTGCTCTGTGAGCTAGTGGGTTGCACTTGGTCCTTTGTCGCCTCAGGTTCACTTTCCACTACCTTCGGGAGAGAAGAAGAAGAGGTAGTAGGAATAGCGGGTCCATCATATGAAGCACCACTTCTGGTTGTGATCGCCTTTGCATCGCCCCTCGGATTAGCGATCGTGTTGTTAGGTAAAGTACCTGAGCCCGAGGGTCGATCATTTAAAGACTTCTTAATGTCAGAAATCTGGCTTACCAACAACCTATTCATTTCCTCTTGGGATTTCATGAATTGCTTCAACAACTCATCAGATGATGGTCCAGTTGGAACAATGGCTTGATTTTGTGTAGGAAAATTCTGGCCTCTATTGTTTGGATAAGGGCCTTGATTTTGGAAATTTCCTTGATTATTGCCATGAAAATACCCTGGGTTGAAATTTCCCTGACCTTGGTTTCTATTAAAATTTCCTTGGTTTTGGAAATTTTGACTTTGATTTTGAAAACCGTTATTCTGACTAAAATTACCTTGGTTTTGAAAACCTTGGTTCGTTCTATTCTGATTTTGATTACGGTTTTGGTTTTGGTTGAAACCGGGTGGTCCAGGGTAGTGGTTAGGACGGTGGTTCGGGTCCATAGGAGCACGGTATTGGTTGCCTCCTGAATTGGAAATCCCGCCCACAGCGTTTGCTTCAAAAGGGTTACCATCGGTGGCCATACAGTTGTAATAGGCATGGGGGCCACCGCAAGTAACACATACTTCCACTTTCTTGACTTCAGCAGGAGGTGAAGTTTGTGGAAAAGAAACTTTCTTTTGGTTGGAGAGAACCAAAGCTTGAATTGCTTACGTGAGTTTGTCAATCTTAGCATCGGTGCTAGATTGACTCACGGGCGATGAAGCAGAAGGACCAACACTGACTTGGGAAACAACCGGTTTGCTTCGTGCAGTGCGGACTTTAGACTTGTTTTCAATTATCGCTAAAGCTTCTTTTACAGTTTTGCTCAAGAAATTTCCTCCAGCGGAGGAATTGAGAGAATCTTGATCAGATTGATTCACTCCATTATAGAAAGTATCGAGTTGCATCAACTCGGAGAAACCATGGTGAGGACATTTGCGGAGCAACTCCTTAAAACGATCCCACGATTCACTGAAGGATTCATCAAACTTTTGTGTGAACTTGATGATTTCGTTTTTAAGACTCGTGGTTTTGGAAGGTGGATAGAACTCGTTCACAAATTTCTTCACCAGGTCTTCCCATGTTTCGATCGATTGAGGGGGTTGTTTTTCAAGCCAAATCCGGGCTTGTCCCTCGAGGGAAAATGGGAACAGAAGAAGTTTGACAGCATCGGTAGGGACATTCTTGTATTTGATGGTAGATGCAACCTTGTTAAACCATCGAATATGAGCATGAGGATCATCCCTCTCAAAACCATAGAATTGACTTGAGGTTACAAGATTTAGTAACCCGGTTTTGAGTTCAAAATTTTCAGCCACAATGGCTGGAATAACAATAGCATCTCCATACCCATCGATGGGTGCTTGGAGAAGCTCGCACATAGGACGTTCATCCGCCATGATAACGGAAGTAGCGCGAGCAGTCCGGATCTCAGATCCGACTGATGGGGCAGAACGTCTACGGATACGCCTTCTTGGAATCCTGACAAGCTCACGAAATGGGCTCACAGACCTAGAAGAGCGAGTGCGCATACACTAGAGTTAACTCTAAGAAATCTCAGAGTCAAGGGAATTATGAAAATGGGGAAAGAAGAATCTTTTTGGGTTTTATGGTTTTTTATAAGAAAATATAAATATATATAGATGGTATGAACAAGGAGTGAATATTCAAATCACTAATCTGCTAAACGTAATTCTATTAGCACAGCTCCCCGGCAGCGGCGCCAAAATTTGATTGGTCCCAAATGGTCAACCCAAATTAACCAGGTGAATGGTCAACAAGAATTAATCACTTGAGAACGCAATGCAATTATCCAGGAGAGTTTAGTGTTTCCCCGGGTCGTTAAGTCCCAACGAGCTGTACGATTGAATAGCTAAACGCGTAGTGATCGGGTGATATTAAACAGGAAAGGGGTTATGATTGATTACACTAAGGAAATTAAATCTAATAAAGACTTTGAAGTCATTTTAATTCTATATTTAAAATCGTTTAACGATTAAAACCCAAAACGCGTACGTTTTACTGAATTTTATGTAAACGTAAAATAAAATGCAAATATGCCTATCCTAAGTCCTAATTATGATCTAAATTTATTTTTTAACTAAAATGATATTTGAAAACTATTTAAGAATTAAAACTAATTTTTAGGATTTTTCTTGAATTTATATGAATTAAAAACTAATTTCTAATTTTTAAAAATTAAACTAATTATCTAAAAATTATGAAACCAAGTGAGAAAATTATGAAACTATTTTTTAAAAATCTAAAATAACTAAACAAACTTTTGAAAATTGAATTTGTATTTTTCTGATTTATATTCTAATTTCTATGATTTAAAAACTATTTAAAACTAATTAAATTGTTAAAAATTACTATTTAAAGTAGGAAAATTATGGAAAAATATTTTTTTGGCTTTTTATATTTATCTTAATCTAGAAAAATTGAAAACATATTTTTTTAAACTTTTTCTGATTTATTTGTATTAAATGCTAATTAAAAATGCTTAAAACTCAATTTAAATGCAGAAAAATATCAAAAGACCATGGAAAAATAAGAAAACTTCCAGAATAATATAAAATAATACTAAGATGCAGGGAAAAATAACAGAAACCAATTTGGAACACAAGAACAATGATTTGGGCACGCTACTAATATGAATAAGCACTTAAAATAAGCTAATAAGCACTAGAAAGCACAAAATGAACACAGAAGCTAGATTAAGCTATAACTACCTTAAAGCAACTAATTGCAACTATTTCTAACCTCAAATAAGCAAACCACTAGGGATTGATGCTAATAATCAACTAATGCCAAACAGCCTCTAAGGCCCTACTTTAAGCTCATGTGCCAGCTTATCTAATAAGCCAAAGTGAAAACCACAAATTAGGAATTCTAGACAACCTATCAAAGTCCACTTGTACCAAATTTCAGATCTAAACAAGCTTTAATGAAGCTTGTGCAAAGCTTGCAAGGGACCTGTTTCACACTCAGTTATTGCTGAGTGTGAACAGGGTAAAATCAGCTGAATGGACAGCTTATTTAGTGCTTATAGAGACTCCCAAAAATTCCACAAAAATCAGATTTAAAAACTTAACCAACTGAAGTTATTTATCCCAAAATTTCAACTGATTTGAACTAAAATTGATCCAATGAAAAATCTACAAAGTTTGGTGAAAAACAGATTTTCCACTTTTTGACTTTTAAAGACAGAATTGCAAATTTTGACTTTAGTGAGATTTGAATCAAATTTTCTGAGTGATTATGATCTTTTGTGATAAAATAACACTGATGCAAGCTATATTACTAACTTCTATACCTATATGCAAGATCTTACCAACTGATTCTAACAGAAATGAAAATGAAAGCAGTTTTTTAAGTGATTTGACTAACTGATGCAGCAGATGCAAAATATTACCTAAAATGACTAAGTTATGCCTGATGAGAACTAAAACAACTAATCTACACCTCTGATTAAACCTGAATCTCAAATTACTACTATGATCCAAACACTAGTTTATGCTCAAATCAAAGTTACTTAATTCTATAACTCCTAGATGAAACAAACTCAACTACTTAATCTTATTTAAACTACTGAATAAGGTAATTTGAAACTACAAACACAATTAAAACTAACAAACTCAGGCTGAACTTAAATATGCAAATCAAACAGTGATTGAAAGAGTAATTTGAAACTGAGATTTTGAATACTCACATGTGGTCCAGCCACTATGGCTTGCACAAGTTGACTAAAAACACACCCAATAAGCTTAAACCAATACCAAATCCAAACCAGATCAGCAATCCTACCCAATTGCAGCTTCCATTGACATCAGTTTGACTTTTGTTGACTGATGAGAGTTTTAAGAGTGAATGCTTAGAACCAAGAACTAGGACCAAGAAACACTTCCTATAGAACCTCCACAGGTTCAATAACCCAGAACCATCTTCATTTCACCATGCTCCTTGCTTCTTCTTCTTTTTCTTGTGATTTTTATTTTTACATTATTTTTTTCTATTTTTGGTATTTTTTTGCTTTTTGATACTAATCAAAGTTTTAAGGTTTCTAATAGCTATATTAAGCTATTTAGGAGCTTATGTGAGCCTAATCAGTCCAATGTAACAACTTTAAATCAACAAAGCTTAATTTGGTTAAAATTGCAAACATGAGAATTAATTCTACAAACTTGAAATTGAGATTGAAATGAGTTCAAATTACATCAAGGTAACAGAATACAAGTTTTAGAAAGCAAAGATTACAACTGATTTTGAGTTTACACTAGCTACGACAATAATTTTAACTAAAAAGAACTACCCTCTGTCTTCAGCCTTCTCTTCTCTTTTATATGCTCAAATTAAGGTTTGTGGTACCCTTCTGATCATTTCCCACCAATAATCCTGGCCTTTGGATGCTTGGAACCCTTTTAGCCGTTGATGAGCTTTTTGGCGCCAAAAAGATATAACAACTGGTTCTGATAGCTTGGACAGGTGAGAGAGCAATAAATGCATATTGTTGTGTTGTGGAGGTGGAGGGGACAAGGAATGGTGAGGATGAGCAGGAGGTAAGGTGATGGTGAGTGTTGTAGAGTTGGTGAAGAAGATGGAGGGAAAACGAGGGCGGGATTTGACTATGTTTGACTGGGGGGATTATTAATAGGGGACGGGTTCAATTAGGGGGTCACGGGTTGTTTTGGCAGGGGTTCAAAAGGGTTATGAATTAAAAGGGTCCGGTTTGGTTTGTTATTAACAAAAGGACCATTTTTGCAATTTCACCAAAATCAAAGGACTGAAATTCCCATTTTCCAAAATTCATCATAGGGACCAATTATGACAAGTTTAATTTACCAAAGGACCAAAAATCTTAATTTTTCAATTTAAAATATCCAGGGGTAAATTCTGTCAATCTTTGAAACTTCAGGGACCAAAGCTGCCATTTTGCAAAACTGACTTTATAAGACTAATTTTGACAACTTGAAAATCCCTGAGGGAATTTTATGAAAAATTACATGTTTTGAATAACCAGGGACTAGATTTTTACAATTATTGAATAAAACACAGTCTAAATATTTTTTCTGTCTTTTTAAGACTTTTCAAAGTGTTTTTGACTGTTTTTGCAGTGCAGATGGAATAAAAATGATGAGTATTTAGACACTCATCATTGTACTTCTATTAGTATCTCAACTTGTTATGATATTTATTATGTTTTTTAATTGTTGATTTTCTGACATGTGTGATTGCCATGCTTACATTCTATTCAGTTGATTTCGCCTGATTATAGAATTCTGCTTAACTTATGTATATCTGATAATCTGATTAGTTTGTTTGCCATATTCATGTCTAGTTGACCCGCTGATTGATATGCTTATACATTGTTTGGTTGCTTGTTTTGATTATGATACTTTTCATCAACTTCTATATGATTATGCTTCGATACTCGTAGGTTTGGTTATTTACATGAGCTTATAATTGTTAAATGATTCGCTGCTTTGCTTTACTTTGGTCTTTGATTTCTATTCCTTCTGGATATCTGTTAATATTGTGTTCTGCAGGTTCCTCATTGACTCATAGACTCATTGTGCTCATTCATTACGATTTTCTTATCTGTCTCCTCTGATTCGTTTTTGTATTTTGATTATGTTTAGCTTTTGTTTTGTTATATCTGTTCACTCAGCTTTTTAAGCTCAGCCGCATTTCTTATCCATGCGGCAGGTACCAAGTGGGACGGTGGGCTTTGATGGGCTGAGAGTAGGAGCATTTGAGTGAACCAACCCTAGTTTCCCTTATTACTCTGGGCTCTTTTGGAAGAGCATTTGTTTTGATATTTCGTATCTTTTAGACATGTTGGATTATGTATTTTTTTTCCTTTGTAAGTCATTCGTTTATATGACTTGGTATTTATTTAATAAGACTTCCGCTTGCATTTTTATTAGTATGTTCTGATATGACTCCATACTGTGACATTCGGACCCTTATCGGGTTGGGGTGTTATAATTATGGTATCAGAGCCTAGGTTTTGAGACCCTTAGAGCTTAGGCTATGACTTGTGAGGAATTGGGTAGACATTAGGCTTCCGTTTGTTTCAACCTATTCCGTTTGGTTAAACCTTTTCGTTTAGATTTGATTTCGATATCCGTTTGTCTTCGCTGATTTGATCTTCATCCTCCCACATTTGATTTTGTCTATTTGTCTTCACGGATTAGTTTGTCGATTGTTTAGATGAAGACTACTCGTAGAATCGAAGATGGTGATTCGGATCCTGAGTTGCTACAATAGTTGCTGAGATAGAGAGGATCGTGAGGAAGCCACATCCGTTTAGTACAGCTGCAACTACAGTTAAGCTGAAGACATGATTGCTCATGTCGAGAAGATCATTGAAGTATTGCGACGCTGCCAAAAACATCAAGATGCTGCAGGAGAGAGCTGGGCTGAACAACAAGAGGAGCAAAGATGGAGGTAAAAATTCAACAAGCAGGCACACAGGAGAACTATGACAAGCGTATTGCAGATAGACGGAGAAACTACTATAGGATTTTTGACGCATAGAAAGTCATTAGTTCAGCAGAACTACTAGGGCGTCATATCAGAGAAGAAATGTTGAGAAGATTACATCCGCTCTTTGTGTTTTGTGGGGCATCGGGCCCATGATTATCTTGAGAATGGTGGAAGATAGAATTATCGCGATTCGTCGTCCGTCTCATTTGTTTGTCACGCGTTTTGAGACAGTTTGATACTTTGTTATGTGATTTTGATCGATATTACTTTTCTTTGATTTGCTCAGAACTCGGTTTGAATTGTGAAGTTTTATGATTTGGCAATTTTTGGTAATATTTTAGCTTTGTACCATATCTCATATCTCTTTGAGAGATTTCGATTACCATCTATTTTGTTTATGTGATTCGTATCGGAAAGATCAGATTTGTGATATTTGGCACGGTTTGTGCGCCTGAGATTGTTTTGGATCGTCAGAAATGAGTCATGAGGAACCTTATCAAGTAAGACGGCCACCTTCCTTCTTTCCGTGGATTGGTAAGTTTTCGTTTAGCCTTCTGAATTTTATTTTCTTGAGTTTGGGTTGATGATATGCTCGTCACCAATATGTGAATTTGATCTGATTTGGTATTAGTAGATTAATTTGTCATGACTCGAAATAGAATATGATGGCAATAAGGACATGTTCATATGATGCAAGTATTATGATGCCTGATCAACGTGATAATACCGAGATCATATTACTTGAACTTATTGGGATCATACGATGTCTTGAGAAGTGTCCGAGTTTAGTAAGTTTGATGAATTAGAATTATATCAGTGATTCGTCAGCCTTGATGATATTCTCGACCATGCGGGTATCCTATCCATTCAATTTCACATTCTGATACGTTTTGATATTCTGATATGTGCTCATTGATTGTCAGTATGAATATGTTACCCATCTCTTTATGAAATCTTGATATGTTTGATAAGTCGGTATGTGATTTTCTGATGATTAGCAAGTTCCTTGAACCGTTCGGAATCTGGAATGATTTGATGAAGTTTTCCTACCGTTAACACTACCTCAGTATTTGTCTTGTGTGTACACGTGCTTCATGTATATCTGTGAGGAATTTCAACTATCATCTGTCACCTATTTGTTTCATATTCGTTGGATCAGATTTATTACGATTTGTATTCTGTGAAAAGCCTGCGGCTATTCTAGTTGTCGGAATCGAGTCATGAGAGATAAAACTATTTTCATTTGTGAAGATTCTTTTGGAAGAACCTCTCCGAGCGTGAGGCTATTTATTTGCATTTCTTTGCTTGATTTGGTACGTTCTCTTTCATTACGTCTTTCCAATTTTGAGGATGAAATTTTCTTTTTAGAGGGGAAGAGTTGTAAAACCCTGAAATCCATAATCATAAATTATTTAATAATTTGGAATTAACCTAAGTTGATAATAATTATTTGGACAAGTTAAAAGTATATGCTATAATTATATAATAAAAATCAACACAATGTATGTATGTACATACATATTTAACGTGTAATGTGATTCCTAGGATAATAACAACTTATGATCCTTTCCTTTATTATATATGAGGCCTTTTTTGTTATAAAAACACAAGATATCTTTTAACTATGGCAAGTATCCCATTTGATCCTACCCCAAACCCCTCCACACGTTTTCTTTTCTTTTTTATATATAACACGACATCCCATTTTTTTTCTCAAGCCGACTTTTGTTTCCCCCCGCTAAAACCCTAGTCGCCATTTTCTACACACACACATTATTCTTGATTCGTGGCTGCTATTCCAAGAAGACTACGTGATTCTTGAAGCTAGGAAACTTGGTAAATTCGTTGGTGGAAGATTGGTGATAAACGATTTGGTGTTGGTGATTCTTTTGGCACGTTATTTGCTTTGCTAGTCGAATTGGTACTCATACCTTTTACTCTTTAGTTCACACGCCTCATATGATCACAATAAAATGTATATAACATATAATTATTGGCTTAAAAATGGTGTTGATAAGTAATTATAAATGGCTTAAATATGTATGCTTGATAATAAAATTTAAAACCCTAGTTATATATATGAATTGGTGAATTGATTTCTTGATTTATTGTGAGAATGATATGAGATCAGGTTTGAGATGTGTGTCATGTTTATGTCATTATAATTTGTGCTTTAACATCATCTATGATCAAATCTATAAATTACATATGAAAATGGAATGAGAAACATGTGTTATTATGACCTTTAATTAACCCTAAAAACTGGACATCATAATATGACGAAGTTGTGTGTGTTATAGATCGAATTGTATAAGTTCAATAATCTGGGTTTTTGTTGCAAAATCTTATTTTATGTCTTATTTAAGTTTTCCAAGTGGTTTGGTCGAATTTGGAGTTCTCTAAGTCGTATTTTTGAATTTTACAAGATCAAGTGTCAAAGCTGAGAAAACGGGTCTGAAATTTAGTTGGATTGTTTGATTTTTC
The DNA here is from genome assembly GCA_019973895.1 of Chrysanthemum seticuspe. NCBI lineage: Eukaryota > Viridiplantae > Streptophyta > Magnoliopsida > Asterales > Asteraceae > Chrysanthemum > Chrysanthemum seticuspe. The sequence continues at coordinate 188,363,774 of BPTQ01000007.1, forward strand.
ATTTTCAAACCATATGGATAGGAGCTCTCCTTTTACAGGAGTGATATTTACAATATAAACGAATTTCTAGGATTTTTGGGAATTATTCCAAGGTGTCTAAACAGGTCTAATAAGCGTGAACTTTTGAGGTGTATTTTCTGAACACTTTCTGGGCAGGTCTGGATATATGGATTTTTAAACCATACTTAGACTCTGAGATAAAATCCACCAAACTTTGTGAAATTACTTAACTAATGTGGGAACCTCTGCGAATTTTCTTGAAATTTTGGAATACTTCTAATGGGTTTAAAAATTCGTGTAAAACTGGTCCAGAAGTGAAGTTAAGAAAATGAAAGATAAAAGGATGATATCAATAAGTAAACAACTTATAAATGCATAAGAATATTATAAAATGGATATGTTGGTAATATGTCAATATATTTTATGTAGATATTGTGAAGAGGGAGAAGTGATTTGGCTTTGTGTGCTTTGCTCTCGTGCACACTCTTTATGGTACAGATATTCTGTCCTTTTAGTAGTGACTCTTCTTTTCTCTCATGACTCTTTTCCATTTTGATATTCGATTCGTATTCCCCTTGCTTTTATTTGATATGATCCATTTGATATGATTCGTTTTGGGTATAATCCTCTGATTTGTTATTTGATTAGTTATTCGTTTGATATGTTATCCGTTTGAGATCCCTTATTGATATGATTCCATTGTATGATCAGTTTGATATGATATGATTTGTTTTATTTGGTTGCCCGAGCTAAGTAACCATGGAGGTACCATGGCCATGTCATTGATGCACCAATGGCATGACACTATCTGGGATGGTGTGATTAGTCCCCGACGTTCCCTTTTGATATGATTATGATATGTGTGCACTTGGCCATGATGAATACGTATGTACAGTCTCGTACTGGCATATGTATATTTGATTTGTTTTGCAGGGAGCGTATGGATGCATCCTAGTTACTCAGTTCAGTTTTGGTGATGTGGTGCGTGTGTGCAATACACCCCCTCACATTTGGAAGCTAGCTACTCCATTTGGTACTTGAGAGGTATCCCCTCCTTGTGCACTTATGATTTGACAGATATTATATGATTTGGCAGATATGGGTTATGATATGTGATTTGTTAGATTTGGCTATTGGAGTATCTCCTTTAGTATTATGTGCTCGTGGCAACATTCTGATTTTGGTTATTATGTGACTATCTGATGTTCTAATTCATTCATTTACTATGCCTATTCAGTCATTCAGTTGACTACTTATTCACTCTGTATTCTTAAGTGATTCGTTTGACTATCGGACTAATGCTTCAGTTCATTTGGTTATTATACACAGTCTTTGATTCATTTGATTTACTATGCTTTCACTGCTTTCACTCCATATCGGTTGGCTGCCAAGCTTGTACTTCAGACTATCTCTTCACCCGTTTACCGAGCTATTATATGATTATTGGATTCAAGTGTTGAATATGCTATTATATGATTATTTGGTCCATCTATTTACCATGCTGATATATGATTACATGATTTCTGTGTCTACTATGTTAGTATGTGGTTACCTGATTCATCTGTTATCATGCTAATATCTGATTATCCGCTTACCATGTTGTTATGTGACTAGTTGATTCGTCTGGTTGCCACGCTAGTATGTAATCATTTGATTTATCTGTTATACTTCGTACAGTTATGTCGAGGGCTATGACTATCATTTAGTAATCTACCTGCAAATTGTGATTTCCATGTTTGTACTTCTGTTTGATGTAATCTGATGCTTACGTTATCGGTTCAGCATAGTAATGGATGTTTACCTGACTTGTTGATCCGCCATGTTTACACTTCTGTTCATGTTACTAGTTGATGAAGGAATATGATACCACTTATGTTATCAGGCTAATTGATTTGTTTAGTTTGCCATGCTGTAATTCTTGTTCAGCTACTCCATTTAGTTATGATGTTCGTTCAGTATTTACTACCTATACTTGTGGCTGGCATGCTTGTACTTCTATTAGTATCTCAGCTTGTTATGATATTTATTATGTTTTTTAATTGTTGATTTTCTGACATGTGTGATTGCCATGCTTACATTCTATTCAGTTGATTTCGCCTGATTATAGAATTCTGCTTAACTTATGTATATTTGATCATCTGATTTGTTTGTTTGCCATATTCATATCTAGTTGACCCGCTGACTGCTATGCTTATACACTGTTTGTTGCTTGTTTTGATTATGATACTTTTCATCAACTTCTATATGATTATGCTTCGAAACTTGTAGGTTTGGTTATTTATATGAGCTTATAATTGTAAAATGATTCGCTGCTTTGCTTTACTTTGGTCTTTGATTTCTGTTCCTTCTGGATATCTATTAATATTGTGTTCTGCAGGTTCCTCATTGACTCATAGACTCATTGTGCTCATTCATTACGATTTTGTTATCTGTCTCATCTGATTCGCTTTTGTAGTTTGATTATGTTTAGCTTTTGTTTTGTTATATCTTTTCACTGGGCTTTTTAAGCTCAGCCGTATTTCTTTTCCATGCAGCAGATACCAAGTGGGACGCTGGGCTTTGATGGGCTGAGAGTAGGAGCATTTGAGTGAACCAACCCTAGTTTCCCTTATTACTTTGGACTCTTTTAGAAGAGCATTTGTTTTGATATTTTGTATTTTTTAGACATGTTGGATTATGTATTTTTTTTCCTTTGTAAGTCTTCGTTTATATGACTTGGTATTTATTTAATAAGACTTCTGCTTGCATTTTTATTAGTATGTTCTGATATGACTCCATACTGTGACATTCAGACCCTTGTCGGGTTGGGGTGTTACAGTAAAACTTGCATGTTGTTAGCCTTAATAGTTTTATTAGAAGTGATGGTCATTCACGTTTAGGAACTTTGTAACGTGTGTTAGATATCGTGCTAGAATAGTCAACGGGCTCGTGGATTGGACTAAGCTAAATGGGTATTAGTTTAGTTAAGCTTGCCTTATATCCAATCCAACCCATTTCCAAGCCCACGAAGCCCATAAAAAGCCTTTTAGGGCATCAAATCACTTGGACTATAAATATCCCTCAAATGGTCATTTGAGGGGTGTGCTTGAGTGTGTGTGTGTGTGTGTTTTCTTTCAAGTAATACAACTTTATTGTTATCATCTTTCTCTTCTCACATACACGGTCTTAACATCAAGTCACCATCTTTCTCATCTTATTTCTACGCTTTGTTTGTGAATGTGGTTAACGTGTTTCTACGCGTATAGTGATATACGTCTTGGGTTTGTGATAAGGTTGATAAAAGTAAGGTCCTACAATTGGTATCAATCGCCTAACAATGGTTTAGGAGTGTTTGTGTTTGTTTGTGTTGATACGCGTAGGCTCTCGGTATCAAAAGTGGTCACGCTTAAAGCTTTAATTTTTGCACTTAAAAATTCAAGATTCTTGTGGTTTAAGGTTTATTTGGTGCTAAAGTTTCAGTTTTTTACAAAAAGTTCGACGCTTTACGTGTTTTAAATCATTTTTAAGCTCGTTTTTGGTTCGTTCGTCATTTCTACTCGTAAGCTTTCTAAGCACTTTGGGTGAAAAAGGTCAACATTTTTGTGTTATTCGAGTGTTTTTAAGGATATCTGTGCAAGAGAAATCGTTTGAATCATTGGAAATTTTTTACGCGTATTAGTTCTACGCGTAAGAAAGTCAAACTACGCATAAGGTTCTACGCATAACTTTTTGGTGCAGATTCTTCGAGCTATAACGATTACTCAGTGCTTCCCTCACTTGGATAAGTTTGTGGAACACTTCGACTTTTGGATATCTTTTACACTGTGATAGTGTAAAGGATTTTTGGGCAAAACCCTAATCTTACGCATAAGCTTAGACTTACGCGTAGAACACTTTACGCTTAAGTATTTTCTTACGCCTAAGCTTGTCTTACGCATAACTAAATCTTACGCATAAGTTTTTCTACGCCTAACTTTAAACTTACGCATAAGCATTTCCTACGCCTAAGTAATCCTACGCCTAAGCCATCCTACTCGTAACCATATCCTACTCGTAACTTCTGTTGTCTACGCCTAAGCTCGTAACTTCTGTTGGCTGGAAAACTTGAGTAAAATTTAAATTTTTGAGGAGACTAAACGTTCAATTTTTACGCGAGATTCAAATTTTGGTTTAACTGTGAAAATTTTGGTCAAAAATTCAAATTTTTGGGCCTAAATTCAAATTTTTCTGGTCAAATTTGGCGTCAAAATTGTCATAACTCAAATTTTTCATACGACATCAGAATTGATTTTTATAGTGAATTTCATATTTTGGGAGAAAAGTTTTTACGCCTAAGAACCAAGGTTACGAGTACGACTTTCAGAAACACCTCAACCGAGCTTAATCTTCATCAACCACAACTCCTTTATCGTTGAATCGATCCTGCATCAACTTTATCAGATCATACCTTCATCAATGGCAACTCAACAAGATATTCATGCAGTCGGTGCCGAAAACCGTCCTCCTATGTTGGAAAAAGGTGGTTATCTTCAATGGACAAGTCGAATGCTTCGTTACATCAAGACAAAACCTAATGGAAAATTGATGATCAAATCCATTCAGGATGGACCCTTCATACCTCGACAAGTCCAAGACCCTGGAAATGCTGATGCAACACCTCCCGTCCCACCATTTTTTCGTCTTAAAAAAGAATCGGAATACTCTAAAGAGGATCAGAAGCAAGTTGAAGCAGATGACATGGCAATTCATATTGTCCAACTGGGTTTACCAAGAGACATCTTTGCTGCTGTAGACAGTTGTGAAACTGCTTTCGATATGTGGGAACGTGTTAGACGACTTTGTCATGGAACAGAAATTGGTCAACAAGACACAGAGAACAAATTGCTAACTGCTTGGGAGAAGTTTACATCTACTCCAGGAGAATCCATTGAATCCTACTATGGAAGGTTCTGCACTTTAATGAATGAGCTGATCAGAAACAAGTTGACACAAAGAACTATCGTGAGCAACATCAAGTTCCTGAACAATCTACCAGAAGAATGGGGATGATATGTCACTATTGTCAACCAAACAAAAGACTTACATCAAGTGAACTTTGATCAACTCAACGATTTTCTTAAACAAAACCAAAATGAAGTGAATGAAGTCAGGCAAGAAAGATTAGCAAAGAATCATGATCCATTGGCACTCATTGCAAAGACTCAAACTCCAGTGAATACACAACAACAAGCTTCATCATCTTCCACTAACAACAACTTGCAGCAATACATCCCTCAACAACAAAACTATCCACCTGAACAACAACATTACCAGGAACAAGGAATCACTGATCTTGAAATGGAACCAGAAGAAGCTTTGTCACAAGCATTTGCATTCTTGGGTAAAGCATTCAGAGGTCGCTATTCCACACCAACTAACAACAACCAACGGATTTCATCAAACACTCGCAACAGGCAAATTGCACAGCCGGGTGTGAACATGGGTAATCAAAGACAAATGGTTGGATTTATTGCGAACCCACAGGGATATGCTACTGGATTTCAAATGGGTAATCAGGCGGTTCCGAATCAGGGTAATCAGATGGGTCAGAATGTTGGGAATCGAGCAGTGGGTAATTAGAATGGGAATGTTGCAGCTCCAGTCGTTGGGAATTATGGAAATGTGAATCAGGGTAATCAGGTTACGTGTTATAACTGTCAAGGATTAGGTCACATGGCAAGGAATTGTCCAACTAAGCCGAAAAAGAAGGATCTTGCGTATCTTCATAAAGCTATCATGTTGGTACAAAAGGAACAATCTGGACTTCAATTGAGTGCTGAGGAACATGACTTCATGGCTATTATGGATGATTTGGAAGACCTCGAGGAACTCAATGAAAACTGCATCTTCATGGCAAATCTTCAGGAGACTAAGTACGACACTGATTCTGACGCACCTCCTGTCTATGACGCCAACGCAGTATCTGAGGTACCAATCATTGATCCATGCTATAACAATGTCATATTTGATGTGTTTACTCATGACGAACAGCATTCTGTGACACCAGCACCTACTTATGATACATACCTGGACAATCCGAGTTGTAGCAATACTAACTCTGAGACTCCAGATGTGGATCCTAATGGAGGCTGTGTGGCACAAAATACTGAGACTGATGAGGAAACACGTGCTTATTTTGAATCATTAATCAATAACTGTGGCATTGAAATTGAGAAAGTTAAAACGGTCAATCGCGAAGTTAAGGCCGCGAATGCTAAATTGACCGCTGAGCTTGAGAGTTACAAGGAGAACGCAAAAGCCTTTGAATTTCAGAAAAACAAAGAATCAGAACTAGAAATTGGTTATCGAAATTTGGTTTCTAAAGAACAACTTTTGCAAATCAAGTATAACACACTTGATGTGAATTTGAACTTAAAAATTAAATCTTTAAACAAGGAAATTTCTGATTTAAATAACCAACTTTCTAAAAAAAAAAGAAATGTTTTCTAATCTTGAAAAAGAGAAGAAGCAGTTGATTACTGATTTTTCAAAACGAGAAGATTCTCTTCTTGATGAAATTCTTGATAAAAATGAGAAAATCCAAACTTTGGAAAATTTGCTTCAAAAAACGGGTCATTCTGCACAAACAATCAAGATGCTTTCTAATCAAGTAAATCCGCGTTTTCATACTACTAATAGAATGGCACTTGGTAACGACCCTTCTTCGTTCCTCAAGAAATCTCAGAAATCTCAGAATGTGTTAAACAATGGAAATGTTTTGCATAAACCCATAATTGTTCGTGATTCTCTTGAAACGTTAGAACTATCTGAGGAGAGTAGATCAAAAATGAAACAAAAGAATTCGGAAATCAAACCAATTGATTATAACAAATGGAACAAAATTAACGGAATTACTTTTGTTAATCAAAAAGAAAAGTCAAAGTTCTCCATCACACCAAGTGTTTCAAACAAAGAGTCAACACATGTTTCAAAATCTGTTTCAAAACCAGTTGTTGTCTCAAATTCTCTTTCGAACATTGAACAAATGTCTTCAAACAATCCTTTTAACACAAGTGATGCGAGAAGTATTTTAGACAATGTGAAAACTAGAATTGTGGATCTTCAAGACACTGTTAAAACTAAAACCATTATTACACCTAACAACTGGTTCTCTAGTTTTGACATCGAACAAAGAAAGTTTTTTGAAACTCAAATTGCCCCTCAGCTGAATGCCATCAGTGCAAGGGTAATTCATTTTTAACAAGCGTTTTTTAAAGAAACAGTTGACTTTGTCAAGGACCATAAATCCCTGGTAAAGCAAGCTAATGACTGTGTTGAACAAATCAAAGTTTTGGAAAATTTAAATGAATCTCTCTTCGAAGATGTTCTGACTACTGATATTATGTCCATCATTTTGCAAACATATTCTGTTGAAGATCATGAAAGACTCCAGTCTGAGACCTCCGAAATTGTTTCAAAATATGAAAAAGCTCTTGAGAAACTTGAAAAAGAAAATGTCTCATATTTTAAACAACTTGATCGAAAAACTGAGGAATGCAAGTATGACAAACTGTCGTATGAGCGTGCCTACAATGACATGAAAGCTAAAAATGATCTTTTGAGGGCTCAACTGGAAAGTCAAAAAGGAAAGGCAGTGGATACTGTGATTAAAAAACCATTGACTGCGGAGAAAGAAAATGTTCCCAAACCGGTTTCCAAACCAAAAATGTCTATTTCTATGCCTCCTCCAAAAGTCAATGAGAAAACTGATTCATCAAAACCAGTCACTCCACCTGCCTTGCCTAAACAAAATGTTGATAAAGGAAAAGCGGTTATCGAGAAACCAAAAGTTTTAGCTCCTGGCCTTTTTAAGATGAGTACCACTAATGCGTCTGCCTCAACATCTAAAACATATGGAACAAACGACATAAGTTTAGAAAAGCACTCTAAAGAGACTAGGAAAGCCGAAACCTCTTCTCTAGATAAAAATGTGAATCCTAATGAGTGTGCCTTACCTTCTACAGGACTAGGAAGCACCTCTAGGAGCAGCAGACTAAAGCCTAAGAGCAATACAAGGAACAATAGAGTCTCGCTTGCCTCTAAGAGTAGTCGCTTCAATAAAGAGAAGAAAGTAGAAGAACACCCTAGGAATTTACCGCTTTGTAATAAGAAAGACATTTCATCTGAATGTAATGAACCTATGAAATCTGCTAAGTTTAATGAATCTGTTGAATCTGTTTGTTTAACTTGCAAGAAATCTTTAACTAATGTTCATGATGATTGTGTTTCTAAGAATGAGATTGTTAAGCCTGTTAAGAAGAATGTTCCCAAAAGAACTTATGCTAAACAAATAGGAAGACTAGTTTCGAGACTTAGGCTTTACACTACTGATAGGGAGCATAATGTTTACTTTAGGGATGACATTTGGAAACCAACTGGTAGAACTTTCACACTCGAGAATGGTAGAATGAGTGATGCACCTGTCTTACCAATAGATAACTTCTATGAGTGTGATCAGGATTTTACCTCTAACCCAAAGGAACCAAAATCAAAACGGTTTCCAAAATCTTCTTCTTCTGTGATTGGCAGGTTATCGAAATATTTCTTTGGATCGTCGACTCGGGTTGCTCCAAGCACATGACCAGGAATCTGAAGCTGTTGATAAATTTCGTCTGGAAATTCATGGGAACCGTACGTTTCGGAAATGATCATGTAGCAGCTATCATGGGTTATGGAGATCTACCTTTTGGAAATTATTTGATCACTCGGGTTTACTATGTCCAAGGGTTGGGACACAATTTTTTCTCAGTCGGGCAGTTCTGTGATGCAGATTTAGAGGTTGCTTTTAGGAAAAATGCTTGCTTCGTTAGAAACTTGGATGGCACTGATCTCTTAACTGGGAATCGTGATACAAACTTGTATGCTATCGACATCAATCAAATGGCCTCTTCATCACCAATATGTCTTATGACACGAGAATCTGGAACACAGTCCTGGTTGTGGCACAGACGCTTATCCCATCTAAATTTTGACACCATCAACAATCTTGCCAAAGACAACATCGTCAATGGACTTCCAAAGTTTAAATACACCAAGGATCACCTATGTCCATCATGCGAACAAGGAAAAAGCAAAAGAGCATCATATAAACCCAAAACCGTACCTAGTTCGGAAGCAAGGTTGCATATGTTGCACATGGACTTATGTGGCCCAATGAGAGTTGAAAGCATTAACGGGAAAAATTATATTCTTGTTATCGTAGATGATTATTCGAGATATACATGGGTTAAGTTTCTGAGATCAAAAGACGAAGCACCAGGCATCATCATCAGCTTTCTGAAACGTATTCAAGTACTTCTTCAAACTCCAATAAGGGTTGTAAGAACAGACAACGGCACAGAATTCACTAATCATGAGTTAAGAACCTATTTTGAAGATGTTGGAATCACACATCAGACATCAGTTGTTAGAACTCCACAGCAGAATGGGGTAGTTGAAAGAAGAAATAGAACTCTTGTGGAAGCTGCTCGCACAATGCTAATCTATTCTAGTGCACCGTTATTTCTATGGGCTGATGCTGTTGCCACTGCTTGTTTCACTCAGAACCGATCCCTAATCCATCCTAGATTCAATAAAACCCTGTATGAGCTTGTGAACAACAAAAAACCTGATATCTCTTACTTTCACGTGTTTGGCGCTTTGTGCTATCCGACGAACGACAGAGAAGATCTAGGTAAATTGAAAGCTAAAGGTGATATTGGAATCTTCATTGGATATTCAGATAACTCGAGGGCAATCAGGGTTTATAACAGAAGAACTAGGAGGATCATGGAGACGATGAATGTGAAATTTGATGAACTTTCAGATTATGGCTTCTAAGAGACTCGCTCTAGAACCCGCACTAAACTAGCAAACTTCTGGACACATCAGTTCAGGACTCGCACCTCAAAGAGCTCAATCAACTTCGTTTGACAATCCTAAAGAACAAGAATGGGAGAATTTCTTCGAGTTAATGTTCGATGAATACTATGGTGGAACTTCGACAAATGCATCAAACCATCATTCCGCTGCACCCGCTCAAAATCATCCTCCACCACCAACAGAAGATGCATCTACAACGGTCGAAACCAATGCACCAACTCCATCTACATCATCTACATCTACTATAGTTATTGCACCCGTTCTACCAGTAGTTGATGAGCAAAACCAAAACCAAAACGATGCAACGTTAGATGAAGACTTATTTGAAAACCCGTTTGCTACGGAATCAGCTGAATCTTCTTCAAGCTTACAAGAACCATCTAACTCGCATACGTATAACCAACGGTATCCTTCTACTCTGAAGTGGACAAAAGACCACCCAATTGAACAAGTTATTGGTGAACCATCAAGGCCAATTCAGACGAGACGCCAACTTGCCACCGATTACGACTTATGCATTTACCTTTGCTCAATTAGCAATATAGAGCCAAAGAACATTCGCGAGGCAATGGCAGAACCCGCATGGATAGAAGCGATGCAGGAGGAACTTCTCCAATACCGTCTTCATGAATCTTGGGAAATGGTTCCAAGACCCATTGACATTCGCGTCATTGATCTTAAATGGTTATGGAAGAACAAACAGGATGAAGAAATGACTGTAATTCGCAACAAAGCTCGCCTTGTGGCTAAAGGATATAGACAAGAGGAAGGGATAGACTTTGAAGAGTCATTCGCGCCGGTAGCTAGACTTGAAGCAGTCAGGATATTCTTAGCCTATGCAGCTCACAAAAACATCACGGTTTATCAGATGGACATTAAGACCGCGTTCTTGAATGGAACTCTGAAAGAAGAAGTGTACGTGAGTCAGCCAGAAGGTTTCATCGACTTGGAACATCCAGACTACGTCTACAAACTCAAAAAGGCAATCTATGGTTTGAAACAAGCTCCGAGAGCGTGGTATGACGAACTGTCCTCTTTCCTTATCCAAAAAAATTTCACCAAAGGAACAGTTGATCCTACCTTATTTACACAAAAATGCAAAAACGACATTTTGATTGTTCAGATTTATGTGGACGACATCATCTTTGGGTCCACTAATCGGAATCTTTCAAAACACTTTGAAAATCTCATGAAAAGCAAATTTGAAATGTCCATGATGGGGGAACTAAAATTCTTTCTTGGTTTACAAATACATCAGTCCCCTCGTGGAATTTTTATAAATCAAGCTAAATACACAACTGAGATTTTGAAAAATCATGGTATGGATAACTGTGACTCGGTCGGAACACCAATGGTAACTTCACCAAAAATTAGAGCCGATTTGTTTGGGAAACCTATTGATCCAAAGAAATATCGGAGCATGATTGGTTCTCTCATGTACCTCACTGCTAGTCGACCCGATATTCATTTTGATGTTTGCTTATTAGCACGGTTTCAGGAAAAGCCTACCGAACTGCACCTCAAAGAGGTTAAACGGATCTTTCGATACCTGAAGACATCCATTCACATGGGACTTTGGTATCCGAAGGAATCCGGATTTGATCTAATTGCCTTTTCAGATGCGGACCACGCAGGTGATCAACTTACAGCAAAAAGTACATCAGGAGGAGCACAATTTTTGGGTGAAAAGTTAGTCAGTTGGTCTTCAAAGAAACAAGATTGCACTGCACTTTCAACCGCTGAAGCTGAGTATGTGTCTCTATCTGCGTGTTGTGCTCAAGTTCTATGGATAAGAACACAACTCACAGATTATGGCTTTACTTTCGATAAAATACCTATGTATTGTGACTCGAAAAGTGCCATAGCCATATCATGCAATCCTGTTCATCACTCAAAGCCTAAGCATATCCGAGTCCGCTACCACTTCATCAAAGAGTACGTCGAAAATGGTACTGTTAAATTATTCTTCGTGAAGACAGATTACCAACTCGCCGATCTATTAACTAAAGCCCTTCCAAAAGAAAGGTTTGACTATTTAGTTCGACGAATTAGAATGCGAAGCCTAACCCCTGAGGAGTTAGAACGTCTTCTCGAATCTTCTTGAAAATGATTTTCCAAAAAGCTTCGCTGTAAATATTTTTGAAAAACAAAATACAAAATTTTAAAAACCAACAAAAGCAAAATATAAAAATATAAAACTTTCAAAAATACAAAAACAATAAAAAAATCAAAAATCCAAAAATATTCTTCTACGACATGTCTCTTGTATAATCGATATTCTGTACGTTTCTAGAAATGTCATTCAACAATGATACGGGCATGTACAGATGCTTGAGCGAGAGTTCTTTAAATGTTTTCCAAAACATGTCGTTTCTCAAAATTTCTTCAATGATGGCTTTCGTATACATCAGTACGAAACCCGGACCGAAAAGATGACTTTTGATTATTTCTTCAAATCAAAACTCGTGCCTTTTATTGAAAATCACTAGTGTACGCTTCAGTGCACTACATTTAAAAATGGTGAGAAATCATCATCATCTTGAGTACCTTTTCAAGATTGTGCAAAAAGATTTCCAAAATCTTTCAAAATATTTTGTGCTCAAGATAACTCCCTCTAAACCCTTTAATTGATTATGCTTTATTAAAGGGGGAGTATAAAACAAAATATTCCAAATTCATGCTTAAATCAAATCCATTTGTCTCCCCAAAAGACTTTAAAATGTTGTTTAATCTGTTGATATCAAAAATATCACGAATATGCTATTTTTGAGGGGGAGGAGACGTGATTAAAATGTGATCAAAAAGTTTAATGATCGTTGTTTGATTCTCAAAAGAGCTCGACTCAGTTGAAACCAATGAATTGACGAGGAATCATGTACCATCTCGAGAAACTTTCTATGGACTTGACCAGGACGGGTAATAATTTCAAGCTAGTTCACTAGTGATGTAAACGTGTCTCGAATCGGTCTAGTTCATTTAAAGTCGATCAATTCAAAAAGTACGAACTCTACCCTCTATGTGCAGATTTCTGTCAAAACATATAAGCACATGTGAAGGGGGAGTGTTTCTGAAAATATAAAACTCACGGAGTGTTTCAAACATGTTTTCTATCATAAACACTCTAAGAGATTTTCATGAAAAATGGTTTTATGGCAACAATAGGACAGTCATGGAGTTATAAGGTGACTAAGGATAGGAAATTCGTCCTATGATCCGCCAGAGCCGGAGGGATCTACCCAAGGACATCACAAATAGTTAGTATTAGAAGTCCTTAGGAATGATTGAAAAAAGGAGAAATGTGAGAAAGTAGAAAGAAGGGGTTGAAGAATTAAAAAGAAAAGTAAAAGAAAGGGTGAAAAGAAATAGCCCTCCATATTCAACCTTAGGGCAGAAACCGGGTTCAATACATATGCTACTGGTTGTCACTAAGGTGACACTGGTATTGAAGACAAAGACGTCATGGACCCAGTGACGCACTGCACCTAACCTTCTAGCCACTCAATTCCTCTTAAAAGGATTTGTTTCATTCTCACTAGGAACCCTACATAATCTATTGACTTTCTCTTAGAGATCATTGGTATTGAAGAAGGAGACCCTCTCCCTAGTCTCCGCTCAGGAAAACCAAAATGCACTTTTGAGTCTAGAGCCACGAGATTCATCAAAAGATCTCATAGGAACACTTGACATGACATTGCTTGTTGTTCATCAATAAGGACACAAGTGATATATTCTAGAGTCCTACGCAGATCTTAGAAATCTGCCAGAATATTTATGAGAAGTTTCACATCTGTGATCTTCAATGATTGAATGGAAACTCCTGCCAGGGTCAACATCAAGCAGCCCTGACAGCAGGTCACTTCGGTAACTCCCCGTGGATTACGCTTAGTGTGTCTCAAACGGTCTACAGTCGTGGGGTGATGCTTCGGTGTACCTCAGCGACTCATCTGAATTGTAGGTGTATTTCGGTACATCGCGTTATCTCACTTGTGGGACTCCAGTTCAGGAACGGCCTCTGTGAGAATTAGAGACGTGTTTTCACACTATGCTGTTAACACCCTCAAAATTCAAACTTGTAAGTGCCGGAATCCGCTTATTACTAACCCGTTTTATGTTTTTCTTCTTATGGAAGCTCCGGAGCGGATTGATCGTGCAGACTCTCCACATGCTCATACCAACAACACATGAAAGTTCTCATCAAAATCAAAGGCTACTCAAAGTTAAAGATGATTCTTCGTCAATGTCAAAGAATCAACAAAGTTTAAAGACTCAAGAACTACATCATTGGTAACCAAAAGTCAAATAGAAGTGTGAGCATGGTGGAGAAAGACGTGGAGACACCTAACCAACGAAGTTGACATCGGCAGACCAACACATTAACTGATCACAAAGCAAGAAGGAGCAAAGAATCAAGACTATTCTATATCTACACGCAAAGTTTAAGCTCGAGAAAAGTAAAGACCTAATCAAGTGGAGCATCATTTGAATGACCACCCCTTAGGGGGAGATTGTTAGCCTTAATAGTTTTATTAGAAGTGATGGTCATTCACATTTAGGAACTTTGTAATGTGTGTTAGATATCGTGCTAGAATAGTCAACGGGCACGTGGATTGGACTAAGCTAAATGGGTATTAGTTTAGTTAAGCTTGCCTTATATCCAATCCAACCCATGTCCAAGCCTACGAAGCCCATAAAAAGCCTTTTAGGGCATCAAATCACTTGGACTATAAATATCCCTCAAATGGTCATTTGAGGGGTGTGCTTGAGTGTGTGTGTGTGTGTGTTTTCTTTCAAGTAATACAACTTTATTGTTATCATCTTTCTCTTCTCACATACACGGTCTTAACATCAAGTCAACATCTTTCTCATCTTATGTCTACGCTTTGTTTGTGTTTGTGGTTAACGTGTTTCTACGTGTATAGTGATATACGTCTTGGGTTTGTGATAAGGTTGATAAAAGTAAGGTCCTACACATGTTGACCAAAATAACTAAGAAACCTTTTCAGGGTGTTAATCGTGAAACTAAGCTCATAGAGCTAATACATAGTGCCTGTGTGATTTGCATGCCACTCCCTCTTTGCGGAATAAAAAATACTTTGTGACATTTATTGATGATGCTTCTAGGTTTTGTTATGTCTATCTGTTGTATACCAAGGATGAAGCATTAGATAAATTAAAAGTATTTAAAACTGGAGTTGAATTGCAACTTGGGTCCCTGATCAAAAGATTAAGGACTGATAGGGGAGGTGAGTACATGGATACTCTTTATTTTCAGTATGTTGGTATTATCCATGAAACGACTGCTCCTTATACTCCTCGGCAAAATGGTATATTTAAAAGGAAAAACATGGTACTGAAGGAGATGGTTAATTCCATGTTGTCCTATTCAGAACTGAGTCAAGGGTTCTCGGGTGAAGCTATGTTAACAGCTTGTTATTTATTAAATAGGGTTCCTAACAAAAGGAACAAGGTTACCCCTTATGAACTCTGGACTAAAAGGAAACCCAACCTGAACTATCTCAGGGTTTGGGGTTGTAGGGCTGTTGTAAGACTCCTTGATCCAAAGCTTAAAACTTTGGGTGAAAGAGGCATTGAATGCATCTTTGTTGGATATGCTGAGCATTCCAAGGCTTTTAGATTCTGTGTTGTAGAACCTAATGTATACATTTCAATTAACTCAATAATTGAATCAAGGGATGAAAATTTGATCAGCGTAGATTCTCATCAGTCCCTAGACCAAGTCAAAGGATTCCTAATGACATTGGTGTATCAGAGGTCCCTAATAAGGTCCCTGATGTGGTTTTGGTTCAACAACCTAAACCTATGCTCAGAAAGAGCAAAAGGGTCATAAATCCAAAGTCATTCGGACTGAGTTTCAATTATATTTAGTTGAAGGAACAAGGGATGAGGTCTCTGACCAATACTCATATTGCTTCATTGTTGAGGAAGATCTTAGAACATTTGAAGAAGCAATGAAGTCTCATGATGTTGCTTTCTGGAAAGAAGCAATTAATGATGAGATGGATTACATCATGGGCAACAACACTTGGGTGTTGGTTGATATACCACCAGGTTGCAAACCTCTGGGTTGTAAATGGATTTTCAAAAGGAAAATGAAGGTAGATGGAACTATTGAAAAGTTCAAGGCTAGACTAGTCATTCAAGGCTTTAAACAAAAGTCAGGAATTGACTACTTTGATACTTATGCCCCAGTGGCTCATATCAGTACCGTTAGATTGTTGATTGCTTTGGCATCAATTCACAATCTGATTATTCATCAGATGGATGTGAAGACAGCTTTCTTGAATGGTGAATTGGATGAGGAGGTTTATATGAACCAATATCAGGGCTTCATCATGCCTGGTAATGAAAACAAGGTGTGTAAACTGGTTAAGTCATTGTATGGACTCAAACAGGCACCTAAGCAATGGCATCAAAAATTAGATGAAGTGGTTTTGTCCAGTGGTTATGTTCTTAACCAATGTGACAAATGTGTGTATAGCAAATTTGATGAATCTGGTAAAGGAGTCATCATTTGTCTATATGTTGATGACATGTTGATCTTTGGAACTGACCAAAATCAGGTTGACTTGAAAAAGGAATTTTTGTCATCAAGGTTCTCCATGAAGGACATGGGGGAGGCTGATGTTATCCTTGGTATAAGGATTAAGCATGAGAGTAATGGAATTTCAATCACTCAGTCTCATTATATTGAGAAGGAATTGAGGAAATTCAACCACTCTGATTGTACTCCAGTGAGTACTCCTATGGATACAAGTGAGAAGTTGATGCTTAATATTGGCAAGGCTGTATCTTAACTTGAGTATTCCAAGGTGATTGGTTGCCTAATGTATGCCATGACTTGTACAAGATCTGATATTGCTTTTGCAGTGGGTAAATTGAGCAAGTATACTAGTAATCCTAGTGCTCATCACTGGCAAGCAATTCAGAGGGTACTGAAGTATCTGAAGGGAACTATGGACTATAGTCTCTCTTATATTGGTTATCCTTCAGTATTGGAAGGATACACTAATGCAAGTTGGATCAGTAACACTGAAGAAAATTTGTCTACTAGTAGTTGGGTATTCCTACTTGGTGGAGGTGCAATTTCTTGGGCATCCAAGAAACAAACATGCATCACCAGTTCAACAATGGAATCTGAATTTGTGGCTCTAGCAGCTACTGGTAAAGAGGCTAAATGGTTGAGAAACTTGCTTCTTGAGATTCCATTATGGTCTAAACCTATAGCACCTATTTCTATCCGTTGTGATAGTGCAGCTACATTGGCAAATGCTTATAGCCAGATGTACAATGGGAAGTCTAGAAACTTAGGTGTCAAGCATAGCATGACTCGTGAGCTTATCATGAATGGGGTGATTTCTATAGAGTTTTTAAGATCTCAACACAATTTAGCTGATCACTTGATGAAGTGATTAGCTAGAGACTTGGTTATAAGTCTGCTAAAGGGATGGGTTTAAGTCCAACTTAGTCACTGAATGCTATGACACCCAACTCCCTCCTGAGGAAACTTGGGAGCTGAGTTCAATGTGGAAAGTTGAACGTTCAATGGACTGAAGCACATGTTTATTTTACATCCCAAGGTTGTGCTCAGAACCTGCTGAAAAGGAGGATGAAGTCTTTACTTCTTAATGGTTAATGTAGAAAACTAGAAGAGGGGGTTGAATAGTTTTACCAATTTAAAACTTCCTTTTAAATATTTAGATCGACTTATGTCAATCTATTTGGTTGTTTATGTTGGACGTTGATAGATAGATATATAAACGTGTAATGAAAGATAAAGAGTAAGAAGCACATCACCACGACACAAGTATTTATAGTGGTTCGGCTACAAGGGCACCTTCCTTGCCCTACTCCACTCCTCGAGTCACCTACTCGAGAGTTCGTAAACACTACACCAATCTCCTTATGGCGGAGAAGCCTTCACAACGTCGATTACACCTTTTTCCGGTACAAAGCTAAATACCGAGTTCTTTCACACCAAGGCGAACCACACCTATCACAATGTCGCCTACCCTTTATATGGTGCTAGGCTAACCACCGAGTTCTTTCACTCTAAGGTGAACTACACCTATCACAACGTCGCCTACCCTTTATTAGGTACTAGACTAAGCACTTAGTTCCATTACTATGGAGGAACTACTTCCCATCACAACACAACACCTAATCTTAAAAAGATCCACCCCTTATTACAACACCATCCAGGATATCACCATCCTTGGAAATAAACAAATACTTATATGCATAACGATGCACCTCATCGATTATACGACCTAGGCATTCTTCCCTAATGCCACTTGATTTGATTCCTAGGCATTCTTCACTAATGCCTTAGACACAACGCTTGGCACCTTTCACTAATGCCTTCGGCTTGACACCTTTAGCATTCTTCACTAATGTTTTGACACAAACGTTAAGCACCTTTCACTAATGCTTTCGTCTTGACTCTTTTGGCATCCTTCACTAATGCCTTCAACACAACATCTATGGAGGAAGAAAGAACTATCAACAAAATAACCTCAGTTGTCTTGATGATGACAAAGCATGGCAACTCATGGACTTGAGCTTGCTCGACTTCAAGAAGTGGTGATCTCGCCTTTAAGAGGAACCTAGAAGATCACACAAAAACAAAACTACAAACATAGATCTCTTGGATCTGAGGTTAGAGAGTTTTCAACTCTAGGGGAAAGTATGTTAGAAAGGGGTGAGCAACAATGAAGAAATGTCTCACTATTTATAGAAGAAAAAATCTACTGTTCCCCGGATCCCACGGATCCCTCCCACAAGGGATCCGTCTAGCGTAAAGCTAGGGATCTGTGGGACGCTCCTCTTTACCCATGGGTATTTTGGTTATGGGTCATGGGTCATGGGTCATGGGTTAATCCATGGGTCTTTAGCTAGATACAATGTATCTCTTGAGTGCAATGCACCTAGTCACATGGGTATGGATCAAAACCATGGGTTATGGATATTATCCATATATGATATAAGCATGATGTCATGCAATGGGTTATGGTTCAAGCTCCATGGGTCATGGGCTTTGGGTTGTACCCAACTACAATCAATGTATTTGCTCAATGGGTTATGATACTTAAGTTTCTACCCATTTATATTACCCAATATACTACATACTAGTTATGTGTATATTTTACCCAAATATGTAAACACTAGTTGTTGTACATATGTAATATTAAATCATAAAATCACTTATACTTGTTTTAGCGTTTTATGTGAAAATGTGAATATGTTAGAAACTATTAGTTCAAACCATTTACGTATTTTATTTGTTTCGTTAAAATGATTTTACGTTTGTTATCGACAAAACATTAGAATATCATAAAATATAAATAAACTTTTTTACGGCTTATTTGTATTAACAGTAAATTTCTTTGAAAAAGTGCTTGGCAGGAGCATGAATAAAGAGGAACCACCTATGTGAATGTTGAAGTTTTGTCGCTTCAAGGAGCTTTTGGACTTATGGCTCTTGTAACATTTATGAATTTAGATATGGACACATGGCTTGTAAAGTGTCAGGAGCGTTTAAGTGTTTGAAAACTTGTGTGTATATTATCTTCAGGTATTCAAATGGGTTGAAGGGTTCAATTCTTATAACACCCTAATTCTAGAATATTTGAACGTGTAATGTACTAAGATGGAAATTCAATCCTCAGGATATTTTCATTTATGCACATGTTTTGTTTGATGTTTGATTTTCATGCAAAGGAAGTGACCTAAATTTTGGGAGGATTGTTGGAAAATTTGTTGCACTTGTGTGATTAGTTCACACCTTGTTTTGGGTTAGGAGGTACGGAGTGTACACTCATGTGGTCCCTGAACACCCTGACTCAATAGTGGTTAGTACTGCTAGTGTAGTGACTGATGGTTCCTGCTGCTAGTGTATTGGTCCCTATTGGTAGTGTTGGTTACTACTGCTAGTGTAGTGACTAATAGTTCCTACTGCTAGTGTATTGGTTCTTGCTGCTAGTGTATTGGTTCCTATTGGTAGTGTTGCAGTGATTAACTTGTAACAGCTTTGACCCATTCAAGTGGCTGTTATGACTGCTTTATAACCACATTTAATTGGTCATGTAACCACTATTCCTATGATAATGGAGGCTTATTATGGGTGATTAATTGGCCGTTAATCACTCATAAAGTCCATTAACTAGGGTTGAGTGTTCTCTACTATATATAGAGATCGACATCATCAGCATGAAGATATAGAGAAAAACCAAGAGAAAAAAAAAAGAAAACAAAAACACTTATATGCGCAAGGGTTATTGATTTATGCCTAATTCAATAACTAACATTTGGTCTTATCCCAAGTAGATATTCATGTAACCTAGGCATAGGGTCGAATAGTTTACTTTGGAAAGTGATCACACGATTCCAAGTGATATCCGGTAACCTAATTTGGTCTTGCATTGCTACTCCTGCTGGGCTCATAACCACCAACAGTTGTAAACCTTGATTGATATTGAATAAATGAGTTTTCTTAAGAAAAATCCGTTATTCTATACTTGTATTTTGATACCAATTAGTAGCACCCATAACTTGTATGCTTTCGCTAAACCTAATTTTTGAGGGTGTTACATACACCAAATATTTAAACTACTAATTTAATATATTCCAAAAAAAAGTAATATAAATTGTTAAAGGTATTACACATGCAATAAGCTTTGTTATACATACTTATTTTCAATAGTTATACCAAAAATATATAGAAGATGATATTCTAATATTTGAGTTAAGCTTAAGATTTACATCAGATGAAAAGCCTTCATGCATAGTTGTTAAAATTTCGATCTAACTGTTAATATGTTTCGATTTTACGATCTCGTTAAGAAAAAATAAGTCGATCATTTGCATGATCTTAAAATACATAAGATTTTAAGTAGGATCCCGATCTTACCATAGGATCTTAAGATCTAGTTCCGATTCGATCCTACCTCCCTTATATTGACTAACTAATAAACTATAAATGAATGAATTCTGTTAAAGTAAAAGAACAAAGCAAGCGTGGACTATTATGAATGTTTTATAAGAGTAAAACATATAAATTTTTAGATTAAAAAATCTAACGTCCTTATATTTTTGTAATGTAAAGCATTACGCGTTGCATTTTTATATATTATAACTTTTATAACTCTTCTTTCTTCATTATACAATCAGTTTTGAATACGAATTACTTGACAAATAATTCTTCATTATACAATCATTTTTGAATACGAATTACTAGATAAATAATACTTATAAACATTTAAGTAGGATCTTCCTACCTCGAAGCGATCTTACGATTTTCATCTTGTAAAGATAAAAACGATCTATAGTAGGATCTCAATCTTAACAGCCTTGCCCTCATGTGGTATATGTTATGTTTGGGATTGCATTTTTTTCTTCGTTTACTTATATGTTTGTTTTAACAAAAAATTAGTCTTCTCATCTAGACACTTTCTGCTTATCAATTTATCTAAGTGTTGCTTATTTCGTATTGTTAATTAAAATTCGAGTTAATTACACAAATGGTCACTGTGGTTTGTTAGATTTTTCACTTTCAGTCACTAAATTTTTTTTTTGACTGATTCAGTTATTGTGGTTTATTGTTATTACAGATCTAATCCAAATCCGTATGAAATGACCAAAAAGCCCTTGTCACCTTCTTTTTCAAATGAGTTAATGACATAAATGATCACTGTAGTTTTCAAATGACAATTAAGTAACGGTCGTTAGTCCTTTATACTAACGGTCGTTAGTAAATAACCAAAAATTTGGTTTTCTTACGTTTTCGTCCATTTTTACACCTTATCGTCCGTTTTTACACGTTTTCTTCCGTTTTTACTCGTTTTCGTTGGTTTTTACACCTTTTCATACGTTTTACACGTTTTCGTCCGTTCTTACATGTTTTCGTCTGTTTTTAAACGTTTTCGTCCGTTTTTACACATGTCCATCCATTTTTGCACGTTTTCGTCCATTTATATACGTTTTCATTCGTTTTTACACCTTATCATTCGGTTTTACCCGTTTTCTTATGTTTTACTCGTTTTAGTCTGTTTTTACACGTTTTCATCCGTTTTTACACGTGTAAAAATGGACGAAAACGTGTAAAAACAGACAAAAATGAGTAAAAACGGACGAAAACTTACAAAAACGAATGAAAACATATAAAAATAGATAAAACCGTGCAAAAATGGATGTAAACTTGTAAAAACATATGAAGACTTGTAAAATTGGACGAAAACATGTAAAAACGGATGAAAACGAATAAAAATGGATGAAAACATGTAAAAACGGACGAAAATGTGTAATAACAGAAGAAACGTCTAAAAACGGACGAAAACATGCAAAAACGAATGAAAACACATAAAAATGGACGAAAACGTGCAAAAACGGACGAAAACGTGTAAAAATAGATGAAAACGTGTAAAAAGAATGAAAACATATAAAAATGGACGAAAATGTGCAAAAACGAACGAGAACGTGAAAAAACAGACGAAAACATGTAAAAACGGACGAAAACGTGTAAAAACAGACGAAAACATGTACAACGGACGAAAACGTGTAAAAACGGACGATAAGGTGTAAAAATGGACGAAAACGTAAGAAAACCAAATTTTCGGTTATTTACTAACGACCGTTAGTATAAAGGACTAACGGCCGTTACTTAATTGTCATTTGAAAACCACAGTGACCATTTATGTAATTAACTCATTTGAAAAAGAAGGTGACAAGGGCTTTTTGGTCATTTCATACGGATTTGGACTGGATCCGTAATAACAAGAAACCACATTGACTGAATCAGTCAAAAAAAAAGTTTAGTGATTGAAAATAAAAAATCCAACAAACTACAATGACCATTTGTGTAATTAACTCTTAAAATTTAGTTCAAATAAGTTCTTATTTCATATTTAATTTAACCTATAACCTTCTAAAAATAAATTCAATTGAAATTTTTATGCAAATAATTAATTTTATAAATATTTTTGCATTTTTATAGAGTACGCAAATTCTAACCTAGAAACACTTCTAACATTATAACCCACCTTGTAAATTCTAGATATAAAATGACCATTTAGTTGGGCATAATACAAGTTCCATTTCCAGCTAACGTTCAGCTGTCTTACATTATGAAGAAAAAAAACATGATGGACAATATATCATTCATTATTATTGCATATTGTTAACATTATTATTAGTAAATAAGAATACCCTTGGACCCCTCATTATTCCTTAAATAATACTTTTCTATCTCATATTCAAAAACCATATTCATTGGACCATCCTATTTTTTAATCGACATTTCTCAAACTCATGCAACGAATTATTCCACAAGGTGATAGACACATACGGGAAATTACATAAAAAAGTATTCAAGTCTGAAGGTTATATCAAAGAAAAATGAAGGTATCTCACTTATTTTGAAAGGGTAATGATTTGCACATTTAATTTTTTATTGAGACACTTAATTTTGTATACTAAACTATTGTGCTATAAATATACAATGTTTTAACTGATTGTACATATAAGTGTTCCAATAAAAAAAATAAAGTATGTAAATCATCTCTTATTTTTAAATATAAAAAGATAGCCAGCCTTTTTATTATTTTTTTTTTATCGATTTGAATATTTTCGTTAATTATTTAACAACCATTCGTTAAATTTCACATTCATGTCCGCCATCACCAACACCAATCACCGATGTTGCCACCACTGTCACCACCACTAACCTTGCCCACCACCATCACTACCGAGCACCGCCTCCAGCATCAACCCCCCAACCACCGCTGCAAACCACCAACCTCACCCTCCATCACTAACGACTGACGATGGTGGTGGTTAAGGTATGGTGGTGATGGTGGCAGTGGGTTAGCTTGGTAATGACGACGGTGTTGGTAAGGGGTAATAGCGGTGGTGACGAGAGTACTGGGTGGCGATGGTGGGTGTCGTTAGGGTAAAACGTTAATGGGTGAGGTTGGTGGTGTCGGCGGTGGTTGGTGGTTGTATTAGTGGGTGGGGTTGGTGGTGGCTATGGTGGTTGGTGGTGGTGGTGGGGTGGGGGTCGGGGTTGGTGATGGAGGCAGTGCTTGGTAGTGGTGGTGGTGGGCAGGGATGGTGGTGGCGACGGTGGTAGCAATGGTGATTGGCGATGGTAAAAATGGCGGTGAACTTGAAATGTAAAACTTAACAGATAATCGTTAAATGTTTAACGAAAATAAGGCCAAAAAATTAAGCTAGCTACCTTTTTATATCATAAAAAAGTTGGATATTTTGATTAGAAATAACCGGGTGGATATCTTTTTTGCGCTATTTGCTCGCATATAATAATGTTATATGGGTCAATTATGGGCCAACCGGTCAGTTTGTAGTGGACTTTGTATACAAAGCATGATTCATCCTGCATATCAGATTAGGGGTGAGCGCGGTTCTGGAACCGCATGGAACCAACCCAGAACCGAGAGAATCGAGAACCGAAAATTGAATTGTGTTGGAACCGAGAATCGGACCGAGAAGTTGGGTCGGTTCCGGTTCGGGTATTTCGGTTCTTACCCATTAGAACCGATTTTACTACAACATAAACTTAGTGCTCTTTTTTTTTTACATACAAATATACAACTATATGCCCAATTAGAACTCTGAACTATGCTTTGTTTTTCTACCCCCATTAATACGTACACATATTAACACATAATATATGTACCCATTCAAGTGCTTGATATTTGAATCTTCGCCAGAACACATGTAGAAGGCAACAACAATGCGATAAATCAAAAAGCAATCTTCTTTTTTACATGATAAAACTATGTCTTATGCTTTGTTTCTTTACCCATTAGATACGTACACATATTAACATATAATATATACTCATTCAAATTCAAATGTTAGATATTTTGTCAAGTATTTGAACATGTATTCTGCTATTGTATATCAAACCATAACAATACACAAACACTTCCACTAATGATAGAGCTTTTCTATTGTTAAAAGAGAAAGCAAGGAAGAACAATGTTTGAAGTATCACACAAAAAACTATAAAAGTCTCTTAAAAAACCTCATAAAAATCCTATATATTTGAAAGTAGCGGTTCTTCGGTTCCGGAACCGAGAACCGCGGTTCCGAACCGAACCGAACCGAGAACCGAAATTTGTGATATTGAAGAACCGAGAACCGAACCGCGGGTCTAAAATTCGGTCCGGGTTAGGTCGGTTCCGGTTCGGTTCTCGGTTCCGGTTCGGTTCTCGATCCATTTGCTCACCCCTATATCAGATCAGAATGACCATATTGCAAACAAAATGACCATAATGCCCCTAACAGATTGCCTAATAGTGACCACTAGCGGGTTAACCCGCGCGTTGCGACGGGAGTGCGTTGCCCTCGATCATTTTATTCACGGGAATGAATTTGCTAAAGTTTTTTTTTTTTTTTTTTTTTTTTTTTTCGCGCACTGTTCATGCGCATGTACTGTTCATGCGCATGTTACTGTTCATCCGCCAATGTGTTTTAGTATATATATATAATTTAGTTGATGTCAAGGGTCGGCTGCCTTAGCGCAGTTGGCATTTGCAATGAGGATAAGAACCCCTTAGACCAAGCCGCTGGGGGTTCGAATCTGAGCAAGGTCGGGGTTTTCATCCGGACGTTACTCCAGCAAGGAAACTTGTGTGGAGGCGGTACGGTTTCCTCGCGGCACCGAAGCCATACATTGTACCGGCGTGGACCTGGTTAAGACAACAGGTCAATGTGGTGGTTAGGGCCCTCCGATTAGGAGGGTGGTAAAACCTAAGTTGGAAAGTTACCTGTCAAAAAAAAAAAGTTGATGTCAAGGGGGACCAAGAAATACACTAAAAAAACCAGCCATGATATTCCCATGTTGGATTACTTGAACAAAGGCAAACAAATTAAAGTTCCGTGCACCTTTAGATAACTGAGTATTATCCAAAACGAGAATAATACCCCTTTCAAGTTGCACGAGTAAGACAAGTGAAAGCTTCTAGATCAAACACCCTCAAAGAACCAAGAAATATGTTGACAAGACGTAGAATGAATTATGACGATCCAAACACGATTTGATGAACCTACCAACTCCAACACTATTCTTGCTAGAAAAGAAAGATGGGCAAAAGTGATTCATTCTGATCAATATGTGGTTCATTTGCCATTATGCTAAATGTTATCCAGGCTCTAAGTTATATTGGTATGTCAAAACACAGTCATTATGAAAGCAAAAAAGAGCATAAAGAACTCTACAAGCGGATCAATGATAGTAAACTAGAATTTTACAACTTCGGTTGGCAATTTTTCTCTTGTTTCAGGAAATCATAAGATGAACAATTAACGATACAAGTGGTGGGTACCATTTAATGATTGAAGATGTATAAACAAATCATATAAGTTTAAAGTAATATTACAGTTTCACATTGCTCTCTCCTCTTACAAATCTGCCAGCTCCATGTTCAACGAGACGTGTTTCACTTTGAATGAGCCAAATATTCATACACCTGAAACCAATTTAATAAAGTTAAATACTTGTAATGAAACAAATAGAATTCAACCACATATAAAAACAGTAGGATGCAGTAACAGTTCCTACAATGAAATCACGATTCGTCGTTTTGTGTCAGATTAGGTGGGCCCGATTCACCATCCGAAGACTCATTATCATCATCATCAACTCGGGCTTCTTCATTATGTGTCTCACCCCATAGGCGTGATGTTGGTCTCCTTCTAATCGTAACATGGGCTCGGGCCCGAGACGTTCCTGACCAACTACTACTCCTTGAACTACTTCTAGGTCTGAAAACCCGAATCAAGAAAAAAACAGTCATCCAACCCCCTTCATCAAATGACAAAGCACTGGTAGTATTACTATTATCTTCACCCCTCTCGTCCCCAATAGAAGATTGTAGAGTACTTAAAAGATCCCCAATGTCCCTCTGTCTTTCTAATCGCCTCCAATCCCGTTGCCGGTTCGGGTCAGCCTCAGATGGTCTAACCAATGGGTGCTCCAGCCGAGCATGCTTCCTGAGATCTGTATATGTCCCTGAAAAATCACATGTCTCACTAGCACAGCTTCGGGATTTTAAATTCATAAATAAACGAGCAGCCTCCACAACAACCCACCCATTCACCTCCCCACGACACAATGGGCACACCAGCTTTAAAGACGCTGGGGTGGACCCTCCTACTCCCGCTGTTCCAACGGGTGCGTTTTCGGTAGATGTGACAGGAGTTGGTGCACCTTCTTGCTGAGTCAGCAGTGAATGTGTTTCAGAGGATGCTTTCTGAAACTGGTCAAAGCAGTTTGAGTGACGGTAGCTTGTGTCACACATGAATGGCCGGCAACCCTTTTCATGCGAAGAGCATAATAAGAGGATGGCATTGTGTGGGTGTTCCATACATACAGGGCATCTTGCTTCTTCCCATTCTTTTATGTTCTCAGTTTCTAACGGGTTTTTGCTTAATGGTCGTTTTGAGTGACTAGTGTTGCATATGTATGGAGAAGTCCAAGATCTGTCAACAGATACGGATCGGTCTCTTCTATCTTTTGGCATCTTTATATGCGTCAATATCTATACAATAGCCTGGTAACATGACAAAATAAATAACATCTACCTCAAATCACGAGAAATATCAACGTAATGAAAAAAAAGCAAATAAATTAACCATAATTAAATAGTCACATACAATGCGTTGCTGTAATAGGGTATAGGAAAGTGTTGGATCAAAGGGGAGTTTTATAAGTTATAAACTCATAACAACGAGATAGCAAGTTGATTTTATGTACAAAAAGTTTAAGATTGGTTTAGAAATTACTAACAAAAAATGATCTAAAATAAATATTCTAGTAAAAAAGGAGATGGGTCGTATGAGACATGAGCAAATGTTAAACAAATGAGTGAAAAAGGAGATGGGTCAGTGAGATAGGTTGTTTTGAGGATTTTATGCTTGCTGTCTAAATGCAGTAGGCATCTAGTTCTCTTGTCTTGTTGTTTTGTTTTCTTTTCCGTGTTGTAAATGTCTAGTTCTAGCTCCTGCAGGTTCCAAGTGTCTTGTTGGGTTCCTGTTAGTTTTTGTTTTGGTTGTGGGGGTTTTCTCCCTTTTGTGGTTAATAAATTTCTGCTTTTCAAAAAAAAAATGTTAAACAAAGGGGCTAATTAGTTTAACTCACCGTTTGATAAGTTATGTCGCATTTAATTATGAAACTGGTTATTTTAACACCTAAACAATTAAATGCAAGGTCTCACAATCCAGGTAATCAATTTTAAAATGGACACCCAAACACCCAATATATGGATAACAAACCATGAGTATCAAACAGCTAGAAAATCCTACGCTTATCGCGCAAGGACCAAATCCCGCAAGTAAATATCAAACCATCAGAAACACCTATAAGTTTTCCAAGTGATCAAGAAATACATAACTTATAGGCACACTCCACGAACCACACAATATTCATGTTACTTGTACACAACAACAATTTCACCTAATTAGGTATAAACATGATCTTTAGACTAAAAAACTATAAATTCAATTTCAAAAAACCCATAATAATTGACTAAATTCTTCATAACAACTTAATTTAAAGTTTCATTATCAAGAATAATAAAAATACACTACTAATTACTAAACCATCATTTTCAAAATTCATATCTTTATATAGCAATAAAATAACATCAAGATCCAAATCACAACAGAAAAACCAAAACACCTAAGATATTTCAGCAACAAAAAGTATAATCAATCAACATGAAAGATCAAGAAACTAAAAGGGGTTTTATATAAGAAAACTTACAAATAAATTAAGTTGTTGGAAATGAAAGATCAAAATGACCCAACAAAACTTGAGGAGCTGATGATGATAATGTGAAATGTAATAAAAGAAAGAGAGAGAAAAGGAAAAGGTTAGGGCAAATGGGTTGCTTTTATTTATATATTGCGAGTGTCAGTGTGAGTCTCCGGTTTTTTATTTTGAAATTTAAACCGATTTTTTTTCTTTTTCTCTTCTAGGCGGCGCCGGTTTGTTTGTCGGCTATTAAACTAACGCTTACTTTAACGTCGTTATCACAGTAAGGGCCCGTTTGATACGAGGGTATCGAAAGGTTTAAAATGAAAGAAAATACTCCCTCCGTCTCAATTTTATTGTCCATATTTCCATTTTTGGATGTCTCAAAAAAATTGTCCACTTTCCCTTTTTAGTAAAAACTAGGGAATATAAAGGGAAAATATTCTATTTGTGTGGTTGAAAATTAAAGTTGCCCCACTTTTATTAAACTTTGTGCTTTCTCTCTCATGACAATTAAATTGAGACGGAGGGAGTACATAACAGTTTATTTTTATTTTTTTTTTAAGGTAATGATTAATAGATCTCATAGCAAGTGAGTTTTTACTGAAACTGGAGAGTTTAAAAATTATTTTCCAAACCCAAATAGGCAAATACTGATAAAAATAATTTTTAAGGTATATTTCTATTTCCTTTTCTTAAATAATTTTTAAGGTATATTTCTATTTCCTTTTCTTTTTTCATTCGCTAAATGAGTAATTAAAAACCCACGAATGAAACCAACTGGTTTAGCTCAGTTGGCCACCTTCGAGTCTTTAGAGGCTTTTGGGGGAGTGAGGTCTTGAGTTCAAATCCTGCAAGGGGTTTGAATGAGGGATTTTCCTTCAAGGTAGTCCTTTAATGAAGGGGTTTGGGTCTGGTAACCCCAGGTTCGAATCTTGGAAAAGGCAAGGGTTTACCCCTATTAATTGTCGTGCCTTCGGGCGGATTAGTAGGGGGTTTTCCCCCATCGGATATTTGAAATAGGCATTTCCGCTTCGAGGAAGCTCTCTAGCGCGGACCCGATTTAGACAACGTAGTCTAGACATCCCGCTGTCTAACCGCGACACGAAGCAGTTTATAGAAATTCACCTTTCAAAAAAAAAAAAAAAAAAAAAAAAAAAAAAAAAAAAAAAAAAAAAAACCCACGTATGAGCCGTCACAGCTCCGCTTCATGATTACTTATCTCAGTTCCATCATCAATCAATATATGTATATTTCTTTTGATTTCAATTCTTCTGTGATTTAATTCCGATTCAATCAACAACAACAATATTTAATTATTACAATTGTTGCTTAATTGTTGTTCATCGTCAATATACCTCTTAATTTTTTATTTTACTAGTGATTTACATTATTTTTAAGATTGACTTAGTATTTTAGTTCGTGTTGTGTCGATGCAACTGTGTTCTTTTAACATCATGTATTATATGAATGGTTGAAACCAAGGTTGTCAAAATCGCGATCCTGCTCGTAGGATCGTACGATCCTACGATCCTACACACAAAAAACGATCAGGATCTTAAGAAGATCGTAATCCATGTAGGATCGCAGCAGGATCGTAGGATCGCGCGTAGGATCGTAGGATCGGATCGGATCGTATAGGATCGCCGTTTTTTTTTTTTTTTTTTTTTTTTTTTTGGTATATTAACTTATTAAGTATAAGCTCATGTCTTAAAGCCTAATGACTAAGATTTTTTCAAAACAATAATTATTTTGGTGATGTTAGTTAATTGTCTCTTGCAAGATTAATGAGTGTAAAATCATTATGTTTTTATGGACTATTTAGAAATAATTTAGATGCGTCTTTTTGGGTTCATTATGAAAAACGATTTCGTGCTTTATAAAATGTCAGAAGCTTGTTTTTGAAATAAACTATCTACATACTTGACCCGATTTTGTTCATATTTTATTTTATGTTACATATAAAAGCATGAATATTCTAATTTAATTTATTTGGTCATCAAGAAAAAAAATTCAGTAATATTATCAGAATATTCTAATTTAATTTATTTGGTCATCAAGAAAAAAAAAATTGTGTTGCCCTCTATTATAAGTTATGTCGTTTCATTTTCAGATACAATCCTTTTATCTTTTTGCATTAATCTGTATATTGTAACAAAAAAGTTACAGAATCACGTGCTAATAAATTAACATTATTTTTTTGCATAAATGTTATCATGAAAAAACTATAATAAAAAAACATTAAAACAAGAAGTAGGTGCACCGTGCACGTATGTAGTAACTTTGTGCAAGTATGTAATGCAATATATCTAATATTCTACTACTACGGTACTTGAACATATAACTTTTTCTTTTTTCATCCATTTAAATTCGTTTATCATATGAAATATTATATAGAAATATAAAACTACAACCCCTACACAAAAATATAGACATTTTCATAGGATCTTACGATCCCGATCCGATCCTACGATTACGATCTTGCAAAGCCGAAAACGATCCTAGGTAGGATCCCGATCCTGACAACCTTGGTTGAAACAATAGTACATGTAATTTTTTTATGTTTACCTTTGTTTAAAGATTTTGGAGACCTTTATCAACATAGCACCAAAGTTTGTTACACTATTATGCTATTGGAATGGTGCAATTTGTGATGGGCTAGACGGTGTATTTTATAACAAGTCCCCGAGTAAAGCTATAAAGGTCCAATGTGGAATACGACATGATGAACTAATCGATCAAATTAACACCGCCATACCCATTGATAAGCTGCAACATGACATTAAAGTAATATGTTGATACCCAACTGTTGCTGAAAAAGTGATGAAATATATTTCACTTGATATAAATGATAATAATGATGTTGAAATCATGTTTGATGTGTTTACTCGCAATAAGAAACTAAGTAACATTGATTTATACATAGAGGTTGAAGACACCGAACCACGCCGTGAAGAGATGGCACCCTGGTATAACAATTCCTTATACTATCTACTTTTATTTTTATTTTATTTACTTAATATTTGTTACGTAAATTGAGTGTTACCTATTTTGTATGTTTCAGGAATTGCGTAACTCAAAATTCAGTTTTGATGACGTAGCACTTCCTAAAAAATGGGAGCATCAGAAGGACACTCCAAAAAAGCACGGAAAGGAAGGACGTTTAGTCAACTCAAGTCTAGTAATATCCACTGCACGCGATAAACATCCGCATGCAGTGAATACACTAAACTGGGGGACTTGATGATGTATAGCACGTATAGCGGGCCTACTGGGCCTAATTCGTGCTATACACATACTGGGCCCTGGCCCAACAACGAGAATAACTACGAACGCTGGACAAATAGTAAGCCCAATAACGAAATTGGGTATAGTCCAGACTAAAAGACGTACGCAGGATACATAGCAGACCGAACCTCCGGCCGCGGAAGGTATCATGTGTCCGCATCCGCGATTAACACGGAACCTTGTCCGACAAGGTTCCGGCTCCGGCAGCTAACTACTATATGCAAGTAACCAGGAAACCTTAGCGGTAAACCTCGCCTATAAAAGGGGCTTTAATCCCCATACAAGGTACAACTTTATCTCTCATAATAACACACACATACTCTTACTCCTATGACAAGAATGTGTACTTACTATCACGTCGGAGTCTAATCGTGGGGTCTGTCCCCACGATAAGGCTAATGGTTTACTCTTCTTGTGTAGGGAATTCAATCAAACTACTTGAATTAGTACAAGATTAGCCTATCAACAGCTTGTTAGCCCAATCCAACAAGCAACACTAACACCCATTATAACTCGTCACACTTTTTGTACTAACAAGTTAGTGCCATCCGTGGGACCTAGTACACAACTGCGTTCCGGAAAATACTCACCTTGGGCACTCGGTCCGAGCCAACTCCCGCTTTTGTATCCACACTACGAAATACAGCGGAAAGAGAAAATCATACAACTTCGACGGATCTTGAAGGGCCTGCGTCCGAC
Organism: Chrysanthemum seticuspe; assembly: GCA_019973895.1. Classification (NCBI taxonomy): domain Eukaryota; kingdom Viridiplantae; phylum Streptophyta; class Magnoliopsida; order Asterales; family Asteraceae; genus Chrysanthemum; species Chrysanthemum seticuspe. The sequence goes on from BPTQ01000007.1 coordinate 188,396,433, forward strand.
GTAGCCCTCCAGAAGTACTGTGACAACTGACAAGTACTTCAATCAGATCTTACCTATTTTGACAGAGAAAGTTCGGAAACGGGAAGAAAGAGCCAAAGCGGTAAAGGCACTTACAACTCGGGTGGATCTCCATAAAGCCTTGCATCACCACGAGTCAAAAATGCCAACGGGAAGAAGAGACTTGAGGAAACAACTCGAGTTCACGAAGCGTCAGAACACGCAGGATAGCAGAGTTCGAAGACGTACCCGGTCTAGGTCACCTAAAAGGAAAGAAGGTGAACGGGAGACATTGTTCAAAAGGTTGCCCAAAAGTGTGTTCCACAGGCTGGGAGACAAGGAAGAAAGTGTCTCCGTGTATTCCAAAGACTCCAGAAGACCAGTACGCCATGTTGCTGAAAGGAAAGAAGAGAGTAGCTGCCGAGACTCTCAATCGCAACTAGTAAGGCCAAAATTCAGAGGGCATGGAACCGAAAGGGCGCGGTCGCGGAAAGCAGGCGACTACTCAGGAGACGGGTCAAATGGAAGTAGATATCGAAGGTCCGAAGTCAAAAAGCGAAAACCAAGTAATAGCGACGATGATGACCTGGTTAGGCCCTGGGTCTGCAAGGAGACTGATTCGTTCACTCCACGTATCCGCTACTTTGAGATGCCAACGAAAACACGTATGCCAACTAACGTAAAAACATATGATGGGAGTGGAGACCCAGAAGATCATCTCAAAATCTTTCAGACAGCCGCAAAGGTAGAACGATGGGCCATGCCAACCTGGTGCCACATGTTTAACTCCACACTAACTGGATCCGCTAGGGTCTGGTTTGACGATCTCCCGCCAGAATCAGTAGACAGTTATGATAAACTGAAGGAGGTTTTCTTGGCTAATTTCCTCTAGCAAAAGAAGTGTACCAAGGATCCCGTGAAACTTCATCACATCAAGCAAAGGGAAGGAGAACTAACGGAATACTTTGTAAGAAGATTTAAAGAAGAAACCAGGAACATAAAAGGAGCTCCGGAAGTTATGAGAATCTCATGATTCATGCACGCAATTACTGATCAGGAACTGATTAAGCGGTTACATGACAGAATCCCAAAGTCAATGAATGAAGTAATGAATATAACCACCTCCTTCCTATGGGGGAAACAACCGCAGGGAGTCGCGAAAGAAGAAGGCCATGGATACAAATTCCAAGAAGGCAAGCTACAATCAAGTATCGGCAAAGCTTTAAAAGAGAATTTAGAAACAAACTAAGAACAAGAGAAAAGTAACAGGGCCTCCGCATCTCGCAAAAAACCTTTTAGAGAAATGCCGACGCAAAGGAGAGCAAGATCTCCAAATTTGTCACAAGCTACCGCAATCGAAGAAAAGAATGACGGTAAATTCTGTGAATTTCATGGAAAAGCAAGGCATACCACGGATGAATGTCTACATTTAAAAAAGCAAAGAGAAGAAAGAAAGAAAGGAAGAAGAACACCGGGGAAAATCCAAATGCTGAACGTCACAAAAAAAATCATCACTAAAAAATTACTCATAATAAAGGCGAAAACACTCAACGCAGTGGTAGTAGAATCACATACACAATCGGACAGCGATGAAATCAAAACTCCAGCAGGAGAAATATAGTAGGGACGCTTATAAAATAAATACGGACGCGGGCATCCCCACCGGAAAGAATAAAAGTCCCGATCCCATAAATTTTAACAAGTAAAGACACAAAAGGCCCAAGTCAAAGCACAAAGTAAGGAGGCGAACAATTAAATATAATAAGAGGAATCAGTCACTGAGAAGATTCAAGAAGCAAGTATAAATGTTGAAGAAGCGCCCTATTACTTTAAAACAATTAGATCGAGGAAAGTCATGTGAAAAGAAGCCAACATGAAAGACGAAGAATATCAAAACACACCACGGGTGTACGTAGGACTCACAACATCTAGGAAAAGACCCTACAGAGATTAGTCCCAGAGAATAAAGGGTGCAAAAATCCGCGGCTCAACAAAAATCAGCTCCGGAAATAAAAACGCTCCGAAAGAAGCAAGCAAAGAGTTGCGGCAGACACAAAACATAAATGCCACTACGTGGGAAATAACAAAAATCAGGGGAAGGACACGTCTTTGGGAAAGGAAATTTCTCGATAACAACCAGACAAGGGCGGAAGCAAAAGGATAAACCTTATCCAAATGTTCAAACAAGAGAGAAAATCTGCAAGTACAGATTTACATTCCTTCCCAAGAAATTTTATGTCAAATCTAGCAGGAAAAACAGGCGCCCAGGCTACGAACCTAGGCACGTGCCAACCTATTAAGTAGTAGGAAAAAGTAAATTCTAACGCGTGCAAGAACAGTAAAATCTTCGCTATAAATACATGAAGTAAAAAAGGGGGAAGGAAGAAAAGGCAAAAGATAAAACGTTGTCCTCTAGCACCAAGCATCTTAACAACAAAAAATCCCAAGAAACTCATAAAGTTACTTTGAAGGAAGCTGAAGATGTTATTCAGAAGAAGAGTGCGATGGCACATAGGGAAGAAGAAATACAACCAGCCTTCAATAGCAACATGTTTCTTACATACGACCGTTTCCAAAAAACTCATACATAGCCTAAACCTTTACCCCCCCCCCCAAAGAAAAACATAAAAGCAAAGCAGACGTTGTGGCAATCAAAACATGTTCTTAAGTGACTGCTAATAACAATTAGTCGTTCAAAAATGACGACTAATAACCCAACTCCACGACCCTTCACAACACTCCTTCACCCAAAACCCATTTCCATGGAAGATTATGGGAGCCTGTCGGGACCATATGGCGCAGCAAAGGTGGGAGTTTAAACAAGTTAGACTCTCATTAGCCATTTGGGAACTTGAAAGTGCAGGCAGTTCCTTCTTAACCTCGGTGATCGCGAGTGGAAGAAGGAACTATATCACGGGAATTAGGTCGATAGGAGTGATAGAATATGCAAAGAGTTGGGTCCCTAGGGAAGGGCAACAAAGGAGGATTAGGGGCAATACAATGCGTAGGCGGCCCCTAACTAACAAGAAGCTTCCCTTACAATGGCAAACAACAGAGGATGAAAACTATGCCTTCATTCTTCTGTTGTTGCAGCCCGGCCCCTAAGCAAGTGTACATCTACCAATCCAGGCAGATCGGGTTGGATAGACTGGGTTTAAGGTAAAAATGACCAGCTTTCGGGTGCCGGGATAAAATAAGAAATTACGCGGGTGGAAAGACTATCTCACTAAAAGCCCTACCACTACCACGCAGAGGGGCGGATTCAGACAGAAAGTCCGTTGAAAGGCCTAGCGCACTTGTTGTATGCCCTACAACATTGTAAGCTCGCAGCTGAAAAGAATAGCGTGCGCGGTGAGCATTCTAACCTTTCAAGGAAAAATTACAAGCCCCACAATTCCTCAGGGAAACCTGTTGGGAGAATAAGGCAGCCCCGCGAGGAAGCAAGCCGTCGGAACTCCTTCAAGAAGAGGATAGCAGACAAGAAGAACGATTCCGAAATCAAAAAAGAAAGGCACAATACCCGCACTGGGAAAGCCAGCAGAAAATAACAACGTTAGCAAATGCACATCTAGCCAGGACAATCCTTCAAGAAAGAAAATTACAACTATTATAAACAAGACAACCCATCACGGGTGACCACTAAAGCAGACTTCTGCAAGAACAAAGAAATGCAGAAAAATTTCAAGAAGCATATCCCTAAAGAAAAATGATGTCCGCCATCAACAAAGTTCCGGAAGAGACACGGCTCCAGCGGCCATAAGACTCAGAATAAAAAGGGTAAGAGTAATCGACAATAGAAAACATGTATAATGTATTTGAATTTACCAATTTTTGTAATATATTTTAAAATATGTCAAATCAATAAAAAAAAAGTGAAGATTAGCTACCTCCATTATTTTATTTTTTTAATAAATTCATTTTGATTAAGTGCATAAGACACGCAAGCACAAGACTGGGCACGACCCAAAGAATGTTATTTCTGAATAACAAAGAGTTATCACGAATAACAAAGAATTATCACGAATAACAAAGAGGTGAACAACATAATCACCAAAGTACATAAGCGGTATTGCAAGCCCAGTACTAGGAGGATAACCCAAAATTATTCAATGACTATTACAAACGTGCATATCTGTATAACGTTAAAACAATAGCACTGAACAAATTAAAAGTAGTGTGCACAAAGACTATTACAAACGTGCATATCCGTACAACGTTAAAATAATAGTGCCGCACAAATGGAAAACAATGTGCACAGAGATTATTAAAAATACACATATCCGTATGACGGAAAGATAGTAGTATAGCACAGGTTAAAAACAACGTGCAGAAGCAACAATAAAAAGGAAAAGTTGCACGCAACCATCGTAAACATTACAAGACATAGAAGACTAAATATTGTTCAAGAGATTACAAATATCCAACAAAGCAAAGTAAACTAGCTTTGCTCCAAGACAGTTGCACTTGCTTCGGGCTCAGACATAGCAAAGGGGACCTCACTCACTTAAGGGTGTGGATCATCTGCAACATTAATTAGAATGATAGACTCTCTAACATCATAATCATCGGTGGAAAGGGGCCTCGCAAAAACATCGGAGACGCTAGCAGGAACAACAGAGACACTAGCAGGAACAAGCGCCAGTGGCAAGGAAGTAGTAGAAGTCAAAGCCAACTCACTAGTTGAAGGTCCTTCCGCACCTATAACATTACGGGCGAACAAAGGATCAACTGAAGAATTGTAAACATTAGCAACAGTGGGCTGATGAGCAGCGAGACGCTTCCTAACCTGGTCAACCCTTCTCTAAACTACTCCCAGAGAATGAGACAATGAACCAGTGCCAATAATAGTTCTAGTATCCCTATCATAGACAGGAACTACAAGCTGTTCAAGATCAGGCTGTAACCCAACAATCATAGGAGCACTCGCATGCGGCCCCTCAACCCGAAGAAGATCCATAATCTTCGCAATTCCAGCATCCTTGTTAGACTGAAGAGTGGAAAGCAAGGAAAACTCTAAATCCGCAAGGGTATTCACGGCGGAATGATAATAAGCTTCCGCAAAAGGGTCATACGCATCAAGATCCAGAAGCTCTTTTTCTCCCTACCATGAATAATACCCGCCGCCAGTCCAACCTGCATGCCTTTATCAATGGTACGGCTGATAACTACTGCCAATGCTGAAGAATACTCCGGAGAATTCAAACATTTGAACACAGCAAGTGTTAGGTCACCATAAGTTAACACAAGCATCAATATGTAAGAAATAAGATAAAGTAGAGATTGGTTGAACAAGAACAAACACACACGTATGATAATATGGAAAATTTATGCGTAGGATATAAATGCAAATGAAAAACCAACTATCCAAGGAAGGTTTACAAGAGTATTTATATGGGAAGGGAACTAGGGCAACACTACTAGTTCCTTCCATCCTTATTGGACTTGGGCCAAGGCTTATGGGCTTTCTACATAAGTCTTGCCATTAATACAAACATAAAAGCCTAATTAAGCAACCTATTACATATTGATTACAAACATTTGAAATACAAGTTAGGAGTGATTCCAACATCTCCCCATAAGTGTTGGTATTTAATAAGTGACTCCAGAAATCTTGAAAAGTTATTGGTGTTGATGTAATAGAAGTTGCTTTGACGTCTTCTGACATTGTTTTTTCTTGTGAGAAGAAGTGCCTTGATTCTAACAATCTCCCCAGCGTGAGGATCTTGTTTTTCTTTGAAGTTTTCAGCTTTGACGTCTTCAGTATCATTTGTGGAAAACTAGAAGGGGGGGTTGAATAGTTTTGCCAATTAAAACTTCTTTTTAATCTATTTAGATCGACTTATGTCAATATATTTGGATGTGTGTGTTGGATGTTGATAAACAAGCATATAAAGGTAAGTAATGAAAAGATAAGAGTAAGAAGCACAAAACCACAACGCGAGTATTTATAGTGGTTCGGCTACAAGGACACCTTCCTTGCCCTACTCCACTCCCCGAGTCACCTACTCGAGAGTTCGTAATCACTACACCAATCTCCTTATGGCGGAGAAGCCTTCACAACGTCACCTACCCTTTTTCCGGTGCTAGGCTAACCACTGGGTTCTTTCACTCCAAGGTGAACCACACCTACACAACGTCGCCTACCCTTTATAAGGTACTAGGCTAAGTACCTAGTTCTTTCACTCCAAGGTGAACTACACCTTCACAACGTCGCCTACCCTTTATTAGGTACTAGGCTAAGCACCTAGTTCCATTGCAATAGAGGAACTACTACCACACTACACCAACGACTAATCCCAAAGGAGATCTACTCCTTTACAACATCATCAAGGATATCAATATCCTTGGATCTAATACTAGTCTATCTTGTACATCGAAACACACCATATCGAAAGTACATCTAAGGCACCTTTCACTAATGCCTTTGACTAGATCTACAAGATACCTTTCACTAATGTCTTGTGTCTTCACTTCTAAGCACCTTTCACTAATGCTTCTAGTCTTGACTTCTAAGCACCTTTCACTAATGCTTCTTGTCTTGACTTCTAAGCACCTACCACAAGTGCTTATGCTATAGATGATAGATACCCTTCACTAATATCTTCGTCTTGACACTTGAGACATCTTTCACTAATGTCTTCAACACTACACTCCTTTGAAGGAAGAAAGGAATCATCAACAAGAAGACTTCAGTAGCCTTGATGATGAGGAATCATGGCAACTCATGGACTTGAGCTTGCTCGACTTTAAAGGTGGTGATCTTGCCTTTAAGAGGAACTTTAAAGATCACACAAAAACAAAACTATAAACATAGATATCTTGGATATGAGGTTAGTGAGTTTTTAACTCAGGGAGAAAGTGTGTTAGAAAGGGGTGAGAAATAATGAAGAAATGGCTCACTATTTATAGAGGAAAAATCCTACTGTTCCCCGGATCCCACGGATCCCTTTCACAAGGGATCCGTCTAGCGTTAAGCTAGGGATCCGTGGGACGCTCCCTTTTACCCATGGGTATTTTGGTTATGGGTCATGGGTCATGGGTTGAACCATGGATCTTTGGCTAGATACAATGTATCTTTGAGTGCAATGCACTTGGTCACTTGGGTATGGGTTGATCCATGGGTTATGGATATTATCCATGTATGATATAAGCATGATGTCATGCAATGGGTTATGGGTCAAGCTTCATGGGTTATGGGCTTTGGGTTGTACCCAACTACATTCAATGTATTTGCCCAATGGGTTGTGATACTTAAGTTTCTACCTATTTATATTACCCAATATACTACATACTAGTTATGTGTATATTTTACTCAAAATATGTAAACACTAGTTGTTGTACATATGTATTACTGAATCATAAAATCACTTATACTTGTTTTAGTGTTTTATGTGAAAGTGTGAATATGTTAGAAACTATTAGTTCAAACCATTTACATATTTTATTTGTTTCGTTAACATGATTTTACGTTTGTTATCGACACAACATTAGAAGATCGTAAAATATAAATAAACGTTTTTACGGCTTATTTGTATTAACAATCTCCCCCTTTTTGTTGATGACAAAACATAAAATTATTTTAAGGAAAAGCTAAAATTCGTAAAAGTTTGAATTTGTAGTTTTTACTTTCTTCTCCCCCTTTTTGTCGAAACAAAAAGTGTTTGAAGGAAAGCAACACATCGTTTTTAAGAAAAACATGTGAAAGAAGTAAAAATAAAAAGAAATAGAGAGCAAGTAACGGGAAAGGATCTCGTCTTTACTCCCCCTTGACGAGTCCATCCCTATGTAAGGGCATCAAGAAAGTAATACTAATCTAGATTGTTTGCAACTAAGTTTGCAAAAGATTTCGTCTAAGTGACGAATGTGCTCCCCCTTGATGATTGCAATTTTGCAAGGGGATGTCACGAAAAGTAAACCTAGTATTGCAAGTAATTTGCAATGTATTGCTTTGACATAAAGCTCCCCTAGCTTTAGGATGTCAAAGTCTTCATGTGTAGATTGAATAACTACAAAACAAAGGTTAGAAAGCAAGTATAATTCACAATTTCCTGAAAATGTGGTCCAAGTTAGTAGAAAATAGCTTTCTGTCTCACGGATCCCACGGTTCCCTCCTAGTAGGGATCCGTCTAGGCAATTCTGAGGGATCCGTATTAGCTGATTAGTTTCAGCAAAGGTGATATAACAAGTAATGTTATCACAAAAATGAGATATGAATACAAAGTAATCATATGCTCAGAAAAATAACAAGTAGCATGTAATTCCATTTAATAAAACTAGAGTTATGATATACATGACTCTAAAAACTAAGAAAATACATGACTAGGAATTTCTAAACCAACTATCGCTTGATGCTAGGACACCACTAAAATCTTCTAGCTCGAGTTTTGTTTAGGTTTAATCTCGTCGAAACGTTCGAGGAGATGATAGAACATGAAACGTTGGTCTTCTCGTACTTCATGTATCAAACTTTCAACATGTTGACAATGATAGCAATCTTTGTCATGGCTAGGTAGTGGTGGTGGAAGAAATGAAATGGCTTGATGCGAAGGATCAAGTGAAGCGACTTGTGGAGCTTCAAACGACGGAGGAATTGGTGGAGGCACATTTGAGAATGATTTGACCAAGAATGATGGTGGTGGTAGAGAGGTGTCAACTTCCATATGGTCGGGTGGTTGACTTTGATGATTTCTCATAATCCGAATGGGATTATATGATGGAAACAGCGAAAAGGAGGCCGGAGCAAGTGTTGACTCAACACCTTGATTTTGTACCATTATTCCTCCTAATGAGGAGAATGTTGTCGGCGGAAGTAGATAAGACGGCCTAGGAGGCAAGTCCTCTAAATTGTAGAGGTGTGGTGATGATAGTAGGGATGTAGATGAAATAGCTCTAGGAACCAATGGTGATGGTTTAGTGGAGATGATATTGTTTGGCCTAGGAGGTATTGTGGTGTTTGGCATTGGTAGTTTTGTGGGTACTATCCTTTTAGGAATTGGTTTGATTGGATGAGGAGGGATCCTATCATTTGTTGGCTTGACCGGAGATGATTCGGTTGAATAGATTTCGTGTATAACACGCGCCTTTTTCATGGGTGGTTCTTTGGTGGATAAGTTACTACTTGGGGTTTTCCTCATGATGAGATGATTTCAAGAGTTTTGCAAGGGTTTCTAAAGTGCTGAAAGTTAGGATGAGAGTGATGACTATGGAGGTCCTAACAAAGTGGTTTATAAACCAAGAGATTTGGCAAGTTCATTTAAGCCTTATGCCAATAGGATTCATTGGAATGTGATGATTAACATGCACAAGAGTCAACTTCAGAGTTTGTACTGATCTAGGAACTCATTTAAGATGAGATGGAGTGTTTGAGTTAGGAAGATGAGTTGAAATGATTGTTTTAGTAAGATTTGACATAAACTGTCATCCGGATCCCATGGTTCCCTCCTTAGAGGGATCCGTCTAGGCTAATCCTAGGGATCCGGCTCTCAGCAGCTATGAAAGAGTGGAAATGATGTTTCTAAGATCTAAGACCTATAACATCTTGAGTGTTTCAGTCCTCCTAAGTGTCTTAAATGAAGGGGTGCTTAAGTACTTGAAGGTAATGAGTGATGTGGCTAATGATTGTCTTTTATGGAAGGATTTGGAACTTTCAAGAGTACCAATGGATGAGCAAGGATGACACTAAAGATGAGAGTGTCAATTGAAGCTAAATGATCCTAGAGATCAGGTTGTGACTTAGGATAGTGTTTTGGAAAATATCTTAGAAACATTGAGATGGGAAAAACAAGAATTTGATCAACTTTGATCAATTTTGAGGTAAGGATGATTTATGATCAATTTTGTCATAATCGAAAGATTTCTAAATCTAGATGTGAGGGATCATGTGAGAATGATGAGTGATCTAGAGAGCGGAAGAGTAATGGATTAAGGTGAAAATGATAGATCTACAAGCGTCTTAGAGCGTGATCTAGGTGAGTTATATGTGAATAGGAAGGATCTACTTATCTTGATAAGGACTTAATTTGCCTTAAGACACTATGTTTAGCTTAGTGTGAGGTGTTCTAAGGATATGTTTGAAATATAATGCTTGCAATTGCATTTTCTGTTTGCCGGATCCCACGGTTCCCTAAGTGTAGGGATCCGTCTAGCACAAACTTTGGGATCCGTCCATCTGCTCAGCAGAACCTTTACTAAAGGTATGCAATGATCTTGACAATGCATTATATTCCAAGGTTAATTATCAAATGTAAGATGTTTTATTTCATGAGAGAAATAGGATTACATTGATAAAGCACGAGTACAAGAGAATTGATCCTATTTTGAAATACTACTAGGTTTCTTGAGTGTTTTCGCTAGGAGGATCATTACGTGATTGATGAGTGTTGGTGGAATCAAGAATGAAGAAAGTCTTCATGCGAGATATGTTTAGCGGTTCCATCATCTTGTTCACAATTACGTACAACGGACTTTGAAATTGAGGATGGAAGTGCATAACATTATGATAGAGGCGTGTCAAGAACATTCCATAAGGGATGAGTTTATTCTTGGAGCCTTGAAGATTTACAATTCCCCTTGCGAAGAAGTAGGCGAGATTGTATGGTTGTTGTGTTAGCAAACAGTACAACATGTGAGCACAACAAGCGGGAAGGATTTCTCGATTTCCCCTAAGACTCCAAACATTCTCACGTAGGATGAGTGCAAGAGGCTTGTACTCTTCTCGGATGTCCCGTGTGAAGATAATGTTTGGATCGGAGTAATATGGTCGAGGTTTGCATATTATGCGATTTAAATCTTCCGGGGAGGGTATGTGTGAACAATATGGGCTATTTTCTTCACGAAAGTTGAAGAGAGAATCGAGAGACCAATCTTCGGTGAAGGCACATTGTCCATGATTTGGAATCCGGAGGATGTGAGCAAAATGCCCAAGGGTTAGAGTAAACTTTTGGTTTTTGATATAAAACCAAAGAGATAGAGAGCGATCCTCGTTACGAACGAGTTCAACTTGACGGAAGAATTCCATTATGAACCTTAGACATATCTTCTCGTTGATTTCAAGAAGACACTCTAGTCCTATGGCTCGGAAGGAGGTATTGATACCTTCTTCGAATTGTAGAGAGGTGTCTACAATACGTCCTTCGTGGAAGTGACGGTTTTCGAGATTATTGAACCCACGGACATGATTGCCAGGCGTGTTGGGTTCAAGAGAGATGTTCGGATTGTAGACACTAGTGAGTGAAAAATCAAACTCATATTCATGCGTCATAGTTGAACCTATAGAAATGATAAGTTAAAACAGAGATGTTTGTGGTCAACCTATGATTATCTAATGTTTTTACTAGATTTTTATTAATAATGGTTTTTAACACTCTAACTCACTCAACGTTTTGACTTTCAAGTGGATTATTACTTTTAGAAAGATAGTGTTTTTTAATCTTGCATGAAAACTGTTTTCCAGTAGGACGGATCCTACGGTTCCTTTACAAAAGGGATCCGGCTAGTATATCATCCGGGATCCGTAGATCTGTAGTAACAGAAACAGATTTGATAAACACATAGGTTTTACATTTTTATACCACGAAATATGTTTTATCCAACAATTTCTTTTAGCATGCATACCTGACTTCTAATGTATCACGAAAGAATATGAAACAAATAAATCAAAGGAAATGATGAGTGTCTAAATACTCATCATTTTTGTTCCTTCTACACTGCAAAAACATTTAAAAAACACTCAGAAATGACACAAAATACTATAAACATCATTGAAATGTGTTTTTATGTGTTACAAGTACAAAAGGATTGAAAACTGATGAAAAACAACAAAGTTTACATAATTTACAGTTTCAGTCCCTAAACTTTCAAAGACTAGCAAATCTAGTCCCTGGAATCCAAAAATGTGGAGTTTTATCATTCAAGGTCCCTGAAATATTCTAAGTTGTCAAAAATGGTCCTTGAATGAATCTTTGGGCAAATGGCAGAAAAGGTCCTTAAACTTTTGGAAAGTGTCAAAAATGATCCTTGTTTTCTTTTAAAAATGAAAAATGGCATTTATAGTCCTTCTATTATTGGTACTTGGCATGTTTGACCCTTTTGATAAGTTTGGGAGAGTTACAATTTCAGTCCCTCAAAAATCAGAAATTACAAGAATGGTCCTTGTGATTAAACTACAAACCCTTGGACCATGAACCTTGACCCTTGAGCCAGTCCAAAAACAACCTGTGAACCCCCAACTTGAACCCTCCCCTATTAATAATTATCCCGGTCAAACCCAGTCAAACACCCAGCCCTCCTTTTTCCCTCCTTTTTCCCACCTTCTTCACCAACTGCCTGCAAACCAACCCCATTCCCCTTACCTCCAGCTCACATACCCACACCCTATCTCTTCCACCTCCACAACAAACCAAATGCATTAAATGCTCCTTCCCTTGTTACAAGTCATCAGTACCATTTGCAATATCGTTTTGGTGCCAAAAAGCCATCAACGGCTAATATCAAGTCTACTAATCCAATGGCCCAGATAAGAAGTGGGAAATGCTCAGAACACAAGTGGGAAGCTTTTTGTTGAATAAATAGAAGAAGAGAAGGAAGAGAGAGGAGTAGTTCTTAGTTTTTATTTTTCCTTCATGTCGTTTTTAATTAAAATGTCTTAATTAGTTCTTAAAGTTGTAAAATTAATTATCATTGTACTAAACCTAAGCTGTTGAATCAGTTGTAATTTATTTTGAAGTGATAATTTAAAGGTTGCTCAAAAAGTCCTGTTTTTATGTTTCTTGTTATAAAATCAGTTTTCATGTTCTTATATTCAAGCTTCAATTAGCTTATTTTTAATTCAAATAAGCTTATTTAAGCTACTAATAGCTTCTGGTAAGCTCATAACTCAAGTTCAAACAAACTTGGTACCTGGTCAACGAAAGTCAAACTGTGGGAATTTTGGGTTAAGCAGTTATGGAAATGGATTTGGGTTGATGCAGAGCTGGTTTTGGATTGGAATTGGTTAAAAATAGGGTAGTTTGGTTCTGGTTTAAGCTGCATATAAGCTGGACCTCATGTGAGTTTTTATCTTCAGTTTAATCTTGATTTGTTTTGTCTGCATTATTTACTCATTGTTTGTAATTTATTAGTATCAGTTTAGTATCTATTAGCTTAAGTAGTAATCTTGTTTTTGTTATATAATTTCATTGAGATTAGATAGAGTAAACTGCTTTTAAGTTGTCTAAAGGACTGTTTGGATCAGTCCATTGATTGGTGACTGAGCTTAGTTCAGTGGTTAATTATAGTCTCTAGAGTTATATTTAGGCATAATATAGTCAAATAGTTCATTAACTTGTACTTTAGAATGCTGAAAGTCAAAATATGCTTAGATCATTCTCAAGTAAAGCTCAGTTTAGTCTAAGTGTGCATTGACTTGGACATAGGTTTAGAAATCATTAGAGTAGTTTAATCTAGTTTCATTTTAGCTTAAAACATCATCCACATTCCATTTAATTAGCTCATAAGTTCATAAAAGTCAAATGCAATTTCTGTTTCAAAAGTCAAAAGTGAGTTAAGTCTGTTTTTGCCAAACTTTGTTGATTTTTCATAGCTTCAATTATGGATCAATTTTGTTGAAAATCTGGGACAATTAACTTCAGTTGGTCAAGAGTTGGAAACTGATTTTTGTGAAATTTTAGTAAATCTCTATAAGCTCTAAATCAGCTGCTCAATAAGCTGAAAACTCCCCTGTTCACGCTCAGCACATACTGAGCGTGTTACAGGCAACTTGCAGCCTTTGCATAGGGCTCAGTTTACATAGTTAGGGTCTGAAAATTGGTCCAAGTGTTCCTTGCTTGGTGATCTTGAGTTCTCCACTTTTAGTTTTCAGTTTGATTCACTAAATAAGCTGTTGTTTAAGCTGAAAGTAGGGGTGGTATAAACTGATTTCAGTTCTAAGTTCAATTGGTAAATTCTTTCCACTCAGCACATTAGAGGTTAGGAGTAGTTGGAATTAGTTGCTTTTAGGTATTTTTAGTATAATCTAGCTTCTGTGTTCATTTTGTGCTTTCTTGTGCTTATTAGCTTATTTTAAGTGCTTATTCTCAAATAGTTTGCACTACAGATTCATTTTCTCACACATAAGCATAGTTTTTATATTTTTTATAGATTTATAATATCATTTTAGACTTTTCCTGAATTTTTCATAATTTTTCATCACTGTTTGCTATTTTTCTTATTTTAAATCAGTTTTTAAGACTTTTTAAATAGCTTTTAATATAAATAAATCAGAAAAGCTTCAAAAAAAATAATTTTTCAATTTTCATAGATTAAGATAAATATAAAAAGCCAAAAAAATATTTTTCCATAATTTTCCTAGTTTAAATAGTAATTTTTAGCAATTTAATTAGTTTTAAATAGTATTAAATTCATAATAAATAGAGAAAAAGTCAAAAAAAATGTGATTCCAGTTTCTAAAATTCTTTTTAGTCATTTAAGATTTTTTAAAAATAGTTTTGTAATTTTCTAGTTTATTTTCCTGATTTTTAGTATTTTAAGTCTATTTTAAATATTTAAAATTAGTTTTTAATTCAAATTAAATCAAGAAAAATCCAAAAAAAATAGTTTTAAATTTCCAATAATTTTCTTGCATCATTAGGATTGTAAAAATGTATTTTCCATATCCGTAGGTATTTTACTTCTTTATTTTCACGTTTTATTTCGTGCGTTCACGTAATTTTATTTAAACGTACATTTTAGGTTTTAATCGTTAAACGATTTTAAATATAGAATTAAAATGACTTCAAAGTCTTTTATTAGATTTAATTTCCTTAGTGTAATCAATCATAACCTTTCCTGTTCAATATCACCCGATCACGAATTCGTTCTATTACAGTGTTCACACCTCATTGGGACTTAACGACCCGGGGATACACTAAACTCTCCTGGATAATTGCATTGCGTTCTCAAGTGATTGACTCTTGTTGACCATTCACCTGGTTAATTTGGGTTGACCGTTTGGGACCAATCAAATTTTGGCGCCGCTGCCGGGGAGCTGTGCTAATAATCATACGTTTAGCAGATTAGTGATTTGAATAATCACTCCTTGTTCATACCATCTATATATATTTATATTTTCTTATAAAAATCCAAAAATCCAAAAACATCTTAAAACAATGAAACCCAAAAAGATTCTTCTTTCCCCATTTTCATAATTCTCTTGTTTCCTCAAGTTACGTCTAGTGCATGCGCACTCGTTCTTCTAGATCATTGAGTCCTTTTCGTGATCTAGCAGAAATTCCTAGAAGACGTTCTCGTAGACGTGCTGCCCGAATAGTCGAACCCGAGATTCTTACTATTCCAAACAACAATATGGCGGACGAACGAACTATGGCGGAAATGCTCCAGGCACCCACCGAGGGTTATGGAGATGCCATCGTTTTACCAGCAATCAATTCTGATCACTTTGAATTGAAGACACATTTGATCCAACTTGTGTCTACGAATCAATTCCACGGGTTTGATCGAGAAGACCCGTATGCACACATCCGTTGGTTTAACAAGTTGACCTCAACTATCAATTACAAGGATGTGCCACAAAAAGTGATCAAATTGATGCTATTTCCGTTCTCACTTAAGGGGGCAGCCCGGATTTGGCTGGAAAAAGAACCCCCTCGAACCATCGAAACTTGGGAGGATCTTGTTCAAAAGTTTGTCAATTATTTCTTTCCTCCATCAAAGACGACTAATCTAAAAAATGAAATTTCTGGATTTCGTCAAAATTTCGATGAAAACTTTGGAGAGGCATGGGAGAGATTCAAAGATCTCCTCAGGAAATGCCCCCATCATGAATTCACGGAGCTTCAACAAGTTAATATCTTTTATAATGGGTTGAACGGTAACGATCAAGATTCTTTGAACGCAGCCGCCGGTGGCAATATCTTGAATCGTAAGCCTAAAGATGTGATTGAGATTTGCGAGAAAAAATCAAAAGTTCCTATTTCTCGCAACAAAGTCAATATTCCGAACACTCCTGCTTCTTCATCCGGTAACTCTTCCGAGTTAGCCGCTCCGTTAGCCGCACTAACGGACGTCATCCGTTGAATGATGAAAGAGGTAAAGGAAATCAAAAGCGAAATTCATAAGCCGGAACCAATCAAAGCCGTGAACAAGGTGTGTGAAACTTGTAGTGGTCCACACGCGTATTATGATTGTCAAGCAACCGATGCTTCTTTTTACCAAGCTCCCGTAGCTTCTGTAAACCACAATCAATACCGACCACAAGCTGATCCTCAATACCGTGCACCTAGCGGTATGACACCACCTGGTTTTCCTCCTGTGCAAAACCATGGCAATCAAAATCGCTTTGTTCCGAATCAAGGACAAAACTTCAATAACTCTCAAAATTTCAATCAGAACCGGAACAATTTCAACCAACCATATCAAGCTCCAAATCAACAAAGTTATCAACAACCTTCTCAAGCTCCCCTACCAAATGACTTCATGAAAATTACTGAGTCAAGCATACGTTCAATGCAAACTCAGATCAATAACATGAGAGTTGAGCTAAAAAAGGAAATTGATACCACAATGTCTCGGCAGACAAATGAGTTGAAAAATATGATGAGCAGTTTCATGAACATGAATATGAACAAAGCTTCGTCATCTTCTGGAGGACTCCCAAGCAATACAGTTCCAAATCCAAATGCCGAGTTGAAAGCCGTCACCACTCGTAGTGGTAAGACGCACAATGGACCTTCGACTCCAATGCCTCCTCCACCAGGAGCAATGAGTCAAGTTACCAAGGATACAACGGACAAGGTGCATTTCTCAAGCCACGAAGTACCGCACACGTCCCACCTTCGGTAGTCCAAGCTTTAAGTCCGGAACCCGAAGTTCCGAAGACAAATTCTGAGCCAGAAATGACTTCCATCCCGGCTCAAAAGTGTAGTCAGCTTCCTTACCCATCAAGATTGCACGATGAGAAGCTCAAAGACAAAACCAAAGAGCAAATGGAAAATTTTTTCCAAATTTTCAATGAACTGCACTTTGATATAAGCTTCGTTGATGCTCTCGTTCTAATGCCCAAATTTGCATCCACGCTTAAAGGCTTACTGAGCAACAAAGATAAGTTATCTGAGATGGCTAAAACCCCTCTCAATGAGCAATGCTCAGCGGTCCTTCTCAAGAAGCTTCCCAAAAAGCTTGAAGACCCCGGCAGGTTTTTAATCCCGTGTGATTTCTTGGGGATGGTTCAATGCTCTGCCTTGGCCGATCTTGGCGCTAGCATTAACCTCATGCCACTCTCAGTATGGAAGAAACTGTCTCTTCCTAAACTTACATCCACTTGTATGACACTCGAGCTAGCGGACCGTACCATAACTCGTCCACTTGGGATAGCCGAGGATGTCGTGGTGAAAGTAGGAAAGTTTCACTTTCCTACTGACTTTGTTGTAGTAGACTTTGATGCAGATCCTAGAGTTCCCCTCATCTTAGGGAGAGCTTTCTTGAGAACGAGCCGTGCTTTAATTGATGTATTTGCTGAAGAGTTGACCATACGGGTTGACAACGAAGAACTCACGTTTAATATCAACCAGAACTCCAAACCTCTATCCAAACATAGTGCTGCCACAATTGATCAAAAATCTGAAAGAATCAATGCAACACTCTCAAATTTCACGGTTAAGAGGAGTCACCAAAAACGTGCTGAGCTAAAAGCTTTGAAAATCAACCCTGGTTCAAACAAATGGTTTGAAAGTTGTACCAAGGAAGTCAAGAGTGTTCTTGATGATGATGATCTAGAATCGAAGACTTTATCGGAAGTGGTGGAAATTGCTAGCTCTAAGAGCACACCATTTGTCCCACCTCCGGAATCAGTTTATCGTATCGAGTTTGTTAACTCTGTGGATGAAACCAAACTCTCTTCAGTTTCATCTGGATTGGATGATGATGTTTATGATCCAATGGGAGACATTCTTCCCATTGAAGAATTGCTCAAAAATGATCCATCATCTCATAGTCTTATTATTTCCGACTCTTCCATCCCTTCTCTCACTCCGGATGAGGAAAATGACAACTTTTGGAATGAAGTCGATGCCTTTCTTAGTGATGAGTCGATTCTAACAGGAATTGATAATACTTACTTTGATTCGGAGGGGGACATCCTTTTTCTGGAAAATCTGTTGATTGAAGAACCATTTCCAACCCTCCCTACCGGAAATTCTGTTGACAATCACCATACAAACTTCAAGACTAAGCTTAAAAATGCCAAAAATGGTGATTTGCTTTTTACTGATGAGGAATGGACTTGCATTCTCATGCACATCTTTATTCCATTCTTCACAGATGGTGTGGTTGCTCTTTCCCTTTTCTCTTTCGGGAATGAGGACACCATTTTTGACCCCGGTATCATCCTTTATAGTTTCTACTATTAACAATACCGCGGTTGTATCTCGTCGGTGTGGAGCTTTCTGATGTTCATATGTTTATTAACACTGTGAACGAAAGTCCGATCGAGATTGGTTTTCCACGTTGCTTCCCCAAGAACAAATGAATACGGGGTCGAGTCAAGCTAGCGACTCGGGAATCAAAAACAGTAGCACACTATATGGGTTTTCACCCGTATTTCTGACTTCTTTCTATTTTCTACCACCCTAGTGTGGGGGAGTTGCCCCCGCTGTTGTATATAAAGTTTCAAAAAAAAAAAAAAAAAAAAAAATGGCCGTAGTATTTCCCTTTTACGTTCTAGGTTTCGGCATACCCGCCGGTACTTTGAATATTGAGGGCAATATTCATTTCTAGTGTGGGGGGGGGGGGGGGAATTCTCACGAATTTTATCATGTAATTATACCACCCAATTCCCCCATTTTTGGCCAAATTTTTTTTTTGGAGTAAGTGTTTTGCACTTACTCAGCTTATGGTTATCAGTCCGCCATGTCTAATAAACAAAAAGATTGGCTAATCCAGGAGCAAACGGCTCTTGGTAAAGATATCTCAAATCCGTTGACGGCTTGCAATTTGCCCAAAATTGTATGGTGTTCAGCTCACCATATCTTTAATTAGTGAAGAGTTGGCTAGCCCGCAAGTTTATGGCTTGTGGTAAAGGCAGTTGGAAAACCATAATTGGTAATCGACTCACCAAAGATAGTATATATTATGTAAGAGTTGGCTAGTCCAGAAGCAAACGGCTTCTGGTAAAGACAAATCAAAACCGTTGAAAGCTGGTGATTTGCTCAAAATCATTTGGTTATCATTGTACCAAGGTTCTTACTTGAACTGAAACAATTGGCTACTCCAGAAGTAATGGATTTTGGTAAAGAGATTCAAATCAATTAAGTTTTCTCAAAAGACTGCTAGGGACTAGCAATAGTTTAGTGTGGGGGATTGATGAGTGTCTAAATACTCATCATTTTTGTTCCTTCTACACTGCAAAAACATTTAAAAAACACTCAGAAATGACACAAAATACTATAAACATCATTGAAATGTGTTTTTATGTGTTACAAGTACAAAAGGATTGAAAACTGATGAAAAACAACAAAGTTTAAATAATTTACAGTTTCAGTCCCTAAACTTTCAAAGACTAGCAAATCTAGTCCCTGGAATCCAAAAATGTGGAGTTTTATCATTCAAGGTCCCTGAAATATTCTAAGTTGTCAAAAATGGTCCTTGAATGAATCTTTGGGAAAATGGCAGAAAAGGTCCTTAAACTTTTGGAAAGTGTCAAAAATGATCCTTGTTTTCTTTTAAAAATGAAAAATGGCATTTATAGTCCTTCTATTATTGGTACTTGGCATGTTTGACCATTTTGATAAGTTTGGGAGAGTTACAATTTCAGTCCCTCAAAAATCAGAAATTACAAGAATGGTCCTTGTGATTAAACTACAAACCCTTGGACCATGAACCTTGACCCTTGAGCCAGTCCAAAAACAACCTGTGAACCCCCAACTTGAACCCTCCCCTATTAATAATTATCCCGGTCAAACCCAGTCAAACACCCAGCCCTCCTTTTTCCCTCCTTTTTCCCACCTTCTTCACCAACTGCCTGCAAACCAACCCCATTCCCCTTACCTCCAGCTCACATACCCACACCCTATCTCTTCCACCTCCACAACAAACCAAATGCATTAAATGCTCCTTCCCTTGTTACAAGTCATCAGTACCATTTGCAATATCGTTTTGGCGCCAAAAAGCCATCAACGGCTAATATCAAGTCTACTAATCCAATGGCCCAGATAAGAAGTGGGAAATGCTCAGAACACAAGTGGGAAGCTTTTTTTTGAATAAATAGAAGAAGAGAAGGAGGAGAGAGGAGTAGTTCTTAGTTTTTATTTTTCCTTCATGTCGTTTTTAATTAAAATGTCTTAATTAGTTCTTAAAGTTGTAAAATTAATTATCATTGTACTAAACCTAAGCTGTTGAATCAGTTGTAATTTATTTTGAAGTGATAATTTAAAGGTTGCTCAAAAAGTCCTGTTTTTATGTTTCTTGTTATAAAATCAGTTTTCATGTTCTTATATTCAAGCTTCAATTAGCTTATTTTTAATTCAAATAAGCTTATTTAAGCTACTAATAGCTTCTGGTAAGCTCATAACTCAAGTTCAAACAAACTTGGTACCTGGTCAACGAAAGTCAAACTATGGGAATTTTGGGTTAAGCAGTTATGGAAATGGATTTGGGTTGATGCAGAGCTGGTTTTGGATTGGAATTGGTTAAAAATAGGGTAGTTTGGTTCGGGTTTAAGCAGCATATAAGCTGGACCTCATGTGAGTTTTTATCTTAAGTTGTCTAAAGGACTGTTTGGATCAGTCCATTGATTGGTGACTGAGCTTAGTTCAGTGGTTAATTATAGTCTCTAGAGTTATATTTAGGCATAATATAGTCAAATAGTTCATTAACTTGTACTTTAGAATGCTGAAAGTCAAAATCTGCTTAGATCATTCATAAGTAAAGCTCAGTTTAGTCTAAGTGTGCATTGACTTGGACATAGGTTTAGAAATCATTAGAGTAGTTTAATCTAGTTTCATTTTAGCTTAAAACATCATCCACATTCCATTTAATTAGATCATAAGTTCATAAAAGTCAAATGCAATTTCTGTTTCAAAAGTCAAAAGTGAGTTAAGTCAGTTTTTGCCAAACTTTGTTGATTTTTCATAGCTTCAATTCTGGATCAATTTTGTTGAAAATCTGGGACAATTAACTACAGTTGGTCAAGAGTTTGAAACTGATTTTTGTGAAATTTTAGTAAATTTCTATAAGCTCTAAATCAGCTACTCAATAAGCTGAAAACTCCCCTGTTCACGCTCAGCACATACTGAGCGTGTTACAGGCAACTTGCAGCCTTTGCATAGGGCTCAGTTTACATAGTTAGGGTCTGAAAATTGGTCCAAGTGTTCCTTGCTTGGTGATCTTGAGTTCTCCACTTTTAGTTTTCAGTTTGATTCACTAAATAAGCTGTTGTTTAAGCTGAAAGTAGGGGTGGTATAAACTGATTTCAGTTCTAAGTTCAATTGGTAAATTCTTTCCACTCAGCACATTAGAGGTTAGGAGTAGTTGGAATTAGTTGCTTTTAGGTATTTTTAGTATAATCTAGCTTCTGTGTTCATTTTGTGCTTTCTTGTGTTTATTAGCTTATTTTAAGTGCTTATTCTCAAACAGTTTGCACTACAGATTCATTTTCTCACACATAAGCATAGTTTTTTATATTTTTTATAGATTTATAATATAATTTTAGACTTTTCCTGAATTTTTCATAATTTTTCATTACTGTTTGCTATTTTTCTTATTTTAAATCAGTTTTTAAGACTTTTTAAATAGCTTTTAATACAAATAAATCAGAAAAGCTTCAAAAAAAATAAGTTTTCAATTTTCATAGATTAAGATAAATATAAAAAGCCAAAAAAATATTTTTCCATAATTTTCCTAGTTTAAATAGTAATTTTTAGCAATTTAATTAGTTTTAAATAGTATTAAATTCATAATAAATAGAGAAAAAGTCAAAAAAAATGTGATTCCAGTTTCTAAAATTCTTTTTAGTCATTTAAGATTTTTTAAAAATATTTTTGTAATTTTCTAGTTTATTTTCCTGATTTTTAGTATTTTAAGTCTATTTTAAATATTTAAAATTAGTTTTTAATTCAAATTAAATCAAGAAAAATCCAAAAAAATTAGTTTTAAATTTCCAATAATTTTCTTGCATCATTAGGATTGTAAAAATGTATTTTCCATATCCGTAGGTATTTTACTTCTTTATTTTCACGTTTTATTTCGTGCGTTCACGTAATTTTATTTAAACGTACATTTTAGGTTTTAATCGTTAAACGATTTTAAATATAGAATTAAAATGACTTCAAAGTCTTTTATTAGATTTAATTTCCTTAGTGTAATCAATCATAACCTTTCCTGTTCAATATTACCCGATCACGAATTCGTTCTATTACAGTGTTCACACCTCATTGGGACTTAACGACCCGGGGATACACTAAACTCTCATGGATAATTGCATTGCGTTCTCAAGTGATTGACTCTTGTTGACCATTCACCTGGTTAATTTGGGTTGACCGTTTGGGACCAATCAGGAAATAACAAACATATTATGATAATAATAACCTAGATAACTAGATTATTAGTAGTATTGCATTTCAATACTAAGGATGATACAAAGGATTGGGTATATGTTAGGTCACTAGTTTTACAAACACAAGTTATAAGAGAAGAGATGAAGGCGGATGAACAAGTTATACGCACACACACATACTAATAATAATACGGTTAAAGCATATAGAGTGAAAGAGAGAATAACTTGAACAACCAACCCTCAAATGAGGGTTTACAAGAGTATTTATAGGAGGGAAGCTAGGGCAACACTCCTAGTTCCCTTCCTTTCTTTAATGGGCTTGGGCCTAAGCTCATGAGCCTTCTACATAAGCTTAAGGCTAATAACAAACATAAAGGCCATAATAAAGCTAACTATTACATATTAATTACTAACACTTGATTATGGTTTAGGAGTGATTCCAACAATCTCCCCCTCAAGTGTTGGTGATGAACGGTGAAGGCGTTGATGTAATAGTAGCTCTGACGTCTTCTAACATTCTTCTTTCTTGTGAGAAGAATTGCCTTGATTCGAACAATCTCCCCAGTGTAGAGAGATAGTTTTCCTTGAGCAGTTATGCTTTGACGTCATCATTAACTTTGTTCTTAGATTATTGTTCTTTGTGGTGAAAGTGATAGTATGTTGTTGTCTGCATCAGTCTGCCTCAGGTCTGCTTCGCTGCTCCAGTGTCTCCACGTCATTCTTCAACATGCTCACACGATCTTTGACGTTGGAATTCAATACTGATGAAGTTCTCTAAGTCTTTAACTTTGTAGATTCTTTGGTTTGACGAAGAATCATTCTGACGGTTGTGTTGCTTTTGAATAGAACTTCCATTAGTGATGATGTTGGCGTGAGCATGAGAAGAATCAGCACGATCATCCCGCTCCGGAGCTTCCAAAAGAAGAAAACATTTCAAACGGTTAGTAATAAGCAGGTTCCGGCACTTACAAGTTTGAACTTCGAGAGTGTTAACAGCATAGTGTGAAAACACAACTCTAATTCTTACAAAGGCCGTTCCTGAACTGGAGTCCCACAAGTGAGATAACGCGATGTACCGAAGTACATCTACAGTTCAGATGAGTCGCTGAGGTACACCGAAGTATCACCTCACGACTGTAGACCGTTTGAGACACACTCCGCGTAATCCACGGGGAGTTACCGAAGTGACCTGCTATCAGGGCTGTTTGATGTTGACCCTGGCAGGAGTTTCCATTCAATCACTGAGGATCACAGATGTGAACCTCTCATAAATGTTTTCGACAGATTGTTAAGATCTGTGAAGGACTCGATATGAACCACTGATAATCTTATTAGGTGATCGTTAAGTGATAAAATGTCAAGTGTTCCTAAGAGATCTTTTGATGAATCTCGTGGCTCTAGACTCAATCGTGCGTTTTGGTTTTCCTGAGCGGAGACTAGGGAGAGGGTCTCCTTCTTCGATACCAGCGATCTCTAAGAGAAAGCCAATAGTTTACGTAGGGTTCCCTGTGAGAATGAAACAAGCTTCTGTTGAGAGAAACTTGAGTGGCTAAGAAGGTATAGTGCATGCGTCACTGGGTCCATGACGACTTTTAATCTTCAATACCGGTGTCACTAAGTGACAACCAGTAGCATATGAATTGAACCTGGTGTCTGCCCTAAGTTGAATAATCTGGAGGGCTATTTCTTTTCACCCTTTTCTTTGCATTTCTTTTTGATTCTTCAACTCCTTCTTTCTCCGATTCTCATTTTCTCCTTTTTTCAATCATACCTAAGGACTTCTAATTACTAACTATTTGTGATGTCCTTGGGTAGATCCCTCCGGCTCTGGCAGATCATAGGACGGTTATTCCTAACCTTAGTCACCTTATAACTCCATGACTAACCTATGTTGCCATTAAAACCACTGTTGTGAAATATCTCTCGATGGGTTTGTTAATGAAAATCATGTTTGAACCACTATGAGAAATAGGATTTTGCATAAATACTCCCCCTCCTCATGTGCTTAATAGTTTTAATGGTTAAATGCACAGTGAGGAAAGAGCGCGCACATTTTGAATTGATCCACTCGAGATAGACAATCCCCCGCGAGACACGGTTACGTTGCATAGTTAAAGAGTTACATTGTCAGCTTTTAGGTGACAACTAGCTCTAATAACTACCTTGAAGGTGTAGACAATCCTTGAAAGGTTGTCATACCCGTCAGAGTTCATGTCTACCAAGAGTTTCTCGAATGGTACATTCTACTTGGACAAGTCCTTTGCGAGACACGTTTACATTACTAGTGAACTAGTTTGAAATTATTACCCGTCCAGGACAAGTCTTTTCGAGTTACTAACAGTTTAGTACCGTCAATTCGTTGGTTAAGTCTATTACACAAAGATTCATTTGCATTTACACAACATATTTCTTATCACATAATTTTCTCCCCCTCAAAAATGGCATATAAGATGTTATTTTTGAAACGTTTGAGAATAAATATGACCATTTCGAGTGTTGCGGGAAGAGGGACCACTATGAACAATTTGTGAACAAAGTTTAATTCAAATACTCCCCCTCAACTAGTGATATAAACGGTTGAGGTTTTGAAAATCATATGGGGAAGTACTTGTTCTTTTGAGCAAAACCTTGAAAAATGAAAGGTTTGATAGGTTTTACTCTAAAGTAAGAAGCTTTCGCTCCTTTTATAAGGATTGTGGCACTGAAGCGTACCACAGGGTCCTTTCTTGACAATTATGGGTTGTACACTGTTATGTGTGCACAAGCCACTGACATATATAATTATACATCCAAATATGTAATGAAAGAACCAATTCAAGGGGTACCAGGAAGTGCAGTGATGTTCCCAGGAGTACGAACAGGGCGTTGATAGCCGGTGATGTTGATCCTGGGTCGACCACCAACAAAGCTTTCCAACGTTCTGAACTGATCCCTTCTGAACAACCGTTCATCAATCATGGTGATGATCCTTCTCACATTCCTCCGATCCTGAGAATTCCATCGCTTAGGGTTCCCAATGTTTTCATGTATATCCTTCAATCGATAAGCTAATCCGTCCCTAACCATCTTCAGAGTATGATCTCCAAATTTGTAAAGCTCATTACACGCCATCAAGCAGTTGCGATGAAGTTCACTGCGATAAACGACACCAAACGGTTTGCTGATGAGCGTTAATTGTGATAGCTGGTTGATATCGGGAAGATCAAGCTGTGGTGGAGTGAAGTTGACACGTGTCTGATATGATTCAACGGCAATCTGGAGATCTTCAACACGTTCTTTTATGACTATGCGTCTGATGAAGATGAGCAGTGACTTGATGAATTCTCGTTGTATTTCGGTTGAAAATTGTCTCATGCGACCCTGTACTTTGGCAAGGTACAAGTCTTCAATATCGTTGAGAGACAAATTCTCAAAGTCAGCTTCACAGAATGCATAATCCCTTTCATCCTGTCTTTTGACGACGATCTTCTTGAGAAAGGTGTAGTCCCATTTGGATGAAAGACCAACATGTTGGATGGCAACGATGTCTTTAGTACTAAATACTGCATGTTGTGACTTCAGAACCTGACAGCTTCTGTAGTAGATTCGTCGGCGTTCTGGCCAGTGATGAATCCCATACAATGCATCTCGGTCATATGCTTCCACTGTGTTGAAGAACAAGTGAGTGGCACGTTCCTCAATGGCAATGCAGTTTGAGTAGATAGCTGCAGGGAATGGAAGTGTCAAGGATGTAGTATATTTCCTTGAACCATCGCCACCATGGAGAAGAAATTCCAGGTCTTTGTTGAAGAAATATCGGAAGGGAATCCGTGGTTCATCTGGTTGGCCAATGGTCGGTAGAGGTTTGGTCCAATCGGTGTAGTATGGAGGGTTGTCCCTTTTTGTGAAATCAATGTTTGCTTCCGGGTTGAGCCAATCCATGTTGTTAGACATAGCTCGAGCAATGTTGTCAAGGTGATATTCGACCTCGAGGGCACTTTCAGAGCTGTCTTTTAGAAGTTGAAACGCTTCATTCTTGATTCGCTTCAACTCAGATTTAGTCATTTTCTTCACATGGAACTTTTCTTGCAAAAGTTTTGCATGCTCCAATGTAGAACCGTCTACCAAATTATAACCTTCTTTAGGGTAGGGAGTGTTATTAACAAGAGTAGAGAACCATTCAAATTCTTCAGTTTTGTCGTCATCTAGCCAAGATACGACGTCAGTCTGAGGCGTCTTCTTCTTCTTCTTTTTCGAAGGCCTAGATGATGATGCTGGTTTCTGAACTTGTTTGGGAGAGGTGGGTTGTTGTAGGGGCTCACGGACCTCTTCATCATCACCACCCGTATACTCAAAATAATCACCGGTTTTCTGAGTCAGGGGTGGTAACTCGGAATCGTCCTGAGGTTTTTCAGTTGAAGAACGAGGAGGGGACCTTTGTTGAACAGGAGTCCTTTGAGGAGGAGGTGGCATCGAAGAGGATTCACCAGACTGCTTCTGACGTTTAGGTGCAGAGTCTTTATCCTTATCCTTATCTTCATCGTCTCTGGGAAGTTTCAGCTTTTCTGCTTCAAATCTACAAGCTTCTTGAAGTTGGTAGTCAAGCAATGCTTGATACAATTTTGCTTCTTCAGAGTTGAACATCGCAGATTGTGGCGACATTTGTGTCACAAGCTTGGCTACCAATTCATTATTCGAGAACACGACCGGATCAGTCGGATTGATTGTGATGGTTAAGGGTGTTGATCGAATAGTTTGCTTGGCGATCTGCATCAGATTTGGATAAAGTTGTCTGGTGAACAACTCCTTTGTGACCTTAGGAACATACTCCAGAAGGTACTTTTTCGTGTAGCCTTCCATCATTTCGTTCAGTTCCTCCTGACGGTGTTGTTTCATGAATTCCTGAACAAACTTCCTTTCCTCTTGCATCTTTTCATTCTCGTCATACAGATGCTGTATGTGATCAGCAAAGAAATTCAGCTTCTTGTTGAGCACGTCTTTCTTTCTGACTTGTTTGAAAGCTTTGGTAATCCGTTCATGAGCTTGAGAAATCCAAGATCGAGGTGGTTTCTTCACAGATTTGGATGTTGATTTTGTTGATTTCATAGATGGTGGTGGTGATGAGTGAGATGAAGAATCTGATGAGGATGAGACATGAGGAGACTCGGGGTCCTTGGGCGGTTCAGAAGTTTCCTTCTGTGATCGTGTAGGACTTTCCAGGAGCAACTTTTCATAATCAACATCTTTATCTTTCT
>BPTQ01000007.1:188424306-188674039 GCA_019973895.1 Chrysanthemum seticuspe
CAACCTATTTTCAGCTCTTTCTAGCTTATTTAAGGTGTGTTGGTTGTTATTTTTTTTTCACTTGTTGCTGCTCCTTTACAATCAAAACAGTAAGGGTGCGTTTTGTTGGTTTATTTTCTGCACAAAGGTGCATTTGGAACTACTTATTTCAGCACCAATATGGTGCGTTTGGACCTGCTTATTCAGCCCCTAAAGGGGTGTGTTTGAATATGTTACTTCAACCCCAAGAGGGGTGCATATTTGTTGTGTTTGTGTTTGGCTCGG
Source organism: Chrysanthemum seticuspe (assembly GCA_019973895.1). NCBI lineage: Eukaryota > Viridiplantae > Streptophyta > Magnoliopsida > Asterales > Asteraceae > Chrysanthemum > Chrysanthemum seticuspe. Next base: position 188,424,571 of record BPTQ01000007.1, read on the forward strand.
TACACGGCAGCCCCGAGGGGTGTCGTTGTTATTGTTTGCTGCCCAAATAGGGCGTTTGGTTCTGCTTATTTTCGGTCCACCACAGCCCCCAAAGGGTGCGCTTAGTGGTGTTGTCGACAACCCATAGATAAGGGCGTGCTTGACCTGTTTATTTCGACCCATACATCTGCCCCAAAGAGGGTGCGTCTGGTTTATTTGTTTCTGACCACACAACAGCCAAAAAGGGTGCATCTGGTTTGTTCATAATGACCTACACCACAGCCCATAGAGGGCGTTTGGTTGCTGCTATAACAGCAGCCCCAACAAGGGTGCTGATTCTCGGCTCACCCACATCTTGGAGGGTGTTGGTTTCCCCTTGTTCGACCATAACACCACAAGGGTGGTAGTTTATGTGTTAGTTGTGTCATGGACTTGGCTCGACAAACACCCGAGTGGTGTTTGCATTCTTACTCTCGAGTCAACAAGAAAACCCGTGAGTAGTTTAAATTAAGGGCTGTTTCAGGTCAGCAGCTAAATCGAGTTGGTGTGCAGTATTTTTGGCTTATGGCCTACTGGGAAATCACATTCTTAGATAGATATATGTCTTAGCTTCATGTGGCGAATTGGATGGGTTATCAACTCCTCCGGATGAGGGAATTATGGCCATTTTACGATTGCTAGTCAAATCTGAAGCATCGTTTTGAAAACGAGTTAAACTCCAGGTTAATACTCTAAAATGTAGGATAGGAAAGCTAATCTCAGTAGTGTACATCTAAATCTAACTTTTCCAAGTGGAATCACTTTAATAGCTATCACGGTTTGGGAAATACATTAAAATTAGCATTTCGTAGGAAAAGTTGGGACTGCTGCAGACCAGCCGTACAGATGGGTTAATTGCAGAAAACTTTTGGCCTAAGAAGGTCTATATTATTTGATGGGATTATGGAAATAAGTTTAAGGTACATGTGTTGAATTGGATAGGGTGATATCTCCTCCGGATGAATGAGATATGACCATTTTATGGAAACATGTCAATTCTGGAACTGCTGTTGGAAAACATGTTTTGCTCCAGATTTTTGTACAGTAGGCTTGGGTTTTAAAACATGGTTCAACACTAGACATCATAAGCTTTCACCTCCAATTGGTTTCAACTTGATAGCTGTTATAGAATACTATTTATGACCAAAACCGTAAACGTTAGAATTTCAGCGAACTTTCTGGTTGGAATTATAGTTGGTAAAAACTCATTTCTCGTTGATTGGTAAATGATTTGATTGAATGGCCTAATTTTTTGGAAACTAGACTTAAGTATATTTACAGGGGTGAAAACCCCATCCTTGTATCTTTTATAGGTTAAGAGATACGATGGTGTGAAGTTGACTAAAATTCAGCAACATGGTTTTTACGTCTATTCTTGAGAAATAAAAGTGTGATCAATTAAGTAAAAGTTAAGGATGGTTAAGCAATACTTATTAGACGCTTATTCGGGTATAAGTGCAGGTTGTACACCTATTTGGAGAATAAAAATACTTTGGTTAAGTCTCGGTACAATGCCATGCATATCTCGTGATCATTTGATTTACTTTTTCATATCGCTCTTCTCTATCATTCTATAAGCAAACGGATCATGCCGAAACTTATTAATTGACCTGCTTCCTTGACATATTTTCTTTTCATTATCCTCTCGCCTAGAATTCACCCGTCAATACTTTTATGACTTGTTTTCTTGAGACATCTTGTCTATTCTTTTACTTTATAATATATACATGTGTGTGATATATATATATATATATATATATATATATATATTATACCTTGGCGTGCGTTTGTCTTGAGTCTATGATCTTCAAACCACCACACGAATGATGAAATTAAACATTTACAAACGTTAATACGAATCTTCCACGAAAACTAAAACGTATTATCTTATGAAAACTCATACGAATCGATTACTATTCTCGTATCATATTATGAGACAAGCTTATATTCATTAGGATATGCCGATTCTGTATCGTGGCGCTATACTTCTTTATATTGTCCTGTCATACTTCTTGGCACCAATGTGTTACTTATGTCACTACACGCTAAGGTGAGTTTTCATAGCCCCGATTTATTCAAGTTTTTACATTATTTCAAACCTACGGGGGAGAATACATTGCACATCATTTTTATTACGATACCAAGTATATCAAATTCAGTACATTGCTTAAGTTACCTCATTGCCAGTTAAATGTCCCCATTTCATAAACATGAACCGTTAATTTCATAGAAGCGAGGGTGAGTGGATAGATCTATCGAGGGTGACACCTCCATCCGGGTTGGTGGATTCCAACCGGACGGATGCATTTCATTTCTTTATCATTATTGAGTTGTTTGGCAAAACACTCTGTTGGGGCGAACATCATGAACAGTCAGCTTCGGTGTCATGTGCTTATAGCAATTGTAACATTTTATGTGACATATTTGTCATACATGGCCTATACTTGTGGTAGTCGTATAAAACGTTTTACATGAACTCTATGAACTCACTCAACCTTTGTGTTGACACTTTTAGCAATGTATTTTCAGGTAACTAAGGCATATCATCATGGCATGTGAAGGCGCACGGAAATTATTTTGAAGACGATGCACACATTATCATTCGAAAAACTTTACAACTTTTATGTTGTACTTTTTATTATTATATAAACTTGTGGGACCTCTTTGTAAACTCTGATATTTTAATCGAATGATAATTTATTTCAAAACGTCTTATTTAGAGTCGTTTTCTGTAACTTGTTCTGTGAACTATGAAGTAATACCCCAGTGACACAATCTTCCGCTGCGATAATTTTGGGGGTGTTACAAGAATGAAACAAGTTTCTGTTGAGAGAAACTTGAGTGGCTAAAAAGGTTTAGTGCATGCGTCACAAGGTCCATGACGACTTTAATCTTCAATACCGCTGTCATCTAGTGACAACCAGTAGCATATGTATTGAACCCGGTGTCTACCCTAAGTTGAATAATTTGGAGGGCTATTTCTTTTCACCCTTTTCTTTACTTTTCTTTTTAATTCTTCAACTCCTTCTTTCTTCAATTCTCATTTTCTCCTTTTTATAATCATACCTAAGGACTTCTAATTTTTAACTATTGGTGGCGTCCTTGGGTAGATCCCTCCAGCTCTGGCAGATCATAGGACAGTTATTCCTAACCTTAGTCACCTTATAACTCCATGACTATCCTAAGTTGCCATAAAACCATTTTCTCAAAAATCTCTCAAAGTATTTATGAGTGAAAACATTTTGTAACACTTCGAGAGTTTTGTATTTTCAAAAATACTCCCCCTCCACATGTGCTCAAGTATTTTGACAGAAATCTGCACAGTGAGGGTAGAGCTCGCACTTTTGAATTGAACGACTCAAGATAGACAATTCCTCGCGAGACACGGTTACGTTGCATAGTTAAAGAGTTACATTGTCAGCTTTTAGGTGACAACTAGCTCTAATAACTACCTTGAAGGTGTGGACAAACCTCGAAAGGTTGTCAAACCCGTCAAAGTTCATGTCTATCAGGAGTTTCTCGAAAAGGTACAATCTACTCTGATAAGTCTTGGAAGACAAATCTTTTTGATGTATGATAGTTCAGATCTCGTCAATTCATGGGTTAAGTCTTAGCACACGAATATTCCATCATATTACAACATATTTGTATCACACAATTTTTGTCCCCCTAAAAAATGGCATATAAATGTTATTTTTGATGAAATTTTGATATCGAATATGTCCATTTCGAGTTTTGTGGGAAGATTTCCATGAAGAACATTTTGTGAACAAAGATTTGTTAGCAAACACTCCCCCTCAACAAGTAATATTAACTTTTGAGGTTTTGAAAACATAAGGGGAAGTACTTGTTCTTTTGAGAAAAACTTTGAAAAATGAAAGTTTTGATAAGTTTTACTCAAAAGTAAGAAGCTTTGATTCCTTTTATAGGATTGTGGCACTGAAGCGTACCACAGGGTCCTTTCATTACAAGTACGGGTTGTACACGGTTATGTGTGCACAAGCCATTGTCAATTATACAAATTATATCATCCAAATATCAATCAAAGAAATGAATTAAGGAGTACTAGGCGATCCTTCAATAAGACCGGGAGTTCTCTCTTGATGTTGATAGCCCGTAAGAGGGAAACTCTGTCGTCCACCCACAAAACTCTCCAAATTCTGCATCTGATCGCGATGAAACAACCTTTCATCTATCCTAGTGATAATCTTCTTCACATCCCTCTTTTCTCTAGAATTCCACCTCTTCTTCGACCCAATGCCTTCATGAATCTCCTTCAACCGATGCGCTAACCCATCACGAACCTTCTTCAGAGTATGATTACAAAACTTGTGAAGCTCGTTGCACGCCATTAAACAGTTATGGTGAAGTTCACTGCGGTAAACTACTCCAAACTTTGGTTTCTTCACAATGGTGTACTGAGAGAGTTGGTTGATATCGGGAAAGTGTAGCAACGATTTAGTGAGATTGACTTATTTCTGGTATGATTCCACGGCAAGTTGAAGGTCTTTAACACGTTCCTGGATCACTATGGTTCTTATGAATATCAACAAAGACTTGATGTACTGGAGTTGGATGTTGGTGGAGAAATGTCGCATCCGACCTTGTACCTTAGCCAAATACATGTCTTCAATGTCGTTGAGTGATAATCTCGGAAAATCAGCTTCAGTAAAATCATATTCTTGCTCGTCTTGGCGTTTGACTTTAACCCCACTTCGTAGCCAGACTGACATTCATGATAGCAACGATCCGTTTGTCACTGTACACCTCTTTGTTTGATTTCAGAACCTGGCAGCTTTTGTATTATAGTCTTCTTCGTTCAGGCCAATGATGAATTCCATACTGTGCATCGAGATCATAATTCACCACATTTTCAACAAACATTCTTGTGGCTTCTTCCTCGATGGCAACGTTATTGGAGAAGACTGCTGCCGGGATGTTGAAAGTAAGTGACGTAGTGTATTTCTTGCTTACATCGCTACCGTGTTGAAGAAATTCCAGGTCGTTATTGAAGAAGTATTGGTAGGGAATCCTTTGTTGATCAGGTCGAACAATGGTTGGTAGTGGATTGGTCCAGTCAGTGTAGTATGGAGTCTTGTCTGATCTTGTGAAGTCGATGTTAGATTCAGTGTTGAGCCAATAAATATTGTTGGACATAGCTCGTGCGATGTTGTCGAGATGATATTCGACTTCAATAGTACTATCGGAGCTGTCCTTAAGCAGTTGAAATGCATCGTTCTTGATTCGGCATAACTCTCCTTTCGTCATCTTCTTCACTTTGAACTTTTCTTGAATTATCTTGACGTGCTCCATGGTTCAACCATCTACCGGTTCTTCGCCTTACGGTAATTGAGGGGTGTCATCAACAAGCTTGGAAAAGCAGTCGTATTCATCAGTGTCATCTTTATCCAACCAAGATACAACTTGATTGGGCTCTAGATAGTCAGGTTTTATCACACAAGCTAACCACTTGTGAATGGTCAACCGTAATAAAAGTCCAAACAGTCTAGAACCAAATGCAATTAAGATCTGGAGAATATAGTGGATTCCTGGGTCGTTAAGTACCACGGAGGATGAATGGTGTTTGAACAAATTCAGATTGTCGAATAATCACTAAGGATAGTGATCAATAAGGATTTTGGAATATTTATACCTAAAGAAAAAGTTTATAAATTACAGGGGCTTAAATGCAAATTAAAGAAAATTAAAAAGCTAAATTATATTAAATAAACGCTATCACTATTTTTACAATGAAGTTTTTCTATGATTTATAAAACAAAATAACTTAAATAAACTATTTTAGCTAAAACGTAAACCTAAATTATCTAAAATTGTGACTTAAAATGAAAACGCGCGTTATGTATAAAAATTACGCGAGTGCGCAAGTAAAAACGTAAAATTTGTGAAATAAAGGTCCTATGAATGTAAAAACAATTTTCTTACTTAATATATGACAAAAGAAAATTTTAGAAAAAAGATTTATATTTTTTTGACTTTTATATTTTTTATTATGAATTAAATACGATTTTAAACTAATTAAATGATTAAAAATACTAAAACTATTAAGAAAAATCTGAAACTTTTACAGAAAATACTTTTAATAATACTGATTCTAAGAAAATTACAAAAAGGTGATACTACTGTTTGAAATAAGCTAATAAAAAGCTAAATAAGCAAATAGACTAAAACTGTATTTGTGTAGTTAAGAAATAAATTGTGCAAGCTTCTACCAGTCAAAGACCCAAGGGCAGATGGTAGTGTGTGTGTGTGGTGAGCTGGGTGGCCAGGGTTCGAATCCCAGCAATGACTTTTTTTTGCAAACTATTTTTTTTTTGGACTTTTTCTTTTACAAACTAACTAAGCACAATTAGATAAGCAATTTTTACAACTACAACTTTTTATGAAATCCACTAATAAGCTCAGATTGAGCTTATTATCTCAACAGTGTGCAAGAAATGAAATAAGCTCAAGTTTAAGCCAAATGGCTAATAAGCTAGTAAATAAGCTAAAGGTGAACTGAAAATAAGTTAAGCAATTGATAATAAGCTAAAATGAAAACTGAATAGGCACAATTACTTATAAATAAGCACTTAGCAAAATCAAAATAAGCACAAGCTATACTATTGAACAGGATACTATATGGTTATCTAGATACTTTTAAGCTAGTATTTAAGCACTGTAATAAGCTAGAAAATGAAAAAGAACTCTGGAACTAACAAGTTTACCAGTTAAGCTTTCCAAAAAGCTAATTTTCAAGGTTTGGCTTCCATTAATAAGCTTGTGACAAGCTTTTGAAAAACTGGTGACCACTGATTTATTAATGAACTAAATGAAATAGACAAAACTAGAAGCCACTAGCAGGCTTATCAAATAAGCTATAAATGGAAAAACTAGCACTGGAACCTTGAGACAGCTAGGTGAGCTTCTCAAAAAGCTAAGGTACACAAGCTAAGCCTCACTAATAAGCTCTGTGTGAGCTTGTGAAATAGGGTAGCTTGACTGTGCACAGGACATGCTTTCAGAAAAGGACTTAAAAGTAACAAGAAAATAAGCAGTTTATAAGCTAAGAAGTGATAAGCTACTATTTTTCTAATTAAGTTAAGCAGCAAAAGTTTAATATTCCAAAAGCACAAAGCATGAAACTCAATATTAAACCCTATATAAAATTATATATTTTATTCAAAAACGACTTAAACTGAAATTTTGACTTTTTTAATTACACTAAAGAGTTGACTTAAATGAACTTTGAATCAATTCTATGGACTGAATAAGTTATATTAAGCTATATTAAGATGAGATTAAGCTATTGTATCAAGTTACAAGCTACTATGATGTAATTTGTATTGCAAATTCTTAACAGATAACACTTAAGGCAAGTTAAAAGATGATTTTGACTTTTTGTCAAACAAGCATTATATTTTATGGTTTACCTGAGCTATTTAGACATAAGGTAACATGTAACAAGCAAAAACAATAACATTAACAACCTTAAACACAGATTAACAAGCAGATCCAAACCCCACTTATTATAACTGTTTTGAAGCTTTTAAAGGGTTTCACAGATTAGGATCATGTACTTGATTAAAGGCTTTATATTATCAAATAATAAGACTAAATAAGCATTAAACAACAGTGCTATGAGCTTAAATCTTAAGATTAACTAATATGCTATAAAAATTGTAAAAATGAGATTTTAAAGTAACTACTAATTATGAATAACAAGTATACTGTTTTATTGTAGAAATCCACTTAACTACTACTTAGAAACATAAAAACACAGAGATTAAAGCTTATAAGCTACTTACACAGTAAAAAGCTAAAATGCTTATAAAGAGCTTACAACTGCTTTCCAGCCAAAGACCATGAACTAGGAACCAAGAACACTCCTATAGGCTTACCACTAAGCCTCTAAACCAAGAACAATCCAAAGATTACCCTGCTTCAGTCTTTGATCTTCATTTCCATAGATTTTTGATTTTCTCACTATTTTTCTTGATTTTAATGAATTTTTAAGCTTTATAACTATAACTGATTTCAATGGTTCTAAAAGCTCTCATATGCTATATAAAGAACTTATATGAGCTTTTGAGTTCATAATATCAACCACAAACGACTTAAGCTAAATTTGAGATTTTGGCTCAAAAATTGCATAAACTGGATACGTATATAAAACTTGAAATTGAAACTGAAAATATGTTTTTATTACACTGGAATAAGATTACAAGATGTTTGAAAGCTTTGAAATGCACTGGAAATTAAAATTATATAAAAACGACATAAGCTAAATTAAACTACACTACTTAGTTTTTCTCCTCTGCTTCGTTCTTCATATTTATTGACTTTATTTTGTTCCTTGTCGACCTCAAAGCATTTCCCACTTCATTGCAACCTTTGGATCATTAGAAATCATCAAAACCACACACTTGTCATTTTTGGCGGGAAAAACTGTTTGAGTAGGTTTTGTGCATTTAATGCGTTTTGGGTGATTGTGGAGGTGGAGGGGGGTTGGTATACAGCTGTTAAGGTGGAAATGAGGTGGAAAGGTGGAGAAAACCACCCTGGTTTTTGGTTTGCAGTCATGGTAGAGGAAGATGAACAGTAAACATAGTTTTGGCGGGTTTGACTTTATTTGACCAAGGTTTTATAATACGGGGTTGGGCTGGTTGGATATTGGGCTTGGGTATTGTTTTGTGTTATGGGTTTGGATAAATAACATAAAGGGTCCGTTTGGTTTTAAGTTAGCACAAGGACCATAGTTGTAATTTGGTAAACTTGAGGACTGAACCTGTAACATTTCCAAAGCTCATACAAGGGTTAAACTTGCCAAGTTTCATTTACCAAAGGACCATAAATGCTAATTTCCAATTTTTATACGTCCAAGGGTAATTTATGTCATTTTTGAAACTTGAGGGACCAAACATGTAATTTCTCCAAAGTTCACTATAAGGACCAATTTTGTCATTTATGAATATTACAAGGTTAATATTTGATAATTTTCACTTTTTAAATTAACCAAGGACCATTATTGACATTTTTCAAACTTGAGGGACCTTTTCTGCCATTTGCCCAAAGATTCATTCAAGGACCATTTTTGACAACTTAGAATATTTCAAGGACCTTGAATGATATTTTACAAGTTTTTGAATTACCAGGGACTAGATTTGACAACTTTTGAAACTTGGGGGACTAAAACTGCCAATTATGCAAACTTGATACATTTTTCACCTGTTTTTGGTATTTTTGCATTTAAAACACATAAAACACTTATTTGTGATATTTTCATCATTTTGATACATTTCTGAGTGTTTTCAGATGTTTTTGCAGTTTAAATGGTACAAAAATGATGAGTATTTAGACACTCATCAATCCCCCACACTAAGATATTGCTAGTCCCTAGCAATGTTTTGAGAAAAATTAATGGGTTTTATCTCTTTACCAAAAGCCATTACTTCTGGAGTAGCCAATTGTTTCAGTTCAAGTAAGAACCTTGGTACAATGATAACCAAATGATTTTGAGCAAATCATAAGCTGTAAACGGATTTGATTTGTCTTTACCAGAAGCCGTTTGCTTCTGGACTAGCCAAATCTTAGATAAATTATCAACATTATCTTTGGTGAGTCGATTACCAATTATGGTTTTCCAACTGCCTTTACCACAAGCCATAAACTTGCGGGCTAGCCAACTCTTTACTTTTTAGGATATGGTGAGTTGAACACCATACAATTTTGGGCAAATTGCAAGCCATAAACGGATTTGAGATATCTTTACCAAGAGCCGTTTGCTCTTGGATTAGCCAATCCTTATGTGGGTTAGACATGGTGGACTGATTACCATTTGTTGTGTTTAGTACATAGTACTTCCACTAAAAAAAAAATTTTAAATTTGGTCATTTTGGGGGAAAAAGGAACTAAAAGGGTACATTTATGATCAAATTCGCCAGAATTTCCCCCCCACACTTAGAAATGAATATTGTCCTCAATATTCAAAGTCCCGGCTATTATGTCGAACCCCTGAACGTAAAAACATAACATTACTAACTAAGTGTAGAAACACAACAATTTTTTTTTTTTTTTTTTTTTTTTTTTTTTTTTTTTTTATATTTACAATTTTCATTCATTTTTTTTAGATGTATATACAACATGTGGGGCATCTCCCCCACACTAAGGTGTTACACACGGGTGAAAACCCATGTTATGTGCTACTGTTTTTGATTACCGAGTCGCTAGCTTGACTCGACCCCGAATTAATTTGTTCATGGGGAAGTAACATGTGGAAGAAACAATCTCCATCGGACTTTCGTTCAAGATGTTTGTATAAACATTGAAGTACGTGAAAGTTCCACACCGATGAGATATACATAGAACCGGCTCAAAAATGATAAATGAAAATGCCGGGATCAAAAATAGTGTCCTCATTCTTGAATGAGAAAAGGGAACGAGAAGTCACACCATATGTGAAGAAAAGAAAGAAAATCATGATAAAAATCATGACTAACTCAATATTATCAGAAGGGGAATTCATGATTTCTGGATCATGAATGTCATCATTTAAGCTCATTTGATCAAGACATATTCTGGGTGGGAGGGATGGGATTTTGATATCAAGCAAGTTCTCATGGTTGAGAACATTTCCCTCCGGAACACAAAGATCATTTATGTCTAGATCAAAGTGGAAGTTATCATACTCTGGTAGAGATATGATATGAGTGAGTTCAAAGGAGAACTCCTCGTAAAGAGAATCATTCACATGAAGTGAATTTGTGAACTCTTGTTCCATTGTAGACTCATCACTATCCTCAATCTGAGTATCAAAGAGTAGATTCTCAGAAATTAAAGTGAATTCAGAGTCGAATTCAAATAGAGGATTAGTGAGAGTTGTTTTGAACGCTTCAGGAACAAAGTGATTAACATTCTCTATTGGACTGTTGGGATAAGAAGTGAGTGAACGATCATTACAAAGGAGACTTTCAATTTCTCCTAGGTTGGCTTTGAAATCAAAGAGATCATCATCACTTTCCGATGAAAGTGGAATGATGTGAGTGAGTTCATCGGTGAACTCCTCAAGAAGAGGATCAACATCAAAATGTGAAAGTGATGCCTCAACATTCTCAATGTCTCCATAAGATTTACAATCATCGCTAAAATCGGAGAAAGTCTCAAAATGATCTTTTGAACACTCAAGAGGGGAAGGGGTATCACACATATGGTCAAAAGTTCCTTGTGACTCTCTCGGGATTGGGACAAGGTCCTCAACACTAGACTTTATGAATTCGTCCAATTCCTTTTCAGGAACAGTATCAAGATGCTCGTCCCCCATGTTCAGAGAGTGAGTAGGAGCTTCGGGTGTGATAGCAGTTGTTTGAGAATGAATCTCAACTGCTGGGATATCAACTGATGAACTTGATGAATCTTTATAAAATTGTAGGATACCAAGTGCATCCTCATCATCACTGTCATCAGGAATAAAACGAAATTGAGAGCTAGATCTGGCTGCTTTTTCTTTTGCAATTGATTCCCTAATAGATTTTTTAAAGGCAATTTGGGAATTTATTTTGGCAGCCTGCTCTTCAGCTAGCAATTCTTCCATGGATTTCTCATGTGAATTTTGAATGACAGGACATTGTGGGAGTGGAGATTTGTCAAAACCTGAAGGTTGACATTGATAATCATCATGAGGACCCCCACAATATACACAAGAAAAACTAGGAACATTATGAAATGCTGTTTTACTCAACTCCTCAGTTCTTTTCACTGACTCCAGAAGCTCTAGATAAGTGTCTTGTTGGGTTTGCTGAGGAGTTTGAGTCATTTGGCACTGTGGAGGTTGGTCGTGATATGGATAGTCGTAATTGTTACAAGGAAATGGATTCCCTGTTTGACAATCAGAGCTGAAATGGGGACCTCCACAATATTCACAACAGTAAAACTGTTGAGTCTGGACTGGTGAATTATATAGATATTGGTCATAACCAAAGTTCTGAGCATCACCGGAGAACTGTTCATAGACAAACGTGTTTCCGGATTGACACTCAAATCCTTGGTGAGGACCTCCACAAAATTCACAGCAGTTATGTTGATTATATGAAGATAAGTCGGGCTGTGGTGGGTAGTTGGAAAAATTTGAGGGGTCGTTAAATGAGTTCGGATTAGGATCATAATCAAATGAATTCCTCGAACCACAAAACAAACAACTCCCGTTATGAATATCATTACCACACTGTACACACGTACACCAGCGACAGGGTGAACCAAAAAGAGGCTCACCACAACCGACACAAGGAATAAATGTGTTAATACAAATATCGTCATTAAACGTTATTTATATTTTTGATCTTTGCCTAAGTTTTGTTAACGACAAAAGTAAATTTAATTTATAAAAGCTTAAAGCTTGTCAAGTTTATTAGATATTAAAACAAGCTTTCTCAAACAATATATTCATCATTCAAGCATTTACATTTATGATTAATAACATCTTGATATGACTCTAATCATTATGTATGATAGTAGTTTGTAGAATGTGTTAGGTTCTTAAAACCAAACACTACTTAAGCATTTGCATATTTCTATAAATAGTAATACAACATTTGACATCATGTATTACATCATGGGAATCATTGGAAGATTCCATTAGATATTTTGTGAAGATTTGTACTCTTCATATCTTGCACAATCTCACTTAGATAGAGTTGACTTTAGGCAAGATTTGATATCTTGACTGTCAGACCGGCGGTACCAAAATGGTACACGGGCGGAACCCTTTTAAGGGGTCCGCCGTCCGTGGACGCTCCTGTCCAATTTGGCTATAAATAGCAATGCCAAGCCAAGTAGTTTCTCATCCCTTTCTAACATACTCTCATACATATCTTCTCTCTAACCTTTCTAACTCAGTTTGATATCATATTAGTGATCTCTTTTGTAGCAAAGAAGATCAAGTCATATTCAAGCTTCAACGAGAAGTTGGAAGTCTTGTTTGTTTAGTGTTGTATGATCTAGTGTTGATCCATACTTCATTGTTGTATCAAACCATCATAATCTTGTGAGTGTGAGTGGTTAGTATTTTAGTCCTCAAAATACATTGTGTGTGGGAGTAGTTGTACCCTTGGAAAGAACTCGACATCTAGCTTAGTGTCGGAAATAGTGTAAGCGAAGTGTAAAGGTTTTCTCCGCCGGTGAAAGGAGCTTGTTGACTAGTGAAGTTAAACTCTCGAGTGTGAGACTCGAGGAGTGGAGTAGGGCAAGGAAAAAGAGTCCTTGTAGGCCGAACCACTATAAACAACTTGTTGTGGTTTGATCATTTCTTTCCTTATTTACTTATTACATATTGCTTGCATATTTCATTGACATACTCAAGATCAATATCAATTGATCTTTCAATAAGTTTCAAAACAAAGTTTTTAATCGGTAAACTATTCAACCCCCCTTCTAGTTTTCTACAATTGGTACCAGAGCCTCGTTGCTCAAGAATTTCTAAAATAACTTGTATTTTATAAACTTGAAACGATCCATGGATTCTAAAAACTTTATAGAAGGGCAATCTATGCAAAGACCACCACTCTTTGAAACCAATGGATTTATCTATTGGAAAAACCGTTTTGAAACATATGTAAAATCAAAAGATATAGATCTTTGGTTTATTATTGTTAAAGGAGATTTTAGTTCTACAACAAAGGATATTTCCGTTGATGAACAAAAGAAATCAGTTGCTAAAAATAATGAAGCCAAAATGATGCTTTATAATGCTTTACCTAGAAAAGAATATGAAAGAATTTTTATGTGTGAAACCGCCAAAGATATTTAGGAATCTTTAATTGTCACACATCAAGGAAATTCACAGGTCAAGGATAACAAAATTGATCTTCTTGTTCAACAATATGAACAATTTGTTATCCCTGAAGATGAAACCATTGATTGTGGCTTTGCTCGTTTTAACACTATCATTACATCACTTAAAGCACTTGATGAATCTTTTCGTAGTAAGAACTTTGTCAGGAAATTTCTTAGAGCACTCCATCCCAAATGGAGAGCTAAAGTGACCGCTATTGAAGAATCAAAAGATCTCTGAATAATGTCACTAGACGAGCTAATTGGCAACCTCAAAGTTCACGAAATGGTAATGGAGAAAGATTCGGAGATCATCAAAGGAAGAAAGGAGAAGATCAAATCCGTTGCTCTTAAAGCAAAGGCGGAATCAAGCGATGATGGTGAATCTTGCTCCGATAGTGAAGATGAGGAGTATGCCATGGCCGTTAGAGATTTCAAGAAGTTCTTTAGAAGAAGAGGAAAGTTTGTAAGACAACCTCGAGAAGAAAAGAAGCCATTCCGAAAAGATCGGGATGATAAGAAGATTAAAGGTGAAAGAAAGTGTTTTAGATGTGGTGATACAAGTCATCTCATAGGAGAATGTCCCAAGCCACCTAAAAGCAAAACTTAACGAGCTTTTGTAAGTGGTGCTTGGAGTGATAGTGAAGACGATGAAGAATCAAGCAAGGAAGAGATCGCTCTAATGGCACATGAGTCAAATGAGGTACTTTCCGACTCTTCTTATTCTTCTATAGATGATGACACCTTGCAAAAACAATATAATCAATTGTGTGAGCTAAGTCTAAAAATCATAACTAAAAATAAGTTTCTAAAAACTAAAAAGGAGTTTTTAGAAAATGAGGTATATGAGTTAAAAGAAAAAGCAAAACGACTTGAAAAAGGAAAAGCAAATGACGATGATTGTAAATCATGTCAAGAGCTTAATCTTGAAATAGAAAAACTAAAGCTCACACAAGAAGTTTTAATAGAAAATAATTCTAAGTTTAAAAGGTTTAACAAAAACATCGCTATTGCCGATGAAATAGTTAAAATCCATAAAACACCAGGAGACATGAATGGGCTAGGTTTTAATGAAGTATTAATTCCAAAGAGTCAAAACAAAACGGCGGAAAAAGACGAACATTCTGTCAAAATTGCTGCTGTACAGCACGGACCAGACGGAACCAAAATAAGGGTTCCATCCGTTGTGCAAAATGGTACCGCGGGTACTTCAGCAGAACAGAATGTTCGCAATACGGACTGTACTGAATTTGTTAAAGTAACAAAGAAAACCAATAATAATGTTAAACTAAAACCAGCCATTATATCAGGAGTAGGACTTGTTAAAAATGAATTTAGATCAAAAACTACTCAACAACGATATAAAACTTCTTTTGCCAAACGCCCCTTTCCTAAGAGCAACCACAACGTTCAACCTAACTACCAACACAACGGTTGGAATCAAAACTTTCCTAGACCATATCAAACTCCAGATTACATGCCATGGAACCCTTACCCATCATTTCCATACATGAATCAAATAAATGGTATGTTTAACCCAAACGGACCCATGAGATATTGGGGACCAAATGTTTGAGTTATTCGCTTCTTAGGTATGCTTGAAAGTTGGATTGGAACCTGATGAATGGATAAAAGATAGTGGATGCTCACGACACATGACGGGCAACAAAAGTCTCTTCTCATCATACCAAGAGTATGACGGAGGTAATGTCACTTTCGGTAGCAATCTCAAAAGCAAAATCATTGGCAAAGGTACGATTGCTCATAACTCTCTAACTATTGAAAATGTTGCTCATGTGGATAGGTTAGGATTTAATCTACTTAGTATTAGCCAACTATGTGATAAAAAGTATAAAGTACTATTTGATGAAAATGGTAGTAAAATACTAAAAGATGGTATCACCATAGCTAAAGGAGTTAGGAAAAATAACATATACGTCATGAAAATAGATAAAACATATAATGACAAACTTTGCCTAACAACATTTGACGACAGCTCATCTCTTTGGCATAGACGCTTAGGTCACGCTAATATGAGACTTATACAAAACCTATCTTCAAAAGAGTTGGTTAGAAATTTACCAAAACTAAAATATGACCAACACTTTTGTGACGCTTGCAAAATTGGTAAACAAACACATAGTAGTCACAAATCTAAAAATATGGTGTCCACATCTATGTGTCTAGAATTATTAGATATGGACTTGTTTGGACCATCCGCTATAAGAAGCTATGGAGGCAACTTATACACTTTGGTCATAGTAGATGATTACTCAAGGTTTACTTGGACGTTATTTTTGAAAACCAAAAATGAAGCTTTTGATAAATTTGAAATACTTAGCAAGAAAATTCAAAATCTTCTAGGTGTCAAAATTGTGTCGATCCGAACGGATCATGGTCGTGAATTTGACAACGAAACTCAATTTGGAAACTTTTGTGATACAAATGGTATAACACATAACTTTTCCGCTCCACGAACACCTCAATCAAATGGAGTAGTAGAACGTAAAAATAGAACAATTCAAGAAATGAGTAGAACAATGCTTAATGAACAAAACATTCCTCAAAAGTTTTGGTGTAACGCCGTTGACACTTCTACATATATTTTAAATAGAGTCCTAATACGTCCTTTCCTAAACAAAACACCATATGAACTTTATAAAGGTAAAAGGCCAACATTAGGATATTTTAAAGTCTTTGGTTGTAAATGTTTTATTCTTAATACTAAGGATTATCTCACCAAGTTTGACCCAAAGTCTTATGAAGGTGTATTTCTTGGTTACTCTCAAACTAGTAAAGCTTACATTGTCCTTAATAAAGAAACAATGATAGTCGAGGAATCGTTAAACATAACATTTGACGAAAGTCCACCTCCCTCTAAGACATCACCTTTGGTAGATGATGACTTAGTTGAAAGTCAAATAATAGAAAGTCAAA
The DNA here is from genome assembly GCA_019973895.1 of Chrysanthemum seticuspe. Classification (NCBI taxonomy): domain Eukaryota; kingdom Viridiplantae; phylum Streptophyta; class Magnoliopsida; order Asterales; family Asteraceae; genus Chrysanthemum; species Chrysanthemum seticuspe. Next base: position 188,441,347 of record BPTQ01000007.1, read on the forward strand.
TTAATAATAACAAGGAAGATGAACCATCAAATAAGGAAATTGTCAACATCAAAGAGTCTAAAAGTCATCCATTAGAAAAGGTCATAGGATAACTTAATCAAAGAACCTTAAGGTCACAAGCTCAAAATCAAAGTAATCATTTTTGTTTTGTATCCACCATTGAACCAAAAACCATAAATGAAGCAATAAAAGATGAATCATGGGTAATTGCCATGCAAGAAGAATTAAATCAATTCGTTAGAAATGATGTTTGGAAACTAGTTCCAAAACCCAAAGATCAAACTATAATTGGAACAAAATGGGTCTTTCGAAACAAAATGGACGAAAATGGTGTAGTATCTAGAAACAAAGCTAGGCTTGTTGCACAAGGTTATAATCAACAAGAAGGAATTGACTATGATGAAACCTATGCACCGGTAGCTAGACTTGAATCTATTAGAATATTACTTGCTTATGCATGCGCTTATGACTTTAAATTATTTCAAATGGATGTTAAAAGTGCTTTCCTTAATGGGTTTATTAACGAAGAAGTGTATGTTGCTCAACCTCCCGGTTTTACCGACTTTGAGAAACCACATCATGTCTTCAAACTCAAGAAAGCATTATATGGCCTTAAACAAGCACCTAAAGCTTGGTACGACCGTCTTAAGACTTTTCTTGTTGATAACAAATATACTATGGGATTAGTAGATAATACCCTTTTTACTAAGAAAAAGGAATCACAAATTATTATTGTTCAAATTTACGTTGATGACATTATATTCGGATCAACTTGTCAAGAACTATGTAATGATTTCTCTAAAATCATGCATGACGAGTTTGAAATGAGTATGATGGGTGAGTTAAACTTCTTTCTAGGACTTCAAATTAAACAACTAGAAGATGGTATTTTCTTTAACCAATCTAAATATATAAAAGACATGCTTAAGAAATTTGGTCTTGAAGATTCCAAACCAACTAAAACACCCATGTCCTCGGACACTAAACTCACCAAGGACGAAGAAGGTGAATCCGTAGATAACACTAAATATAGAGGAATGATTGGTAGCCTACTCTATCTTACGGCTAGTAGACCCGACATTATGTTTAGTGTTTGTCTATGTGCTCGCTTTCAAGAAAACCCAAAGGCATCACACTTAGAAGCATTAAAAAGGATTTTTAGATATATTAAGGGAACAACGTGTTTAGGATTATGGTATCCCAAAGGAACGGGTATAGAAACCATAGTGTATGCCGACTCGGATCATGCCGGTGATTATGTCGATAGAAAAAGTACAAGTGGTATTTGTACTTTTGTTGGACATTGTCTCACCTCATGGTTTGCAAAGAAGCAAACGGCTTTAGCCATCTCTACTACTGAAGCCGAATACGTCTCAGCCGGAAAAGCATGTCAACAAGCTCTTTGGATGAAGCAAGCTCTCGTAGACTACGGAATTCATCTCAACGACATTGTGATACTTTGCGACAACAAGGGAGCCATCGATCTCAGCAAAAATCCCATTCAACATGCTCGTACAAAGCACATTGAAATCCGTCATCACTTTCTTCGCGACAATGTTCAAAAAGGAAACATTTCAATCGAGAAAGTATCCTCCGAAGACAACATTGCCGACATCTTTACTAAACCTCTTAAACAAGAACCTTTTAATCTTCTTAGACTTGGTTTAGGGTTAATGGAACCAAACATGTAGAATAAACATAGCCTAAAACATTAGAATAGTCAAACCAAAACAATTTTGCCTTGTATCTGCTACTGTAGCCACGGCACCAAACGAAAACACGGACGGAACCAAAAATTTGGTGCCGTCTGGTCCGTGGTGTCTACAGAAGCAAAACTGCTATATACATAACATCCTCTTCCTCACAACCCACTTTACCAAAACGTGTAAAACTTAAACCAAGCTCATTATTGTCATCTTCCCACTCACTAATCACTGAAGATAACATCATTGTAAGTATCCTAACTACATTTCATCTCTTAATTCTGAGTCTAGGATTCTTATTTATGCACAAAACTATCACAAATCATTACATGGGGTTTTATGTATGCTTTTATACCAAATATGAATTCAATTGGCAAATTGCATAACTAGTCATTCAAATTAGGTACTACATTATCATATTGCATAAACAAATCATGTTTCCCACTAATTGATAGATAATAAATATAAGGCCTTATTCAAACAACCAAACACCCCATGTCAAAAGTTTTGAAAAGCTTCTCACTTGTAGGAAAACATTTTTCATTGCTAATACAAATAGAAACGTTAGAATTTTCATCACTTGCATGCTCTTGAATACTAAAGGTATTGCATAACTAATATGCACTCCCGGGTATATTCAAATGTAGCCACATTGAATTAGGAGCATTTGGGTTATCTCATGGTATTTGCCAAACATCCCACTAAAACCATTTTGTGCATAAAATGAGTCGAGATAACCGCAACTCCAAATTGTTTTCATATAGGCACACACTATAATCAAAAACGTTAAAATTTATTTTCAATTTTTTTTAACATATTAATTCTTGTCATTAGGAATAACCATGGTAGCCGCAAGATTCTATGATCACAAAGACACCCTTAACTACATTCCCAAACACCACAAAACCAAAGGACTTACCAAGGAACAAGTAGAAATATTTAAGAGTCTAGAATCAAGGTATTTCCATGAGGGTAGAACCATTCACTCATCCTTCCTTGAAAATACCAATCTTCGTGAAGAACTAGCCGCCATTCAATTCGATTGTCTTCTTGACATCGATGAACCAATTTGTCCTAGGTTTGTGTTAGAATTCTATGCTAGTGTGACCGGCTTTAGTGATGAAGACGATGATGAATTCTGTCTTAGGTTTAGAATCAACCAAAATGACTACACCATCACCTTAAGCAACTTTGCTCAAGTGTTAGGAATTCCCAACCGAGGAACTTGTGTCTACACGGATAAGTGGTCACTCATGGCTCTTGATACAATCAATGACCGCTCTCTTCCCTACATAACCCGTTTGGCCGATAAGGATGTCATCCGTGAACACCTTTTTAACCCAAAAAGTGATACAACCCGAGTTACCCGAAAGGGAAAAGAGGTAAACCGAGATCCATATGGAATGGAGCTAAATGAACTTAAGCCCGAATTTAAGAAATGGGAGGAACTACTTAGAGCCAACGTCATTAGCACCATAGGGAATAGGGATCACATAAACGCTTGTCTTTGCCACATGCTCTACAACTTGTCCACCCGACAACCATTCAACTTAGCCTACTACATAGCTAGGAGAATGATTGATATTCCTACTCAAGGATCCGTTGCTCTTCCATACGGGATGCTTCTCACCCGTCTCTATAGAAACTTCGCTCCAATTCCACCAACCCCAAAAGGGATGCACCTTCACTATGAACTCATCCCTCACATCTTTGTACCTTTGAGTGATGCTCGAGTTGCTAAGACTAAAGGCAAGAGAGCTAAACCTCCAACTCCTTCATCATCATCATCAAATAGCTCCGAGGATGGTCTTCCAAGCTCTCATCTTCCACCTCAAGAGTATTACGCATCCTTTCCCGAGATTGAGAATGAATCAGCAGAATTCAAACAAACTAAGGGAATGTTCAAGTGCCTTGGTAGGATGATGAACAAGATTTACAAGAAGTTGGATAAATAAGGGTACTTTAAGGAGTGTTTGGAACAATGCATTATCGTTAATGTTTGATACTATTTAGTTGCTTTTATTATGTAGGATGATAATATAACTTGAAACAATGGTGTATGCTAACAATCTCATGCAGGGGGATAGCACAAGTATGCTATAAAATTTTACCCATTTTCACTATATTGTGAAAATCAATAAGCCTTGCTCAAAATCTATGCTCCACTATGTTTACATATGTGTTATTTACTTTTCCTAACTAGAAATGTTTAGTATAACAGCTTTTGAGAAAAATTTCAGGTTTCGGAAATTTCCCCGACACCTAAAAACGAACTCTGTCCATATTTCAGCACTCCATGGATCAGACGGCACCAAAATTTTGGTACCGTCCTTTATGTAGTTTGGTACCGCCATACCTGTACAGGCGGACCAGACGGCACCCTTTTTAGGGTACCGTCCGTATATGATTTTGGTGCCGTGGATCCTCCAGGTAATTTTCTGAATTTCGACTCTTTCGTGATTCCAAATTATCTTCCATTACTTATAAATCAATCTTAACTAGTTTATACTGTTATTAGAACTAGTATTATTCACTAAGGTATATAAGAAATCAATTTCCCACCAAAATTCAAAATTTTGAAAAATCCACCCAAGGAGCCCTTTTGCATAAAGGAAGGAACCAAATTTTTGGTACCTTCAAATCCGTGGGTAATCTGAATATTAGGAAATTCCACTCACTAGAACACATTTATTGCATATCTTTTCTTCTTCACTCCATCTTCTTTGTATGGATTGACTTGGGTGATATGACTAGCATTCAACCCACTTCCAAATCATTAGGAACCTCATCTCTTCAATGGTTCAACATCAAATCAAACCATTTCTCAACAATTTCTTACCTCTATAAATTGATAGGCTTTACCATGATCATCTTCACACCTTCTTCATTCTCACTACTATCTAGCAAATCAAAACCCAAGTTAAAAATGACTAAATCATCACCAAAACCTTGCAAGAAAACCGCTAGAATGAGCGTAAGGCCTTGTTGTTTTGTTCATCTTAGCTCATCATCCGAATCTTCACCACTCACCATCTCATCTCCCATTAGAGATGATACACATCTTACCCTAGCTACATCCACTTCATCACACATTGTGATCACCACTCCACCACCAACAAAAACACCTACTTCACCTCCACCGGCACCTATCCAAACATCCAAAACCCCCTCACCACCTTCACCAAGGTCTCCCACTCTCACTCCCATGGAGTTATTTTCAACTCCACCAACATCACCAAATCCTTTCCTAGAGGACTTGGAAGACTTGCCTCCTAGGCCAAGTCATCCACCACCATTGCCATCCTTTGGCACCATTGAGCGAATCGCTCATGAGTCACCTCGGTCATCCATTGACCCAAACGCCCCATTAGGGCCAAGACCTCTCCTTTTCCACCCCATTCACAAGGACATTCATGGTCCTTTATACGGGGATCATCCACTTCCATCATCAATGTCCCCTCATATTGAGGACATTCCGGAGAACATGTGGGATGACAATCCCACTAGAGAGGAGATTCAAGCCGAACTTCACAACCTCCACCAATTCAAAGGCATGGTGGATTCTCACTTAAGTGAGACAATGCAAATGCAAAGTGCTTTGCTTGCATCCATCATGACCACTCCAAACATCCCCAACAACACCAACACATCCACCATTCCACCACCACAACCTCCCCAAACTTTCTACCCTCCAAGGCATGGTTGCTCAACTTGTGAGCAAACGGGTCAAACCGTGGAACGGACCCGGGTTATGGTCCATGACTTCCACGAAGAAATGAGGTTCATCCTCAACCACATTCTTGAGCGTCTCAACGCTCTTTCCCATCCACCATCACTTTAGGATGGTTTTAGAATAGTCTTTCTTTTATTTGCTTTCTTAGGATAATTTTTATTTTCTTGTACTAGAAACACATCATTGTGTTCTCTTTTCATGATCTTTACTCATGAAAAATTTTAACTAATGAATGTTGTTTATTACATTGTTGGTGTCATTACATAGTGTTTGGAAATGCTTGTGAATGATCATTATTACTAACAATTTTTTGTAGCTTTATTTTCACAATCCATGTATCTTCCCATTAAAGCACCCAATTTAGGGGGAGCTTTGAACAAGGGGGAGATAATAGCTCGGGCTCATTACATTCCGCATAGCCTCTTCTTTTTGTTGAGACAAAAAGGGGGAGAAAATATAGAACTTTGAAATTATTTATATTTGACTTTTCTGAAAAAGTCAAACTGCATACATTTGACTTTCTAAAAGTCAAACAGGAACCCTCATTGATAATACTTGACTTTTCTTAAAAAAGTCAAACTGCATAATTTGACTTTATGAAAAAGTCAACATCATGCATCAACTAGTGAATTCTTTGACTTTCATAAAAAGTCAAATTTCATACACTTGTATTATCATTTCCTTTTCAAGTTCTAAAACTAATATTTTTATAACTCTTGTACAAACTTTGTTTCTTTTGTAAAAATAAAATTTATATTTTGTCCTCAACAAAAAGGGGGAGATTGTTAATACAAATATCGTCATTAAACGTTATTTATATTTTTGATCTTTGCCTAAGTTTTGTTAACGACAAAAGTAAATTTAATTTATAAAAGCTTAAAGCTTGTCAAGTTTATTAGATATTAAAACAAGCTTTCTCAAACAATATATTCATCATTCAAGCATTTACATTTATTATTAGTAACATCTTGATATGACTCTAATCATTATGTATGATAGTAGTTTGTAGAATGTGTTAGGTTCTTAAAACCAAACACTACTTAAGCATTTGCATATTTCTATAAATAGTAATACAACATTTGACATCATGTATTACATCATGGGAATCATTGGAAGATTCCATTAGATATTTTGTGAAGATTTGTACTCTTCATATCTTGCACAATCTCACTTAGATAGAGTTGACTTTAGGCAAGATTTGATATCTTGACTGTCAGACCGGCGGTACCAAAATGGTACACGGGCGGAACCCTTTTAAGGGGTCCGCCGTCCGTGGACGCTCCTGTCCAATTTGGCTATAAATAGCAATGCCAAGCCAAGTAGTTTCTCATCCCTTTCTAACATACTCTCATACATATCTTCTCTCTAACCTTTCTAACTCAGTTTCATATCATATTAGTGATCTCTTTTGTAGCAAAGAAGATCAAGTCATATTCAAGCTTCAACGAGAAGTTGGAAGTCTTGTTTGTTTAGTGTTGTATGATCTAGTGTTGATCCATACTTCATTGTTGTATCAAACCATCATAATCTTGTGAGTGTGAGTGGTTAGTATTTTAGTCCTCAAAATACATTGTGTGTGGGAGTAGTTGTACCCTTGGAAAGAACTCGACATCTAGCTTAGTGTCGGAAATAGTGTAAGCGAAGTGTAAAGGTTTTCTCCGCCGGTGAAAGGAGCTTGTTGACTAGTGAAGTTAAACTCTCGAGTGTGAGACTCGAGGAGTGGAGTAGGGCAAGGAAAAAGAGTCCTTGTAGGCCGAACCACTATAAACAACTTGTTGTGGTTTGATCATTTCTTTCCTTATTTACTTATTACATATTGCTTGCATATTTCATTGACATACTCAAGATCAATATCAATTGATCTTTCAATAAGTTTCAAAACAAAGTTTTTAATCGGTAAACTATTCAACCCCCCTTCTAGTTTTCTACAAAATGATTCAATTTGAGAGTTATGAGAAGGAATCGTTTCATTCAAAGAATCAACAAAACCAACATGGTGATCCGAATGACTATTAAGTCTCGAAGAACATTTTGAAAAATCCGGAGGTGGAACAAGTGGTGTGCTCTGAGAGCTAGCAATTTCCACCACTTCCGTTATGGTCTCTGGTTCTGGTTCTTGAGAAACGTGAAGATTAGGCAAGTCATTCTTGCTAGTCATCGGTCTAAATTCTGCATGATTGCTTCTAACCGTAAATTGTGAAAGTGTAGGATCAATTTTAGATGGCTTAGGAGCAATCGAGGGGTTAGATCTTTGGATAACCGTAGGTTGGACGTATTTAGCACCTCCATTATCAGAGGGAAGTACCTGGTCCTTTGTCACCCCGGTTTCTCGTTCCATTTCCCTACGCAGAATTAATGGATCATCACGAACAACACGAATTCTTGACATTTGTGATAAAGTATGAAGTTTTTCAACTTCGTTCCAGAATTCGTCGTAGTCGAGAGATTCCATGAGAATAGAAGAAGTTAGAATCAAATGGATAGAGGGTAAAGGGATAAAGAATCAAAAAGGGTAAGAGGGTAAAGATGAATATTTTTGGATTTTTGAAAAACATGTTATAAAAACAAAGAATGAAAATATTTTTGATGTTGTTAACACTTTAGGAAAAGTGTTAATGAACTTTTTTGAGTTTGATTAACTTTACAAAAAACTGTTTACAAAAGGTGGTATATGTGCAAGAATGGATCTGGAAATGCTTAAAACACGCTTACAGCCTCCCCGGCAGCGGCGCCAAAATTTGATTGGGCTCCAGACAGTCAGGTTTTATCACACAAGATAACCACTTGTGAATGGTCAACCGTAATAAAAGTCCAAACAGTCTAGAACCAAATGCAATTAAGATCTGGAGAATATAGTGGATTCCTGGGTCGTTAAGTCCCACGGAGGATGAATGGTGTTTGAACAAATTCAGATTGTCGAATAATCACTAAGGATAGTGATCAATAAGGATTTTGGAATATTTATACCTGAAGAAAAAGTTTATAAATTACAGGGGCTTAAATGCAAATTAAAGAAAATTAAAAAGCTAAATTATATTAAATAAACGCTATCACTATTTTTACAATGAAGTTTTTCTATGATTTATAAAACAAAATAACTTAAATAAACTATTTTAGCTAAAACGTAAACCTAAATTATCTAAAATTGTGACTTAAAATGAAAACGCGCGTTATGTATAAAAATTACGCGAGTGCGCAAGTAAAAACGTAAAATTTGTGAAATAAAGGTCCTATGAATGTAAAAACAATTTTCTTACTTAATATATGACAAAAGAAAACTTTAGAAAAAAGATTTATATTTTTTTGACTTTTATATTTTTTATTATGAATTAAATACGATTTTAAACTAATTAAATGATTAAAAATACTAAAACTATTAAGAAAAATCTGAAACTTTTACAGAAAATACTTTTAATAATACTGATTCTAAGAAAATTACAAAAAGGTGGTACTACTGTTTGAAATAAGCTAATAAAAAGCTAATTAAGCAAATAGACTAAAACTGTATTTGTGTAGTTAAGAAATAAATTGTGCAAGCTTCTACCAGTCAAAGACCCAAGGGCAGATGGTAGTGTGTGTGTGTGGTGAGCTGGGTAGCCAGGGTTCGAATCCCAGCAATGACTTTTTTTTGCAAACTATTTTTTTTTGGACTTTTTCTTTTACAAACTAACTAAGCACAATTAGATAAGCAATTTTTACAACTACAACTTTTTATGAAATCCACTAATAAGCTCAGATTGAGCTTATTATCTCAACAGTAAGCAAGAAATGAAATAAGCTCAAGTTTAAGCCAAATGGCTAATAAGCTAGTAAATAAGCTAAAGGTGAACTGAAAATAAGTTAAGCAATTGATAATAAGCTAAAATGAAAACTGAATAGGCACAATTACTTATAAATAAGCACTTAGCAAAATCAAAATAAGCACAAGCTATACTATTGAACAGGATACTATATGGTTATCTAGATACTTTTAAGCTAGTATTTAAGCACTGTAATAAGCTAGAAAATGAAAAAGAACTTTGGAACTAACAAGTTTACCAGTTAAGCTTTCCAAAAAGCTAATTTTCAAGGTTTGGCTTCCATTAATAAGCTTGTGACAAGCTTTTGAAAAACTGGTGACCACTGATTTATTAATGAACTAAATGAAATAGACAAAACTAGAAGCCACTAGCAGGCTTATCAAATAAGCTATAAATGGAAAAACTAGCACTGGAACCTTGAGACAGCTAGGTGAGCTTCTCAAAAAGCTAAGGTACACAAGCTAAGCCTCACTAATAAGCTCTGTGTGAGCTTGTGAAATAGGGTAGCTTGACTGTGCACAGGACATGCTTTCAGAAAAGGACTTAAAAGTAACAAGAAAATAAGCAGTTTATAAGCTAAGAAGTGATAAGCTACTATTTTTCTAATTAAGTTAAGCAGCAAAAGTTTAATATCCCAAAAGAACAAAGCATGAAACTCAATATTAAACCCTATATAAAATTATATATTTTATTCAAAAACGACTTAAACTGAAATTTTGACTTTTTTAATTACACTAAAGAGTTGACTTAAATGAACTTTGAATCAATTCTATGGACTGAATAAGTTATGTTAAGCTATATTAAGATGAGATTAAGCTATTGTATCAAGTTACAAGCTACTATGATGTAATTTGTATTGCAAATTCTTGACAGATAACACTTAAGGCAAGTTAAAAGATGATTTTGACTTTTTGTCAAACAAGCATTATATTTTATGGTTTACCTGAGCTATTTAGACATAAGGTAACATGTAACAAGCAAAAAGAATAACATTAACAACCTTAAACACAGATTAACAAGCAGATCCAAACCCCACTTATTATAACTGTTTTGAAGCTTTTAAAGGGTTTCACAGATTAGGATCATGTACTTGATTAAAGGCTTTATATTATCAAATAATAAGACTAAATAAGCATTAAACAACAGTGCTATGAGCTTAAATCTTAAGATTAACTAATATGCTATAAAAATTGTAAAAATGAGATTTTAAAGTAACTACTAATTATGAATAACAAGTATACTGTTTTATTGTAGAAATCCACTTAACTACTACTTAGAAACATAAAAACACAGAGATTAAATCTTATAAGCTACTTACACAGTAAAAAGCTAAAATGCTTATAAAGAGCTTACAACTGCTTTCCAGCCAAAGACCATGAACTAGGAACCAAGAACACTCCTATAGGCTTACCACTAAGCCTCTAAACCAAGAACAATCCAAAGATTACCCTACTTCAGTCTTTGATCTTCATTTCCATAGATTTTTGATTTTCTCACTATTTTTCTTGATTTTAATGAATTTTTAAGCTTTATAACTATAACTGATTTCAATGGTTCTAAAAGCTCTCATATGCTATATAAAGAACTTATATGAGCTTTGGAGTTCATAATATCAACCGCAAACGACTTAAGCTAAATTTGAGATTTTGGCTCAAAAATTGCATAAACTGGATACGTATATAAAACTTGAAATTGAAACTGAAAATATGTTTTTATTACACTGGAATAAGATTACAAGATGTTTGAAAGCTTTGAAATGCACTGGAAATTAAAATTATATAAAAACGACATAAGCTAAATTAAACTACACTACTTAGTTTTTCTCCTCTGCTTCGTTCTTCATATTTATTGACTTTATTTTGTTCCTTGTCGACCTCAAAGCATTTCCCACTTCATTGCAACCTTTGGATCATTAAAAATCATCAAAACCACACACTTGTCATTTTTGGCGGGAAAAACTGTTTGAGTAGGTTTTGTGCATTTAATGCGTTTTGGGTGATTGTGGAGGTGGAGGGGGGTTGGTATACAGCTGTTAAGGTGGAAATGAGGTGGAAAGGTGGAGAAAACCACCCTGGTTTTTGGTTTGCAGTCATGGTAGAGGAAGATGAACAGTAAACATAGTTTTGGCAGGTTTGACTTTATTTGACCAAGGTTTTATAATACGGGGTTGGGCTGGTTGGATATTGGGCTTGGGTATTGTTTTGTGTTATGGGTTTGGATAAATAACATAAAGGGTCCGTTTGGTTTTAAGTTAGCACAAGGACCATAGTTGTAATTTGGTAAACTTGAGGACTGAACCTGTAACATTTCCAAAGCTCATACAAGGGTTAAACTTGCCAAGTTTCATTTACCAAAGGACCATAAATGCTAATTTCCAATTTTTATACGTCCAAGGGTAATTTATGTCATTTTTGAAACTTGAGGGACCAAACATGTAATTTCTCCAAAGTTCACTATAAGGACCAATTTTGTCATTTATGAATAGTACAAGGTTAATATTTGATAATTTTCACTTTTTAAATTAACCAAGGACCATTATTGACATTTTTCAAACTTGAGGGACCTTTTCTGCCATTTGCCCAAAGATTCATTCAAGGACCATTTTTGAAAACTTAGAATATTTTAGGGACCTTGAATGATATTTTACAAGTTTTTGAATTACCAGGGACTAGATTTGACAACTTTTGAAACTTGGGGGACTAAAACTGCCAATTATGCAAACTTGATACATTTTTCGCCTGTTTTTGGTATTTTTGCATTTAAAACACATAAAACACTTATTTGTGATATTTTCATCATTTTGATACATTTCTGAGTGTTTTCAGATGTTTTTGCAGTTTAAATGGTACAAAAATGATGAGTATTTAGACACTCATCACAACTGATGTAGACTTTTTCTTCTTTGGCTTGGAGGATGATGCTGGTTGTTGCTTGGTTGATGTTGTTGATGAAGGCGGTTGTTGGGGCTCAGGAATCTCTTCGTCGTCACCACCGATGTATTAGAAATGATCACCAGTTTTCTCTGATGGTGGTGGAGACTCAGAGTCCTGAGGTTTATCACTAGCAGGGGGACGTTGAGAAGAGCTTGTGGTGGTGGTCCTTGGGGGTGGTGGAGGCATGGATGAGGATTCGGCTGTTTTCTTTTGACGTTTGGGCTCTGAATCCTTGTCCGCATCATCATCGTCTCTTGGTCGTTTATCTTGACCAGCTCCTTCCTTGCAAGTTTGATTTAGTTGATATGCAAGCAATGCCTCAAAAAGTTTTGAGTCATCAGAAGTGAAACTTCCAGATCGGGAAGACATCTGCATAATCAGTTTTGAGATCAAATCTGCTTCAGTGACAACAGGAGGTGGAACTGGTCGGATTTGCATCATTGCTGGTGTAGTTGAAAGTGTTTGCTTGACCAATGACATTAGATATGGGTAGAGTTGTCTTGCGAACATTTCTTTTGTGACTCCAGGGACGGTGTCGAGAAGGAACTTATGAGTGTAGTCCCTAATCGTCTTGTCCATTTCACCCTGAATATCCCTGTTGAGGAATTCCTTGATCTGGTCTCTTTCCTCCGAGAACTCGTTCATCACATCTCCAAGTAAATTTATCCTGTCAGCCAGTTGATTCAATTTCTTGTTAACCACGTTTCGTTTCCTTGCTTGCCTAACAGCCTTAACAATCTTGGTCTTGGCACGTGATGCCCAAGTATCAATGGGTTTCTTGACTGATCTGGATGATGATCTGGTGGTAGCATCTTTGGATGGTGGTGGTGATGAATGAGATGATGAATCAGATGAAGATGAGTCATGAGATGGCTGTGGGTCTTTAGGTGGCTCCAAAGTTTGTTCAGGGTTATGATCAGGATTATCGCGAATGTAATTGTCAGCCTCTTTGCGAATCCTTTCTTCCTCAGCAGCTTTTGCCCTAGCTTCTTCTTTAGCCTTTTCCCTAGCCGCTTCCTCTATGTCTTCATTGGTTATCTTCTCATTCTTCTCTTGTTCCTCTTCTTCAAAGTCGAATATGATTTCATCCTCTTGCTGCTGTTGCTCTGTTGATTCCTTAATGGTGGTACCAGTTCCTTTATCGGGTTGATTAACCGCATCAAGAACTGGTGTGGTTAGTGCACCACCACTGGAATCTCCAGGGCCTCTGGTTTTTTGACGATTGAATTCAGTAGCAGCATGCTCTAACCTTATCTGCTTGAGAGTCTTGTGGTAATCTCTCTCTTCATCCTATGGTTCATCATCAGAACTTTCTTCTTCTTCCTCAGAAACTGGAGTCTTCCCCTTATCTGATTTGGGACTGGGTGGTTTGTCATCGGACCTCAGCGAGGTTGTTTCATCAGTAGCAGATTCTGAATAGCGAACCACCTCATCAGACTCAGTATCCTCAGAGTCTTCGTCCTCTAGTTTAAGTGCCGGTTTAGGATTGGGGATGGCACCCTTAGATGGGACTTTTATTTTGAGGCTTGGATGCCTTTTAGGATACTTGAGGGCACTCCCAGTGCTTTCTACGCTTCCAGCGCTGCCAGACCTTCGTGTCTTCTTGGTAGGAATAGCAGAAGTCTTTTCATCCAAAAACCCTACTTTGCCTTTGCTTACAGCTTCAAGGTATCGACGATACGATGGTAGACTTTTGATATCATCGGTGAGAAGGAAATCCAGTAGCACTGCTCCTTGCTTCTTTGTTGATGAGTCTTTGAATCTGAGAATGTTTAATGTGGGCTCATACAACACAAAGTGATTGTTGGGGTCATTAAGTCTCAAGGGAATGTCCTGATGTTTCCCGAGAATATTTTGGATCAACAACTTGGTGTATCTGATAAAAGGAACTTTTGTCCCGGGCTTCTTGAGATGGGACATCATGTCTTCCCATATCAGACTAGAAAAGTCGATGTGCTTCTTGTTGACCATGCCCCAGAAGGTTTGCATGCATGAGTTTGGGATGCTCGTGACCGCTGTCTCTTCCAGACACAGACTTGGCGACCATAATATATAGTGTCCTCCAAACTTGAGGAATATTCTTTAGATCCACAGATGAATGTCTGGTGATGACCCCGACAGCTTCATCATGTCCAATGTCGATGATGAATTGAATGGTATCCTCTTCACTTGGAGTTGCCACATAGTTAGCAGCCTCGATAGCAGGTAGAAGAAGAATTGACCGAAGATCTGCAACAGTAAAGGTAACTTCCTTGTCATTGAGGGTCACGATGACAGCGTCTTGACCATCCACCTTTTTCATCGTGTGCCAAAATCGATGAATGTAGATTTCTGGCACAATTGCAGAGTTCGTAAGCATGTTGTTGTAGGGATGAGTCTTGAGAATATCCACAGCGATTCTGCATGATGATTCTGAGCAGGTGAAGTTCTCAAAATCGACCTTGAGGTTATTCTTTCCAATTGTCTTGCTGTAATCAGTTGGGAAGATATCTTCCATTGTGAGCTCACTTGGTGCGTTGACATTTTCCATGATGACGTCCATATCGTGATCTGAAAGGTGTTGAGACAAAAGAACCAACATATCGAAAGACATTATGTTAGTCAAAAGTTGATTTTATTGTTCAATTATTGAATTTGTTATGTTAATGAATGTTACGAGTCCAAAGTCACATGTTGTCTAATAGTCCAAAGTTGACGTGATAAGTTACGTGAGAATCTTAATTTTGAATTTTAAAGTCCAAATTTTCACTCATTCACACAACATTTTAACCATTTTTGCTTATTAGTGACATTTTGGTCTTGTGACGTTATGAGTAACTTATTACAAGTTTGTACGCGTAACATTTCATAAGTTTAGATACAATTTTGGCTTAAGCGTAGGATTGTAAGCTTATGCGTAAACAGTGTAACCATACGCGTAGGATTAAGCTTATGCGTAAGAGTCACTTATAGGCGTAAGAAAGCTTACGCGTAGGAATGGACTCTTAGCACAAAGCTTACGCGTAAGCGTAGGTTAGGGACTTACGCGTAAGGTTTACTCGTAAGAGTAAGCCTTATGCGTAGAAATCCAAGTTTACGCATATCCTTCACAGGATACGCGTATTCCCATTGTAGACCCTTACGCGTAAGAGTTACGCGTAAGATTTCTCTTATGCTTAACATCTACGCGTAAGGTATTCCATAAGCGTAGAATCCGTTTTAACCTTGATTCTGAATTGGTACGCGTAGAAGCCTGAAATAGATTAATCATAACATTCATATTAACATGTTATTTCAATCACCTTTCAACATCATAAGATATCACAATTAAGTCCAGTTACGCGTAGGAAAGGGTTATGCGTAAACACAAACCCTAAAAAATTTAAATCATACTCGTAAGCAATCTAGCCATGGAAAATCCACTGTGGAAAACTAGAAGGGGGGGTTGAATAGTTTTTCCGATTTTAAGTTAGTTTCAAAAACTTTAGATTCGATATTATGTGAAATTGTATGGATGAAGAGAAAGTATAGATCTAATGATAATGCAAGTAAATAAAGTAAAGCAAGGGATAGAAATGACACAACCGATTTATAGTGGTTCGGCTACAAGGACACCTTCCTTGCCCTACTCCACTCCCCGAGTTACCTACTCGAGAGTTCAAGCACTATGTCAACAAACTCCTTTAACTTGGCGGAGAAGCCTTCACAACGTTTCTTACACCTTTTTCCGGTACAAAGCTAAATACCGAGTCCGTACCATGGTGGACCAAACCAACACGACTATTACACAACAACTATGTGAAATATAAAATACAAGATCTTTGCTACAGAAATCTTGTGGAGGAACAAATCAATCAAGGACCCCTTGCTTGGATGAATTGTAGAATGCTCGTGATCTCGCCTTAGAGAAGGACCTATATGAGAATCACTAAAGAAGGAAAGAAGAACAACTCTCTAGATCAAGTGATCTTTTGTTAGAAGAGAATGAGAGTATATGAGAGAGTTAGTAAGAAAAGAGGTGAAGAGAAATGAAGAAATGGCTCTCTATTTATAGGCAAAATTTGCCACTGTTCCTCGGATCCCACGGATCCCTCCCTCAAGGGATCTGTCTAGTGTAAACCTAGGGATCCGTGGGACGCTCCTCTTTGCCCATGGGTTTTTTGGTCATGGGTCGTGGGTCGTGGGTTATGGGTTGGTCCATGGGTACTTCATTAGATACAATGTATCTAATAGATGCAATGCATCTAGTCAAATTGGTATGGGTCAATACCATGGGTTATAGATATGATCCATGGGTTGTGATTTTTACCTATTCTAATAAACTATTACAACAATTTGTATTAAGTGACTATATATAAATGCTTTATAAAAATAACATGTATCCTTATAATTTTACTTATGATAACATTATATTTTTTATCAACAAAACACAAAGAGATCTCAAAATATTAATAAACGTTTTTACGGTTTATTTGTATTAACAATCTCATCCTTTTCGTTGATGACAAAACATAATGTTATGGTGAGTAAAACTTAAGATTAGATGTATATTTTGAAAGCCCTAAGTTTCACTTCTTCTTCCCCTTTTTGTCGAAACAAAAAGTTAACCCATCGAAGAAATAAAATGTGGAAAAACAGTCCACGTATTGCTTACTCCCCTTTGACGGTAGCTCCCCCTAGTTTAGGGCGACAAGTGAGAAAAAAAAATCCTACAAAGAAAATGTTAGTAGTAACATGCATAAATAATCTTGTGATTGACGAGAATCAATATTGGGAGCCAAGGTATGTAAACAAGGCCTTGTAATAAAACAACAAAATGTAGTGGTATTTATGCCACATACAAGCATGTAAAAGTAAGAACAAGACTTGTTCTTGAATATGACTCAAAAGAAAAAAAATACTAAAGATAGAAAATAGTAATAATGATTCCTTCCATGCTTGCATAAGGTTATGGATGGAGGTTTTGATGAGTAATGGTATTGATGCGATCAAGAATGAGGTTGAGTATGAATCGCATTTCTTCCCTAACTTCTATTGCAATATCCCTAGTGGATTGGTAATGTTCACAATGTAAGTGATGTAGGTAATGAGTGCGGAAGTTTTCCGGGTTGTTTTGATTTGTGAGATGCGGAAAATGTGGTGGAAAAAATGGAAAATACGGATCAAAGTCCGGAATGTTTGGAAGTGGTGGTGGAAAAGAACCTAGATGTTCTTGTAGCTCAATGGGAGCTAAGGGTGGTGAGGTTTCAAGGTCTTGGAAAATTGTGTTTGGAGAAGTGGGAGGTGTCCAAAAGGCTATTTCTCTTTGTTTTGGTTGTTGAGATCTTGTTGGAGTCTTAAGGAGTTCCAAAAGAGTGACTTTGGGTGGTGAGTTGATGGGTGATGAAATTGGTGTACTTGTTGGTGATGAAGGATGTGCTATAATGGAAGCATCTTGTGGTGAGTTAGTGGTTGGTGATGAGCCATTCGATGATGGTTTTGCTAAGCAACAAGGCTGGATGCTAATCTGTGCGGATATCCTAGATTTTGATTGTGGTATTTTGGAAGACGGGATGACAAAAGTTTGGATTTCTTGAAATGGATTGTTTGCATTAGGTGATTCATCTAAGTTGGAAAATCTTTTGGAAGATATGGTGGTGTTTGTATATGAGGATAAGATGAATAGCAAGCAATGTTGGGAATCCTACTTATAGAAGAAAAAAAAATTATGCATTGCAATGAATGCTTGACCCAAAATATGGATTAAAATCTAATGATTATATATGAATTTAAGGTATGTGATCATGAGAAAACAAGCATTAAATCATATTCTCCCAAATAAAGTGAGAAAAATAGAAGTTAAAAATAGCTTCTGTCTCACGGATCCCACAGATCCTTCCCTTGAGGGATCCGTCCAGCATTAAGGCTGGGATCTGTAACAATTCGCATTTTCGGGTTTTAACTGTTCATCCTCAGATTTTCACTATTCATCATTACTATTCATTTCACTATTCATTTTTACTATTCATCGTATTTTGGGTCATTATTTAAACTCAAACTTTTTCCTAAAAAATTACTATTCACAAATTACTATTCATAAGTTACTATTCACCGTATGTTTTTTTATTATTTACTAATTTCGCGTAAATTGAACAAGTAAATACTTTTACATGATTTTCATGCATAAACAATGTAATCTGTACTCCTAATATATAAATATCTAGTTACTATTTATAAATATCTAGATATTTTCAAAAGTATCTAAACACTATTCATCAAAATATCTAAACACTATTAATCAAAATATCTAAATACTATTCATCAAATTATCTAGATATTTTCAGATATTTTCCCTATAAATAGAAAGAAAACTAGTTCATTATTTACACAGAAAAACACACAAAGCCCCCTCCTCCTCCTAGATGCCGCCACCCTCAACCCTCTATACACCCTCCATACTTGATTTTTAGGCTCCGAGTTATATACATAAGTTGAAGGCATAATTATTCTCTACGTAAAAATTAAGTTTATTTTGTATTTTCGCGGTTGGATTAAGAGCTACACAATGGTGGATAGGAGCTGTGATTCTCAGAAATTTCTTGAAACTTTGGCAAGGATAGATCGGCTAATTCTAAGGACGAGTTTTTATTATGGGAGCAATTAAGATAGTTTTGGGGTTGATACGAGGTGATTTAGAGGTTTTTATAGTTTAGGAAATGGATTTTTAAATTTAGATGCGGAAGCGCTACCCAATTTGCTAGTATCATTCATCAGTTATTATCAGGTGAGTTCATGGCCCCTCTTTTAATTGTTTTGAACTATCTTTGGGGGAGATACATGCTTTTAACTGCTTATATGTTGTATCTGAACTAAATGTTTATTTATACTAAGTAACAGTATTGTCATACTTAGAGTTTCGATATCATGGATCATTAAATACTATGCGTAGTGAGTACGAATATTATCATTAGATTTATTGGGATTAATGTAACTATTAAGTTGACTCAGTTAGAGCAAACAAACGCAACAAATATTTGAGAACACTAGGTATAAGAGCATATTACCTACTAGACTATGATTGCAACAATTATTCCAATTTCTATTAGTATGAGATTTACATTTTGGATTCATAAAGATAGTGCAATAACAAACGATTTTCAACGCTTTGGGTGTATAACAACGTAACCAAGACACAAAACTATTGGTGGCCCCCTACCGGGTAGATTGTCGAGGTTATCGAAATCTACAAAATGGGATGATTTCATGTACGTGGTACAAGTTATGTGATCTAATGGATTTAGTGTAAATCTCGAAGCTAATAGAATTGGTATAATATCAAACCAACGGATTTGGTACAATTGTGAACAAACCAGTAACAAAAATTTAACGTTTCGATGTCAAGAAATAAGAGCAATAGAAACAATACCTACATGTGATATTGTATTTAGTACAATAGTCATACACTTGGAATCCTAGAAAACTACATTTACTATTTATTGATACTAGTAACGATGATTTTTAAAAGGTCTTCACATTATTTTTTTATAAACTCTATGAACTCACTCAACCTTTGTGTTGACACTTTTAAGCATGTATTTCAAGTCCATATTGTACGAGGCTGGCACGGAGGAGCACGGATACTTAAGAAGGCTATAAATTTTATTATCATTTGAAAACCCATTTAATGTATTTTGTAAACCGTGAAACTACTGGGACCTCATTTTTGTAAAATCTGATATTTATATAAATCGAATGATAAATCTTTTAAAACGACTCTATTAGAGTTCGTTTTCTATTGTTATGACTGTTGTGCCATGAAGTAACACCCAGTTTGAATTCCGCTGCGTATCACGAAATTGGGGGTGTTACAGGATCCGTGGTACTGGTGATTCAGGAAGCTCAAAATTTTCCTTTTGGAAACATTTGTGCCTAGTGTGTGCCTATATGCAAACTATTTGGAGTTGGGGTTATCTCGACTCATAAAAAGAAAAGAAAAAGAAACTAGAAGTGAAAAGACATACTATTAGTTATGTGTACTCTTTAGCATTGTTGCTTAAATGAATGTACCCGAAAACACATATTAGTTATGTGTCCTCTTTAGCATTCAAAAGACATGAGATGCAATGAAAACGGGTTTTTACTTTGTATTAATAATGAAAAAGCGATTTGTCCTATACGTGAGAAATTGCTTTTGTGAAATTGATACGGGAAGAGGTATCATTTTTAGAAAACATTTTGAAAAGAGGCTTCTATGTGCGAAAAAGCGTTTATTATTTAAAAAGAAGATTTGTATGTGATTACGTGTTTGCAACTTGTACTTATTTTGGAAAAAAAATAAGAGAAAGCTATGAGTTATAAGTAAAAAACTTATCTTGGGTTTTGAAAATTCCCGTATTGCTTGTGAGTTATGCGTGAAATAGAGATTCTAGAATCAGAAAGAAGAAGGCTAGTGTTAACATACCTTGTAGAGTTAAGAATTAAATTACGACGATTGTTCCATGAGACCAAGACCAAGACGAAGTAGGTTGAATTGTTCCCGCTTCAACGGTTTGGTGAGGACGTCGGCTATGTTGTTTTCGAATGCTACCTTCTCAATAGAGATGTTCCCCTTTTGAACATTGTCTCTTAAGAAGTGATGACGAATCTCTATATGCTTTGTGCGAGAATGTAATACCGGATTCTTGCTTAAATCGATGGCACCTTTGTTGTCACATAGAATGGCTATGTCACTTAGATAAATGTCGTAGTCAACTAACACTTGTTTCATCCATAGTGCTTGTTGGCATGCTTTGCCAGCGGAGACATATTCGGCTTCGGTTGTTGATATTGCTAATGCCGTTTGTTTCTTTGAGAACCAAGATGTTAAACAACATCCCATAAAAGTACATACCCCACTTGTACTTTTTCGGTCAACATAATCACCTGCATGGTCAGAATCTGCATATATAATTGTTTCTACTCCCGTACCCTTAGGATACCATAATCCTAATTGAGTCGTACCCTTAATATATCTAAATATCCTTTTGACGGGTTCTAGATGTGATGTTTTAGGATCTTCTTGAAACCTAGCACATAGACAAACACTAAACATGATATCCGGCCTACTAGCCGTGAGGTAGAGAAGACTACCAAGCATGCCACGATATTTTGTGTTATCAACGGATTCGCCGTCTTCATCTTTTGTGAGTTTAGTGTCGGATGACATTGGTGTCCTAATTGGTTTTGACTCTTCTAAACCGAATTTCTTTAACATCTCCTTTATGTATTTAGATTGATTAAAGAAGATACCATCTTCTACTTGTTTGATTTGTAGACCAAGAAATAAACTAAGTTCTCCCATCATACTCATCTCGAGCTCGTCATGCATGATTTTAGAGAAATCATCACACATGTATTGACAAGTAGATCCGAATATAATATCATCTACATATATTTGAACAATGATTATATGTGACTCATTTTTCTTAGGAAAAAGTGTGTTATCAACTAACCCATATGGTGTAGTTGTGTTTGATTAAGAACGACTTGAGTCTATCATACCAAGATTTTGGAACTTGTTTGAGACCGTAAAAGGCTTTCTTTAGCTTATACACATGTTTGGGTTTTTCAAAATCGATGAAGCCTGGAGGTTGAGCTACATATACTTCTTCATTAATAAAACCATTTAGAAAAGCGCTTTTGACATCCATTTGATAAAGCAGCATAAGCAAGAAGTATTCTTATAGACTCTAATCTAGCCACGGGGCATATGTCTCATAAAATTCTATTCCTTCTTGTTGGTTATATCCTTGGGCAACGAGTCTAGCTTTGTTTCTTGACACTACACCGTTTGCATCTAACTTGTTTTTATAAACCCATTGGGTTGCTATTATGGTTTGATTACTAGGTGGAGGGACAAGTATCCAAATATCATTAGAAACAAATTGATTTAACTCTTCTTGCATGGCCATTACACAACTTTCATCTTTTATGGCTTCTTGTGTATTCTTAGGTTCTATAGTTGAAACAAAACCAAACAGGCTACTTTGGTTTTGAACTTGAGATCTTAAGGTTCTTTCGTTTAACTTTCCTATGACCTTATCTACGGGGTGATCTTTGGACTCTTTAATATTTATGAGTTCATTATTTAAAGGTTCTTCTTCTTCTTCATTTATCTTTTTCTTTATTACAATAGCTTCACTTTCAATAATCTCGTCATCGACAAGAGGTGGAGAGGGTTTGGGTGGACTTTCATCAAATTTTACATTTAATGACTCTTCTACCTTCATTGTTTCTTTATTTAATATGACGTAAGCTTTGCTATTAGGAGAATAACCTATAAAGATACCTTCGGTTGATTTAGGATCAAATTTTGTGAGGTAATCTTTAGTGTTAAGAAGAAAACACTTGCTACCAAAGACTCTAAAGTGATCTAACGTAGGCTTTTTGCCTTGAAGTAACTCGTATGGAGTTTTACCTAAGAATGGTCTAATTAAGACTCGATTAAGTATGTACGTTGAAGTATCAACGACATTGCACCAATACTTTTAAGGTATGGATTGCTCATTTAGCCTATTCTTTCTTTCAACTACCCCATTCGATTGTGGAGTGCGAGGAGCCGAGAAGTTGTGAGTAATACCATTAGCGTCACAAAAGGCTCCAAATTGCACTTCATTACATGATCCGTTCTAATAGACACTATAGGACTTCCTAGTTGTCTTTGGATTTTCTTGCTCAATATTTCAAAATAATTAAACGTTTCAGTTTTGTTCTTTAAAAATTTAGTCCATGTGTACCTAGAGTAATCATCCACTATGACCAAAGTGTAGTAGTTGCCTCCATAACTTTGGATAGCGGATGGACCAAATAAATCCACGTGTAGTAATTCTAGACACTTAGTTGTAGACACCATGTTTTTAGCTTTGTGACTAGAATGGACTTGTTTTCCTACATTACAAGCATCACAAAAGTGATGTTCATATTTTAACTTAGGTAGATCTCTTACTAGATCTTTGGATGATAGCGATTGAAGAAGTCGCATATTGGCATGACCCAATCTTAGATGCCATAAGGTCGAAGTATCATCCATAGAGGTAAGACAAAGTTTGTCTTTAGGTTCATTACCAAATTTAATGACATAGACTCCATGTTTTCTAATTCCTCTTCCTATGGTTATGCCATTTTTTAATATATTACTACCGGTTTCGGTAAAAAGTACATTGCACTTTTTATCACATATTTGTCCTATACTTAAGAGGTTAAAGTTTAGGTTTTCTACGTGACACACATCGTTAATGGTTAGAGATTTGTTAGAAATCGTACCTTTACCGATGATTTTTACTTTTGCTATTTCCAAACACCACATTTCCTCCATTAAAGGATTCATATGTGGAGAATAGATCTTTATTGCCAGTCATGTGCCTCGTGCACCCGCTATCCTTGATCCATTCATCCAGATCTATGTCGACTTTTAAGGACACCTAAGAAAACAATTAACTCAAAAGTTTGGTCCGCATTTGTTCATGGGTCCATTAGTGTTAAACATTCCATTCATGTTAGACATGTATGGATAAGGTGAATATGCATTCCATGGTGCAAAGTTTTGAAAAGGAAAGCCATTTTGCATATTTGGGTTCCATCCCATTTGATGGTTACTTCTCGGGTAAACATTATTAGGTCTCCTAGATGTGTTAGGTTTTGAAAAAGATGGAGCTTTGTTTCTTGCAAAAATTGGATTATATTTTGGGGGAGGTTGTCTAGTGGTAATATGAGTTGGTTTCTTCTTATTAACAATAACAAAATCTGTTCTAGAAGAAGAAGCTATGTTATTACCACTGTTTGCTTCAGCAGACCCATGGATCCCTAGCTGTATACTAGCCGGTTCCATTTTTGTAGGATCCGTGGGATCTGCCACAACAGTGGCTTGTTTTTCTAGTGCTTTAACAAATTGTGTTTCTTTGTTTTCACTAGTTGACGCATCAAGTTGCTGAATACCTAAACCTTTTTGGTTGTTTCCAGTTTTAGCACTATCTAGTATCATATCTAAAGTATTAGTACTCATTCTAGCAATCTTAGAATCTAGTTGATCAACTAGTGTTTGAAGTTGAACGCAAAGTTCACATTCGCCACTTGCTATTTTACCCTTTTCTAGACGTTTCAATTTTGCATTTAACTCTATGACTTCCTTATCTAAACGTTGGTTTTGATTTTTCAAAAACTTGTTTTTGTTAATTACTTTTAAGCTAATTTTGTAAAGTTTGTCATATTCATTATGTAATGAGTCATCATCTAGTGATGAGCTACTATAGTATTCGTGACATACCTCGTCATTTGCCATGAGACAAATTTCTTTGTCCTCCTCCTCGTTCATTCCCCACGAGCCGCTCACGAATGGCTTTTGATCATCGCGTTTGGGACACTTACTAATAAAGTGGTTTGGGTCCCCACATTTAAAGCAAGCACGATCATCCCAGCTTCTCGTCCTCTTTGCTTTTCCGGAATCCTTTCTTGTCGTCATATGGTTGTTTGACGTATCTTCCCTTCCTTCTAAATAACTTTTTGAAGTCCCTTACCGCCATGGCATAATCATCATCATTACTATCCGAAGAGGAGTTCTCTTCATCACTTGAGGCCTTCTTGGCTTTGAGGGCAAGAGATGTGTGCTTCTCTTTCACTTTTGAGGCTTCGGAATCCTTAGCAAGGACAAGCTCATAGACCTTTAAGTTGCCTATGAGTTCATTAAGGGTGAGGATTGTCAAATCTTTTGACTCTTCGATTGCCGTCACCTTAGATCTCCACTTGGATGGAAGTGCCCTTAGATATCTCCTAACATGGTTACGGCTAGAAAAAGATTCATCAAGTGCTTGTAAAGATGTAATTATAGTATTCAAGTTAGCAAAAGAATGATCTATAGTTTCCTCATCCGATATTGAAAATTGTTCATATTGTTGAACATATAGATCTATTTTATTGTTTTTCACTTGTTGATTACCTTGATGAGTTACAACTAAAGAATTCCAACTTTCTTTAGAGGTTTTGAGCATGGAGATTCTTTCGAATTCCTTTTTGGGTAAAGCATTATACAAAACCATTTTAGCTTCACTATTTTTGGAAAGGTTTTTCTTAATTTCATCGGAGAGTTTATCATGAGGTATGTTAACTAAATTTCCTTTATCATCTTTTGTTGTAGCTTCAAAATCGCCTTCAACAATGATGTACCAAAGATCAATATCTTTTGATTTCACATACGTTTCGAATCTATTTTTCCAATATATAAAACCATTAGTTTCAAGTAGTGGTGGTCGTCGCATAGATTGCCTTTCCTTGTAGTTTTCAGAACCCATAGTGATCGAAAAGTTTTTAAAATACGGTTTACTTTTAATCTTTTATAATCTTAGCTCTTGATGCCAATTGTGGAAAACTAGAAGGGGGGGGGGTTGAATAGTTTTGCCGATTTTAAGTTAGTTTCAAAAACTTTAGATTCGATATTATGTGAAATCGTATGGATGAAGAGAAAGTATAGATCTAATGATAATGCAAGTAAATAAAGTAAAGCAAGGGATAGAAATGACACAACCGATTTATAGTGGTTCGGCTACAAGGACACCTTCCTTGCCCTACTCCACTCCCCGAGTCACCTACTTGAGAGTTCAAGCACTATGTCAACAAACTCCTTCAACTTGGCGTAGAAGCCTTCACAACGTTTCTTACACCTTTTTCCGGTACAAAGCTAAATACCGAGTCCGTACCATGGTGGACCAAACTAACACAACTATTACACAACAACTATGTGAAATATCAAATACAAGATATTTGCTACAGAAATCTTGTGGAGGAACAAATCAATCAAGGACCCCTTGCTTGGATGACTTGTAGAATGCTCGTGATCTTGCCTTAGAGAATGACCTATACGAGAATCACTAAAGAAGGAAAGAAGAACAACTATCTAGATCAAGTGATCTTTTGTTAGAAGAGAATGAGAGTATATGAGAGAGTTAGTAAGAAGAGGGGTGAAGAGAAATGAAGAAATGGCTCTCTATTTATAGGTAAAACTTGCCACTGTTCCCTGGATCCCACGGATCCCTCCCTTAAGGGATCCGTCTAGTGTAAACCTAGGGATCCGTGGGACGCTCCTCTTTGCCCATGGGTTTTTTGGTTATGGGTCATGGGTTGGTCCATGGGTATTTCATTAGATACAATGTATCTAATGGATGCAATGCATCTAGTCAAATGGGTATGGGTCAATACCATGGGTTATGGATATGATCCATGGGTTGTGATTTTTACCCATCCTAATAAACTATTACAACAATTTGTATTAAGTGACTATTGATAAATGCTTTACAAAAATAACATGTATCCTTATAAGTTTACTTATGATAACATTATATTTGCTATCAACAAAACACAAAGAGATCGCAAAATATTAATAAACGTTTTTACGGTTTATTTGTATTAACAGCCACCAAATGATTTCTGGGACATCTTAGAGGCTATATGAGTTGTTTGCAACAGGTTTTAACATCAAATGTATCATGAATCAAAAGTGCCCAAACCTACGAGTTCATAAACCCTAAAGTTTAATTCTGCAAATTTAATGTTTTTGGGATTGATTCAAAGGTGCATTTGGTTAATTAAACATGTAACAAACCTATACCAAGCATATAATTAGCCTCAAACACTCACACATGAAAAACCCCAATTCCACGCATAAACCCTAAATCACGAAAATGATTAAAAACAATTTCTGGGTTGAAAAACTTTGATGGAAATGATTATAGAACATGTTTTTAACCTTTCAACTTAAACCATTTCATCAAAACATCATTTTCCAAATTCATCATTATACGTGTAAGGTTAAGAACACAAAATCACTCATTTTAGAAAATCTAACTATTGAAATCGTTTAAGGTTAAAAACATTCGTTTGTAATCACACAATGAAACTTTTAACACTTACAAATTTGAAGATTTAATCACGGATTTGAGATTGAATGATAGGCGTGGATTATAGTTGGTGAAAATTTAATGTATGTAATAAATGTAAAAGAAAGATTAGGTGAAGGGTTTGTATAAAATAAGTTTTTACTTTTGACAATTATAGTCCCTCCACCTCAACCATTTTCAACCACAACCCATAACTTCCATTCAGGTTAAGCAAAACGTGATGTTTGGAAAGAAACTTGACGACACTCCCCCTTGACTTTAGAAATAGTGAAATGTTACAAATTTGAGTCCGAGGAGTGTTTTAAAACAAGAAACGTATCCACCATTATCAAAGATACAACCAATGTGGGTAACATGCAAGTATAAGGTTTTAAGGAACTGAAAAATATTTACATTCTCCCCCTCAACACTTCTCTATGAAAAATAATGAAAGGTTTGAAAGAGCAAAATGTTGACGGAAGAGTTGTACTTGCAATGTTTGAAGAAATTTAGATAGAAGAATATTTTTGAATTTTATCAGATTTTATATTTTTCTATTTTTGTTTTTGATAAATTTATTTACAAAAGAGGTTTTGGTGTTTGACTGGTTTTAAGAATGTGTTAAAAGTTCATCCGGTTCCTCTGGAGTCAAACACCTCATGCCAATCCGGTGGATCAACTCAGTAAACCTAGCAGGAGCTAAGGCTTTGGTGAGAAGGTCCGCCAGTTGGTGTTCAGTACCCACAAAATATAAATCAACGGTACCCTTTTCCATACGCTCCTTTATGAAATGATATCGAAGGTCGATGTGCTTGGACTTTGAATGTTGAATGGTGTTCCACGAGATTGCAATAGCATTTCGATTGTCGCAGTACACCGGAATTCTATCAAATACGTAACCATAGTCTTTGAGTTGTGTGCTCATCCAAATGACTTGAGCACAACACGCCGACATGGCTATATATTCTGCTTCGGTTGAGGACAGTGATGTACAATCCTGTTTCTTTGATTGCCATGACACCAATTTATTACCAAGGAATTGCAAACCACCTAAAGTACTTTTCCGAGAATCTAAGCAACCTACGTGATCAACGTCTGAAAAAGCGATTAGTTCAAAACCAAAATCCTTCGGATACCAGATCCCCAAATTAATGGTTCCCTTGATGTATCGGAGGATTCTTTTAGCCTTAGAGAGGTGAGTTTTAGTTGGTCTCGACTGATAACGGGAGCAAAGATATACAAAAAATACAATGTCAGGTCTACTGGCTGTTAGATACATGAGAGACCCAATAATACTTCGGTATTTGGTAGGGTCAACCAATTTCCCATGCAAATCAGCGTCCAATTTTTTGGTATGTGCCATTGGTGTGGCATAGGTATCACAGCTTTGCATTCTGTTAGGAATTAGAAATTCCAGGTATTAAAGAGTCGGTCACCTCAAGTATATGTGATCGTTGGAAAGCTCGTAGTCGTAGTTCTTTTAAGTTAAGTAGTATTTAGTTAAGTAACACCGTGGAGGACGGACGGGTCTTTACCCACTGTATGCCTGATCCACAGCCCGATGTGTGGCGTTTTATGTAAGACTATAAATACTCTCTACCTTCCAAGGTAGAGAGTTGGAGCTCATAATAATATCTTTCACTTTCTCTCACTAAGTTCCCTAAACCTCTAACTTTCTCTCTCTAGAATTCCACTTATATGGCACCTTGTTGTTATGGTTTGATGTGTATGTGAAAACTAATATCTTACAATTGGTATCAAGAGCCATGGTTAGATCATATCTTGCACATCTTTGGATTTCTAGTGGTTTTTAGGTGGTTTTTAAGTTTGAAAAAGTTTAGTGGTTTTTGCATCATTTGGTTGATTTCTCGGGTTAAAGTTTGGATTTTGTTTGTACTTTTATGTTTAGAATCATCACAAGTGTGTAGGTTATCATTTGGTAAGCTTAAATCATCTTGGTTGGGTTGTTTTTGGATTGAAAAGTGATGTTTATGTGGTTTTTTCATGCTAGCGACTTAACTCACGGATTAGTTTCTTCGTAGCGACTTGCTTTACAAATTTGTAGCGAGTTACAGTTCTAAACCTAGCGACTTAGATCTAGCGATTTACAGTACAAGTAGTGGACTCTCCACTACGGGTAGCGAGTTGGTGATAGCGACTTGGTCTGTAGCGAGTTGCTCTTTAGCGACTTGTATCTTTAGCGACTTGAGTAGCGAATTGCTTCCAAAATTTTGCTAGCGACTTGAGGCTTAGCGAGTTACTACTTAGCGACTTGCTTTTGTCTAGCGACTTGGGACTCTAGCGACTTAGTGGTGTAGCGAATTAAGTGTTAGCGACTTAGTGCATTATCTTCTAGCGACTTAGTGCATTATCTTCTAGCGACTTAGTGCATTATCTTCTAGCGACTTGAGTGATTGTTTACGGTTTTCTCTTGATTTAGTAAAATCCCGTGAAAGAATCTATTTCCCGGTTTAATCATAGAGTTATAAAGTCCCGTATAATCTGTTAACATGTCTACCAACGTTCCTACTATCATCTCCACTGTTGCCGAGGATGTACAAGCAGCTGGCTCAGATACTCGTCCACCCATGCTTGACAGAACTGACTACGATTCTTGGGCTCAACGAATCAGATTGTATTGCCTTGGAAAGGAAAATGGTGTCAACATTCTCAAATCCATTGATGAAGGACCATATCGAGTTGAGACGATTAGAGACATACTTGATACTAATGAAGATGGTACTCCTGTTTACGGAATGGACAGACCTAAGATGTATGATGAGCTTGATGATAAGGATAAAAAGAGATTCGATGCAGATATCAGGGCTTCAAACATTGTTCTTCAAGGTCTTCCTAAAGACATCTACAAGCTGATCAATCATAACACTGATGCAAAGGCAGTTTGGGATAATGTTAAGATGCTTCTCTCAAGTTCAGAATTAACTATGGAAGACAGAGAATCCCAACTCTATGACGAATTTGAGCACTTCAAGATGAAACCAGATGAGAATGTCTATGAGTACTATGTGAGATTTCATAAGTTAGTGAATGACATGAGGAACATCAGAATGACTATGCCTAACATTCAGCTGAACTCAAAATTTGTGAACAACATGAATCCCGAATGGCAAAAGTTTGTCACCGCTGTGAAGCTCACTAAAGGATTGAAGAATACAAACTATGAGCAACTCTATGCCTTCCTCCTTCAGAATGAGAGACATGCTATGTTTGAAAAATTGATTCTCAATCAGTTCAAAACCAACCAGGGAGAGACAAGCTCGTCTAATGACTCAACAGCTTTCTACTCAAACATCGGAATCACAACCAAAGCATCACAAGTCATACCCTTGGGTAATGGTAATCACAAACTCATTCCTGATCCTATGTTCAAACAAGCTGATGCTGATGCTCACGTGGGTAACTTCATTAATCAACTAGATCTTCTCATTAGTCAAAACATGAATTCTCTCCCACAAACCAACAACAACCTCAGAACAGCATCTAACCCACACAATCAAGCCACTGTTAAAGATGGAAGGATCATGGTGCAACCAGTTCAGGAAAGACAGTATGATCAGGGAAGAGGTGGAGCTGGGAGAGGTTATGTTGGCAACCAGAATCGAGGAAGAAATGGTAACCAAGGTCAAGCTAAGCCAATCAAATGTTATAACTGTGGTGGTGAAGGACACATTGCAAAAAACTGCACATCTCCAAAGCGTCCACAGAATGCTGATTACTTCAGAGATAAGATGCTGCTGGCACAAGCTCAGGACAATGGTGCTGCTTTGGATGAAGAGGAATTGCTGTTTCTTGCTGAGGGCAATGCCAAGACCTATGATGCAGATGTGGATGAGCAGCCTATTCAGGAGATAGGTCACAATCATCAGAATGCTTTTCAAGTCGCTGACTGTGATGCATACGACTCTGATGTGGATGATGGACCTACGGCACACACAATTTTTATGGCGAGCATTTCTCCAATGGTCTCTCCCAAGGTCTCTTCTTCACCACTAGCTGGACCATCCCATGACAAGCTCATCTCAGAGGTATTAAAACTATACGATGATGCTGATGTGCAACAGATGCATGACAAAGTACAATCAACTGAAACTATTGAATCAAATATTGAAAATATGGGTAATATCGATATTGTCCCATATGATCAATATGTGAAACAAAGTGAAAGTGAAGTTGTACCAAGTGATGCATCTTCTGCAGTCAACAATGACTATGTTTTTGATGAATACACTGCATGTGCCCCTGATGATTCTGTAATTTCTGAACTAAATGCCTATAAAGAACGTGTTGCTATTTATGAACAACGTGCTAAATTTGAGTTGACCACTCGTGAGCAGGAAATGGATGGCCAAGTGAGTACAGTAATTAGAAAAAGTAAGTTTAGAGAAGAAGTATTGAAACAAGAATTAAATTCCTTGCAAGAAAAACTTTCTAAAACAGCTAAGCAAAAACAAGAACTTCAAGAAAATGTGAAAATGCTTAAGCAAGAATTTAATGCAAAGGAATCAAAACTCTTGAGAGATTTTTCTAATCTGAAAACTTTGAAAAACAAACTTGAAAACAAGTTGTACATACAAGGAAACACCATTCAGACTACTCACATGGTCACTAAACATAGAGTCTTAAGCGATAAGCATAGCATTCCCCTTGTTGAGGAACCAAACCCAGAGGTAATTAAAAAGGCTAGAAATGCTCATAAGGTGCTTTATGATGGTAATGAAATCCTTAAGCCTAGGCAGAAACCTAGTTGCGTTGAGTGCACCGAGGAAGATAAGAAATCAAATGAAATCACTAGGGAAAAGATGAATAAGAAACAAAATGATCCCAAATGCAAAGAGAAAAAAATAATTATCACTCCTCATGACTACAAGAAGGAAAACTGGATTTCCTTGAACAAGTTTAAGCCTCAGACATTGTTGACTCCCGAACAAGTCTTCTGGAAAAAGGATTTAGATAAGCAGAAAGCGGAAAATATTGTTGAAACAAACCCTCCCCTTTGGAAAATGCCTAGAGCGACTGTGTATCCTCCTAATACACCAATGCATCTTGTACCTAGAACAATTGCCACTAAAAGCAAGACATTAATTAGCCAATACGTTATATTTCAACTATTTGTTGATTTTGAGAAAATTTGCAAGAAAAGGATCACACCCACTGGTATAACTGAAGGAGAAAGGGGTTTTGAACAAATGAAAGAATGTTATTTAACTGAGGTCATGCCCTTCTTTAAACTTCTAAAAGATCACTTTGAGAGTCTTAAAAAGGGGATAGAAACTGATATTAAGGGAATGGAAAAGGAATTTGATGCAATGGTTGTTGAAGTTAGTGACTATGAGCGTGCACTGAAATATAATGTGATTGAGAGAAAGAACTTGCATACATTAAATGAGAATCTTATTACTGAATGTGTTGCTCAAGATGTGTTTTTCACTGCTTCAAATTGCTCTATTAATGCTTCCAAATTTCATGAACTATCTGTGGCCCTGAAAGTCTCCCATGATCGTGTCATTGAGCTTGAAAAAACTAATTCTAAACTAAACGAGAAAATTGAACTGGATGATCATGACAATTTTGTTAAACATTTTTCTAAACTAGAAGTTGAGCATTTTAATGTACAACTAAAATATCAACATCTTAAAGAAAATGTCAAAACTTCAAATGTCAAGACATCTTCAGATGCTCCAGAGTTTGATGCAGTTTTTCAAATTAACAAACGTGATGAACAGATTCAAGCTCAGTGCAACACGATCAGAAAGTTGAAAGCCCAAATCTCTCAATTAAAGGGTCAAACAAACAATATGACAGGCTCCCAAATGCCTCCTCCTTTAGATTCTCAGAATTCTCAAACGTTTCATCTTCAAAACCTAGTAAATGCTTTACAAAAGGCAAACGAAAGTTTTCTAGAAGAAAATGAAAAGGTTAAACGTCATTTCAATGAGTTATTTGAATCAATTAAAGTCACTCGTAACAAAAACAACGAACAAATAGCTTCATTGCAAAAGGAAATTGAGAATCTGAAGAGTCAGGTAAAAGGGAAAATGCCAATGACCAATGGGGAGAATGGTGTATCAAAGGTTCACTCTTGTAATAAATATGCTTTGTCTGTGACATATGTCCCTCCTCATCTAAGAAACAACAAACTAGCTATTCAAACATATTTCGCATCTCTTAAGGATTGCTTAGAATGCCTGCGTGAGATTGTTGAAGAGGATAAGCTAGAGAAACCTCATGATAATGCAATTGGACATGCATGCTTATATGCCAAACGATCTCAAGAAATCTTAGAATGCTTGATCACAATATGCCCAAAGACATTAGGTGAGAGAGTTAACCCTTTGATTCCATGCTCGATGCCTAATGCCAAATATGATATGCACTCGATTCCCAATGTTTTGAATGTGAACCGTAGTGTGCCCTTGAGTAGTTCAGATTCTAGATCTGTCAATGCTATGAAAGAGAACTCAAGTGTGCCTTCTAGGAGTACTAATCTCAGTACCTCTAGTTTTAAGAAAGTAAACCTTAGTGCACCTGCATGTAGTTCAGATCCCAGCACATCTAAACAGGTGATGCAAAGAGTAGTAAAACAAACTAATGTTCCCATTCCCTCTACAGGAGTAACCAGTGACATTAAAGGGAGTAGGTCAAAGTCTCAAGACAATACAAGGAATGATAGGACCTCGCAAGCTAAGAATGTGCACTGGAAAAGAGTAGAAGAACAATCTAGGAACTTTAAGTTTGAATCAAATAAAACGAATCGTGTTGATTCTAGTATTAGCCATAGGCGTACTGTAATTAATTCGAATTCTGATACTATTTGCAAACCTTGTACTGATGTCTGCTTGAATTCTGCTTCTAATCATGAATGTGGTGTTAATGTTCTGCCTAATGATGTTAATTGTCCAGTTAATATTGTTAATGCTAAAATCCATGCTAAGAAGGCTAAAAGGCAAAAACGAAAGAAAGTTAGAAAACAGTGGAAACCCACAGGAAGAACATTCAGTAAAATAGGCTTCTATTGGATACCTGTTGCTCATAAGACTAATCAGATAATGCCCACTAGAAAATGGATGCCTACTGGTAGAACTATTCCTTTAAGAAGTGATCACACTGTGAACAGGGCTAATACAGACACTAGTACTGCATCTATTCACAATGATTCCACTGCCTCACTTTCTGATATGAATGCTTCTATTTCTGATGTGGGTGTTCCAACCATTGTAACTAACCAAATGGAACCCATTCTTGCATGGGGATCCCAATTATCCAGTTATCCATTCTTGTTTGTGTTCAACTGCAGATCGTTCAAATCGTTCTGTGGTACCTGGACTCAGGCTGTTCCAAGCATATGACTGGAGACCGGTCGCGGCTCATGAACTTCGTGAGCAAATTCATCGGGACTGTTAGATTTGGTAATGATCATTTCGGTGCTATTATGGGTTATGGAGATTATGTTGTTGGTGATAGTGTCATCTCTAGAGTTTACTATGTGGAAGGTTTAGGTCATAATCTGTTCTCTGTTGGTCAATTCTGTGATTCTGATCTAGAAGTAGCCTTCAGAAAACATACATGCTTTGTTAGAGATCTTAATGGTAAGGAACTGTTAAAAGGAACTCGTGGCTCAAATCTTTACACCATCTCTATCGATGACATGATGAGGGCCTCTCCAATCTGCTTGTTATCAAAGGCTTCAAAAATAAAGTTATGGTTATGGCATCGTCGTCTCAATCACTTGAACTTCGGCACCATCAACGATCTTTCCAGAAAGGACTTAGTTGTAGGTTTACCTAGACTAAAGTATGAAAAGGATCATCTTTGTTCAGCATGTCAATTGGGAAAAAGCAAGAAGTATGCCCATAAACCCAAACCTACTAACTCTGTCACAGAAGTTCTTCATATGATTCATATGGATTTATGTGGACCAATGAGGGTGCAGAATATCTTTGGGAAGAAATATGTGTTAGTTGTGGTTGATGATTACTCTAGATTCACCTGGGTCAAGTTCTTAAGGACAAAGGATGAAACTCCTGATATCATCATCAAACTCATCAAACAGCTGCAGGTTCGACTAAACAAAACTGTCAGAATTATCAGAACAGACAATGGAACTGAGTTTGTCAACAAACAACTTAGTGAATTCTATGAAAGCGTTGGAATCAGCCATCAAAGAAGTGTTCCACGAACCCCTCAACAGAACGGTGTAGTTGAAAGACGAAACCGTACTCTTGTTGAAGCCGCTAGAACAATGCTGATCTACTCAAAGGTTCCAATGTTTCTCTGGGCTGAAGCAATTACCACTGCATGCTACACACAAAATCGTTCCCTGATTCACACTGTTCATGGAAAAACTCCATATGAACTTGTCCACAACAGAAAACCTAATCTATCTTTCCTTCGTGTGTTTGGTGCATTGTGCTATCCAACTAATGAGGGTCAAGACTTAGGCAAACTTAGGGCCAAAGCTGACATTGGAGTATTTGTAGGATATGCATCAAACAAAAAGGGATACCGAATCTACAACAAAAGAACCCGAAATATCATGGAAACAATTCACGTTACGTTTGATGAGCTGACCGGTCAAATGGCTCCTGGACACTCCAGCTCAGGACCCGCTCTTCAAAACAGTCCCATTGGTTCATCCCTTGTTCCAAACTCCTCTCAAGAAACTCCATATGTACCTCCATCTGAAGATGATGTAAAGAAATTGTTTGATCCTATGTTTGATGAACTGTATGATTCAATTACTAATGAGGTGTTGATCCCTACAACAGAGGATGCTCATATTCCAGTAAATGAAGTCAATCCCTCAGTCTCAATATCTTTAAGTCAAGAAGCACCTGCTGCTGATCCTTCAGTCTCATCAACAAATCATCATTCTTCAAATATACATCATGGAAATGTTTCTGGCATCAATGATGAAGTTAATCCCTTTGCTACTCCTGAAGATGCTCCATTTGAAAACATATTTGCTACTCCTGAATCATCATCAGAACCATCTTCTTCAGGAGACATCGACTCAGCTACCTCAGTTCCTCAACAACTGCCACATGAACACCTCAGAAAATGGACTCACGATCATCCATTAGACAACATCATTGGAAATCCCTCTCGTCCTGTATCAACCCGGAAACAACTTGCAACCGATGCCTTATGGTGTTTCTTCAACTCCGTACTATCTAAGATTGAACCAAAAGATGTTAAAACCGCCATGAATGAAGATAGCTGGTTCAATGCCATGCAAGATGAAATTCATGAGTTTGATCATCTTGATGTATGGGAGTTAGTACCTGCTCCAGACTGTGCTATGATTATAGCTCTTAAATGGATCTTCAAAGTGAAACTTGATGAGCATGGTGATGTGTTGAAGAACAAGGCTCGATTAGTTGCTAAAGGATACCGTCAAGAGGAGGGTATTGATTTTGAAGAATCTTTTGCTCCTGTTGCTCGAATCGAGGCAATCAGAATCTTTCTGGCTAATGCTGCTAGTAAAAACATGGTAGTCTATCAGATGGATGTGAAGACGGCATTTCTGAACGGAGATCTTAAAGAAGTCGTCTACGTCAGCCAACCTGAAGGATTTGTGAATCAAGAGCATCCTACTCACGTTTATCGTCTGAAGAAGGCTCTTTACGGTTTAAAGCAAGCTCCAAGGGCATGGTATGATACACTGTCAAAGTTTCTTCTATCAACCGGATTCAGCAAAGGAGCAGTTGATCCTACATTGTTCACCAGGAAGTCAGGCAAACATTTAACTCATGTTCAAATTTATGTTGATGATATTATTTTTGCCTCGACAGACCCAATGGAATGTGATCGTTTTTCTAATGAAATGAGTTCAAAATTTCAAATGTCAATGATGGGACAAATGTCATTTTTCTTGGGATTACAAATTTCACAAAGTCCCGGAGGCATTTTCATAAGTCAATCTAAATATGCAACTGAGATCTTAAAGAAATTTGGATTTAATTCAAGTGACCCTGTTGACACCCCCATGATTGATCGAACCAAACTAGATGAGGACCACTCAGGGATCATGATTGACCAAACGAAATATCGTAGTATGATTGGATCCCTGATGTACCTCAAAGCTAGTAGACCAGACATCTTGTTCGCTGTTTGCATGTGTGCTAGATACTAGGCTAAGCCTACTAAAAAGCACCTTGAAGCAGTTAAACGGGTCTTTCAGTATCTCCAAGGAACCATCAATATGGGACTTTGGTACCCGAAAGACACCGGTATGTCACTAACAGCATATGCAGCTGCAGATCATGCAGGGTGTCAAGATACTCGTCGAAGTACGTCCGGAGGTGCTCAGTTTTTGGGTGATAAGCTTGTGAGCTGGTCTTCAAAGAAGCAAATGAGTACTTCTATTTCCTCTACAGAGGCTGAATACATAGCCATGTCATCTTGTTGTGCTCAAATCTTATGGATAAGATCTCAATTATCTGACTATGGCTTTGAATTCAACAGAATCCCTCTGTATTGTGATAATAAAAGTGCTATTGCTCTCTCATGCAACAACGTTCAACACTCAAGAGCAAAGCATATCGACATTCGACATCATTTCATCAGGGAACAAGTGGAAAAAGGTGTGGTGGAACTATATTTTGTGAGGTCTGAATATCAGTTAGCCGACATCTTCACCAAAGCTCTTCCAAGAGAACTTTTTGAGTTTATTCTTCCACGACTTGGTTTGAAAAGCCTTCAACCAGAAACTCTCAAACGTCTTCAGGAGGAAGACGAGGAGTAAAGGTCTATCTTCATCTATCTCTTTGTAAATATTTATTCGAAAAACAAAATAGAAAAATATAAAACCTTCAAAATCCATAAAAATATGAAAAATTCGAAAAAATTTTCAAAAAAAATAAAAAAAAAATAAAATAATATTGTCAATTTGTCATGTTTTTTTCCTGTTCGATAATATCTACGGTCTTTGTGCTGTCATTCAAAGAATGACACGGGACTTTAGATGTTGTTCGAATTCTTAAAAAAAAAAAAAAAAAAAAAAAAAAAATTGAGAGAAAGAGAAATGGTTTATTGTCATCTTCAGGCAATAACCCGGTTTTAAAAGAAAGAACAGAGCTATGTTTTATCATGCTTTCAAAATTCCATGCTCTGATTCTATAAACATTTATCTGCTGAAAACCAAATGCTTTGAAAAATAACTCGGTTTCTATTTTTGATAATCATCAGGACTTATATGTCAAAATCTCTATCTCTCAATCAACAACCTATGTCATTGATTGAGGGGGAGAATGATTTCAATTAAACTAAAAAGTTATTTGGCATTAAATTGTTTTCAAAAGATATACATGCATGTTTTATCAATGGAGTTTAAAGTCTTAAAATCCGATCCTTATCAGTTCAAACGCTATCACAATCAAGTCACAATTCTCCTTAAAAGCTTTCAAAATCAATTTAAATCTACAAGAGATCACAAATCTCAAATGTTTTGATAATTGTGATCGGGGGAGAATGTGTGATTTAAATTGGATTTAAACTGATAATTCGGTAAATGGTTTTATAAGAATGTACATGCTGTCCTTCCCACATGTGACAAACGATTTCAAATTTTCAATGCACATGTTGAGGGGGAGCATCTATCTTAAACCTTTGATTTGAAACGTGATCATTCATCCCAATGTGCAGGTTCCCTCTAGTATGTGCAAAACTCTTTTCAAATCTCGAGGCACATATTGAGGGGGAGCAAATTCATGGAAACCTCATCCTTCCCGGAAATGCTATACCTACTTGATTTGATGTGGGAAGTGATGTTGATATCTTTTAGAAAATGGTAATCAAAGAAGTTAATTCTTTCTCTTGCCTCCGTGTGCAAAACTTTTTCAAATACTTGATGCACATGTTGAGGGGGAGTTCTCGTTCTAAAAAAATATCAAAAACAATTCAGGTACAAAATGCTTTAATAATATATCACAAGTATCTGAATTGATTTTCAAATGGTTTTCAATTGGTTCCAATAGCAGATGAACAATACCAAATAGACCGACCAACTTTACTTTATGTACGGTGACATAAGGATGATAAGGTTAGGTATGTGTTCCCATGATCCGCCAGAACCGGAGGGATCTACCCAGGGACAATCCACTAGTTAGTGTAGAAGTCCTTAGGTATGATGATAAAAGGAGAAAAATGAGATATGGGAAGAGTGCAGACTAAGACTGAGATAGTACTGGAATAAACCCAACAAGGTTCTAGCTATGAAGTCTCGGTAAGCACTGAAGGGGTTGAAGAATTAAAAAGAATTGAATGAGGAAAGGGTGAAAACAAATAGCCCTCCATTTATTCAACCTTAGGGCAGAAACCGGGTTCAATTCATATGCTACTGATGGTAACATCGGTATTGAAGACAAGACGTCATGGACCCAGTGACGCACTGCACTTCAACTTTCCAAACCACTCAAGTTCCTCTTATAAGGACTTGTTTCATTCTCACGGGGAACCGACATTATCTATCGACTTTCTCTTAGAGATTGTTGATATTAAAGAAGGAGACCCTCTCCCTAGTCTCCGGCACAGGATCCAAATATGCACAAATTGAGTCTAGAGCCACGAGATCATCAATAAATCTCATTAGGACACTTTCAATGAAGACTCTCTGTTTCACTCAATGTGGAAAGAGAGATTATATCTTGAGTCCTACGCATTATCCTTGTGGTATTGCCAGAACATCTGAATGATGTGTATACATATTCACTATGAAGATGGAAAGCCTTCTGGAGCCAACATCAAACAAGCTCCTGGTAGGTGGCATGTGAGATCTATTATATAGATCAACTATGTGACAACTGAACAGAAACAATGGGGCGATTCAATCACTTGAATCAATCCTGGTTCAGGTTATGGATTGACGGATACCTTTGAAAAACCGGTCTTTGTGCATAAAAACTCTTTTCTTTAGCACATCGACCGTGTACTCATTTTTCAAACCAAAAGGTGTTTTTATGATTGATAATTGATTTTCAATAAAACCTTCGTTGTATTGCAAAAAAATTTTCTATTGAGCAATACACGATTGTTTTTCTAATCTCTTTTCATCAATCAGTGGACTTAAAATTCGCTGGTTCACTCACTCCGTGTTGTCTTCTTTGAGATGTTCCGGTTTGAGAACAGCTAGAGCAGCTGCGAAACCCTGTCAAGGAAATTCTTCGGAATTATACCTGATCACAGGCAGTACATGTACTGATCAACGGGGAACCGTGGGCCGTGTACCTCAATTCAACGAAAGTGATCAAAGACACTTTCGTGCGATTTATTGCTAACTGTTGTATGCAGGTACGCCCGACGTTTGCAGCTGATCAGAATGAAGCGGTCAATCCATAGCCACATGCTCACTCATCACATTCATCTCAAAAGAAATCATGATTAGTGCGTCATTGACTCTGATATTTTCACTCCATGCTTCTGCTACGCTGCTGCCAATATCATGAATCAACTAAAGCTTCCGCAACTCTGATGAGAAGATATCATGACCCAGAATGTGAGCATGTCGGTCCTAAAGTCACAACACCACAATGGATGTCTCTGAGATTTTTTTTGTTTGCTAATGATCTCAAGAGCTGACTCATAATTTACTATCACGTGGATCAGTAAAAGACCTCCACTTGAAGTAACCAAACATGCAATGTGAAGAATCAATGACTACGAGCTTTGAAGCAAAGTGCTACATCAAGAATGCAAGAACAATTTGTTATGTAATATCTATTTGTATTCAATGTAATTTTGGTACATGATTGAGGTGACCTCCCTTAGGGGGAGATTGTTAGGAATTAGAAATTCCAGGTATTAAAGAGTCGGTCACCTCAAGTATATGTGATCGTTGGAAAGCTCGTAGTCGTAGTTCTTTTAAGTTAAGTAGTATTTAGTTAAGTAACACCGTGGAGGACGGACGGGTCTTTACCCACTGTATGCCTGATCCACAGCCCGATGTGTGGCGTTTTATGTAAGACTATAAATACTCTCTACCTTCCAAGGTAGAGAGTTGGAGCTCATAATAATATCTTTCACTTTCTCTCACTAAGTTCCCTAAACCTCTAACTTTCTCTCTCTAGAATTCCACTTATATGCCACCTTGTTGTTATGGTTTGATGTGTATGTGAAAACTAATATCTTACACATTCCATGTTTGTTTAAAATTTCAAGAGTATATTTGGACTGACTTAGGAAAATACCACGGGGTGATTGATGAACTTGCAGTCCTAGAAAGAACGTAAGTTCACCCATCATTGACATTTCAAAATGTGTTTTCATAAGTTTTGAAAAAGTGTTTGAGTACTTTTTATGTGTTGACCCAAAAATGATCTCATCCACATAGATTTGAACAATTAAAATGTGTTCCCCGTGATATTGTATAAATAGTGTTGGGTCGACCGATCCTTTAACAAAGTTATGAGATAGGAGAAAGGATGACAACTCATCATACCACGCCCGAGGGGCTTGTTTGAGACCATAGAGAGCCTTGTTCACTTTGTAGACGTGATTAGGGAACTCTAGATCAACAAATCTTTTTGGCTGACTAACATAGACCGTTTCCTTCAGTTTACCATTCAGAAAAGCGGTTTTGACATCCATCTGATAGTGTTAACATAGACCGTTTCCTTCAGTTTACCATTCAGAAAAGCGGTTTTGAATGCCAGAAAAATTCGTACAGCCTCAAGTCTAGCAACCGGTGAGAATGATTCCTCGAAGTCAATCCCCTCTTCTCGTCTATAACCCTTAGCCACCAGACGTGACTTATTTCTGATAACCTTACCTTCAGCATCCAACTTGTTTTTCCAAATCCATTTCAGACCAATAACATAGACCCTCGTTGGTTTTGCAACCAATTCCCATACTTCAAGACGTTTAAACTAATTAAGTTCTTCTTGTATGGATTCAATCAAGTTGTCATATGTCATTGCCTCTTTTATATTTTTGGGTTCAGATTGGCAGACGGTAAGTGCATAAATGCAATGTTCACCATCAGTCTGAAGGCGTTGTCTAATTACGACTGGTTGATTCGGGTTTCCAATAATGTTCACAAGAGGATGGTATTTAGTCCAACGATGTGTGGAGGGTTAATGTTGATATACGTTGTGCAGATTAGGAGGATTCAAATGGCTTGTAGATGATTCCGCAACATCAGAAGTGGCAGTTTCATTAGCAGAAGGGTTAAAGAACGCATTTGGATCATAATCTGCGGGTGTAGGTACATCATTGTTTAGAAGATCATCAGCTGGTTAAGCGTCATTGGATGCGGTTTGTTCGGCTGTTGTTGTAGAATTGATTGGAGGTGCTTCTTCAACAGTTGTTGTTGTTACTGGTGTATCAGGAATTTGATTATGATCAGGTTGACCAGCAGAAACATTTGATACATCTGAAGCACGTTGATTAATATCATCACTAAACAGAGGAGCAAATAGCTGTTCCATTTGTTGATGAGTAAGGTGTAAGCTTGGTTCAGCTGATGATAGGGTTTGGGGCAAGTTGAGACGGTTATGTCCGGGTTCCAAGCTGTTTTGCTCAGAAGCCATCTCTGTAAGCTCATCGAAATTTGCATGAATCGTTCCTATAATATCCCTTGTACGACGATTCCAGAACAGGTATCCTTTAGAATTTTCACAGTAACCAATGAAGACTCCAATGTCAGCTTTAGCCTTGAGCTTTCCAAAGTCATCACGATCATTATTCGGGTAACAAAGAGCACCAAATATATAAAAGTGTTTGAGATTCGGTTTACGGTTATGGATAAGCTCATAAGGTGTTCTGTTGTGGCGTTTGGTTATCATCGAGCGGTTATGAGTGTAGCATGCAGTAGACACGACTTCTGCCCACAAGTAATCTGGAAGTTTTGCATTTATCAACATCGTTCTTGCAGCTTCCACTAACGTACGGTTTCGTCTTTCAACAACTCCATTTTGTTCTGGTGTTCGTGCAATTGATGTTTGATGCTCAATTCCCACTTTCTCATAGTATTCACGAAGAGTTTGATTTACAAATTCAGTCCCTCTGTCTGTTCAGATTTGTCTGACTGTGTTCCGGAGCTGAACTTGAATTTTCGTGAGAAAGGTGATGATCATCTATGGAGCTTGATCTTTACTTCGAAGAAAATAAACCCAAGTCCATCTTGAGTAGTCATAAAAAATTACAAGAATGTAGCATTTGCCGTTCATCGTCTGCACACGCATCGGGCCACACAAATCCATGTGAAGGAGATGAAGCACATGCTGGGAGCTGTGTTCCACCTTTGAAGGAAAGTGAGCACGAGTGCTTTTCCCTTGTTCACAAGCTGAGCATAGATGATCTTTAGAATACCGAAATCTTGGAAGTCCTTCAACAAGTTTATATCGTGCAAGATTGGTTATGGTTTGAAAGTTTAAGTGTGAAAGTTGACGGTGCCACAACCAAGATTTTGTTGATGCTGCCTTAGAAATTAGACAGATGGGAGATGAAACAATCATGTCTTGCATTGATATTGTGTAAATACTTGATGTGCTGTTTCCAGACATAAGATCGTTTCCTTGTAGATCACGAATAAAACAAGTTTTCTCCCTAAACGCAACTTCCAAATCTCCATCACAAAATTGACCGACTAAAAAGAGATTGTGACCGAGACCTTCCATATAATAAACTCTGCTAATTTTGATGTTCCCATTGATGTAATCTCCGTAGCCCATGGTAGCTTCGAAGTGATCATTCCCGAACCTGACAGTGCCAATGAACTTTGAAACAAAGTTTGATAACAGTTTGAGATTGCCTGTTATGTATCGGGAACATCCGCTATCAACAATCCAGAGGATGATCAGTATCACATGCATTACACACAGACGACACAGGTGGAATAGAAGTAGAGGTGGAACCCAAAGAGTTAGAGGGTTCCGT
Source organism: Chrysanthemum seticuspe (assembly GCA_019973895.1). Classification (NCBI taxonomy): domain Eukaryota; kingdom Viridiplantae; phylum Streptophyta; class Magnoliopsida; order Asterales; family Asteraceae; genus Chrysanthemum; species Chrysanthemum seticuspe. The sequence goes on from BPTQ01000007.1 coordinate 188,485,270, forward strand.
TATAGTTACATTAGACACACACATGTTAATGATCTTGGGAATCCATTTAAATCCTGGTATGTTTTGTAACCATCTCTGCTAAGTCCAACTAGTCTTAGCTTTGGTCTTAGTGAATGCACTAGGTGATATTCTCTTCCTAGGAGGTGAAGTGGGTTCTATGGGTACATCAATGATTGTAGCAAAAACATTAGTAGGCGGTTTACCTAGCACATACTTAGAAGCATTAGTGGGCCTAGAGGTATTCCGTTTTCTATTGTTCCACTTACGAGATAAGATAGCATTAGCAACACATTTATCATGACAACCAGAAAACATGCTTTTACGACAACGAACACAAGATGCTTCAAACATAACATTCAAAGTACTTAAAGGTTCAGCATTCGTTACATCACTTTGGCTATTACATTTGTCTAACGCAATGTCTAAAGTGGGTGCAACATGAGTTTTATTCAAAGTCCTAAGGTGTTATTCTACTTCAGAGGTCTTTATTGTTCTTCTCTTACGTTGCAACTTCCTATTCTTCCTGGTTTTGCTCTTAAGCTGTGAAGTACAAACGTTGGGAAAAAAGGCAACTATTCCTATTTCAGTGGAAGGAAGCACATTAATATCTTGTGGTGTGTCATTAGGCGTTCTAGTGTCAATTTTAAGCAATCTAGGGGCAAGTACATGTGTGTTACTAATCCTATCTTGCTTAAGTTTTACCAACTCTGCTTTTAAGTCATGGATAGTGTGTAATAAATCTTGATTTTCAGAGCGAGTGTTTCCATTATTTCGTAAAACTTCTTTGGTATATGCAAGATGATCATAAGCATCTTTTGACGCTTTAGCACCAGTCTTTTTGAGCAAATCAAATATGACACCATATTCTGTTTTGACGTTGGCAATTTCTTGTTCATATTTTGAAATTTGACATTTTAAAGACACGTTTTCATCATCCAGTTGTTCTATTTTTGGATCAAAAGATTTTGAACGAAACTGGTTGATTTTGTTTTGCAAAGCAAGTTCTCAATTTTGACAATCTTTTTGATACCATTGAAGATGACGTTTTGCATTCGAAAGCTCATTTAACAATCGCTCATTTTCAATTTTGAAAGATTCGATTTCTGACACATTATCGGTATTCTCAAAGTTATCAACAGAATCAACAACGATATAATCAAATGCATATGAAACAGAATGTAATAGCACAACATTTATGGTATCAGCACATATAACATCTTCCAAGAGTCGGTCAACATGATTTCTCAACATTTTCTTTTTACGTTTAGTATTTGAAATCGATGTTTCGGTTTTCTCGAAAACTGTTTTCATAAGTCCAATCTCTTTCTGAAGTTCCCTTTCCCAATAAATTGCACACATTTTTAGATTTCGGACATGTGGTAAAAGCCCTTTCTGAAAAATATCCCTTTGTTGTCGCGCAAATGGCGATTGAAAACGTTCAGCTTTTATTTCAGAATTAACTTCAAATGCATGTTCCAAAAGTTTGATGTCAGACATAAAAGTGTCAAAATATTTTAGAACTTGACATCGTTCAGCTAATGGCTTTATTTAACTAAAAGAAGGTAAAGTACCATTAATTTGTGCAACATTGGAATGGGGACCATCATGAGAGGAGGACTCAGGATTGGGTGAGATAACCCAAGGTGTGTTAGAAGTATCCTGTTGTGTGATGAAAGTTATGGCTTTGGAGTAGTTAAATGGTTTGTTGTAAACAACATTTTCCATTATTAACCGACTCTCGTCTTCTGCATCTAATTCCTCAATACGATTATGTTCAACAACACTTATAATTGAGTCATCAATTCTATGTTCTGCACTGTAAACTTGAGGATTTGGTTTGAATGCTCTATGTGAAAAACTTGGTTGGTAATCAGCAAGAATTGGTCCATATCCTTCTGGATTTGGTTTAAAAGAAAACTTTTGAATTGTTGTGATTGACTCACCATGTTTATAAACAACATTTCGAAACTCTTTGATTTTGTGTTGTAAGTCGACAATTTCCTCAAGATTGTCATCTATTTGTTTCCTCGAATGCTTTTTGTACTCACAAAACTGTTTTTGACAAGTTAACAACTCAGACTTGGCTTTTTGAGTTTCCGAAGTGAGAGCGTTAAGTTGTTGTTTATGATAATATTTTAATTGTTCTATTTGAGAAAGCAATGCATTCTTGGAGGCAACTAGATCACATATCTGTTTTTCTAAATATTTTTCATTTCGGTATGATTTTGCAAAAGTGACTTCAAACCTTTTTCACGTTTCTCTTTAGTTTCAAAAATGTTGAGTTGGAACTTATAGCATTCATTATCCTTAGTCAACAGTGCAATTTTATCTTGCAGTTTCTTACTGATGTTATTGCACTTTTCCAGTTGAGATTGGGTGGTCTGAATTAAGTTGGTCTAGAGCTCAAGATCTAGATTAGACAAAGGTTCATCTTGTTCAACTTGAGTCTCAACATGATCATTATTTAGATCCTCAAATATAACCACAGAGTCTACTTGATTATCAATATTAACCATAAGGTCATCTTGATCGTCAATTATACCTACGGGATCCATTTGATTATCGTCGGAATGAGATGTGGGAGATTCATGTTGAACACTCTGAGCCTTGTTGAATGCAGATGTTGGCGGAGATATCAGATCATCAATGAGTATATTTTGATCCAGTACCTGAGACAAGCCATCAGTGTCATACACTGGGCTGTGTCACTCATGTTGAGCTCTTGCATGTTTGCCATTAACATCACAGCTGCATTAGCCTGAAAGTCCTCCATGTCATCATCAGAATCTGCATTAGCCATGAAGCTCTGTTCCTTGTTGGTAAGTGTTCCACCAACTTCATCCTTGAGAGCCAAGAGTAAAGCCTCTTTATGATAAGCGCTGCCACTTGTTCTCGGCTTTGGACATGCATTAGCCAGATGACCCTTTTCATTGCAGTTATAGCATCGGAGACCATTTACCCCAGTCTGAGAATTTCCCTGATCAACCACTTGAACCCGTTGTTGTGGAGCACCTATGTTATTCCTTCCATGAGCATTAAACCTTTGACCACTATTCATCTGATGACCATTTCCACGATTCTGAACCTCAACCCTTCCATTGTTAACAACACCTTGATTTCTTGTATTTAATGAGGTGCGAATGCGGTTGTTGGATTTGTTAGCAAATCGTCCGAAGGCTCTTGTAATCATTACAAATCCTTGATTCAATGCATCGAAGGCTTCTGCATCCTCATTTGATTTACTATACAGTGCTTGATCATTGTTGTTGTTGTATGGAACCAATTGAGTTTCGTGTGATTGTTGCTGTGATAGATCATATGGTGTAATATGAGCAGTTGGTTGTGGATGGTTTGTGAAGACAGTTGGCAAGGTTGGAAATTGAGGATAACATGCTTGAGTTATCCGGGAGTGAAGGCGAAGCAGGGACTCCACGGATGATTCTTTCTTTGTCTACTTTCTTTTGGTGGTGCTTCAAATAGTCATACAACAATCCGTATGTATCTTGATGAAGATTCTTTGATTGACGGATGAATATAACATACTTCTCCCAATCAGGACCAAGAAAACTCAGGAACTTTGTATTGATTGCAATCCTTGGCATAATGATATTATGTTTGTCCAAGTCATTGATGATGTCTGAAAACCGATGATGATATGACTCTAATGTCTCCCCGGGTTCAATCATGAAGTGTTCATATGCTAAGTAGATTTTGGATTCCATGTCCTCTTGATTAAGTTCTGTGCCTTCCATTAAAAGATGAATGTGATCCCACATTGCTTTAGCAGTCTTCTGAGCATCAATACTATGAAGTATCGGATTGGGTAATCCCAAAAGGATATATTGCATTGCAAGTTCATCGGCTTCTAAGTGAAGAAGTTGGTCAGTAGTAAGTTGATCAAGACCGACAACGTTGGTAACATCATCTCTTGGAGGATTAGCATTCGGATCTCCGGGTATAGTGATAGTAGGCATCTGAAAAGGACCTTCAAGGATGACCTTTTTCAAAAACTTACCATGTGGCTTCTTGAGCTCACAAAACCTAAAGAACCTTATCACCCATTGATCGTAGTTTCCGGGAGTGAGCATTGGAGGTCTATCAAGGGATCCAGCTTCATGAATGGATTGTTGGCTACTTAAAGCTTCAAACATCTTTGCAAACCAAGAAGGTTCCTTTTGTGTTGTAACATTCATAGCATACTTAGTCGGATATTGATATTGGAAGTAGTTACAATGTTGAACTTGTTGACGAGGGTTTGGTTGAACCATCTGTGGTGGAAGCGGGTTTGCTCCTTGAGGAAAATACATTTGAGATGGTTGTTGAAATTATTGTTGAAATTGTTGCAATTGTTGTGGAGATGGTGGAGGATATTGTTGATAGAATTGTTGTTGTTGAGTTAGTTGTTGTTGTTGTTGAGGATACTCATGAGGAAAGTAGCTTGAGTATGGTGGTTGAGACATCGTGAAACTTGTGTTGATGATGGATCTTTGTAGTCGAATGAAAATTTGTTGATGAAGTAACCTTAAGCGTAGAAAACAGCTTATGCGTAGAAAGTACCTTACGCGTAATACCCAACGTACGTGTAGACAAGAGCTTACGCGTAGTGATAGCTTACGCGTAGACTTGAGAAAAACTTAGCTTAGGAGTAAACCAAAGACTTAGTAATAGAAACCTTATGCGTAATATTTCATTAGGCGTAAGACAAGCTTAAGCGTAGGAAATGCTTAGGCAAAGAGGTTTCTACGCGTAAGTGTTAAGCTTAGGCGTAAAACTAGGGTTTTACCCAAAAGTCCTTTACACTTATCCAAGTGTAAAAGATATCCAAAGTCGAAGTGTTTTCAGGCTTATCCAAGCAAGAAAACACGGAGTAAACCAACAGCTCTGAAGATCAAGTGATGAATTCCTTATGCGTAACTTGCTGCTTAGGCGTAGACTTTGTGCTTACGAGTAAAAATAGGGTTTTACTACGAGTAGAAAATACCAACTTTCACCAAAACTGATGTTTATGCCCAAAAATGTTTTGTAACCTGATTTTAATGATGATAATAACAAGAAAGTTTTAAACTTGATTATTGAACAGAACTTTCACCCTTACGCGTAGAAAATACTACACGATTCAAAAACAAGTTTAACACAAATCTACACACGTAAAGTTTGAAACTTGACGCAAAAAACTTAAACTTTAACACTAAATAAACCTTAAACCACAAGAATCTTGAGTTTACAAGTGTAAAAAATAAAGCTTTAAGCGTATGAAAGTTTGTATCCTTAAAAACCCACGCGTATGAAATAATACTTCAAAAACAAAAGCGTTTCACCCAACTAGATGGCGATTGATGCCACTGTTAGGTCACCATAAGTTAACACAAGCATCACTATGTAAGAAATAAGATAAAGTAGAGATTGGTTGAACAAGAACAAACACACATGTATGATAATATGGAAATGTTATGCATAGGATATGAATGCAAATGACCAACCAACCTTCCAAGGAAGGTTCACAAGAGTATTTATAGGGGAAGGGAACTAGGGCAACACTACTAGTTCCTTCCATCCTTATTGGACTTTGGCCAAGGCTTATGGGCTTTCTACATAAGCCTTGTCATTAATACAAACATGAAAACCTAATTAAGCAACCTATTACATATTGATTACAAACACTTGAAATACAAGTTAGGAGTGATTCCAACAGCAAGGCTCATGCCATTAGTCAACAACAAACACCGACTGGATAAAAAAGTAAGAAAGCGATGATAAAACTCTTCATCCAGGTGAAGGGCTAACACATATAAGGCGGCAACTGCTGAATCAACCTTCTTCATGATCGCAACCGACTTCATATCTTGAGTTTTAAAAAACTCTCCCCTCAAGGCATCGAAAGAAGGAATTTGGATACGAAGCTCGGAGCATGAGGTCTCTAAAGTATGTATCTACAAACAAAACAGAAAGTAAAAAGACAACGGAAAGGTAAGCAAGCTGAAAAACGGGCCAAAAAAGCATTGATACATACCTGTCCGGAAAGATTAACATTCTGATATTTGAGTACAGCAACTTCAACCCATAGGGTGGATGACTCACAATCTTTCCCATCAAAAGACGACCAAAGATCTGCTAGCTCAGCCTGAAGAGAATCGCGTTCCTGCTCAAGGGTAGAATTTTGGTTCTTCAAAGAAATAACTTCCGCAACAGGAGCTTCGGAAAACCCAACAATAGGAACCAACTCCTCAGAAGATACAACTTTTGCAGACTTAGCCTTAAGGGTCGAAATCTCCTTATCCCTCTCTTCTAACAAAGATGATAGGCGTTTCCTCTCCATCATATTATACTCCAACCGCATACGGACTTCATACCGTAGCAACATTGAACTCATCAAGAATTCGATCATACCCCATCTCACGAATGGAAGAAAAGAGCAAGGAGGATTAAACTCATCAACCATACCACGACATTCATCAACATCATCAAGGAGTGAGTTCTTGGCAACATTCCATTTCGGAACATAAACACCAGAAGAAGAGCTGGAATCTGAATCATCAACAACACGGATATCTCCAACCGAGATATCACAATCAGAAAAGTTATCAAAAACGAGGCGAACACCGCCAGCAGGATGAGAGTTGTCAGGAAGGGAGGAAGGGAAATCCACTTTGTCCTTCTCCTTTTCAGCAACAGAAAAGACGGTAGTAACAATAACATCCGTCATGACTGGCACAGGAGACCTACCAAAAAACAAACAATAAACAGAAAGTTAGAGAAAGCGAGAAGAACAGAGGTATCACATAAAGACATAAATCAAATAACAAACCTGAGAGGAGAACCGTTAAGACAAAGCAAACCAGAGTCATATCCAGTAGGCGTTCCAGCGATAACGAAGGAAAAGAAGAAGAATGAGTGGGTAAAGCATTCAAACAAAATTCAAGACAATGCGTACTTTGAGCAAATAACTTCTGAATAAATTCCGAAGACTTACCACCAGTAGAAGCCCTATCGGAATCCATATGGTCACTCCTTAACTTCTTAGGAGGATAAAAAGGGTCGGTGCAAACCTTCCTTCTCTTTTTTCGAGAACCAGAAGCCACATAACAAGTAAACATCTAAAAAGTCCCAAAAGTAGCCTCATACATTAAAAGACCAGCTTCGGTAGCAGAATGAACAGGCTGTACAACATCCAAATCCATAGAATCATCACATAACCGAGAAGCCCCAGTTTCGGAGCCAACACCCACATTTCCATCAGCCCTCAATTCATCACCAGAAGCTGGAGGGGCAAGAGAAACAGTCTGGCCCTTGGTAAGTTCCAACAATTGAGGCTCATTTTCTTCTCGTGGTCGAGCACCAATCTTTAACATCATGGGATCCTTCACTTGAACTAATGATAGCAAATCCATCATTGCAAAAAGTAGAAGAAAAGAAACACGGTTTAGACTACACAAAAACAGAATAACGAGTGAAGAGACATAAACATGGCGTACCCACCCCGATCATTTTCATCATAAAACTCAGGTAAGAATCCTCATTCAAATTGTAATTGCGGCTTAACCCAACCAAGCAAAGAAAGGGCTCCAGAAATTTGTGTAAGGGAGAAGCATGGGCAACAAGGGAAGCAACGTGCCCAGCATCAAACTCATTATCCCTAGGAGTAGCATCCTTAGGAATGCTCTTTCCATCATGCAAGGGATACATAACAGGTTAACAAAGGAATCGACCCAAAAGAAATGATCATTCCAACTTTTAAGAGAGTCAATGGGTTTAGTATAGCAAACGCCAAAACTATCAACTCGTTTACTAAAGGACAGCCAGCCATTGTTCTTAGACCGAACATAAAAACACCTAAATAACCAAACTGAGGGTTCAATACCAAGAGCAAAACAAAGAATCTCAAACTGAGAAACTTTAGCAGCACCAATAACAGAAAGTTGTGATATGTGGATGCGACAATAATTAAGGATAGACACAAGGAATACAGACAAAGAAAGACGTAAATCAACATATTCAAAAAAGCGGGTATATACACCAATTTTTCCATCCGGCGCCTCTTGAATGGTTTGGTCAGGCCCAGGAAACTCCGGATGAACAAATTGCGAAATCGAATATTTAATACAAAAGCGATCAAGCGCCCCTTGTGAAATTTTAGACTCAGCACATGCAAAAGTACCCATAACGGAAGAAAAAAAGGAATTAGACCCTAACCTGGAAAAGGAACCTAGAAGACAGATGCAATCCAAGGAGATTAGATCGAATGGAAGAGGAAGTAAGGCTTTCAAAATGAAGAACAGTAAAAGGAAAAATGGGGCAAAGCAAAAGTAAAGGGTATTTATACAAAAAGATTGATGGCGTCCAAAGAAAACCGTAAGGAAGGACACGCGTCAAAAAATAACCCGATCCAACAGTGAGAAATCGAAAGGACAAAGCAAGGCTAGTGGAAGGACGCATGGCCCACCAGGTCCAATCAGTCAGAGCATACAAGGCCAAGAATTGCCCATGCTGCATAGTACGTAAAACAAGAAGGAAAGCGTCATAATGACGCTCCAAAGGCACGGAATTGGCCTAATTCGTATAGCGGGCCTACTGGGCCTAATTCGTGCTATACACATACTGGGCCCAGGCCCAACAATGAGAATAACTACGAACACTGGACCAACAGTAAGCCCAATAACGAAATTGGCTATAGTCCAGACTAAAAGACGTACGCAGGATACTTAGCAGATCGAACCTCCGGCCGCGGAAGGTATCATGTGTCCGCATCCGCGATTAACACGGAACCTTGTCCGACAAGGGTCCGGCTCCGGCAGCTAACTACTATATGCGAGTAACCAGGAAACCCTAGTGGTAAACCTCGCCTATAAAAGGGGCTCTAATCCCCATACAAGGTACAACTTTCTCTCTCATAATAACACACACATACTCTTACTCCTCTGACAAGAAAGTGAACTTACTTTCATGCCAGAGTCTAATCGTGGGGTCCGTCCCCACGGTAAGGCTAATGGTTTACTCTTCTTGTGCAGAGAATTCAATCAAACTACTTGGATTAGTACAAGATTAGCCTATCAACAACTTGTTAGCCCAATCCAACAAGCAACACTAACACCCATTACAACCCGTCACACATTTTGTACTAACAGTTGACGAAGAAAGGAGCAATAATGTGAGTCATATTAATGTCGTATAAGACATGATTTGAAATGAGAACTTCAATGAAATATCCAAAATTGCTGTTGAGGACAACGAAATGTGTAACGAGATTGACATAATGAAAGAAGTTGATGTGGATGTTACATTAGAAGAAGGAAATGAAGAAGAAGATGAACCTCTTGACAACTATCAAGTATCTTCAAAAACAAAAGGATCAAGGTTGGATCTAGTGGTTAACAATCTTGCATCTGAAGACAGAGGTCAAGGGTTCGATCCGCACCCCTTGCAAGGCCGGAGGTCCTTTTCTACCTTTGGTAGAACCGGAAGCAACCTCTCTGGCTTAGGTAGTGGTAAGGCTGTCGATGTATCAACCTCCCCCTTACACCGTAGAAGATGGTATTGGGACCCATAAGCCATGGAAGACGGTATTGGGAGTTACTTTGGAAATGGCTATTGTCGACAATTGGACAATGACATATCCTAAGAGTAAAAATGATTTTACTCGAGAGTTAGAGAAAGATGTTTCAAGGAAAAAGAAGAAGTTATTAGAGCTATCAAGTTGCATACCATCAAGACGCATTAACACTACGTAGTGGTTGAAAAATCTACAACTACTTGGAGAGTAAGATGCAAGCATCATCAACATTCTGATTGCAAATGGAAGCCCACGCATGTAAACGAAAGCATAGTGGATTTTTTGAAATCACAAAGTATATTGGTCCACATACATGTTTGCACTCCAAGATCACTCAAGACTATCCAAACTTAGATGCAAACTTGATCGCTCAAGAAACCCAACACCTCATAAAAGAGCAACCTTCCATCAGCATTCTTGCGTTGACAGCTGAAATAATTAATAAACTGGGTTATACTTCGTCATATAAGAAGGTTTTGGTAGGAAAGGATAAGGCAATTGAACACGTCTTTGGGAATTGGGATGAATCTTATATGGCCTTACCTAGTTTTCTACTTGTACTTAAATCTTTTAATCCAGGGACTATAGTTGAATGGAGCATTTCAAGACCAAATGATATGGGTCAGGTAGAATTCAGACGTGTTTTTTGGGATTTTTCTCCCTCAATTAGGGGATTTAGGCATTGTTGGCTCGTGATTAGAATTGATGCAACTCATTTGTACAGCAGAAAAATGATGATTGATATGGGAGTTGATGGTAACAATCAGATATTGCCACTTGCATTCGGTATTACTGAAAATGAATCTTACGCTAGTTGGTTTTGGTTTCTCTCTGTTGTTAAAAAAACATGTGGTGAAACAACGTGAAGGAATATGTTTAATATCAGATCGTCATGGTGGAATCATAAAGGTAGTTAATGAGCAAGGATCTCCCTAGTTGGAGCCACGTGCTTTTCATAGGTATTGTTACAATGTTTGTTTATTAAATTTATGATTATTTTTTGAAATTAACATTTAAAAGCATTTTCACAGGTACTGTTTGCGACATTTTGTGAACAACTTAAACGATAAGTTTTGTAATGCAAAATTGAAAGCTTTAGCTTACCGTGCTAGCAGTCAGAATCAAGTCCGTAAGTTCAACTCAATTATAGATAAAATTAGGAGATTGAACCCCAAAGCTCGCCAATGGCTTGAGGGGCATTCACTTGCTAAATGGACTCTTGCACAAGATAGTGGCAAGCGATATGGGTTGCTAACTACAAATTTATCAGAGATTTCAACAGTGTGTTAAAAAGTGCTCACTTTTTACCAATCACAACATGTGTCCAACTTACGTTTTATCGGTTGGTGCACTATTTTAATGTGAGGTGTCCTCTTGGATCCGGTGCTCAGGCAAACGGATATCCTTACACTCCACATGTTGTTGCAAAACTAGCACCTTCAACATCAAAATCTAGTGCACATTCTGTAACATTATATCTAGGAACACATAATAATGAAAGCAAAATATTCAAACATAGAATCAACATTATTATGAACAAGGTTTTTCATTATCATCTCTAACATACAATAATCAAAGTCTTCTTTGATCAACTAACTAACTAAATAACTAAACCACTAAACCCTAGGCGTTTTCCCAAATCCCTACGCCTAGGTTCCCACACACACATACCTTTTAGGTTTACATCTTATACGTACTATGAAAACTAATGACCCTATGTCTCTTTATATACTAGAGACATCTAGGGTTTACAAGAGAAATCATAATACAATTAGGAAACTAAATATTCTTTTAAGCATATCTTCTAGAATCTTCCAAATCCTCCATGTTTTTGTAGTTTCCCTTCTTGTCACTTTTAGTCCTTCATGTTTCATTCTTCTTGTTTTGTATCATCAAATCTATAATAGACCCAACAATCTTCCCCTATTTGATAGTAACAAAACAAATACGATTCTTGTATGAACTTCCCTAGACGAAGTAGCAGAAGTTGAGATAATTAAATCTCACCATGAATGAAACAATCTTGTCTTCCATTCTTCCCCTTGACTTGAACATGTCACTCAAACATCTCTTCCCCTTTTTGTTATCAACAAATAGAGAATGAATAAACCGTAGAAACTTCCCCTCGAGTGATGCATGAACATCAACTGATTCTTCAAAATCTGTAAGCTTTATGTAATGATTACTTGTGAAGAAAACCAAGTATAACGAATTTGATGAAGAAGTAGAATTTCCCAAACTTGTGTCTTAAATCTTGTACTATCCACGGAACTCCATACTTATACGAATCACCAAATATAAGTAGACCGCAATCCCTTGACAAGATCCTCAACTAATATGAGACACTGAGTACTACAATGTAACTCCTTTAAGTGATAGCCAATGTGTGCATAGAGCATCATAAGAAAAATCACACATTGCTGGATTCATCAAGCTATATGATAAGAACACAAACCTGTGAAACTCAACTACAACTTCAAATAAATGATATTGAACCTTCTTCGTAATCAATTAATCCATAAGAATCAAATACGAGCCTTTTTGAATCCTTTTAAGAACAAATCACCAAACTCCTTGTGTGTGTGAACAATAACCTGTGTGTGTGTCATTCTCGACTTCCCCTCAATTCCAAAAAATACTTCAAACACCATCTCTCAAAAACTCCATATCAAAACCATAAATCCAAAAATATTTTACTTTGTATCAGTAGTCCAATAATCTCCATACCAAAATCATATACTTTAATATAACCATCGACCTAAAAAATTAATATATGCATGCATGCTTGTCTGACTATCTCTTGAATTTGAGTGCCATTTAGATTACTACCGACCAATCAAAATCGAATAACTATCCCATATAATGCGTCATTGACTAATCAGTAGCAAAGCTAATCATGGGGACCATTATCATAATCTCACCTTTTTACCTTTACAACATGTTTACCATATTTTTTTTGCATGTCACAATCCCTCGTTGAGTAGATATATTCCACCAATCGGATTCATAGAAACCACCGTCCAATCACATCATATTGCAAATAGGAATAGTTTTGATAGAAAGCACATGCGAATCTTTCCATAATCCTTGCAGGTGGTACCAAACATAGTAACGTAGTAGTGTAAACTTGAAAACAAACATACATCATTAATTCTTGAAGTCAACAGTAGTAACACAATAACACAAGCAGTTGTAACATGAACTAACAGTGGCGAGTGCGTAGCAGTGGTATCAAGCCCTGTAGCAGTGGTATTCAACACGTAGCAGCAGATCATCGCGAGCAACATATTTAAACAAGATAGCAGTACTTTGCATAAATATACGAGCAATACTTTGAGGCATAAGCAGTACTTTAAAGAATATCGATTAGTACTTTGAAGAAAAGTAGCAGTACTTTGAGTATTTTAGGGTTTCGACACCAATAAACAAGCAAACCATACTCCAAAAATAGTGATCATTAGAAGCTCATTGAATTAGGGTTTGATAGCACCTTTTAATGCATACTCAAACGAATGAAAACATAAAAAATCTGAAAAATTCGATTTTGAAAAACTCCTTCAGCAGCCAACTTCGACAGTGAATATCTTTTGATTGAAAGCTCAGATTGAAGATCCCTTCGGTGAAACGTTAGATTGTCATATAGAGAACATCCACCTAAAATTTCGTTCCGATCCGACGGTTAACGAAAAAGTTATCGCTGTTTAAAAACAGCCCTGCAGAAACCTTACGAAAATTCCAGATTCGAATTTTTTTCTTCTTTTCTCTTCGAAAAATATTGTAAATCCTAGATATCACGAGCCTCAGGCTCTGATACCACATGTAAAGATCGTTGTAACTCTTAGACTAGGTCTAATATTATATCTAGGAACACATAATAATGAAAGCGGAATATTCAAACATAGAATCAACATTATTATGAACAAGGTTTTTCATTATCATCTCTAACATACAATAATCAAAGTCTTCTTTGATCAACTAACTAACTAAATAACTAAACCACTAAACCCTAGGCGTTTTCCCAAATCCCTACGCCTAGGTTCCCACACACACACACCTTTTAGGTTTACATCTTATACGTACTATGAAACTAATGACCCTATGTCTCTTTATATACTAGAGACATCTAGGGTTTACAAGAGAAATCATAATACAATTAGGAAACTAAATATTCTTTTAAGCATATCTTCTAGAATCTTCCAAATCCTCCATGTTTTTGTAGTTTCCCTTCTTGTCACTTTTAGTCCTTCATGTTTCTATCTTCTTGTTTTGTATCGTCAAATCTATAATAGGCCCAACACATTCCTTGAGATCTTTTAATAGAGAGAAAGAAATATTTGAGGTGATAACTCACATAAAATGAAATGTGCAAGTAGTTAATTTAGAAACGAAAAAACATGCAAATTTGGTAAGTGGGAAGTATTTAAGTATCCTTGCTCTCACGTCTTATGTGCATGCACCAATCTTTCATTGAATAGTTGGCAATATGTTCATAGATGTTACTAAATTTCAGAGTGTTCCGCTACTTGGACATCTGAGTTTTCTCCACTTCCTCATGAAGCGTATTGGCCAAAATCATCTATACCACAACTTCTTCCAAATCCAGAATTAAAACGAAAGGCAAGTGGTCGTCCTCGTTCAACTAGGATATGAAATGGAATGGACATCCAAAAAGGGAAAAAAAGAAACCTTTGTGGAATATGCAAAAATGGTGGCCATAATAAGAAAACATGTCCATCTAACCCTAAACGACTTCCCAACTAGTGTATTATTAAGGTATATTGTAACACCCCCAAATTTGGTACAACGAAAGCATTTGGGTCATGGGGTGCTACTAATTGGTATCACAACACAAAGTATAAAACACATTAAGAAACTTCATAAACAAAGGTATAATAATAATATAGCGGTCCCAAATGTGACAGTGTATCATATGACCATGTCATGCCATGCCAAAAGCCTCCAAAGTAAGTTGTCGCGTTAAACCTGAAAATACATGCTAAAAATGTCAAAACGAGGTTGGTGAGTTCATAGGTTTGAAATAAAGTAGTAAATCATTTTTTTTGTGCATTGATATATAAGTAGGACAAGTTTGCAAAAAATAATAAAGCGTAGGGAAAGCAGTAATAACTGTTATCCAACCACAACAGAATCATATAACCAATATGTAATCAACACGTAGCCTACCAGCTGGAGCTAAAGCGTGTGTACCTTTCACGACTATGTGGGATTCTACTACGCCGTAAGAGCCACATAGAAAGTATCACACAATGTTTGTACCGAGCTAAAGCATGTGTACTTTTCACGACTATGTGGGATTCTACCACGCCATAAGAACCACAAAGAAAGTACCACACAATGCTTTTACCACACAGAATGTTCCACATATAAAACCACTAGTGCACCTAACGATAATATATCCGCACGCAAGCTTGTCCAAAATAACATAATACGAATTTAGCACAGTGAAAGAAATAATGTTATTGTAATGATATTTGAATAACCGAATAAGTTATTTAGTGAAGTATATAAAGTTTTCAAGAATCAAGTCATTTGCAAATATTGGAATTTAGTAAAACAAGCATGTATTCTCCCCCAAAAGTGTTTTCAAAACAAGTAAAGTAGGGGCCATGAACTTACCTCGATATGAAGTAACGCAAGAATCACAACTGGCAGCAAGAAGCATAACACAACAGTACAAGCACAACGGCAAGACATCGGTACAACCTAATAGGAATTGCTATCTAAGAATAAATCTAGCAGAGCAATTGAATTTCCGAAGGACAACATGTTTGTAGTTTTTGTGGAATACTCGCATCGTTAATTTTAAAAGTCTATTATCAATATCTCAAAAAGTTTAGTTTTAACATTTCGTGTGGTGGTAAGAAAACATAGACTCAACATGCAACTCATGCCAAAGTATAATATGCATAAAAATGTAACTCAGACTAAACGTAACACACACCAATATATTATGAGGAATATGAATTGACCAAGACTCAACTCGAGCGGACAACGACGAGAAAGATTTTCGAGACCATAACGAAACCTAATTACTTCAACAAATAAGCCAATTGGTAAGTTTCAGCACTTTCCCCATAATCCAAAATAGTTTGGAAATAATCAATAAGGTTTAGAAACATAATTTAAGTTTTATAAGAGAACTAAATTTAGCATTTATAATAGTTCCCGACAAATTCAAGTTGAACGCGTGTTCGCATTTATTAATTCAAACACGATACCATACTATTTAAAATGAATAGTATTAGATTCAATAATTATATTACAAGCTTAATACCACTTGTTAATAGTTTAATGAGTATTAATTTATTACTTTGGTCCGTTACGAGTCAATTTATTAAATTCATGGTGAGTCTAATATATCACATTCGTCTCAAGTCCAATATCCCGATATGGTAAATCCAATAAATATTCAAATTGCACTCAAGTACAAATCATATTCAGTATAATAAAGTCCATTAAGCATTCCGTAATGTCCAATTATCAATCATCGACCCCAATTATCCAAAATGTACCAATGCTCACAAGTAACCAAATGATCCCACGTTACTTCGATATTTCACATTTGTAAAATGTTAATGCAATTTATACTTATACAAAAAGAAACTATAACACTTTTGATTACTCAACATACTCTTAATGCTTTAGCCCAATAATAAAAATAAACCAACACACCCTTGCTATGGGTTGTCAAGCCCAATAGCTTTTGTGGAAAACTAGAAGGGGGGTTGAATATTTTTACCGATTAAAACTTGGTTTTAAACTATTTAGATCGACTTGTGTCAATCTATTTGAACGTGTGTGTTGGATGTTGATAGACAAGCATATAGATAAACAAAAGCTAATATAAAGAGTAAGAAGCATAAAACCACAACGCGACTATTTATAGTGGTTCGGCTACAAGGACACCTTCCTTGCCCTACTCCACTCCCCGAGTCACCTACTCGAGAGTTCGTAATCACTACACAACACAAACTCCTTGTGGTGGAGAAGCCTTCACAACGTCGCCTAATCTTTATCTGGTACAAGGCTAGATACCGGGTTCTTTCACGAGGTAGAACCAAACCTATCACAACGTCTCCTACCCTTTATCCGGTCCAAGGCTAGATACCGAGTTCCATTACAAAGGAGGAACTACTAGCCAACACTACTCAAATCCTATCCCTAATGAGATCCACTCCTTATGAGAACATCAACAAGGATATCAATATCCTTTGACCCAATACAATTCTATCTTGTACATCGACACACCATATCGAATGTACACCTTAGGCATCTTTCACTAATGCCTTTGACACGACTTTTAAGAACCCTTCACTAATGCCTTTTGACTCGACTTCTAGGCACCCTTCACTAATGCCTTTTGACTTGACTTCTAAGCACCCTTCACTAATGCTTTCAACACGGACGTTCGGCACCTTTCACTAATGTCTTTACTTTGACTCTTCGACACTTTTCACCAATGTCTTCGTCTTGACCCTTTAGACATCTTTCACTAATGTCTTCGACACTACACTTCTAATAAGAAAGAAGAGAACTATCAACAAGATACTATTTGTAGTCTTGATGATGACAAAGCTAGGCAACCCATGGACTTGAGCTTGCTCGACTTCAAGAGGCGGTGATCTCTCCTTTAAGAGGAACCTAGAGAATCACACAAATACAAAACTATATACAAAGATCATTTGGATCTGTGGTTAAAGAGTTTACAACTCAAAGAGAAAATATATGTGAAAGGGGTAAGTTACAATGAAGAAATGGCTCACTATTTATAGAGGAAAATGTGCTACTGTCCCACGGATCCCTTACTTGAGGGATCCGTCCATTGTAAATTGGGGGAACCGTGGGACCCTCCTCTTTGCCAATGGGTTTTGTGTCATGGGTCATGGGTTATGGGTCATGGGTCCTAGACTTTGGACCATGAGTATCTAAGTAGATACAATATATCTATTAGATGCAATGCATCTAGTCCATGGTCATGAATTAGCTCCATGGGTCATGGATAATACCTATTATGACTTATGCATGATGTCATGCAATGGGTTATGGGTTATGCTCCATGGGTATGGGTCATGGAATTTGGGTTTTACCCAACTACATTCAATGTATTTAGTCAATGGGTCAAATACTTAAACTTCTACCCATTGCATTACCCCTTATAATACATACTAATTATGTATACATCTACCCAATATGTAAACACTAGTTGTTGTACATATGCATTACTAAATCATAAAAACACTATTACTTGTTTACTTGGTTTTATATGAGAAATGTAAGTGTGTTAGTAAACTATTGACTCAAACTATTTACGTATTTTATTTGTTTCGTTAAAATAATTTTACGTTTGTTATCGACAAAACATTAGAAGATCGTAAAATATAAATAAACGTTTTTACGGTTTATTTGTATTAACAATCTCCCCCTTTTTGTTGATGACAAAACATAAAATTATTTTAAGGAAAAAATAAAATTCGTAAAAGTTTGAATTGGAGTTTTTTACTCTCTTCTCCCCCTTTTTGTCGAAATAAAAAAAGAGCGTTGAAAAGAAACTAACACATTGTTTTAAGAAAAAACATGTAAAAAGAAATAAAAAAAATGTAGAGAGCAAGAGACGAAAAGTGTTATCGTCTTAACTCCCCCTTGACAAGTCCATCCCTTTGTGAGGGCATCAAGTAAGAAGAAATACTAAACTAGTGCATTGCAACTATGTTTGCAAATGGTTTCGTCTTTGTGACGAATATGCTCCCCCTTGATGATTGCAACTTTGCAAGGGAACGTCATGTAATGTAATTCTAATGTGAATTATATTGCAAATCGTTTTGAAATGTATTTCTTTGACACAAAACCACATAGCTTAGGGTGTCAAAGTCTTCATGTGTATATTGAAAATCTACAAAACAAAGGTTAGAAAAGAAGTATATAATGCATAATTTCCTGCAAATAAGACTCAAGTTAGTAGAAAACAAGTCTTCTGTTGCACGGATCCCACGATTCCCTCCTTGGAGGGATCCGTCTAGATAAAATAGAGGGATCCGTCTGACTGTAAACAAAATACAGCAATGGTGATGTAACAAATGATGCTAACATCAAAATGAGATATGTATTAAGGTAACAAACATACTCTCAAGACAATATGGCACATAATATGTAATCTCATTCAATAAAACATACGAGAAACGATCTACAAATCTCTAAAAACTAAGAGAATGATTTAAACATGAAATGTGATTCCTAAACGGTCTAAGTTAAGCTTAAGACTAGGACACCACTTGAATCCTTAAGCTCAAGGTTGTTTGGGTTTGTTGATCTCGTCGAAACGTTCAAGGAGGTGATAAAACATGAAACGTTGATCTTCACGTACTTCATGTATCAAGCTTTCAACATGTTGACAATGATAACAATCTCTGTCATGGCTCGGAAGTGGTAGTGGTAGAAAGGAAATGGCTTGATGTGGAGGATCAAGTGAAGAGAGTTGAGGATCCTCAAAAGAAGGAGGGATTGGCGGAGGCACATTCGATGATGGCTCAACTAAGAGTGATGGTGGAGGTAGACAGGTGTCAACTTCCATGTGGCCGGGTGGTTGACTTTGATGATTCCTCATAATCCAAAATGGACTATTTGACGGTGACAGAGAAAAGGATGTCAGGGCTAGTGCTGATTCTACACCTTGATTTTGTTGCGCTATTCTTTCCATTGAGAATGTTGTCAATGGTGGAGGATGAGATAGCCTAGGAGGCAAGTCCTCTAGATTGTAGAGGTTTGGTGATGAGAGTGGAGTGGTGAATGATATGGCTCTAGGCACTAAGGGTGATGGTTTAGTGGAAATAGGAGTGTGTGGTTTAGGGGGTATAGTGGTGTTTGGGATTGGTAGTTTTGTGGGAACAATCCTTTTGGGGATTGGTTTGATAGGTGGAGGGGAGATCCTACCATTTGTGGATTTAACGGGAGATGATTCGGTTGAAGAAATTTCGTGAACAACACGAGCAAGTTTCTTGGGTGGTCCTTTGGTGGATGAGTTACCACTAGAAACTTTTCTCATTATGAGATGATAAAGGAGAATTAAGGTTATAAGGTTTCTAGATGCGGAGAATGAGGATGTAGATGATGACTTTAGGAGTCTTCACAAGATGGTTTATGAGGGGAAGGATTTGGCAAGTGCATTCAAGACTCAAGCCACTAAGATCCTTTGGAATTTGATGATTTGCATGCACAAGAGTCATCTTCAGAGTTGCATTGATCTAGGAGTTTAATTAAAACAAGATGGAGTGTTCAAGTTAGCAAGAGGAGCTTGAAATGATTGTTTTAGCTAGAGTTTTTGGTGAATCTGTGACCCGGATCCCACGGTTCCCTCCAATGAGGGATTCGTCTAGGCTAATCCTAGGGATCCGACTCTCATCAACTAAGAAAGGAGAAAAATGATGTTTGTAAGGTCTAATACCTATACCTCTTGAGTGTTTCAGTCTTCCTAAGTCTCTTAAATGATCAAGGGCAATGAGTGATGTAGCTAATGATTTCCTTTTATGGAAGAAGATGGAACTTTATGAGTACCAATGAATGACCAAAGATGACACTAGATAATAGAGAGTGTCAAGTGAAGCTAAATGATCCTAGAGACCAAATAGTAACTTAAGATAATTTTGGAAAATATCTTAAAAGTTATAAGAAATGGAAAAACTAGTATTTGATCCATTTTGAGGTAGGGATGACTAAAATCAATTTTCTAAAATTGAGAAATTTATAAAGCTAGTTGTGTTGACATGTGAGGGATGAAGTGTGAGTATAGGAGCAGAAGAATGATGAGTTTTGGTGAAATGATAAATTGAAAAGCACCTTGATTGTGATCCTAAATGAGCTATGTGTGAGAGTGAAACTTACTAAGCGTGAGAAAGACTTATGTGGTTCTAAGGCATTATGTTTAGCTAGTGTGAAGTAGTCTAAGGACATGGTTTGAAGTATAAAGACTACAACTGCATTTTTGTTTGCCCGGATCCCACGGTTCCCTAAGTGAAGGGATCCTTCTAGTACAAGGTGAGGGATCCGTCTCATGCAAAATAGTACCTTCACTAAAGTTATGCAAAAGTTGCACAAGGCATGGTATTTCAAAGCTAGTGTTTTCTAAGAAGTTTGAACAACAACATAATCGGGACATCAAACGTTAAATGTTTTAATTCATGAAAGAAATTACATTACAATGATAAAAGATGAAATCTAAGGATTGAGCCTATTTTGAAAAGAAACTAAGTTTCTT
The DNA here is from genome assembly GCA_019973895.1 of Chrysanthemum seticuspe. Classification (NCBI taxonomy): domain Eukaryota; kingdom Viridiplantae; phylum Streptophyta; class Magnoliopsida; order Asterales; family Asteraceae; genus Chrysanthemum; species Chrysanthemum seticuspe. The sequence continues at coordinate 188,506,086 of BPTQ01000007.1, forward strand.
GAGCATTTTCGCTAGATGGATCGCCAAATGGATGATGAGTATTTGCCGATTCAGGGTTGAAGAAAGACTTGATGAGAGATGTGTTTAGAGGTTCCATCATCTTATTCACAAGTACATATAACATACTTTGAAATTGAGGGTGGAAGTACATGATTTGATGATAAAGGCGTGTCAAGAACATTCCATAAGGGATTAGTTTGTTCTTGTTGCCTTGAAGGTTTACAATTCACCTTGCGAAGAAATAGGCGAGATTGTATGGTTGCTGTGTTATCAAACAATACATTATGTGAGCACAACAAGCGGGAAGGATTTCTCGATTTCCCCTAAGACTCCAAACATTTTCACGTAGGATGAGTGCGAGAGCTTTATACTCATCTCAGATATCCCATGTATAGATAGTGTTTCGATCAGAGTAATAGGGTCGAGGTTTGCATAACATGCGGTCAAGTCTTGGGGGGAAGGTATGTGTGAACAATATGGACTATTTTCTTCACGATGGTTGAAGAGAGAATCAAGAGACCAATCTTCAGTGAAGGCATATTGTCCATGATTTGAAATTCGGAGAATGTGAGCAAATTGCCCAAGGGTTAAAACAAACTTTTGGTTTTTGATCCAGAACCAAAGAGATAGAGATTGATCCTCGTTACGAACGAGTTCAACTTGACGGAAGAATTCCAATACAAACCTTGGACATATTTTCTCGTTAATTCCGAGAAGGCATTCTAGTCCTATGGTTCGGAAAGAGGTATTGATGTCTTCTTCGTATTGTAGAGGAGTGTTGACAATACGTCCTTCATGGAAGTGACAAGTTTCGAGATTATTGAACTTACGGACATGATTGCCAGGTGTTTTGGGCTCAAGAGAGATGTTAAGGATGTAAACATAAGTGAGTGAAAAGTTGAACTCATACTCATGAGACATGACGAGACCTATGGAAGTGACAAGAATATGATGAGACTCATTAAATCAAGAAAAAATTACACGTTTGGTCCCTTGGTATACCTCAAATAACAACTTTAGTCCCTAAGTCGTTTTTATTACACCACAGATACCTATTTTTGAAACCTTGCATGCATTTAGTCCCTATTTTGGATGGGCGTTAGTTAAGTCCGTTAAGTATTTTGCGATGTTAGTCCTTTGTTAAAATATTTTGCACCGTTAGTCCTTATTTTTTTAAATATAGTTTTCCCTAGTTAGTCCCTCCGTTAATAATAGTTATCGCCCGTTTTTTTTACATTTTTGTTCGTTTTTTCGTCCGTTTTTGTCAGTTTTTTATCCGTTTTTGACCGTTTTTTACGTTTTTATCCGTTTTCGTCCTTTTTTTTCGTTTTCGCCCGTTTTTTTACGTTTTTGTCTGTTTTTATCTGTTTTCGTTCGTTTTTTATCCGTTTTCGCCATTTGTTTTACGTTTTTGTCTGTTTTTTCCTTTTGCGTTCTTTTTTATCCGTTTTTTTACGATTTTGTCTGTTTTATTCGTTTTCGTTCGTTTTTTTCACAAAAAATTTCCAAAAAAAAAAATTGGAATTTTTTCACAAATTTGAAAAAAAAAAATTCCAGAAAAATTTTGAAAAAATAAATTGGAAAAAAAATTATTTCGAAAAAAAATAAAAAAAATTGAATAAAAAAAAATTGAATAAAAAAAAAATTTCAAAAATATTTTTTTTTAAATTAAAAAATATTTTCGAAAAATATTTAAAAATATTTTCGAAAAAATTTGAATAAAAAATATATTTTTTTTAAATATTTGAAAAATATTTTGAATTTTTTTTTTAAATATTTGAAAAATATATTTTTTTAATTTTTTATACAAATTTTTTTATTTTTTTTCGATATTTTTTTTTTCCAATTTATTTTTTCAAAATTTTTTTGGAATTTTTTTTTTTCAAATTGGTGAAAAAAATCCAATTTTTTTTTTGGAAATTTTTTGTGAAAAAAAACTAACGAAAACGGATAAAAACAGACAAAAAATAAAAAAAAAACGGATAAAAAACGAACGCAAAAGGAAAAAAACTGACAAAAACGGATAAAAAACGAAGAAAACGGATAAAAACAAACAAAAACGTAAAAAAATGGGTGAAAACGTAAAAAAAATGGACGAAAACGGATAAAAACGGTCGAAACGGATAAAAAATTGACAAAAAACGGATAAAAACGGACGAAAAACGAAAAAAAAGGGGAAAACGGATAAAAACGAACGAAAACGGATAAAAACAGACACAAATGTAAAAAGACGGGCGATAACTATTATTAACGGAGGGACTAACTGGGGAAAACTATATTTTAAAAAATAAGGACTAGCGATGCAAAAGTTTTTAACGAAGGACTAACAGCGCAAAATACTTAACGGACTTAACTAACGCTCATCCAAAATAGGGACTAAATGCGCGCAAGGTTTCAAAAATAGGTATCTGTGGTGTAATAAAAACGACTTAGGGACTAAAGTTGTTATTTGGGGTATACCATAGGGACCAAACGTGTAATTTTTTCTTAAATCAAAAAGGGTGATCACCTTACGTTTTTACTAGATTTCTATTAACAATTACTGTTAACTTACTTAGTATTTATCATTCTAGTGGGATATTTCTTTTTAAGATGAAGACTATTTTTATGTTGCATGAAAATCTGTTTTCCAGAAGCACGGTTCTCACTGTTCCCTTCCAAGAGGGATCCGTCTAGTTGAACTATAGGGATCCGTGGATCTGCAGTGACAGAAAAAGGATTTTGACGAAAAATAGATTTTTGCATCTTATAGGTTTATAAAAAGATATGTATTTTAGCCAAGATTTACTTAGTTAAGCATGCATTGTAGGTTTCTAAGTTATCTCAAAACCGAAAGTACGAAAAAAAAATAGAAGAAATGACAAATACATTATGAAAAATAAACTAGATAAACTAAAACATTAGTAGCATTTCATTTCAATGCTAAGAACGATACAAAGGATTGGGTATAAAACACCAATGTAGATTAACAACACAAAGTACATGTCTCCATAAGAAAACTTGATCATGGGGTACATGAGAGCGATGAGTGTCAAGACAATGAGTACGAAGGCGATGTAAACCATGATGATGAAATTCTTCCTTGGTTTTGATTTGAGATGAGATGAGATAAGAAGGAAGATGAAGTTTGAATGAAAGGTAATTTTTGAAAGTGGAAGATTTGAAAAATGAGGGTTTGGTGGAGTTTAATGATCAGAGGGGATATTTATGGGGAAGGAGGAATTTTTGAGATTTATGTTTTGTTTTATTATTATAAAGATTTTATTTGTTGATTAAGTAAGATAAGACACAAGTTTATAAACCTAGACTATAGACGGAAGAATAACACGTATGCAAGAAAAGTTTCCTAATGAAGCTATGTGTAATATACGAGTATGTGAAAAGATAATCATATAAGTTCATATGTAAGCATACTTATTCTCAAGCTAATGTTCTTTAGATATAAGTAGGAAGTCATACCTCTAATGCACTTATGAGTGTCTTTCTTATGACGAAAAAAATGTCAGTAGACAACTCCGATTCCTTCGTGATTAAGATACCATTTTAAGGAAGGTAATCTTGTTACCAAGCAATTCCTATGGCTTGATAAGTATGAGCTTTAACTAAGCAAGATGACAAGGAAGGTTAGTGTAATTTAGTAAGATAAATAAGAGAATGAAAAAAAAAATATTGTTGTCATCTAATCAACATCCTACAAAAGTGTTTTTAAGATACGGTGTGTAAAAGACCTTCTTTGTAGTTTTCAATTAAACACGGATCGTATCAAGTTTTTAAAGTACCACATACTTAAGAGACTTGGTAACGAAGCTCTGATGCCAATTGTGGAAAACTAGAAGGGGGGGGGGGTGAATAGTTTTACCGATTAAAACTTGGTTTTAAACAATTTAGATCCACTTTTGTCAATCTATTTGAGCGTGTGTGTTGGATGTTGATAGACAAGCATATAGATAAATAAAAGCTAAGATAAAGAGTAAGAAGTACAAAACTACAACGCGAGTATTTATAGTGGTTCGGCTACAAGGACACCTTCCTTGCCCTACCCCACTCCCCGAGTAACCTACTCGAGAATTCATAATAACTACACAACACAAACTCCTTGTGGCGGAGAAGCCTTCACAACGTCGCCTACTCTTTATTCGGTACAAGGCTAGATACCAGGTTCTTCCACGAGGTAGAACCAAACCTATCACAACGTCGCCTACCCTTTATCCGGTACAAGGCTAGATACCGAGTTCCATTACAAAGGAGGAACTACTACCCAACAATACTCAAATACTATCCCTAAGGAGATCCACTCCTTATGAGAACATCAACAAGGATATCAATATCCTTTGACCCAATACAATTCTATCTTGTACATCGACACACCATATCGAATGTAAACCTTAGGCATCTTTCAATAATGCCTTTGACACGACTTCTAAGCACCCTTCACTAATGCCTTTTGACTCGACTTCTAGGCACCCTTCACTAATGCCTTTTGACTTGAATTCTAAGCACCCTTCACTAATGCTTTCAACACGGACGTTCGACACCTTTCACTAATGCCTTTACTTTGACTCTTTGACACTTTTCACCAATGTCTTCGTCTTGACCCTTTAGACATCTTTCACTAATGTCTTCGACACTACACTTCCAATGAGAAAGAAGAGAACTATCAACAAGATACTATTAGTAGTCTTGATGATGACGAAGCTAGGCAACCCATGGAATTGAGCTTGCTCGACTTCAAGAGGTGGTGCTCTCGCCTTTAAGAGGAACCTAGAGAATCAAACAAATACAAAACTACATACAAAGATCACTTGGATATGTGGTTAAAGATTTTACAACTCAAAGAGAAAATATATGTGAAAGGGGTAAGTTACAATGAAGAAATGGCTCACTATTTATAAAGGAAAATGTGCTACTGTTCCACGGATCCCAGGGATCCCTTACTTGAGGGATCCGTCCAGTGTAAACTTGGATGACCGTAGGACGCTCCTCTTTGCTCATGGGTTTTGGATCATGGGTCATGGGTTATGGGCCATGGGTCCTAGACTTTGGACCATGGGTATCTAAGTAGATACAATGTATCTACTAGATGCAATGCATCTAGTCAATGGGTCATGGGTTAGCTCAATGGGTCATGGATAATACCCATTATGACTTATGCATGATGTCATGCAATGGGTTATGGGTTATGCTCCATGGGTATGGGTCATGGACTTTGGGTTTTACCCAACTACATTCAATGTATTTAGTCAATGGGTCAAATACTTAAACTTCTACCCATTGCATTACCCATTACAATACATACTAACTATGTATATATCTACCCAATATGTAAACACTAGTTGTTGTACATATGCATTACTAAATCATAAAAACACTAACTTGTTTACTTGGTTTTATATGAAAAATGTAAGTGTGTTAGTAAACTATTGACTCAAACTATTTACTTATTTTATTTGTTTCATTAAAATGATTTTACGTTTGTTATCGACAAAACGTTAGAAGATCGTAAAATATAAATAAAGGTTTTCACGGTTTATTTGTATTAACAGATTTCACAAACAAACAAACTCTAAGTTGTGGGCTTGAGTCCGATTTGTACCTAGCACACTAGTGAGAACATCAACAAGGATATCAATATCCTTTGACCCAATACAATTCTATCTTGTACATCGACACACCATATCGAATGTACACCTTAGGCATCTTTCACTAATGCCTTTGCCACGACTTCTAAGCACCCTTCACTAATGCCTTTTGACTCGACTTCTAGGCACCCTTCACTAATGCCTTTTGACTCGACTTCTAGGCACCCTTCACTAATGCCTTTTGACTTGAATTCTATGCACCCTTCACTAATGCTTTCAACACGGATGTTCGACACCTTTCACTAATGCCTTTACTTTGACTCTTTGACACTTTTCACCAATGTCTTCGTCTTGACCCTTTAGACATCTTTCACTAATGTCTTCGACACTACACTTCCAATGAGAAAGAAGAGAACTATCAACAAGATACTATTAGTAGTCTTGATGATGACGAAGCTAGGCAACCCATGGACTTGAGCTTGCTCGACTTCAAGAGGTGGTGCTCTCGCCTTTAAGAGGAACCTAGAGAATCACACAAATACAAAACTACATACAAAGATCACTTGGATATATGGTTAAAGATTTTACAACTCAAAGAGAAAATATATGTGAAAGGGGTAAGTTACAATGAAGAAATGGCTCACTATTTATAAAGGAAAAAGTGCTACTGTTCCACGGATCCCAGGGATCCCTTACTTGAGGGATCCGTCCAGTGTAAACTTGGAGGACCGTAGGACGCTCCTCTTTGCCCATGGGTTTTGGATCATGGGTCATGGGTTATGGGCCATGGTTCCTAGACTTTGGACCATGGGTATCTAAGTAGATACAATGTATCTACTAGATGCAATGCATCTAGTCAATGGGTCATGGGTTAGCTCCATGGGTCATGGATAATACCCATTATGACTTATGCATGATGTCATGCAACGGGTTATGGGTTATGCTCCATGGGTATGGGTCATGGACTTTGGGTTTTACCCAACTACATTCAATGTATTTAGTCAATGGGTCAAATACTTAAACTTCTACCCATTGCATTACCCATTACAATACATACTAATTATGTATATATCTACCCAATATGTAAACACTAGTTGTTGTACATATGCATTACTAAATCATAAAAACACTAACTTGTTTACTTGGTTTTATATGAAAAATGTAAGTGTGTTAGTAAACTATTGACTCAAACTATTTACTTATTTTATTTGTTTCATTAAAATGATTTTACGTTTGTTATCGACAAAACGTTAGAAGATCGTAAAATATAAATAAAGGTTTTCACGGTTTATTTGTATTAACAACTTTCACAAACAAACAAACTCTAAGTTGTGGGCTTGAGTCCGATTTGTACCTAGCACACTAGTGACAACAACACGAACACATACGCCTTCGGTTATGATAGCTAAACCAAGCCGAGGAAAACACCTCACATGGGTATTTCCTCACGATACGAGTTTAAACAATTATCAGAAGACTACTAATAACCTGCGACACGCATTGCTTTATTATTGATACATATACACATTCAACTGAAGTAGACCTATATTCAAATGAGCAAAATTAAGTATTACGCATTTCAGACTCAAAGCGCAACTCAAATGAGCAAAAACCGAGATAAACATTAAACTCAAACCCAATCCCACTCATGGTAAGACTGTCTCGAACCAACTCATATCAAAACCACTAACACCTAAAATTCATACAGTAACAATAACAAAAACCGCATTAGAAATCAAATCCAAACCCGTGAATCAACCAGACACAATATTATAACCACAAATACAACCTCATTAACACCATAATCAAATACGGGTCTGACCCGACCCACGTTCAATTGACTACAAAATAAAGAAACACACCCTTAGATCAATTTTCATACCACACGATTCATTTTTAAACCTATTTTAAATCCAGATTCAGTCCACAGAAATCACGATATTTGCTTAATCTTGCTCGCATCCCACGCAAACTATTGCCAATCAGATAATATTCGGTCTTTAAAAGACAGTGATAGCAAATGAAAATGTGATGTTAGGCTTACCAACAACACGAGGAAGAAAGGAAAAAGAAAGAAAGACGTGCTGCTTTGGAGTTTTACCCGAACCAAATGAACCCTAATGGAACCCTCTGATGGTATTCACTTTACATTCGATCCAAACACGTTCCATACATCAACCCTTTAAAACAAGTAAACTTCGATCTCCTTTGGTAGCTGAGGCTTGGAGTAGGGTGGGGGCGACGTTTTTGTCTAGTGGAGGAGGGTGGTGGAACAGAAATAATGGTGGCCGGAGAAGACGGTGGCGCGGCAGGAACAATGGGTGCCGGCGGTTGAGTTTAGAGATAAGTGTTAATGTGTGCTTTAAGGTTTTGAAACCCTAAATAAGTCTTTATTGTGGAACAGGGACAATTCTGTAAATTCTCTATAGTACAAGGGTGGCGGGGTAACTTAACTACATGGACCAAAGCTGTAGTTTTTGTTATCTTTCGTGATTTAGAGGTTCGGGGCTCATTTGAACTAGTAAACGCGCGAATTAAATTACGAAAATAACGTCATCGTGTTCGAATAATTTTTTCCATTAGAAACGAGTATTTACATGACTTGCATTTTCATAAATAGAATAATAATCACTTTAAATTGTTTATTGAGTTACGCTTGTGTCGACACGCGTTGTGTGCAGTTTTCATGTAAAATGAGATAACTTTTTTGTTTTTGATTCAAATATGTTTGGAATTGCTCACAAGTGGCACTTATGAAATATTAAATTCAATTTATTAAAAAAATAAATCTGGAAATTTCTGGTGTGCTACAGTCTATCCTCTTAAAAAGGAATCGCGTCCTCGCGATTCAGTTAAAGTTATCCGCTAGTGTAGTGTCTCAGAAAAGGTGATGATACAGACAAACATTAAGGGAATCTTATCATATGGAACGAATAGGGTAATTTATACAATGATGAGGCAGTGTCGAGACTTGGTAGATGGTTATCTATAGTTTCAAGGAAAGGTGTAGGATTTCCTCATAAAGTTTGGTTTTGTTACAAAAGAAAATATTAGTTGTTCAGTTTATGAGGTAGCAGCATAAAGTACTTTTCAAAAGAGTAAATAGTTTATAAAAGGGTTTGTAAAACAACTTAGAGTAGTAGGAAAATAAACTTATTGTTTAATAAATATCAATACGGTCAAAAATTTGATTTCATGACTGATTAGTAAAATATTTTGTAGGGTGATCGCAAAATATATTCCGTAGGATGATTAAAAAACAGTTTGTATGCTAATAGCGACACAATTTATTATGATATGAGAGGGTAGCAAAGATAAATGGCGTTCCCGAAGGGGTGAACGAAAGATTTGGCGTCCGTTCCCAAGGTCGTGGTTTAGGTTACCTCTTAAAATCTCAAAGTTTCTGTCAAGCATTGAATCTCTACCGAATGGAGAGTTCAAAAAACCCGAAGTACGACTCTGAAGGAGAGGTTGATTGTTACTAGTAAATCAGTTAGTTGCCTCAACAGTGTACTCAGTACTCAACGCGGAAAGGTACAACATTTGAATCGAAAGTCATGATTCCAAAAGGAATCCGACTACCAAACGATATCAATTCAAGTTATAAATAAAAGGGGACGTCGACGGTTCCAAACAGTCATGCTAAAAGCATACACGTCAATAGTACGCAAGGTATATCATCAAAAGAACATCATCGATGGAACAACATCGATCGAAGACAAGGCTTGAGGTAGAGGCATCTGTAAAAAGACTATAAACAAAGCAGGGCAACGGGGATAAGCGATTTCCAAATTCTCAATGAGACCCAAAGTCACAAAATATAGCAATCCAAATTCAAACGTATCCGAGGCCACTCCCAAGCATTTCAATAAGCTCGATGAGCTTATTACAACTTCACACAATCCGAATGTAAACTTATGACCAATCGGGTCTAACTCGACCCAATGCGAAAGAAGGCCAGACGGTTCCAACGATTCCAAAAGTAATCCGAAGTCATATCATGACCAAATGGTGACAAAAAGCGTTCCATACAAGAGGAAGAATATCGCGATAAACAAGAATTGTGATGCCAGTGTGTCGTGTGTAGGGGTAAAACTATTATTATTATTATTATTATTATTATTATTATGATTATTATGATTATTATTATTATTATTATTATTATTATTATTATTATTATTATTATTTTATAAGAATCACACTTTTATTAAAAACTCATAGGATTACAAAAGATTAGTGGGGAGCCTCGAAACCAACTGAGCCCCCACACCTCTAGCAATGGTAAAACCAATCCCATTATTATTATTATTATTATTATTATTATTATTTGACAAAAAGCGTTCCATACAAGAGGAAGAATATCGCGATCTCTTTGCGTTTTGTTGATAACAAATATAATGTTATCATAAGTAAAATTATAGGACACATGTTATTTTTGTAAAGCATCTACATATAGTCACTTAATACAAATTGTTGTAATAATTCATTTGTTGTGATAGGTTATTAAGATAGGTAAAAACCACAACCCATGACCCATACCCATGGATCATATCCATAACCCATGGAGTTATCCCATACCCATTGTCTAGATGCATTGCATCTATTAGATACATTGTATCTAATTAGATACACATGGTTCATAATCCAGGACCCATGACTCATGACCCATGACCCATAACCCCAAAACCCATGGGCAAATAGGAGCGTCTCACGGATCCCTGGAGTTACACTAGACGGATCCCTCAAGCAAGGGATCCATGGGATCCGTTCAATAGTGGCAAGAATTTTCCTATAAATAGAGAGCTATTTCTTCATTTTTACTTACCCCTCTTCTTACAAACTCTCTCATATATTCTTACACTCTTCTAACAAAAGATCACTTGATCTAAATAGTAGTTATTCTTTCTTTTATTGTGATTCTCAAATAGGTCCTTCTCTAAGGCGAGATCACGAGCATTCTACAAGTCATCCAAGCAAGGGGTCCTTGATTGATTTGTTCCTCCACAAGATTTCTGTAGCAAAGATCTTGTATTTCGTATTTTCACATATTTGTTGTGTTATAGTAGTGTTGGTTTGGTCCTCCGTGTTACAGACTCAGTATTTAGCTTTGTACCAGAAAAAGTGTAAGCGACATTATGAAGGCTTCTCCGCCAAGTTGAAGGAGTTTGTTGACATAGTGCTTGAACTCTCGAGTAGGTGACTCGGGGAGTGGAGTAGGGCAAGGAGGGTGTCCTTGAAGCCGAACCACTATAAATCGGTTGTTTCATTTCTATCCTTACTTTACTTGCTTTCTTTATTTGCATTACCCTTAGATCTATACTTTCTCCTCATCCATACGATTTCACATAACATCGAATCTAAAGTTTTTGAAACTAACTTAAAATCGGAAAAACTATTCAACCCCCCTTTTAGTTTTCCACAATTGGCATCAATTGCTAAGTTTATAATAGTTTTAAACTAAACTGTATTTTAAAAAATTTCGATCACTATGGTTTCTGAAAATTACAAGGAAGGGCAATCCATGCAACTACCTCCACTACTTGAAACTAACAGTTTTATATATTGGAAAAATAGATTCGAAACGTATGTAAAGTCAAAAGATATTGATCTTTGGTACATCATTGTTGAAGGCTATTTTGAAGCCACTACAGAAGATGAAAATGGAAATTTAGTTAACACACCCCATGTTAAACTCACCGATGATATTAAGAAAAAGCTTTCCAAAAATAGTGAAGCTAAAATGGTTTTGTATAATGCTTTACCCAAAAAGGAATTCGAAAGAATTTCCATGCTTAAAACCTCTAAAGAAATTTGGAATTCTTTAGTTGTAACTCATCAAGGTAATCAACAAGTTAAAAATAATAAAATAGATTTATTTGTCCAAAAATATGAAGAATTTTCAAAATCGGATGAGGATACTATAGATCATTCTTTTGCTAACTTTAACACTATAATTACATCTTTACAAGCACTTGATGAGTCTTTCTCTAGTCGTAATCATGTTAGGAGATATCTAAGGGCACTGCCATCCAAGTGGAGATCTAAGGTGACGGCAATCGAAGAATCAAAAGACTTGTCAATCCTCACCCTTGATGAACTCACATGCAATTTAAAAGTCTATGAGCTTGTCCTCGCTAAAGATTCCAAAGCCTCAAAAGTGAAAGAGAAGCACAAATATCTTGCCCTTAAAGCCATGAAAGTCTTAAGCAATGAAGAAAACTCCTCTTCGGATAGTGATGACGAGGAGTATGCCATGGCGGTAAGGGACTTCAAGAAATTCTTTAGAAGAAAGGGAAGATACGTCAAACAACCTTATGACGACAAGAAAGGGTTCCGGAAAAGTAAATATGACGAGAAGGAAAGGGATGAACGCGCTTGTTTTAAATGTGGGGATCCCAACCACTTTATTAGTAAGTGTCCCAAACATGATAAACAAAAAGCGTTCGTGAGCGGTTCGTGGGGAATGAGTGAGGAGGAGGACGAAGAAATTTGTCTCATGGCAAATGACGAGGTATGTCACGAATACTATAGTAGCTCATCATTAGATGATGACTCATTGCATAATGAATATGATAAACTTTGCAAAATTAGTTTAAAAGTAATCAACAAAAACAAGTTTTTGAAAAACCAAAATCAATGTTTAGAAAAGGAAGTCATTGAGTTAAAAGCAAAATTAAAACGTCTAGAAAAGGGGAAGATAGCAAGTGGGGAATGTGAACTTTGCGTTCAACTTCAAACACTAGTTGATCATCTAGATTCTAAGATTGCTAGAATGAAAACTAATAATCTAGATATGATATTAGATAGTGTTAAAACAGGAAACAACCAAAAAGGTTTAGGCTTTCAGCAACTTGATGCGTCAACTAGTGAAAACAAAGAAACACAATTCGTAAAGGCAATAAAAAAAACCACTGTAGTCACGGATCCTACGGAATCCACAAAAAGGGAACCGGCTAGTGCACAGTCAGGGATTTGTGGGTCTGCTGAAGCAAATAGTAGCAATAATATAGCTTCCTCATCTAGAACCGATTTTGTTATTTATAATAAGAAGAAACCAACCCATGTTACTATTAGACAACCACCTCCAAGACAAAATCAAAGTTTTACAAGAAACAAAGGTCCATCATTTTCAAAACCGAACACATCTAGGAGACGTAATAATGTTTATCCAAGAAGTAACCATCAAATGGGATGGAATCCTAATAAGCAAAACGGTTTTTCATTTCAAAACTTTGCACCATGGAACGCATACTCACCTTTTCCATATATGCCTAACATGAATGGAATGTTTAACACTAATGGACCCATTAACAAATGGGGACCAAACTTTTGAGTTAATTGTTTTCTTAGGTGTGCTTAAAGGTTGACCTAGATCTGGATGAGTGAAACAAGGATAGCAGGTGCACGAGGCACATGACCGGCATTGAAGATTTTATTTACACAATGAATCCTTCAATGGAGGAAATGTGCTATTTGGAAATAGCAAAAGCAAAATCATCGGTAAAGGTACGATTTCTAACAAATCTCTAACCATTAACGATGTGTGTCATGTAGAAAACCTAAACTTTAACCTCTTAAGTATAGGACAAATATGTGATAAAAGGTGCAACGTACTTTTTAATGAAACTGATAGTAAGATATTGAAAAACGGTATCACTATAGGTAGATGTATTAGGAAACATGGAGTCTATGTCATTAAAATCGATAATGAACCCAAAGACAAACTTTGTCTTACTTCTATGGATGATACTTTGATCTTATGGCATTGAAGATTGGTTCAAGCCAATATGCAACTTCTTCAATCGCTATCATCCAAAGATCTAGTAAGAGATATACCAAAATTAAAATATGAACATCACTTTTGTAATGCTTGTAACGTAGGAAAACAAGTCCATGCTAGTCACAAAGCTAAAAACATGGTCTCTACAACTAAGTGTCTAGAATTAATACATATGGATTTATTTGGTCCATCCGCTATCCAAAGTTATGAAGGCAACTACTACACTTTGGTTATAGTGGATGATTACTCTAGATACACATGGACTAAATTTTTAAAGAACAAAACTGAAACGTTCGATTACTTTGAAATATTAACTAAGAAAATCCAAAGACAATTAGGAAGTCCTATAGTGTCTATTAGAACGGATCATGGCAGGGAATTCGATAATAATGTGCAGTTTGGAGTCTTTTGTGACGCTAATTGTATTATGTTAGGAATTATTGTAATAGTGGGTTCCTGCTGATAGTTTTAGTGTTTCTGCTGATGATATGGTTACTGCGGATAGTGCAATTGCTACTGATAGTTAATATTGTTTCTGCGGATATGTAGTTTCAGTATTATTAGTATTTAGTTAGGATATGCATGAGTTAAATTAGGAATAGATAATGCATATCTTTTACGTGTTTAGTAAGCTGTAGAATTAGGGTTTCTTGTATTATAAAAGAAACCTGCGGCTAGGGTTTATGTACGCTTGTCAATAAGATTATTAGCAATTCAATCTAGATCCATAGAGGATCAAGTATTTGGTGATTATTGTCTTCTGAATTCTTGTGTTTATATTCCACGTGAACATAAGTCTAGTAAAGGTTCTTCATAGTTTGCTTGTGATTACACAGGTTTACTATACATTCATTAAGGCTCCTAAGATCTATCTGGGACTGATCCAACAAGTGGTATCAGAGCCTGGTGAGAATCTTTCTAAGAATACATCCTTACTCTCTTTGACAAAACCCTAATCTCACTCTAACAATGACATCATCAAAACATTCCGAATCAGACAATGAAGAGAAGCCTGAGTCTCAAAATACTCAGTCTACAATTCAGCAGGTTGTTACCACCATGTCCAACAATAATGCAAAGTTTCCCTATCTGAAGAAGGACGAATATGACATATGGGCTATGAAGATGGAAAATTACATTACCAACAATGACTACCATCTCTTGAACATTGTTCTAAAAGGCAACAGTTAGAAGAAGATTGGTAGAGATACAGAAGGTAATCTGATCGTTCTACCAGCTGCAACAATTGAGGAAGCTATTGCCCTTCAGAAGGAAACAAAGGCTAGGACTACCTTGCTCCAAGCACTACCAGATGAGCATATGAGTGACTTTCATCATCTTGATGATGCAAAAGAGATTTGGAAGGCCATCAAGGCAAGGTTTAGAGGTAATGAAGAGTCTAAGAAGATGAGGAAGTCTATGCTCAAGCAGAGCTTTTAGGATTTCTCAATTTCTGAAAAGGAAGGCATACACAAAGGGTATGACAGGTTTCAGAAAATCCTGAGCCAGCTAAATCAGATGAACTCCAAACCTGACAATGAGGAATATAACCTCAAGTTCCTTCGTGCTTTACCTTCTTCCTGGAGGCAGTTTTCTCTCACTCTCAAGGCAAAGGGAGGCCTTGATTATATAAGCTTCAATGATTTATACAATAAGCTTAGATCCCTTGAGATTGATATCAAGGGTCATTCTTCCTATTCTCCAACTCCATCACACTCAGCTTTTGTTAGTACTACCAGTGCTAACACAATGGTGTCTTATGCTGAGAGTCCCACTTCTTCATCAGCAGCAACCAGATCACACACTTCTTCTACAATAAAATCAAAGTCCAATTCTGTGATAGAGGATGTGCTTTACTCATTTGTTGCTGAGACTGAAGACCAACAGTGGTTGGCCTATGAAGATTTGAACAAGTGTATAAATGGGATTTGGAGAAGATGGACCTCAAATGGCAGATGGCCATGCTTGCTGTAAAAGTCAACAGGTTTGAGAAGGATTCTGGAAGGAAATTCAGCTACAAGGGAAGAGAGTCAGCCAGGTTTGACAGGAAAAAGATCAGGTGCTTTGAATGCAACCAACTAGGTCACTTTGCTAGAGAATGCCCAGATAAAAAGGGAAGTGGCAGGAGGAGGTATACTGCATACAAGCTCAAGGAAGTTGAGGACGTGAAACCTAAAGCTTTGCTGTCTCTGGAATCAAGGGTTGACTGGGATGCTTATGTGGATGAAGTTCAGGATGCAAATCCTCAGGTTGGATTGGTTGCTGATACTGATGATGAGTTTGCACTGATGGGCATCACATCTCAGGTACAAAATTGTATATTTGGTGGTAATGCTAGATATGATGCTCTTAAAAGTGAATTTGATGATGTTAATGGCCAATATAAAGAAAGTTTTATTCATGTCCAGGCATATAAGAAAACTGTTAAATCTTTAGAAAAACAAAAGGCATGGTACCAACAAAATCAATTGGCTCTTGAAGAAAGAATTAAGGTTTTAGAGAGGGATTTGGAAAACACCACTAACTTGTTAAAATTCTCTGAGAAAGAATATGTAAAAGTTAATATAGAAAAAGAGGGACTTCAGGCTAATTTAGATGCTGAGGTGGCTAGACATAAAGAAAGGCAAGAACAGGCTAAAAATCTAGAAAAATTGTGGAACAGTTCTATGTCTGTTAAAACTAAGATGGGGTTGGGATTCAAGGACTATATTGGTATAGATGAGGTTTATGACCCTAATGAATATAGTGTATTTAATCTTGTCACTGATAAAGAGGAAAATAAATATAGAAAACCTGTTAAATTTGTTAAACAAGGTGAAATGCACTCAGTTCCTTCTTCTATCAATGGTATTGTTAGACCTCCTAACCCAGACTCAGACTCAGACTTGGATGAATCACATATGACCTATGGCCAAAAGTCTAATGACTTATCTAAGACTGGCAGTGAAATCAATGCTTTTGTCTCTTGTTCTTCCAGTGATAGGACTTCAGAGACCCAGTATAAAGACTATGCTAGTAGTGATTCAAGTGAAGATCTACAACGCCCAAGTCTGCCTCTCCCAAGCCTTTTCCTGTCCCAAGAGTTGCTGTTCATGAATCATCTTCAAAGACAGCTTATTTTAGAAACATTTCTTGTTTTGATAATTCTGTTATAAACAATTCTGAATTTGATTGTGGTTTGAATAAGTTTGTTTGTGATAAGACTATTCATGTTATGAACAAGAATTTTAAGAAGAAATCATGTTCTGTTTGTGGTAGTACATTTCATCTTATCAAAGATTATGATTTTTATGAGAAACAAATGGGTGTTTGTACTTATCAACAGAGACATAGACCAATATGGAATGATGTGACCAACATCCCTCCATTTGTTCCCTCTGGAACACATGTGAGGACTGGCAGAACCAATTCTGCTGGTAGACCAGTTGCTGCTGGTAGACCTGTTCCTGGTGGTAGACCAGTTCCTGCTGGTAACCCAGATTCTGCCGATAGACCATCTTCATCATGTTGGAGAAGAAATGTTTCTAGGCCATTAATCAGACCTACTAGTACTTATTTTCAAAATGGATTTAGGTTTGTTAATAATGACCCATTGAATAAAAGGGGGGCTAGGTGGGATACTGCTGTTAAGCCCTCAGCAGGTTGCTCTTGGACACACAATAGACCATCATTCATGAAGGGTTCCAAGAACAATAGTGGATCTCATCAATCTGCATGTTTTTCTAAAATGATCCACAAGGCAGTCCCAAGTCAGTAATGACTTGGGTCTCCATGTATACTAATGTTGTTGTATATCTTTTAACATGTAGGATGATCCTCATTCAAATAAAGATTTAGGTATTGTTGATAGTGGATGTTCTAGGAGTAGGACAGGGAACAGAGATATACTTCATGATTTTGTATCTCTTCAAGGAGGTACGGTTACTTTTAGAGGAGGAGATGGTAAAATTACAGGGAAGGGAACCATTAGAACTTCCAAGCTGGACTTTGAGAATGTGTATTATGTGGAACAACTAAGAAACTTCAACCTATTTTCTGTGTCTCAAATCTGTGACAAGAAAAATTGTGTTCTGTTCACTGATACTGAATGTCTTGTACTTTCAAAAGACTTCCAGATACCTGATGAAAATCAAGTTGTTCTGAAGGTTCCTAGGAAACATAATCTATATACATTCAACCTCAATGATGTTCAGCCTGAAGGTGACTTAGCTTGTTTGGTGGCAAAGGAATCTTTAGATGAATCCAATAAATGGCATAGAAGGATGGCTCATGTTAATTTCAAAACTATCAACAAACTGGCAAAACATGGTTTAGTTCATGGACTTCCTTCCAAATTCTTTACTAATGAGCACAATTGTGTGGCTTGCAACAAGGGAAAGCAGCACAAGGATTCCTACAAATCCATTTCTACTGTCAGCACTATCACAGAGCCTTTGCAGCTTCTACACATTGACCTCTTTGGTCCTACATCTATCAGAAGCATTGATCACAAGTACTATTGTTTGGTGGTTACTGATGACTATAGTAGGTATTGCTGGGCATTCTGTTTGGGGACTAAGGATGAAACATTTCAGATTCTTCAAGACTTTATTGTCCTGGTTGAGAATCAGTTGAATAAAAAGGTTAAAGCCATTAGGTGTGACAATGGGACAAAGTTCAAGAATGCAAGATTGTGACAACTCGTAATTTCAGGACATTTCATATAGACTAGATTTAGTCTACACATCATTAGTAACATCATTTCATATCAATTTATGCATGGTTTTGCATTTTTCATTAAACGCATAATTTCTTATTAAATAAACGCTATCGCGTAATCATTTATTTTGAATATTGATCCGCCACTTCCAAAAATATTCCTAATATATTTTTATACTCATTTTAAGACTATGAAAATTATATTATTATTTTACCCGATGTTTTCAATTTATTTTGTATATAAATTGTTATGTATAAATATTTACGTCGGTTTTGGAAATTCAACTCGATAAATATTTATTTCACTCAATTCATGTAAGAAATGCATTTTTATAATTTTTATGACTTTGATACAATCTATTTTGTTCCGTTAAAATCTATTTTTAGCTAACGCTACCCTAAATGTTTAAATCAATACACAAGTTACAAATTATCCTTAATTAACTACACACTTATTCTACATTAATACACTTAATTATACTAAATGCAACTAGTCTTTTTTTTATGTATATGTCGACCAAGGGGAGGGGTGACTCACACACTTGATATCAAATATCTTCTATACTTCATTTATATTCATTTATACTTTACATAACACATAGTTAACTTAATATCTCTAGGTGTAAAAACAAAAATCTCTTTTCCTTTCTTCTTCCACCATGACCGGCCACCATTGAAGACAAGAAGGAAACCATAAAAATTTTGCTAGTCAAGTTCTTCACAATTTAGACACACTCTTAAGTAAGGTTTTGAAATAAAAACCTACGGTGTTTAGGATTAAACCTTTGTTCATTTAACCTCATCAAGTTACTAGTAAGAATTTCATATTCATCATCATCTTTCATGTTCATGTTGTGTTCTTTTTATCATGTTTGAGTAAAACATGCAATTTATATGGATGTTTATACCACTTAAATTGTTTTTAAGCACTATAAGTTTATATAAGTTATCCTATAATTACTCCTTGAAACATATCACTTTTGGTGATGTCTAGGAACCCATGACTCCCTAAGAAGGTGTATGGTAGGATTAGAATAGCTTCGGAGTTGTTTTGAATTGGTTAGAATAGGTTTGGCGCGAGAAAAACTCATTTCGACAAGTTTAACTAAGGGTCTGTCCTTATTTTTGAAATCTGGAATTTTCGACAGTAGATAAAAATTTTTGGCCTAGATACTTAGAAAATATACTTTAAAACAAAAACGTGGCCGCTTGAATGGGTTAAAACGGAGTTATAACGAAGAAGTTATGCTATTTTCAAATTTGACGACGAAAACTATAAAATCCAGAAAATTCAGCATGTTATATTAACTTTTTACGAGTCAAAAATGAGTCCTAAGCGTTATAAAATGTGTCGACTTATCAAAAATATATTAGTATACTTTAATACGAAGATAAGGACATATAAAACGTAGAAAACGGACTTATAACGATTAAATTACACGCGTTAAACAAAGTTGCCGTAACTTTATTATATAAGCAAAATTAATATATTTCTATTAGACACATACTACGGCAACGAGGGACCATGTTGAGGGTCGTTTTTAACAATGACGGAGTACTTTTTAAAAAATGATGTCTTCTAGTAAAAGTAAGTTCGCCTAGCATATTTTCCAAAATGTCCAACCGTTCGTCAAACGGAGTTGTAACGAAGAAAATACAGTCACTCAAACTTTGCCAAAAGTTACCTTAAACAATATTTTGGATACAAGTACCATACTTTACCTATATATTTTTTCCATGATCAAGACCTCTATGATAAAAACTTAAAACCTAAAACTTTGAGATAATGATACAAGCTTCCCAAAAATGTTGAGTTTGTTTCCTAACACTCGACGTGCACCATTTTACGACTAGCTTTTCGAGGCCATTTAGTCACTTTCATGAATTGTCAAATTATATTGTTTTGCGACGAAAAGTTATAATTTCATAATAAATCATTAAATGACTATCGTAGGATATCATTTCAACGTAAATACTTGAAAAGTATTTTATAATATGACGAGATGTCATAAACATACATTTCGACGATAAATTCTATTTTCAAAAATGTACAAGTGGTATAGATTACATGTGGATTAGCATGCACGACATTGTTTGATGATTTACATTAGAACATATCATTCATAATAGGTCGCGGTTAGAGATTGCGCTGCATTTCAGTGTATCCACTCTTGTCATCATTAATTGCATCAGGTGAGTTTTCATAGCCCCACTTTCAATTGTTTTGTACTATTTTTGGGGGAGATACATGCTCAACTACTTGCTTTTATTTACACAAGTACTTTAAACTTTTACGGATTATTATGAGTTTCATAGCCCCTACTTTTATATGTTTTGAACTATTTTGGGGGAGATACATGCTTAACTATTTTTCACAAGTACTTTATATTTTTAAGGATAACTTCTATCATGATCACCATCGTTTCAAAACCGAATGTTGTACTATTGATTATGTGCTATAGTTCTACGTCGTATAATGTTCTAAATCAGTTGACTACTGATACATTGAGTCATGTACTATTGATTATGTGCTATAGTTCTACGTCGTATAATGTTCTAAATCAGTTGACTACTGATACATTAAGTCATGTGCTATTGATTGTGTGCTATTGTTCTACGTCGAGTTAGGTACTATTGTGAATTCATTTGACATCATGTGCTTGAACATAAACTATACACATGTTGGCAGTGGGTTGTGAACACACAGGTTGCAAGTTTTGTATGGGCGGAACTTGGAACTGAGTGGATTTACAATGCCTTTGCTGCATAAACGATTTTGAAAGGCTTTACATTTCCACACAAACTCTATGAACTCACTCAACCTTTGTGTTGACACTTTTTAGCATGTTTTATCTCAGGTATCTAAGGCATTCACTTCATGGCATGCATTTGGACATATCATAGAGTCGTGGTGACGACGCGTCACACATGGGATTTATGCATTTTAAAACAACGTTTGGCTTGTAACAAACTTATTTCCGCACAAATTGATTTTCATTTGGGACCTATACTTTGTAAACTCTGATTGTTTTAATAAATCAAACGATGTGTTTTCCAAACGACACTTTAGGTCGTTCGATATAACTGTAACTATGATGCTATGACAGTCCTCCCCAAGGTATTCCATTCCGCTGCAAAACAGGTAATTTGGGGGTGTGACAGATTGGTATCAGAGCATCGGTTATAGAGAACTAGGTTGCATCATTGACCCTAAACTATAACTACATCATCATAGCATCTCATCATATCATTATAAGTGCATACTCATTGTACATGCGGGTTTATGACTTAACACCAAACATCATATGAGTCGATTAGTCCAAGCATTTCATAGTTACTCCTAAATTATACATAGCCTGATCACCTATGTCTAATTCAGGAAGAATCATGCAATGAAGGGAGTAGTAGTCTTATATGTGTAAGCGATTCTATGACCGAGCCAAATTTTCAAAAGACCCGTTACTCAAACCGATTTAGCCTAATCTCATGACAGTTCTTGTTTGATGAGTTGTGAGATTAAGTAAAAATCGGTTACCTAAAAGTCTTTTGAGGGTTTTGCTCGAGAATGGGAAAGTTTGCCACATCAAACCCTAAACTGGAGAGACCAACACGAACTGAATTCAGGGACTGAATTCCTTTTTGGGTGGGCGAATGTGACAACTCGTAATTTCAGGACATTTCATATAGACTAGATTTAGTCTACACATCATTAGTAACTTCATTTCATATCAATTTATATATGGTTTTGCATTTTTCATTAAACGCATAATTTCTTATTAAATAAACGCTATCGCGTAATCATTTATTTTGAATATTGATCCGCCACTTCCAAAAATATTCCTAATATATTTTTATACTCATTTTAAGACTATAAAAATTATATTATTATTTTACCCGATGTTTTCAATTTATTTTGTATATAAATTGTTATGTATAAATATTTACGACGATTTTTGTAAATTCAACTCGATAAATATTTATTTCACTCAATTCATGTAAGAAATGCATTTTTATAATTTTTATGACTTTGATACAATCTATTTTGTTCCGTTAAAATATATTTTTAGCTAACGCTACCCTAAATGTTTAAATCAATACACAAGTTACAAATTATCCTTAATTAACTACACACTTATTCTACATTAATACACTTAATTATACTAAATGCAACTAGTCTTTTTTTTATGTATATGTCGACCAAGGGGAGGGGTGACTCACACACTTGATATCAAATATCTTCTATACTTCATTTATATTCATTTATACTTTACATAACACATAGTTAACTTAATATCTCTAGGTGTAAAAAAAAAAATCTCTTTTCCTTTCTTCTTCCACCATGACCGGCCACCATTGAAGACAAGAAGGAAACCATAAAAAATTTGCTAGTCAAGTTCTTCACAATTTAGACACACTCTTAAGTAAGGTATTGAAATAAAAACATAGGGTGTTTAGGATTAAACCTTTGTTCATTTAACCTCATCAAGTTACTAGTAAGCATTTCATATTCATCATCATCTTTCATATTCATGTTGTGTTCATTTTATCATGTTTGAGTAAAACATGCAATTTATATGGATGTTTATACCACTTAAATTGTTTTTAAGCACTATAAGTTTATATAAGTTATCCTATAATTACTCCTTGAAACATATCACTTTTGGTGATGTCTAGGAACCCATGACTCCCTAAGAAGGTGTATGGTAGGATTAGAATAGCTTCGGAGTTGTTTTGAATTGGTTAGAATAGGTTTGGCGCGAGAAAAACTCATTTCGACAAGTTTAACTAAGGTTCTGTCCTTATTTTTGAAATCTGGAATTTTCGACAGTAGATAAAATTTTTTGGCCTAGATACTTAGAAAATATTCTTTAAAACGAAAACGTGGCCGCTTGAATGGGTTAAAACGGAGTTATAACGAAGAAGTTATGCTATTTTCAAATTTGACGACGAAAACTATAAAATCCAGAAAATTCAGCATGTGATATTAACTTTTTACGAGTCAAAAATGAGTCTTAAGCGTTATAAAATGTGTCGACTTATCAAAAATATATTAGTATACTTTAATACGATGCTAAGGACATATAAAACGTAGAAAACGGACTTATAACGATTAAATTACATGCGTTAAACAAAGTTGCCGTAACTTTATTATATAAGCAAAATTAATATATTTCTATTAGACACATACTACGGCAACGAGGGACCATGTTGAGGGTCGTTTTTAACAATGACGGAGTACTTTTTATAAAATGATGTCTTCTAGTAAAAGTAAGTTCGCCTAGCATATTTTCCAAAATGTCCAACCGTTCGTCAAACGGAGTTGTAACGAATAAAATACAGTCACTCAAACTTTGCCGAAAGTTACCTTAAACAATATTTTGGATACAAGTACCATACTTTACCTATATTTTTTTTCCATGATCAAGACCTTTATGATAAAAACTTAAAAGCTAAAACTTTGAGATAATGATACAAGCTTCCCAAAACTGTTGAGTTTGTTTCCTAACACTCGACGTACACCATTTTACGGCTAGCTTTTCGAGGCCATTTAGGCACTTTCATGAATTGTCAAATTATATTGTTTTGCGACGAAAAGTTATAATTTCATAATAAATCATTAAATGACTATCGTAGGATATCATTTCAACGTAAATACTTGAAAAGTATTTTATAATATGACGAGATGTCATAAACATACATTTCGACGATAAATTCTATTTTCAAAAACGTACAAGTGGTATAGATTACATGTGGATTAGCATGCACGACATTGTTTGATGATTTACATTAGAACATATCATTCATAATAGGTCGCGGTTAGAGATTGCGCTGCATTTCAGTGTATCCACTCTTGTCATCATTAATTGCATCAGGTGAGTTTTCATAGCCCCACTTTCAATTGTTTTGTACTATTTTTGGGGGAGATACATGCTCAACTACTTGCTTTTATTTACACAAGTACTTTAAACTTTTACGGATTATTGTGAGTTTCGTAGCCCCTACTTTTATATGTTTTGAACTATTTTGGGGGAGATACATGCTTAACTATTTTTCACAAGTACTTTATATTTTTAAGGATAACTTCTATCATGATCACCATCGTTTCAAAACCGAATGTTGTACTACTGATTATGTGCTATAGTTCTACGTCGTATAATGTTCTAAATCAGTTGACTACTGATACATTGAGTCATGTACTATTGATTATGTGCTATAGTTCTACGTCGTATAATGTTCTAAATCAGTTGACTACTGATACATTAAGTCATGTGCTATTGATTATGTGCTATTGTTCTACGTCGAGTTAGGTACTATTGTGAATTCATTTGACATCATGTGCTTGAACATAAACTATACACATGTTGGCAGTGGGTTGTGAACACACAGGTTGCAAGTTTTGTATGGGCGGAACTTGGAACTGAGTGGATTTACAATGCCTTTGCTGCATAAACGATTTTGAAAGGCTTTACATTTCCAAACAAACTCTATGAACTCACTCAACCTTTGTGTTGACACTTTTTAGCATGTTTTATCTCAGGTATCTAAGGCATTCACTTCATGGCATGCATTTGGACATATCATAGAGTCGTGGTGACGACGCGTCACACATGGGATTTATGCATTTTAAAACAACGTTTGGCTTGTAACAAACTTATTTCCGCACAAATTGATTTTCATTTGGGACCTATACTTTGTAAACTCTGATTGTTTTAATAAATCAAACGATGCGTTTTCCAAACGACACTTTAGGTCGTTCGATATAACTGTAACTTTGAAGCTATGACAGTCCTCCCCAAGGTATTCCATTCCGCTGCAAAATAGGTAATTTGGGGGTGTGACAAAGATTAATTGAGCTATGTGCTACAAAGGGGATAAAAAAGGATTATAGCAATGCCAGGACTCCATAACAAAATGGAGTTGCTGAAAGGAAGAATAGAACCCTGATTGAAGTAGTAAGATCTGTGCTTGCTGATTCAAGGTTGCCTACCATGTTCTGGACTGAAGCAGTCAGCACTGCCTGCTATGTCTCGAATAGGGTGTTGATAACTCATCCTCAAAATAAGACACCTTATGAACTTTTGTCTGGAAAGATTCCTACCATAAGCTACCTTAAGCCTTTTGGTTGTCATGTGGCCATCCTCAACACCAGTGATAATTTAGGCAAATTTGAAAGAAAAGCTGATAAGGGTTTTGTAGTAGGCTATTCAGCTCATAGTAAAGCTTACAGGGTGTATAACATCTCCACAAAAAGGATTGAAGAGACACTGAATCTGAGATTTATGGAGGACAAGCCAAATGTTCAGGGAGCAGGTCAAGAATGGTACTTTGATCTTGACTACTTAACTGATCAATTAGGTTATACTCGTTATAAATCTAATCTTTCTGCAGAACCACAAGCTACTCAAACTAACATTGCAGGTTCCTCAGATAATGAGTCAGATTCAGACTGTGATGAACAACTTATTGTTGTTCCTTCTTTTCCTACTAAACACTTTTCAGGTACCAAGGACACAGATTCTTCTGATGCAGCTTCAAGTAATTTAGGGTATGCAGAAGAACTTGTGAAGCTTCAACGACAAGAGCATGTAGCAAAAGATGATGCTAAAAAGCATGGTTATGGATTCTCTAAAGAAACAGAGGAACTCTTAAGGTAGACTACTATTGATGCCCGCAAGAAGTTCGATGCTGCTGATAACGTGTATGTTTCTGCTGGCAATGTGTCTAATCCTACTAGTCAGCAAGCTGTTGATATCAATTCTGCAGGTAATGGGTCAGTTACTGCTGATCGTGATTCTGCTGGTAGTGTTCCTGTTCCTTCTGTTAGTGATGTTGTTCCTACGGTTTAGATGATTCTCCTACCAGATTTTCAAGTCCATCTGACTTAGCTAATTCACAACATTCAAGCTCTGAATTGGATGGCATTAATCATTTGTCAAGAACAGGCATCTTTGATTCTTCTTCCTATGATGATGACTTTGGTCCTACACTTACTAATCTGGCCACATCAATTGATGTTAGTCCTAATGGCACAAAAAGGATTAACACGGTCCATCTACAATCTCTGATAATTAGTGATCCCACTTCAACTGTGCAAACTAGAAGCAGGGTGAAGAAGACAAGTTTTGGTGAATCTGCATTTCTCAGTTACATTCAGGATCAACATAGGAACAATCATATAGACTATCATCATTGTCTTTTTTCTTGTTTCCTCTCTCAAGTTGAACCTACCAGTGTTGCACATGCTTTGGCAGATGATGATTGGGTCGCTGCTATGCAATAAGAAATGCAACAATTTTTGAATCAAAATGTGTGGGAACTTGTTCCGTTGCCTCCTAGCAAGTATGCTATTCGCACAAAGTGGATTCTGAAGTGTAAGAGGGATGCAAGGGGGATTGTGGTAAGAAACAAGGCTAGGTTGGTTGCCCAAGGGCACAGAAAAGAAGAAGGGATTGATTATGATGAAGTTTTTGCTCCTGTTGCTAAGGTAGAATATATCTGACTCTTCTTGGCTTTTGCTTCATACATGGGGTTCATGGTATATCAGATGGATGTAAAACGTGCCTTCCTATATGGTGAAATTGAGGAAGAAGTGTATGTCACTCAGCCCAAGGGATTTTTTGACCCTCATAATCCAGATATGGTCTACAAAGTGGTTAAAGCACTCTATGGACTTCATTAGGAACCTAGAGCTTGGTATGCTAGGCTCTCGTCATTCCTGCTGAAACATGGCTACAGAAGAGGTGCTATTGATAAGACTCTCTTTATCAAAAAGAACTCCAGGGATATCATTCTTGTTCAAGTGTATATGGATGAAATTATCTTTAGGTCTACCAAAGAAGCTTGGTGCAGGGAATTTGAGGAGTTGATGAAGAGTAAGTTTGAGATGAGTGCAACGGGTAAGCTTACATTCTTTTTGGGTCTTCAAGTGCAGCAGAAATTAGATGGTATTTTCATTCATCATGAGAAATATGTGCATGACATCCTCAAGAAGTTTGATATGGAACTTGTTAGGACTGCAACTACTCCCTATGAGGCCCCAAAGCCTAAGTCAAATAATGAACCCGATCCTGCTGTCAATGTTCATCTATACCGATCAATGATTGGTTCACTCATGTATTTGACTACTTCGAGGCCTGATATTATGTTTGCAGTCAGTGCTTGTTCTAGGCATCATGTCACTCCATTGACTTCCCATTTGACTGCAGTCAAGAAGATTTTCAAGTATCTCAAAGGTTAACCTAAGTTGGGTCTTTGGTATCCTAGAGAGTCTCCATTTGAGTTGGAAGCATATAGTGACAGTGATTATGCTGGTGCCAACTTTGATCGAAAATCTACTACTGGGGGTTGTCAGTTTCTGGGAAGGAGATTAATCTCCTGGCAATGCAAGAAGCAGACCATAGTGGCTACATCTTCTACTGAAGCTGAATATGTTGCTGCTACTAGTTGTTGTGGTCAGGTACTTTGGATTCAAAATCAGTTATTGGATTATGGGTTCAATTTTATGATCACTAAAATCTTTATAGACAACCAAAGTACAATCTGCATTGTTAAAAATCCTGTTTTTCATCAAAGAACTAAGCACATAGAAACTTGACACCACTTTATCAGAGATGCAAATGAAAAACACCTTATTCAAGTGGTTAAAATACATACAGATGAAAATGTAGCTGATTTGTTGACTAAAGCTTTTGATGGTCCAAGGTTTCAATATTTTGTTGTCCATATAGGCATGATCAACCCCTGATTGTTGTGTTTGAGGGGAGGATTGTGCCTAAGGGGAGGTTTCTGGTTTAAGGGGAGGATTTATGTTGTATATTTTGTATATTTTGCATATATTGTGTATATATTTGTATATATTTGTTTTGTATGTTCTGTGTTCTACTAACCATCTTGCATATCTAGTATCAAACAAACAATCATTGGCAAAAGATAGCAAAAGAGTTATCTACCAAAGTCTTTTATTCATAAAAACAAACTGCATTCTGAGATGCAGTATCACAATACAAGACTTTTTTAAACATTGTTGTTGATTACATTAAGACACAATCCTAACAAGCTTCACCAAAGACACCTCCAGACTCCAGCTTCCATCTTCAAGGCTCCTTCTCAGGCCTCCTATTTCCCCACTCTGGCATCCTCCGATGCCCCTTTCCCCACGTGTTGATGAACGACCACACTGGCTTTGCAGCTAGACCAACCACTGTAGCTCTCTTCTCAGGGTTTGATGTGGAGGGTGCTAGTTTTAGAGCTGAAGGGCCTGCAACTGGCGCAGAAGGAGGTGGTGCTCTGGCAAGAGAAGCAACATTCATCGCTGGTTCAGAGGTATCACCATCATCTTCATCCTCTGAATATGTGCAAACAAATGGTGATTTGTGAGGAGGGTCTGTGGACATGTATGTCACGCTGGAGTAACCACGGGGAAAGTAGCTTAACCATCCATCATTGGATGGCTCACTCTCAGACGAGTCTGAAGAAATTTCAATGGGATGATTGGGAGAGTCGTTCATGATGCTTTGGTAGTTGCTAGTTGGTAGTTGCTGATTTACTAAAAATCAGAGGGTTATCAATGTACCCTAGTCTAACACACCAAACATTGGCTACTCCATGAGCAAACGGCTCTGGTAAAGAGATATCAAATCCGTTGGATGGTTGACAATTTGCCAATAAATTGTATGGTGCTCAACTCACCATGTCCTCATAGATGAAGAGTTGGCTAGCCCACAAGTTCATGGCTTGTGGTAAAGGCAGTGGAATACC
The DNA here is from genome assembly GCA_019973895.1 of Chrysanthemum seticuspe. NCBI lineage: Eukaryota > Viridiplantae > Streptophyta > Magnoliopsida > Asterales > Asteraceae > Chrysanthemum > Chrysanthemum seticuspe. The sequence continues at coordinate 188,534,901 of BPTQ01000007.1, forward strand.
ATGACTAGTCTTGAGTTAACGGCTTCAAGTAAAGACAACTCAAATCCGTTGATGGCTGTGATGGTTTGCCAAAAACTATTAGGGTTTTCCAACACACCGTTGATTCACGTTCTAAGTGTTGGACTGGTTATTGGTTCACCAGGGTGATGTCATGATTCCACCAAAGAACCAGCTAGCCCAAGAGTGAGTAGCTACTTGGTAAAGGCTCATCAAATCTACTCAGGTTACTGTTGCTGTTGGATTCTGATGTTGCTGCATAAGGGCTGCTGATGGATCTTTGTACATTCATGCTGATACTAGTGGTCCTAGGAGTTGCTGCTGGTTCATTCTTGTGCTTCAGTTGCTGTGATTCTCAATCCTCTTGCACATTCAAGATCTATCTAGAAACTTGAAGTTAACGTGGGCAAATTCAAGTTTAGGGGAGGATTGTTAGGAATTATTGTAATAGTGGGTTCCTACTGATAGTTTTAGTGTTTCTGCTGATGGTATGGTTACTGCGGATAGTGCAGTTGCTACTGATAGTTAATATTGTTTCTGCAAATATGTATTTTCCATATTATTAGTATTTAGTTAGGATATGCATGAGTTAAATTAGGAATAGATAACGCATATATTTTACGTGTTTAGTAAGCTGTAGAATTAGGGTTTCTTGTAGTATAAAAGAAACCTGCGGCTAGGGTTTATGTACGCTTGTCAATAACATTATTAGCAATTCAATATAGATCCATAGAGGATCAAGTATTTGGTGATTATTGTCTTCTTAATTCTTGTGTTTATATTACGCGTGAACATAAGTCTAGTAAAGGTTCTCCATAGTTTGCTTGTGATTACACATGTTTACTATACATTCATTAACGCTCCTAAGATCTATCTGGGACTGATCCAACATATTACTCACAACTTCTTGGCTCCTCGCACTCCACAATCGAATGGGGTAGTTGAAAGAAAGAATAGAACCCTTCAAGAAATGAGTTGCACCATGTTGAATGAGCAATCCATTCCTCAAAAGTTTTGGTGCAATGCCGTTGATACATCAACGTACATACTTAACCGAGTCTTAATTAGACCATTTTTAGGTAAAACTCCATACGAGTTACTTCGAGGCAAAAAGACTACGTTAGATCATTTTAGAGTCTTTGGTTGCAAATGTTTTCTACTTAAAACTAAATATTACCTTACAAAATTTGATCCTAAATCAACCGAAGGTATCTTTTTAGGTTACTCTCCTAATAGAAAAGCTTACGTCATATTGAATAAAGAAACAATGAAGGTTAAAGAGTCATTAAATGTAAAATTTGATGAGAGTCCACCCAAACCTACTCTACCTCTTGTTGATGACGAGATTGTCAAGAGTGAAGCTATAGAAATAAAGAAAAAGACAAACGAAGAAGACGAACCTTTAAATAATGAAATCATTAGTATTAAAGAGTCTAAAGATCACCCCGTTGATAAGGTCATAGGAAAATTAAACGAAAGAACCTTAAGGTCTCAAGTCCAAAACCAAAGTAGCTTATTTTGTTTTGTCTCAACCATAGAACCTAAGAATACACAAGAAGCCATAAAAGATGAAAGTTGGGTAATGGCTATGCAAGAAGAGTCAAATCAATTTATTTTTAACGATGTTTCAACACTCGTCCCTCCACCTAGTAATCAAATCATAATAGGAACCAAATGGGTATATAAAAACAAGTTAGATGCAAACGGTGTAGGGTCTAGAAACAAAACTAGACTCATTGCCCAAGCGTATAATCAACCAGAAGGAATAGACTTTGATGAGACCTATGCCCCAGTCGCTAGATTAGAGTCTATAAGAATACTTCTTGCTTATGCTTGTGCTAATGATCTTAAGCTTTATCAAATGGATGTCAAAAGTGCTTTTCTAAATGGTTTTATTAATGAAGAAGTATATGTAGCTCAACCTCCGGGCTTTATCGATTTCGAAAGACCTAAACATGTGTATAAGCTAAAGAAAGCTCTTTATGGTCTTAAACAAACTCCAAAAGCTTGGTATGATAGACTCAAGTCATTTTTAATCAAAAACAACTACACCATGGGGTTAGTTCAAAATACAGTTTTTACTAAGAAAAGGGACTCACATATAATCATTGTTCAAATATACGTGGATGATATTATATTCGGATCTACTTGTCAAGTCATGTGTGATGATTTCTCTAAAATCGTGCATGACGAGTTCGAGATGAGTATGATGGGAGAACTAAGTTTCTTTCTTGGTCTACAAATCAAACAAGTAGAAGATGGTATCTTATTTAATCAATCTAAATACATATAGGAAATGTGAAAGAAATTTGGTTTAGAAGAGTCAAAACCATAATAACACCAATGTCATCCGACACTAAACTTACAAAAGATGAAGATGGCGAATCCGTTGATAACACAAAATACCGTGGCATGATTGGTAGTCTTCTCTACCTTACGGCTAGTCGGCCGGATATCATGTTTAGTGTTTGTCTATGTCCTAGGTTTCAAGAAGATCCTAAAACATCACATCTAGAAGCGGTCAAAAGAATATTTAGATACATTAAGGGTACAACTCAATTAGGATTATGGTATCCTAAGGGTACGGGGGTAGAAACAATTGTATATGAAGATTCTGACCATGTAGGTGATTATATTGACCAAAAGAGTACAGGTGGTGTATGTACTTTCATAGGATGTTGTTTAACATCTTGGTTCTCAAAGAAGCAAACGGCATTGGCCATATCAATAACCGAAGCCGAATATGTCTCCGCCGGCAAAGCATGCCAACAAGCACTATGGATGAAACAAGCGTTAGTTGACTACGACATTCATCTAAGTGACATAGCCATTCTATGTGACAACAAAGGTTGTTAGGTCACTAGTTTTACAACACAAGCATCAAGAGAAGAGATAGAGAGGCGGATGAACAATAAACCAAACACACACACATGATATACTTGGATGGTTATGCGTAGAGTATGTGTGAAAGAAATAAATTGAACAACCAACCCTCAAGTGAGGGTTATACAAGACTATTTATAGGCAAGGAGCTAGGGCAACACTCCTACTCCTTCCCTTTTCCTTATTGGACATGGGCCTAAGCTTATGGGCCTTCTACATAAGCTAGACCTTAAACAAACATAAAGGCCATAATAAGCTACGTATTACATATGAGTAACTAACACTTGAATTAAGGTTTAGGAGTGATTCCAACAATCTCCCCTTCAAGTGTTGGTGATGAAAAACGGTGAAGGCGTTGATGTAATAGTAGCTTTGACGTCTTCTGACATTCTTATTTCTTGTGAAAAGAAATGCCTTGATTCGAACAATCTCCCCAGTGTAGAGAGATAGTTTTCTTTGAACATTTATGCTTTGACGTCATCTTTAACTTTGTTCTTTGATCATTGTTCTTTGTGATGAAAGTGATAGTATGTTGTTGTCTGCATCAAGTCTGCCTCAGGTCTGCTTCGCTGCTACAGTGTCTCCACGTCATTCTTCAACAAGCTCACACGCTCTTTGACGTTGGAATTCAGTACTGATGAAGTTCTTTAAGTCTTTTAACTTTGTAGATTCTTTGATTTGACGAAGAATCATTTTGACTGTTGTGTTGCTTTTGGATAGAACTTCCATTAGTGATGATGTTGGCGTGAGCATGAGAAGAATCTGCACGATCATCCCGCTCAGGAGCTTCCATAAGAAGAAAACATTTAAAACGGTTAGTAATACGTGGATTCCGGCACTTACAGGTTCGAACTTCGAGAGTGTTAACAGCATAGTGTGAAAACACAACTCTAATTCTCACAAAGGTCGTTCCTGAACTGGAGTCCCACAAGTGAGATAACGCGATGTACCAAAGTACACCTACAGTTCAGATGAGTCGCTGAGGTACACCGAAGCATCACCTCACGACTGTAGACCGTTTGAGACACACTAAGCGTAATCCACGGGGAGTTACCGAAGTGACCTGCTGTCAGGGCTGTTTGATGTTGACCCTGGCAGGAGTTTCCATTCAATCACTGAGGATCATAGATGTGAACCTCTCATAAATGTTCTCGACAGATTGCTAAGATCTGTGAAGGACTCGATAACGTACCACTGATGTTCTTATTGTTGAACATCAAGTGATGAAATGTCAAGTGTACCTAAGAGATCTTTTGATGAATCTTGTGGCTCTAGACTCAATAATGCGTTTTGGTTTTCCTGAGCGGAGACTAGGAAGAGGGTCTCCTTCTTCAATACCAGCGATCTCTAAGATAAAGCCAATAGTTTACGTAGGGTTCCTTGTGAGAATGAAACAAGCTTCTGTAGAGAGAAACTTGAGTGGCTAAGAAGGTTTAGTGCATGCGTCACTGGGTCCATGACGACTTTTAATCTTCAATACCGGCGTCACTAAGTGACAACCAGTAGCATATGAATTGAACCCGGTGTCTGCCCTAAGTTGAATAATTTGGAGGGCTATTTCTTTTCACCCTTTTCTTTGCATTTCTTTTTAATTCTTCAACTCCTTCTTTCTCCGATTCTCATTTTCTCCTTTTTATAATCATACCTAAGGACTTCTAAGTACTTAACTATTTGTGATGTCCTTGGGTAGATCCCTCCGGCTCTAGCGGATCATAGGACGGTTATTCCTAACCTTAGTCACCTTATAACTCCATGACTAACCTATGTTGCCATAAAACCAATTTTCAAGAAAATCTCTCAAAGTGTTTGTGAATGAAAAACATGTTTGAACACTTCAAGCGTTTTAGATTTTCAGAAATACTCCCCCTCCACATGTGCTTAAGAGTTTTTACAGAAATCTGCACAGTGAGGAAAGAGCGCGCACTTTATGAATTGATCAACTCAAGATGGACAATCCCCCGCGAGACACGGTGACGTTGCATAGTTAAAGAGTTACATTGACAACTTTTAGGTGACAACTAGCTCTAATAACTACCTTGAAGGTGTGGACAATCCTCGAAAGGTTGTCATACCCATCAGAGTTCATGTCTACCAAGAGTTTCTCGAATGGTACTTTCTACTTGGAAAAGTCCTTTGCGAGACACGTTTACATTACTAGCGAACTAGCTTGAAATTATTACCCGTCCCGGACAAGTCTTTTCGAGTTACTAACAGTTTAGTACCGTCAATTCGTTGGTTAAGTCTATTACACAAAGATTCATTTGCATTTACACAACATATTTCTTATCACATAATTTTCTCCCCCTCAAAAATGGCATATAAAATGTTATTTTTGAAAAGTTGAGAATAAATATGACCATTTCGAGTGTTGCGGGAAGATGAACACTATGAACAATTTGTGAACAAAGTTTTAACTCAAGTACTCCCCCTCAACAAGTGATATAAACGGTTGAGGTTTTGAAAATCATACGGGGAAGTACTTGTCCTTTTGAGCAAGACCTTGAAAAATGAAAGGTTTGATAGGTTTTACTCAAAAGTAAGAAGCTTTCGCCCCTTTTGTAAGGATTGTGGCACTGAAGCGTACCACAGGGTCCTTTCTTGACAAGAACGGGTTGTACACTGTTATGTGTGCACAAGCCATAGACATATATAATCACACATCCAAATTTATAATGAAAGAAGCAGTTCAAGGGGTACCAGGAAGTCCAGTGATGTTGCCAGGAGTGCGAACAGGGCATTAATAGCCGGTGATGTTAATCCTGGGTCGACCACCAACAAAGCTTTCCAATGTTCTGAACTGATCCCTTCTATACAACCTTTCATCTATCATTCTGATGATCCTCCTCACATCCCTTCAATCCTGAGAATTCCATCGCTTAGGAGACCCAATCTTTAGATGTATATCCTTCAACCGATAAGCCAATCCGTCCCTAACCATCTTCAAAGTGTGATCCCCAAACATGTGAAGATCGCTGCACGCCATCAAGCAATTGCGTTGAAGTTCACTGCGATAAACGACACCGAACGGTTTGCTGACGAGCGTGTATTGTGGAAGCTGGTTGATGTCGGGAAGATCAAGCTGTGGTGGAGTGAAGTTGACACGGGTCTGATAAGATTCAACTGCAAGATGGAGATCTTCTACACGTTCTTTGATAACTATGCGTCTGATGAAGATGAGCAGTGACTTGATGAATTCACATTGTACTTCAGTTGAAAATTGCCTCATGCGACCCTGTACTTTGGCAAGTTACATGTCTTTAATGTCGTTGATAGACAAATTCTCAAAGTCAGCTTCAGAGAATGCATAATCCCATTCATCTTGCCTTTTGACCACAATCTTCTTGAGAAAAGGGTAGTCCCATTTGGTCGAAAGATCAACGTGTTTGATGGCAACGATACTTTTAGAACTGAACACTACATGTTGAGACTTCTGAACCTGGCAGCTTCTGTAGTAGATTCTTCGGCGTTCCAGCCAATGGTGAATCCCATACATTGCATCACGTTCATACTCTACCACATTGTTGGAGAACAAGTGGTTAGCTCTTTCCTCGATGGCTATGCAATTAGAGTATATAGCTGCCGGGAATGGAAGTGTCAAAGATGTAGCATATTTCCTTGAACCATCGCCACCATGTAGAAGAAAATCCAAGTCTCTGTTGAAGAAATATCGGAATGGAATCCTTGGTTCATCTGGTTGGCCAATTGTCGGTAGAGGTTTAGACTAGTCGGTGTAATATGGAGGGTTGTCCCGTTTGGTGAAGTCGATGTTTGCTTCTGGGGTGAGCCAATCCATGTTGTTATACATAGCTCGTGCTATGTTATCAAGGTGATATTCAACCTCAATAGCACTTTCCGAGCTGTCTTTTAGGAATTGAAATGCTTCATTCTTGATTCGCTTCAACTCGGATTTCGTCATCTTCTTCACATGGAACTTTTCTTGCAGAATCTTATCATGCTCCAATGTATTACTGTCTACCAGATCTTGACCTTCAGCAGGGTAGGGAGTTGAGTTAACAAGTGTAGAGAACCATTCAAATTCCTCTGTTTTATCGTCATCTAGCCATGATACGATGTCAACCATGGGAGCCTTCTTCTTCTTTTGTTTAGACCTAGATGAGGATTCTGGTTTCTGAACTTGTTTGGGAGAGGTGGGTTGTTGTAGGGGCTCACGGACTTCCTCATCGTCACCACCCGTATACTCAAAGTGATCTTCGGTTTTCTGAGTCTCGGGTGGTAACTCAGAAGAATCCTGAGGTTTATCAGTAGAAGAACGAGGAGGTGACCTTTGTTGTGCTGGAGTCCGTTTGGGTGGAGGTTGCATAGAAGAAGATTCACCAGATTTCTTCGGGCATTTAGGTGCAGAGTCTTTGTCCTTATCATCGTCGTCTCTTGGTCATTTTGGTTGAGTTGCTGATTCTTTGCATGAAGACTTGAGTTGATAGTCTAATAGAGTCTCAAAAAACTTAGCTTCATCCGAAGTGAAGATTCCAGCTCTTTTTTACATTTGCATCAATAATTTAGAAATCAATTCATCTTTAGAGTAATCAGCTTCTTTGGCCATGATATGTTTGACCAATGTAACGATGTTTGGAGTAAGAAGTTTGGAATATAACTCCTTTGTTACTTTAGGAATGGTGTCGAGAAGGAATTTGTGAGTGTCTTCTCTTGCCATCTTCTCCAATTCCTTTTGGAAATCTCTACTGATAAACTTCTGTATTTGTTCCCTTTCTGTCAACAATTCTTTGATCCCGTCTTGAAGAAGGTTGATTCTGTCAGCAAGTTGATTCAGCTTCTTGTTGGTAACATCCTTCTTCCGTACTTGCTTGGCAGCCTTAACAATCCTTGTTTTAGCCCGGGATAACCAAGAATCTGTTGGTTTCTTCACAGATTTGGATGTTGATTTGGTTGATCTTTTTGATGGTGGTGTGAAGAGTGAGAAGATGAATCTGATGATTATGAGATGTGAGGAGATTCAGGGTCCTTAGGAGGTTCAGAAGTTTTCTCCTTGGAACGAGTTGGACTGTCTAGAAGAAATTGATCATAGTTCACTTCGTCATCTTGTTCAGTTTTAGCTTGTTCTTCAGCCTGAATCCTGGCTTCTTCATCTGCTTTAGCTTGAGCTGCAGCTTCTTCATCAGCTTTATCTTTCTCTGATTTCTCAGTTTCTGGTTCCTCAATGTCATGCTCAGTAGAATCCTCCACAAGCTTTTGTTGTTGCACAAGAGTGGTGGCACCAGTTCCCTTATCGGGTCGATTAACCGCATCAGGATCTGGTGAAGAGTGAAAACCACCACTCGACCCTCCGGGGCCACGCATTTGATCTTGTTCAAATTCTTTAGCTTTTTGAAGGTGTCTAACGATTTTAAACTTCTTCTTGTATAATAAATCCAGTTGCTCTTCATCACTTTCAGAGCTTTCTTCATATGGCACAAGTAAAGGAGTCTTCCCTTTTCCTAGGTCAGCTGGAGGACTAGGAGGTTTTGCTACTAAGGGAGGTGGTTCGGTTGCAGATTCAGAGTAGTGGACCTCCTCATCTGATTGTGTATCTTCAGAGCTTTCGTCCAGTACCTTTCTTGGTGGTTCAGGTGTAGGAATAGGAACAGCTTCCTGAGAGGGAACTTTCTTCTTTGGAGTACGTTTCCTCTTTGGGACCTTCCTTTGAGTCTCTGTACTTACTGCACTTCCAGCACTTCCTCTTCTGGTTCTCCGAGTGGGTGTTCCAGAAGGCTTTTCATCGAGATGACCAACTTTGCTTTCTCTTACTGCTACCCGATACCTTTTGTACGTTTCAAGCTTCTTGATTTCGTCAGTCAGTAGGTGATCAGGTAACACAGCACCCTGTTTCTTTGTTGATGATTCCTTGATTCTGACAGATAGGATAGGCTCAGTCAACATGTCGTGATTGTCGGGGTCATTGAGCCTCTTGGGGATATCAGGATGAAGTCCAAGTGCTCTATGGATCAACAGTTTTGTGTATCTGACATAGGGAATCTTTGAGCCAAGCTTTTTGAGAAATGTCATCATGTCATCCCATATCAGAGCTTCAATTTCGATGTCCTTCTTGTTGATTAATGACCAAAATATTTGCAGCTCCATGAGCTTGGGATGCTCATATCCACTGTCACGACCAGAGACCGATTTGGTGATGATGATGTAGAGGGTTCTCCACGGTTGAGGAATGTTCTTAAGCTCCACATGAGAATGCTTAGAGATAGTTCCTGAAGCTTCATCATAGCCAATATCAATCAAGAATTGAAGAATTGTCTCCTCAGTAGGTGTGGCATAGAAGTCGGTTGGCACGATTTCTGGAATGAGAAGAACAGCCCGTAAGTCTGCATGAGTGATGGTGACTTGTTTGTGATTGAGAGTCACAGTCACTGCACTTTGACCCTTGATCCTTTGCATTGAATTCCAGAATTGTTGAATGTAGATCTCCGGTACTATAGCAGAGTGTGAGAGCATGTTCTGGTAGGGATGATTCTTAAGAATATCCACAGCAATGAGACAAGAATATTATGAGCATGTGAGGGTTTCAAAGTCAACCCTAAGGTTGTTCTTTCCAATCTTTCTTGGATAGCCATTAGGGAAGATGTCAGCAATTGTGAGAACTTCTGGTGCATCCACATTCATTTGAGCAGCCATGTCATGATCTGAAATAACATTAGCCAAAAGAACCAACATATCGAAAGACATAATGTTAGTCAACAAAAGGTATTTTTATTGTCTAATTATTGAATGTACAGTGTCAAAGATTGTTACGAGTCCAAAGTCACTTGTTTGTTCAATAGTCCAATGTCGTCGTGATAAGTTTCGTGAGTTAGTTAACTTTAAGTTTTAAAGTTTATGTTATCACTTATTTAACACAACATATTAAACGATTAAGTTTATTAGTGACATTATTGGTTTCGTGACGTTATGATTCATTTATTTACAAGTTTGCACGCGTAACAATTCATAACGAAGGTTTGATCAAGGCTTATGCGTAGGAATAGTAGCTTATGCGTAAACATGAGAAGTATACGCGTAGACGCAAGCTTATGCGTAGGATCCTTATTTACGCGTAAGAGATATTACGCGTAGGAAAAGAGGACCTTATGCGTAGAGCTTACGCGTAGGCGTATAAAAACCTTACGCGTAAGGCTTACTCGTAAGAGTAGACCTTATGCGTAGAGTCACTGTTTACGCATATCCTTCACAGGATACGCGTAGTCCCATTGTAGAACCTTACGCGTAATAGTTACGCATAAGATTTCTCTTACTCATAACTTTCTACGCGTAAGGTGATCCTTATGCGTAGAGTTTCAATGACCTTGATTCTGAGTTTTACGAGTAGCAAGCCTGAAATAAAATCATCATAACATCAATTTTGACACTAACACTCATTATATAACAGATTTAATCACAATCACTCATTTAAACAGTTAGGCGTAGAAAAAACTTACGCGTAGCCTAAAACCCTAAAGTTCAAAATTTACGCATATGAAATCTAGCCATAGGATATGCACCAAAGTGTTTCTGGTAAGTTTAAGATGTTGTGAGAGTGTAATGACCAAGTTTTAACACCTAATTCGCAGTGAATCAAAAGTACCCAAATCTCAAGAACATTAAACCCTAATTTCTAATTCACAATCAATTAGTGTTTCTGGGTTGTTATAGAGCTTAGATAACATTAATTCATCATGATAACAACATCACACAACAAACTTTTTGACCAAAATACAATCACATTTGAAAACCCCCAAAACCACGCATAAACCCTAATTTTGAAATTCACTCAATTCGTGTATCTGGGTATGTTTAAGTGATAAAAATGTGTTCATTGATGTAAGAAAAGCATTTTGACACAATCATTTTAACCACAAACACCCATTCTTGATTGAGTGTTCATACGCTTATGCGTAGAACACTAAATCAATCATAGACAAAAATTTGACCGTTGGATTTGTATAAAAATCAAAACCAATGTTTGTAAACAAAGATTTTAAGACCAGTTTATACTTTTGACAGTTTTGGTCCCTCCACCTTTTACTTTTTCATACAAAGCCATTTAACTTCCATTTTGGTTACCAAACAAAGATTTTAAGAAAGAAACTTGACGACACTCCCCCTCGACTTAAGAAAATAATGAAAGGTTATGATTTTAGTCCGAGGAGTGTCATGGAACCAGAAAATTTTACCACCATTGATAAAAGAAACAACCGGTATATAATAACATGCAAGTAGACGAATGTTTTTGAAATAGTTTGGTATTAATTTTCTCCCCCTCAACACTTGATCGGAAAAATACTGAATTTTGAAAGATTATAGTGTTGACGGAAGAAATGTACATGCCATGTTGAAAGAAAATTAGATTAGAAGAATATTTTTGTTGTTTTATCAGGTTTAATATTTTTGTATTTTGTTTTTGAAAAATTATTTACAAAAGATATTTTGGTGTTTGACAGGTTTTTTAAGACTGTTTTAGGAGGTCATCCAATTCCTCTTGATTCAAGCACCTCGTACCAATCCGGTGGACCAACTCATTAAACCTAGCGGGAGGCAAGGCTTTGGTGAGAAGATCTGCCAATTGGTATTCTGTACCCACGAAGTATAATTCAACTGTACCCTGTTCCACGTGGTCCTTGATGAAATGATAACGAAGATCGATGTGCTTTGATTTCGAGTGCTGAACTGAGTTGCACGAGATCGCAATGGCACTCCGATTGTCACAGTACATCAGGATTCTGTCAAATACGTAACCATAGTCTTTGAGTTGTGTTCTCATCCAGATGACTTGAGCACAACATGCTGACATGGCTACATATTCTGCTTCGGTTGATGACAGCGATGTATAATCCTGTTTCTTTGATTGCCAAGACACCAGTTTATCACCAAGAAATTGTAGTGCTCCTGAAGTACTTTTCCTTGAGTCTAAGCATCCTGCGTGGTCAGTGTCTGAAAAAGCGATTAGTTCATAACCAGAATCCTTCGGATACCAGATCCCCAAGTTAATGGTTCCCTTGATGTATCGGAGGATTCTTTTAGCCTCAGAGAGGTGGGTTTCAGTTGGTCGCGACTGATAATGGGAGCATAGATAAATGGCAAATACAATATCAGGTCTGCTAGCTGTTAGATACATGAGAGACCCAATAATACTTCGGTATTTGGTAGGGTCAACTAATTTCCCATGTAAATCAGCGTCTAGCTTCTTGGTATGAGTCATTGGTGTGGCATAAGTGTCACCGGTTTTCATTCCAAATTTTTTTTAACAATTCAAGGGCATATTTGGACTGACTCAAGAAAATACCACGGGGTGATTGATGAACTTGAAGTCCTAGAAAGAACGTAAGTTCACCCATCATGGACATTTCAAAAATTTTCTTCATTAGTTTTGCAAAAGCGATTGAAAACTTTTTATGTGTAGACGCAAAAATGATGTCATCCACGTAAATTTGAACAATTAAGATATGTGCCCCATGATATTGTATAAAAAGAGTAGGGTCAATCGAATCTTTGGTGAAATTATTAGCAATGAGGAAAGATGATAGCTTATCGTACCATGCCCGAGGAGCTTGTTTGAGACCATACAGAGCTTTGTTGAGTTTGTAGACATGGTTCGGGAACTCAGGATCAACGAATCCATCTGGTTGGCAGACATAAACCGTTTCTTTAAGTTGTCCATTGAGAAACGCAGTTTTGACATCCATCTGATAGACCGTCATATTCATATGAGCCGCGAACGCGAGAAATATCCGAACAGCCTCAAGACGAGCAACCGGAGCAAAAGATTCTTCAAAGTCTATTCCCTCTTCCTGACGATAACCCTTAGCAACTAGACGTGACTTGTTTCGGATTACGTTCCCTTCAGCATCCAATTTGTTTTTCCAAATCCATTTGAGACCAATGACGTAGACCCCTGTTGGTCTTGCATGGATTCAATCCAGTTGTCTTTTGTCATTGCGTCTTTAATGTTTTTAGGCTCAGATTGGCAGACAGTGAGTGCATAAATGCAATGTTCACCATCTGTGTGAAGACGTTGTCTCATAACGACTGGTTGATTCGGGTTGCCAATAATGTTTGCCAGAGGATGGTCTTTTGTCCATCGATGTGTAGAGGGTTGATGTTGGTATACATTGTGAAGATTCTGAGGATTCAAATGGTTTGTTGATGATTCCGCGACATCAGGTGCAGCAGTGTCATTAGCAAACAGGTTAAAGAACGCATTTGGATCAAAATCTGCAGGTGGGGTACTTCATTAAGAACATCATCAGCCGGTTCATCATTGTTGGAAGCGGTTTGTTCAACTGTTGTGGTGGAGTCAACTGGTCGTGGTTCTTCAACAGTAATTGTTGTAGCAGGTGTATCTGGTATAAGAGTAGTATAAGGTTGAGCAGCAGAAACAGCGGATACACCTGGAGCACGTTCATCAATATCGTCACTGAACAGCGAAGCAAATAACCTTTCCATTTGTTGACGAGTGAGCTGGGGGCTTTGTTGAGCTGATGATGGGGGTTGAGGGAAGTTTAAGCGGTTGTGACCGGGTTCTAAGCTGTTATACTCAGAAGCCATGATGAAGAAGTTTAATAATCAGCTTCCCCCAAACTGACAACTGTCTTTAGCATATTTTGAAACTTTGATGAAGTCTACATGTCCTCTAACTTTTGAAGGTTTCAGTATGCAGCGGAATTTGTAGATGAGCAGTAAACCACACAAAGAAAATCTGACTAACTGCGGAAGATCCGTTCGAGGGTAACATGCCAGAAATCAACAAGATTTTCTCACGTATGTAGACGCATCACACCAAACAAACCATGAAAGACGAAATGATACGACTTTCCCCTGAATGTTGTGGTCTTTTGGAATACTAGTCACCTGTGAATATGCAATAACTCGATGCCACGACCGTGTGTGAGGCATCTTAACATGATATTTGGTTAACTTCACACAAGATCACCCGTGAAATTGAGACGATAACACCAAAGTGAGACGTTTGAGCCACATATCGTCTTATTTCTTCCCCCTAATTGAAGAAATTCAAGAAGGCATTGGGTTTTCGCAAAGAAGCATGTAGAAGAGCAAGGAAGCAATTGCCACCTACACACTATCTCCCCCTCGATGTTTTCAATGATTCAGAATCATACACCACGTATGTTGATGATGAATTGAAGACAGCGAAACCATGTTTAAGGAGACAACGAAACCTTAATTCAAGTGTTAGTTACTCATATGTAATAGGTAGCTTATTATGGCCTTTATGTTTGTTTAAGGTCTAGCTTATGTAGAAGGCCCATAAGCTTAGGGCCATGTCCAATAAGGAAAAGGGAAGGATTGGGAGTGTTGCCCTAGCTCCTTGCCTATAAATAGTCTTGTATAACCCTCACTTTAGGGTTGGTTGTTCAATTTATTTCCTTTCACATACATCTACGCATAACCGGTCATTGTATTTCGTGTGTGTGTTTGGTTTATTGTTCAATCGCCTTTATCTCTTTCTAGTAAGCTTGTGTTGTAAAACTAGTGACCTAACAGTGGTATCAATCGCCAAACTAGTTGGGTGAATTGTTATTTCTTGAAGTAGGTTTTTGGTCCTACGCGTAGAATAACGTGATACTTTGGTTCGCTTAAAAACTCGTTTTTTACACTTTTTAATCCAAGATTCTTGTACTTTCAACGTTTTAAGGTGTTAAAATACTTTTTTTGGCAAAAAGTTTCAAACTTTATGCGTGGATATACGTTTTTAAACTAGTTTTTGTTCGAAGGGTTCGTCCTATGCATAACTGTTTTCGGAGTTTTGGTTCATCAAGTTTCACACTTTTGTGTTATTTTGGTGATATTGAAGCTATCTCATCACAAAAATCTGGTTTAGAAACATCTTTGGGCATAATCATTTTTACGAGTAAGATTACGCGTATCAAAACCCTAATCTTACGCGTAACTTTATCCGTGGTTTGATATTCATTTTCGTGGTTTACTCCGTGTTGTCTTGCTTGGATAAGCCTGAAAATACGTCGACTTTGGATATCTTTTGCACTGTGATAGTGTAAAAGATCACTTGGGATAAAACCCTAAACTTACGCATAAGCATAAAAGCTTACGCGTAGAAAATCCTACGCCTAAGATTCATCTTACGCCTAAGCCCAGTCTTACGCATAAGGTAATCCTACGCCTAAGTTTCTACGCCTAACTTTGTGTCTACGCATAACTTTAGCGTCTTTTCCCTACTTATGCGTAAGCTAAATCTACGCGTAACTCTTGATTGTTACGCGTAACTTTGGTGTTTTTACGCATAAGTGCTACTTGGATTATTGTGATTTCTACGCCTAAGGACACTTCATCAGCTAAGGTTCATTCAACTACAAAGATCCATTTTTATAACACACATTTTTCAACATGTCACAACCACCATACTCTAACTATTTCCCTTACACTTATTCTCAACGACAACAACAACTAAGTCCACAACATCAACAATGGAATCAACAACAAGCAGTTTATCAACAACAATTTAATCAAGAACATACTCCACAACTTGGTGCAATTCCTCCACCACAAATGGTTCAAACACCACCCAGTCTTCAAGTTCAACCCTACACAAATGAATTCAATCAACATCCATCAAGGAACACTATGAAGGAACCCACTTGGTTTGGAAAGATGTGTGAAGCTTTAAGCAGCCAACAATCAATTCATGAGGCTGGATCACTTGATAGACCTCCAATGCTCACTCCAGGAAACTACGATCAATGGGTGATAAGGTTCTTTAGGTTTTGTGATCTGAAGAAGCCACATGGAAAGTTCTTAAAGAAGGTTATCTTGGAAGGTCCATTTGAGATGCCTAATGTCATTGTACCCGGAGATCCTAATGCTAATCCACCAAGAGATGAACAATCAAACATTGCTACGGTTGCAGACTTGAATCCAGAAGAACTTCTACACTATGAAGCTGATGAGCTTGCAATGCAATATATCCTTTTAGGATTACCAAATCCAATTCTTCGAAGTGTTGATGCTCAAAAGACTGCAAAGAAAATGTGGGAACATATTCATCTACTTATGGAAGGATCTGCACTCAATCAGGAAGATATGGAATCCAAAATTTACTTGGCTTATGAACACTTCATGATTGAACCTGGAGAGACACTAGAGTCTTATCATCATCGATTTTCAGACATCATCAATGATTTGGATAAACACAACATCATCATGCCAAGAATTGCAGTGAATACTAAGTTCCTGAGTTATCTTGGTCCTGAATGGGAGAAGTATGTCATTTTTCTCTGTCAAGCAAAGAACATGCATCATTCTACATATGGATTGTTGTACGATTACTTGAAGCCTCATGAAAAGGAAGTTGATAGGGAAAGGATTCTCCGTGCTCAAATTGCTTCAACGACAACTTCGGAAAATCAACAACTTGCCTTGTATGCTCAAAACAGTTATCCTCCTCAACAAGCAACTCAACCAACTGCCTCAGTCACACCAAACGATAAATCACAGCAACCTCAACAAAATCAATTGGTTCCTTACAACAACAACAATGATCAAGCACTTCATAGTCAAACTAATGAGGAATCCGATCCGTTCAAAGCATTGCAACAAGGATTTGTTATGATTGCTAATGCTTTTAGCCGTTATACCAACAAATCCAAAAATCGTATTCGTTCCTCATCTAATACACGAAATCAGGCTGTTGTGAACAATGGACGAGTTGAAGTTTAGAATCGTGGTTATGGTCGTCAGATGGGAGGTGGTCAAGGGTTTAATGCTATGGGTAGGAACAACAACAGAGCTCAAGTAGTGGAACAGGGAAATGCTCAGAATGGGTTGAATGGTCTTCGATGCTATAACTGCAATGAGAAGGGACACCTGGCTAATGCATGCCCTAAGCCGAGGACTAAGGGAAGTGCTTATTTCAAAGAGGCTCTTCTTTTGGCTCTTAAGGATGAAGCTGGTGGAACTCTCACAAACAAAGAACAGAGTTTTATGGTAGATGGAGACTCAGATGATGATATGGAGGACTGGCAGGCTAATGCAGCTGTTATGTTAATGGCTAATATGCATGAGTTACACATGAGTGACACAGGCCCAGTGTATGACACTGCTGGCTTATCTCAGGTACCCGAACAAACCATAATTATCTCTGATCTAATATCTCCGCCAACATCTGAATCCGGCAAGGCTCAGAGTGTTCAAAATGAGTCATCTACATCTCATTCCGACAATTTTCAATTAGACCCCGTAGTTACATTTGACGATCAAGATGACCTTATGGTTTCCTTTGACAATAAAATTGACTCCGTGGTTATACTTGAGGATCTAAATAATGATCATGTGGTGACTTCCGTTGAACAAGCCGAACTTTTGCCTTATCCAGATCTTGCTCTTTTACTTAAAGACCAACAATCCCAAATTGAAGAATGTTGTGCATTAAATCAGGACTTAAAAAGTAAAAATACACTGTTAACCAAGGATTTTGAATGTTTACAAATGCAACTCAACTTTTTCAAAACTCAAGAAAAACGTGAAAAACGTTTTGAAGCAGCCTTTACTAAATCTCATCAAAACGAAAAATACTTAGAGAGACAGATGCGTGATCTAGCCGCTTCGAAGAATGCTTTGTTGTCTGAAATAGAACAACTGAAACATGAACATAAAAAGCAAATTAACGCTCTCACCTTGGAAAATCAAAAAGCTAAGGCTGAGTTGTTAACTTGTCAAAAACAGTTCTCTGCATACAAAAAGCATTCCACGAAACGAATAGATGATCATCTTGAAGAAATTATCGGCTTGCAACGCAAACTTAAAAAGTTTAAAACTGTTGTTTACAAACATGGTGAGTCAGTAACTACTATTGAAAAGTTTACTTTAAAACCCAATCCAAATGGATATGGACCGAATCTTGCTGACTACAAACATAAGCTTTCAACAAAAACATTCAAACCAAATCCTGAAGTTTCCAGTGCATAATATAAAATTGATAATTCTGTTATGAGTGTTGTTGAATATCATCGTTAAGAGGAATTAGATGCAGAAGACGAGAGTCGATCAAAATTAAAAACTGTTGTTTACAACAAACTTTTTAATTATTCAAAACCGGTCACTTTTGTCACACCAACGGATTCTTTTAACACACAAAGGGTTATCATAAAAACGCCTGAGTCTTCTAATGTTAATCCCCAACCAGATTATGCACAAATTTATGGTCCTTTACCTTCCATTAGTGAAGTAAACTCAAAACCTAAAAATCGAAAAATTCTTAGATATTTTGACATTTTCATGGCTGACCTCAAAACTTTACAACATGAGATAGAATATCATTCTGAAATCAAAGTTCAACATTTTCAATCGCCTCTGGCGCGAGAACAAAGAGACATTTTTCAGAAAAATCTTTTACCAAATGTTAAAAATTTGAAAAATTGTGCATTATCTTGGGAACGAGACGTTCATAAGGAACTTGGAGTGATGAAGGTCGTTTTCGAGAAAACAGAAACATCTATTTCTAATACTAAACGTAAAAAGAAAATGTTGAGAAAAGATGTTGATCGACTCTTGAAAGATGTTATATGTGCTGATATCCATAATGTTGTGTTATTCAATTCTTTGCCACATGCATCTGATTATATCTCTGCTGATACTGTTGATAATGTTGTAACTGTTGAGAATACTGATAATGTGCTTCGGATCGAGTCTTTAAAAGCTGAAAATGAACGATTGCTTAACGAATTTTCCAATGCAAAACGTGGTCTTAATTGGTGTCAAAAAGATATTCACAATCAACAACTTGTTTTTCAAAACAAAATCGCTCAGTTGCATGCAAAATCTTCTGATCCTAAATTTGAGAAACTGGATGATCAAAACGTGTCTTTAAAATGTAAAATCTCAAAATATGAACAAGAACTTGTAAAAGTTAAACAGGAATATGGTGTCATATTTGATTTACTCAATAAGACTCGTCATGAAGCATCAAACGAACTTGATCACTATCTTGCACACACTAGAGAAGTCATGAATTTTGCTGGCAATATTCGTTCTGAAAATCAAGATTTGATTCACACTATCTTTAAGTTATGAGAAATGTTAGGAAAGTATGAACAACTTCCGCCTACCGTGATTAAGAGAATATCACCAGTCACACTTAGTAATCGTGAACCTAGAATCCCTACTGCCAAATCACAAGTTGCTAACGTGCTTCCTTCTACTATAACAGGAATAGTTGCGTCTTTTCCAAACGTCCGCACTTCACAGCCTAGGAGCACTCAATCGAAGAATATGAAGTTGCGACCTAAGAAAAGATCAATAAAGAATGCTAAAGTAGAAGAACACCCTAGGACTATGAATAAGACTCACGTTGCTTCCACTACAAATATTGCGTCTACCAAATGTAATAGAAATAGTGATGTAACGAATGCTAAACCTTTAAGTACTTTTGATATTCAGTCCGATGCACCTTGTGTTATTTGTCGTAAAAGTATGAATTCTGATTGTCATGACAAATGTGTTGCTAAAGCTATAATCTCTCGTTACGGAATCCTAAGAATCGGAATACCTCTAGGCCCACTAATCATTCTAAGTCTGTGCTTGGTAGACCGCCTTCTTTAGATTCTAAGGCAAGCATTGCTGTCCCTGTAGCTCCAGTTTCACCTCCTAAGAATGTAGTACCACCTAGTGCATTCACTAAGAGTAAATCAAATAGTAGTTATAGATGGAAGAAATGGATATATAACACATTAGGATTTAAATGGATGCCTAAAGTTATTGATGTGTGTATCTCTACTATAACTGCTTCGGAACCCTCTAACATTTCGGGTTCCACATCTACTTCTATTCCATCTGTGTCGTCTGTGTGTAATGCAGGTGATACAGATCATTCTCTGGATTGTTGATAGCGGATGTTCCCGACACATGACAGGCAATCTTAAACTGTTATCAAACTTTATTGCAAAGTTCATTGGCACTGTCAGATTCGGGAATGATCACTTCGCAGCTATCATGGGCTACGGAGACTATATCAATGGGAACATCGAAATTAGCACGGTTTACTCTGTGGAAGGCCTCGGTCACAATCTGTTTTCAATAGGTCAGTTTTGTGATGGAGATTTGGAGGTTGCTTTCCGGGAGAAAACTTGTTTCATTCGTGATCTACAAGGAAATGACCTTATGTCTGTCTCACGTAACTGAAGTCTTTACACTATCTCTATGCAAGACATGGTTGCTTCATCTCCCATCTGCTTACTTTCAAAGGCAACATCAACAAAATCCTGGCTATGGCACCGTCGTCTCTCATATCTAAACTTTCAAACCATCACCAACCTTGCTCGACACAAACTAGTTGAAGGTCTCCCACGATTCCGGTATTTAAAAGATCACCTTTGCTCAGCTTGTGAACAAGGGAAAAGCACTCGTGCTCATTTTCCTTCAAAGGTGGAACACAACTCTCAGCATGTGCTTCATCTTCTTCACATGGATTTGTGTGGCCCGATGCGCGTGCAAACGATAAATGGCAAACGCTACATCTTAGTAATTGTTGATGACTATTCACGATGGACTTGGGTCTACTTTCTTCGAAGCAAAGACCAAGCTCCACAGATGATCATCACCTTTCTCACGAAAATACAGGTTCAGCTCCGAAACACCGTCAGACAAATCAGAACAGACAAGGGAACTGAATTTGTTAACCAAACCCTTCGTGAATTTTATGAGAAAGTGGGAATTCAGCATCAGACATCTATTGCACGTACACCAGAACAAAACGGACTTGTTGAAAGACGAAACCAAACGTTAGTGGAAGCTTCAAGAACAATGTTAATCAATGCTAAACTTCCAGATTACTTATGGGCAGAAGCTATATCTAATGCATGCTATACTCAAAACCGTTCTATGATTACTAAACGCCACAACAAAACACCGTTTGAGCTTCTCCACAACCATAAATCGAATCTCAAACACTTTCATGTATTTGGATCCCTTTGCTATCCGAATAATGATCGTGATGATTTTGGAAAGCTCAAAGCCAAAGCAGACATTGGAGTCTTCATTGGTTATTGTGAGAATTCTAAAGGTTACCGGATCTGGAATCGTCGTACAAAACACGTTATGGAAACGATTCATGCTCATTTTGATGAACTTACGGAAATGGCTTCTGAGTATAAGAGCTTAGAACCCGGTCACAACCGCTTAAACTTCCCTAAACCCCCATCATCAGCTCAACAAAGCCCCCAGCTCACCGTCAACAAAGTTTTAAAATCTGCTAAAGACAGTTGTCAGTTTGGGGGAAGCTGATTATTAAACTTCTTCATCATGGCTTCTGAGTATAACAACTTAGAACCCGGTCACAACCGCTTAAACTTCCCTCAAACCCCAGCATCAGCTCAACAAAGCCCCCAGCTCACTCGGCAACAAATGGAAAGGTTATTTGCTCCGCTGTTCAGTGACGATATTGATGAACGTGCTCCAGGTGTATCCGCTGTTTCCGCTGCTCAACCTGATACTACTCTTATACCTGATACACCTGCTACAACAACTACTGTTGAAGAAGCACCACCAGTTGACTCCACCACAACAGTTGAACAAACCGCTTCCACCAATGATGAACCGGCTGATGATGTTCTTAATGAAGTACCCCCACCTGCAGATTTTGATCTAAATGCGTTCTTTAACCAGTTTGCTAATGACACTGCTGTACCTGATGTCGCGGAATCATCAACAAACCATTTGAATCCTCAGAATCTGCACAATGTATACCAACATCAACCCTCTATACATCGATGGACAAAAGACCATCCTCTGGCAAACATTATTGGCAACCCGAATCAACCAGTCGTTACGAGACAACGTCTTCACACAGATGGTGAACATTGCATTTATGCACTCACTGTCTGCCAATCTGAGCCTAAAAACATTAAAGACGCAATGACAAAAGACAACTGGATTGAATCCATGCAAGAAGAACTCAACCAATTCAAACATCTTGAAGTATGGGAACTGGTTGAAAGACCAACAGGGGTCTACGTCATTGGTCTCAAATGGATTTGGAAAAACAAATTGGATGCTGAAGGGAATGTAATCCGAAACAAGTCACGTCTAGTTGCTAAGGGTTATCGTCAGGAAGAGGGAATAGAATTTGAAGAATCTTTTGCTCCGGTTGCTCGTCTTGAGGCTGTTCGGATATTTCTCGCGTTCGCGGCTCATATGAATATGACGGTCTATCAGATGGATGTCAAAACTGCGTTTCTCAATGGACAACTTAAAGAAACGGTTTATGTCAGCCAACCAGATGGATTCGTTGATCCTGAGTTCCCGAACCATGTCTACAAACTCAACAAAGCTCTGTATGGTCTCAAACAAGCTCCTCGAGCATGGTACGA
Source organism: Chrysanthemum seticuspe (assembly GCA_019973895.1). Taxonomy (NCBI): domain Eukaryota; kingdom Viridiplantae; phylum Streptophyta; class Magnoliopsida; order Asterales; family Asteraceae; genus Chrysanthemum; species Chrysanthemum seticuspe. Next base: position 188,557,121 of record BPTQ01000007.1, read on the forward strand.
TAAGCTATCATCTTTCCTCATTGCTAATAATTTCACCAAAGGTTCGGTTGACCCTACTCTTTTTATACAATATCACGGGGCACATATCTTAATTGTTCAAATTTACGTGGATGACATCATTTTTGCGTCTACACATAAAAAGTTTTCAATCGCTTTTGCAAAACTAATGAAGAAAATTTTTGAAATGTCCATGATGGGTGAACTTACGTTCTTTCTAGGACTGCAAGTTCATCAATCACCCCGTGGTATTTTCTTGAGTTAGTCCAAATATGCCCTTGAATTGTTAAACAAATTTGGAATGAAAACCTGTGACACTTATGCCACACCAATGACTCATACCAAGAAGCTAGACGCTGATTTACATGGGAAATTAGTTGACCCTACCAAATACCGACGTATTATTGGGTCTCTCATGTATCTAACAGCTAGCAGACCTGATATTGTATTTGCCGTTTATCTATGCTCCCGTTATCAGTCGCTACCAACTGAAACCCACCTCTCTGAGGCTAAAAGAATCCTACGATACATCAAGGGAACCATTAACTTGGGGATCTGGTATCCGAAGGATTCTGGTTTTGAACTAATCGCTTTTTCAGACGCTGGCCACGCAGGACGCTTAGACTCATGGAAAAGTACTTCAGGAGCACTACAATTTCTTGGTGATAAACTGGTGTCTTGGCAATCAAAGAAACAGGATTGTACATCGCTGTCATCAACCGAAGCAGAATATGTAGCCATGTCAGCATGTTGTGCTCAAGTCATCTGGATGAGAACACAATTCAAAGACTATGGTTACGTATTTGACAGAATCCCGATGTACTGCGACAATCGGAGTGCCATTGCGATCTCGTGCAACTCAGTTCAGCACTCGAAATCAAAGCACATCGATCTTCTTTATCATTTCATCAAGGACCACGTGGAACAGGGTACAGTTGAATTATACTTCGTGGGTACAGAATACCAATTGGCAGATCTTCTCACCAAAGCCTTGCCTCCCGCTAGGTTTAATGAGTTGGTCCACCGGATTAGTATGAGGTGTTTGACTCAAGAGGAATTGGATGACCTCCTAAAACAGTCTTAAAAAACCTGTCAAACACCAAAATATCTTTTGTAAATAATTTTTCAAAAACAAAATACAAAAATATAAAACCTGATAAAACAACAAAAATATTCTTCTAATCTAATTTTCTTTCAACATGGCATGTACATTTCTTCCGTCAACACTATAATCTTTCAAAATTCAGTATTTTTTCGATCAAGTGTTGAGGGGGAGAAAATTTATACCAAACTGTTTCAAAAACATTCGTGTACTTGCATGTTATTCTATACCGGTTGTTTCTTTTATCAATGGTGGTAACATTTTCTGGTTCAATGACACTCCTCGGACTAAAATCATAACCTTTCATTATTTTCTTAAGTCGAGGGGGAGTGTCGTCAAGTTTCTTTCTTAAAATCTTTGTTTGGTAACCAAAATGGAAGTTAAATGGCTTTGTATGAAAAAGGAAAAGGTGGAGGGACCAAAACTGTCAAAAGTATAAACTGGTTTTAATAAAACTCCCACACCTAACTTCTCACATCACATTTAATACTCAAACCTAACATAATCTACGCATACAAATCGTTCAAGAAATCCGTGTTTTGGATCATCAATTTGTAAGTTGTTTTATGATCTTAACGTGTTTACAAACATTGGTTTTGATTTTTATACAAATCCAACGGTCAAATTTTTGTCTATGATTGATTTAGTGTTCTACGCATAAGCGTATGAACACTCAATCAAGAATGGGTGTTTGTGGTTAAAATGATTGTGTCAAAATGCTTTTCTTACATCAATGAACACATTTTTATCACTTAAACATACCTAGATACACGAATTGAGTGAATTTCAAAATTAGGGTTTATGCGTGGTTTTGGGGGTTTTCAAATGTGATTGTATTTTGGTCAAAAAGTTTGTTGTGTGATGTTGTTATCATGATGAATTAATGCTATCTAAGCTCTATAACAACCCAGAAACACTAATTGATTGTGAATTAGAAATTAGGGTTTAATGTTCTTGAGATTTGGGTACTTTTGATTCACTGCGAATTAGGTGTTAAAACTTGGTCATTACACTCTCACAACATCTTAAACTTACCAGAAACACTTTGGTGCATATCCTATGGCTAGATTTCATACGCGTAAATTTTGAACTTTAGGGTTTTAGGCTACGCGTAAGTTTTTTCTACGTCTAACTGTTTGAATGAGTGATTGTGATTAAATCTGTTATATAATGAGTGTTAGTGTCAAAATTGATGTTATGATGATTTTATTTCAGGCTTGCTACTCGTAAAACTCATAATCAAGGTCATTGAAACTCTACGCATAAGGATCACCTTACGCGTAGAAAGTTATGCGTAAGAGAAATCTTACGCGTAACTATTACGCGTAAGGTTCTACAATGGGACTACGCGTATCCTGTGAAGGATATCCGTAAACAGTGACTCTACGCATAAGGTCTACTCTTACGAGTAAGCCTTACGCGTAAGGTTTTTATACGCCTACGCGTAAGCTCTACGCATATGGTCCTCTTTTCCTACGCATAATATCTCTTACGCGTAAGTAAGGATCCTACGCATAAGCTTGCGTCTACGCGTATACTTCTCCTGTTTACGCATAAGCTACTATTCCTACGCATAAGCCTTGATCAAACCTTCGTTATGAATTGTTACGCGTGCAAACTTGTAAATAAATGAATCATAACGTCACGAAACCAATAATGTCAGTAATAAACTTAATCGTTTAATATGTTGTGTTAAATAAGTGATAACATAAACTTTAAAACTTAAAGTTAACTAACTCACGAAACTTATCACAAAGACATTGGACTATTGAACAAACAAGTGACTTTGGACTCGTAACAATCTTTGACACTGTACATTCAATAATTAGAGAATAAAAATACCTTCTGTTGACTAACATTATGTCTTTCGATATGTTAGTTCTTTTGGCTAATGTTATTTCAGATCACGACATGGCTGCTCAAATGAATGTGGATGCACCAGAAGTTCTCACAATTGCTGGCATCTTCCCTAATGGCTATCCAAGAAAGATTGGAAAGAACAACCTTAGGGTTGACTTTGAAACCCTCACATGCTCAGAATCTTCTTGTCTCATTGCTGTGGATATTCTTAAGAATCATCCCTACCAGAACATGCTCTCACACTCTGCTACAGTACCGTAGATCTACATTCAACAATTCTGGAATTCAATGCAAAGGATCAAGGGTCAAAGTGCAGTGACTGTGACTATCAATCACAAACAAGTCACCATCACTCATGTAGACTTACGGGTTGTTCTCCTCATTCCAGAAATCATGCCAACCGACTTCTATGCCACACCTACTGAGGAGACAGTTCTACAATTCTTGATTGATATTGGCTATTATGAAGCTTCAGGAATTATCACTAAGCATTCTCATGTGGAGCTTAAGAACATTCCTCAACCGTGGAGAACCCTCTACATCATCATCACCAAATCAGTCTCTGGTCTTGACAGTGGCTATGAGCATCCCAAGGTCATGGAACTGCAAATCTTCTGGTCATTAATCAATAAGAAGGACATCAAAATTGAAGCTCTGATATGGGATGACATGATGACATTTCTCAAAAAGCTTGGCTCAAAGATTCCCTATGTCAGATACACAAAACTGTTGATCTAGAGAGCACTTGGACTTCATCCTGATATCCCCAAGAGGCTCAATGACCCCGACAATCACGACATGTTGACTGAGCCTATCCTATCTGTCAGAATCAAGGAATCGTCAACAAAGAAACAGGGTGCGGTGTTACCTGATCACCTACTGACTGACGAAATCAAAAAGCTTGAAACGTACAAAAGGTATCGGGTAGCTGTAAGAGAAGGCAAAGTTGGTCATCTCGATGAAAAGCCTTCTTGAACACCCACTCGGAGAACCAGAAGAGGAAGTGCTGGAAGTGCAGTAAGCACAGTGAGTCAAAGGAAAGTCCCAAAGAGGAAACCTACTCCAAAGAAGAAAGTTCCCTCTCAGGAAGCTGTTCCTATTCCTACACCTGAACCACCAAGAAAGCTACTGGACGAAAGCTCTGAAGATACACAATCAGATGAGGAGGTCCACTACTCTGAATCTGCAATTGAACCACCTCCCTCAGTAGCAAAACCTCCTAGTCCTCCAGCTGACCTAGGAAAAGGGAAGACTCTTGTACTTGTGCCATATGAAGAAGGCTCTGAAAGTGATGAAAAGCAACTTGATAAATCCTACAGGAAGAAGTTTAAAATCGTTAGACACCTTCAAAAGGCTAAAGAATTTGAACAAGATCAAATGCGTGGCCCCGGAGGGTCGAGTGGTGGTGTCCACTCTTCACCAGATCCTGATGCGGTTAATCGGCCCGATAAGGGAACTGGTGCCACCACTCTTGTGCAACAGCAAAAGCCTGTGGAGGAATCTATTGATTATAACATTGAGGAACCAGAAAAGGATAAGTCTGAGAAAGATAGGACTGATGAAGAAGCCCAGGCTCAGACGGAAGTAAAAGCTAAATCTAGACAAGATAGCGAAGGGAATTATGATGATTATCTTCTCAACAGTCCAATTAGTTCCAAGGAGGATACTTCTGCACCTCCAAAGGACTCTGAGCCTCCTCATGTCTCCTCATCATCAGATTCATCTTCTCATTCCTCACCACCACCATCAAAAAGATCAACCAAATCAACATCCAAATCTGTGAAGAAACCAACAGATTCTTGGTTATCCCGGGCTAAAACAAGGATTGTTAAGGCTGCCAAGCAAGTACGGAAGAAGGATGTTACCAACAAGAAGCTGAATCAACTTGCTGACAGAATCAACCTTCTTCAAGACGGGATCAAAGAATTGTTGACAGAAAGGGAACAAATATAGAAGTTTATCAGTGGAGATTTCCAAAAGGAATTGGAGAAGATGGCCAGAGAAGACACTCACAAATTCCTTCTCGACACCATTCCTAAAGTAACAAAGGAGTTATATTCCAAACTTCTTACTCCTAACATCGTTACATTGGTCAAACATATCATGGCCAAAGAAGCTGATTACTCTGAAGATGAATTGATTTCTAATTTAGTGATGCAAATGTCAAAAAGAGCTGGAACCTTCACTTCGGATGAAGCTAAGTTTTTTAAGACTCTATTAGACTATCAACTCAAGTCTTCATGCAAAGAATCAGCAACTCAACCAAAACGACCAAGAGACGACGATGATAAGGACAAAGACTCTGCACCTAAATGCCCAAAGAAGTCTGGTGAATCTTCTTCTATGCAACCTCCACTCAAACGGACTCCAGCACAACAAAGGTCTCCTCCTCGTTCTTCTACTGAAAAACCTCAGGATTCTTCTGAGTTACCACCCGAGACTCAGAAAACCGAAGATCACTTTGAGTATATGGGTGGTGACGATGAGGAAGTCCGTGAGCCCCTACAACAACCCACCTCTCCCAAACAAGTTCAGAAACAAGAATCCTCATCTAGGTCTAAACAAAAGAAGAAGAAGGCGCCCATGGTTGACATCGTATCATGGCTAGATGACGATAAAACAGAGGAATTTGAATGGTTCTCTACACTTGTTAACTCAACTCCCTACCCTGCTGAAGGTCAAGATCTGGTAGACGGTAATACATTGGAGCATGCTAAGATACTGCAAGAAAAATTCCGAGTAAAGAAGATGACGAAATTTGAGTTGAGGCGAATTAAGAATGAAGCTTTTCAACTGTTAAAAGATAGCTCGGAAAGTACCATCGAGGTCGAATATCACCTTGAAAGCATTGCTCGAGCTATGTCTAACAACATGGATTGGCTCAACCCAGAAGCAAACATCGACTTCACCAAACGGGATAACCCTCCATATTACACCGACTGGTCTAAACCTCTACCAACAATTGGCCAACCAGATGAACCTAGGATTCCATTAAGATATTTCTTCAACAAAGACTTGGAATTTCTTCTACACGGTGGCGATGGCTCAAGGAAATACGCTACATCTTTGACACTTCCATTCCCAGCAGCCATATACTCAAACTGCATAGCTATCGAGGAAAGAGCTAATCACTTGTTCTCCAACAAAGTGGAAGCATACGACTGAGATGCAATGTACGGGATTCATCATTGGCCGGAATGCCGAAGAATCTACTACAGAAGCTGCCAGGTTCAGAAGTCTCAACATGCAGTGTTCAGTACTAAGGATATCGTTGCCATCAAACACGTTGATCTTTCGACCAAATGGGACTACACTTTTCTCAAGAAGATTGTGGTCAAAAGGCAAGATGAACGGGATTATGCATTCTCTGAAGCTGACTTTTAGAATTTTTCTATCAACGACATTGAAGACATGTACCTTGCCAAAGTACAGGGTCGCATGAGGCAATTTTCAACTGAAGTACAACGTGAATTCATCAAGTCACTGCTCATCTTCATCAGACGCATAGTCATCAAAGAACGTGTAGAAGATCTCCAGCTCGCAGTTGAATCATATCAGACCCCGTGTCAACTTCACTCCACCTCAACTTGATCTTCCCAACATCAACCAACTCTCAAAATATACACTCATCAGCAAACCATTCGGCGTCGTTTACCGCAGTGAACTTTAACAAAATTTCTTAATGGCGTGTAGTGATCTTCACAAGTTTGGGGATCACACTTTGAAGATGGTTAGGGACGGATTGGCTTACAGGTTGAAGGATATACGTCAAAAGATTGGGTCTCCTAAGCGATGGAATTCTCAGGATCGAAGGGATGTGAGGAGGATCATCAAAATGATTGATGAAAGGTTGTATAGAAGGGATCAGTTCAGAACATTGGAATGCTTTGTTGGTGGTCGACCCAGGATTAACATCACCGGCTATCAACGCCCTGTTCGCACTCCTAGCAACATCACTGGACTTCCTGGTACCCCTTGAACTGCTTCTTTCATTATAAATTTGGATGTGTGATTATATATGTCTATGGCTTGTGCACACATAACAGTGTACAACCCGTTCTTGTCAAGAAAGGACCCTGTGGTATGCTTCAGTGCCACAATCCTTACAAAAGGAGCGAAAGCTTCTTACTTTTGAGTAAAACCTATCAAACCTTTCATTTTTCAAGGTCTTGCTCAAAAGGACAAGTACTTCCCCGTATGATTTTCAAAACCTCAACCGTTTATATCACTTGTTGAGGGGGAGTACTTGAGTTAAAACTTTGTTAACAAATTGTTCATAGTGGTCATCTTCCCGCAACACTCGAAATGGTCATATTTATTCTCAACTTTTCAAAAATAACATTCTATATGCCATTTTTGAGGGGGAGAAGATAAGAAATATGTTGTGTAAATGCAAATGAATCTTTGTGTAATAGACTTAACCAACGAATTGACGGTACTAAACTGTTAGTAACTCGAAAAGACTTGTCCGGGACGGGTAATAATTTCAAGCTAGTTCGCTAGTAATGTAAACGTGTCTCGCAAAGGACTTGTCTAAGTAGAAAGTACCATTCGAGAAACTCTTGGTAGACATGAACTCTGACGGGTATGACAACCTTTCGAGGATTGTCTACACCTTCAAGGTAGTTATTAGAGCTAGTTGTCACCTAAAAGCTGTCAATGTAACTCTTTAACTATGCAACGTAACCGTGTCTCGCGGGGGATTGTCTATCTTGAGTTGATCAATTCATAAAGTGCGCGCTCTTTCCTCACTGAGCAAATTTCTGTAAAAACTCTTAAGCACATGTGGAGGGGGAGTATTTCTGAAAATCTAAAACTCTTGAAGTGTTCAAACATGTTTTTCATTCACAAACACTTTGTGAGATTTTCTTGAAAATTGGTTTTATGGCAACATAGGTTAGTCATGGAGTTATAAGGTGACTAAGGTTAGGAATAACCGTCCTATGATCCGCCAGAGCCGGAGGGATCTACCCAAGGACATCACAAATAGTTAAGTACTTAGAAGTCCTTAGGTATGATTTTAAAAAGGAGAAAATGAGAATCGGAGAAAGAAGGAGTTGAAGAATTAAAAAAAAAATGCAAAGAAAAGGGTGAAAAGAAATAGCCCTCCAAATTATTCAACTTAGGGCAGACACCGGGTTCAATTCATATGCTACTGGTTGTCACTTAGTGACGCCGGTATTGAAGATTAAAAGTCGTCATGGACCCAGTGACGCATGCACTAAACCTTCTTAGCCACTCAAGTTTCTCTCTACAGAAGCTTGTTTCATTCTCACAGGGAACCCTACGTAAACTATTGGCTTTCTCTTAGAGATCACTGGTATTGAAGAAGGAGATCCTCTTCCTGGTCTCCGCTCAGGAAAACCAAAACGCACTATTGAGTCTAGAGCCACGAGATTCATCAAAAGATCTCTTAGGTACACTTGACATTTCATCACATGATGTTCAACAATAAGAACATCAGTGGTATGTTATCGAGTCCTTCACAGATCTTAGCAATCTGTCGAGAACATTTATGAGAGGTTCACATCTGTGATCCTCAGTGATTGAATGGAAACTCCTGCCAGGGTCAACATCAAACAGCCCTGACAGCAGGTCACTTCGGTAACTCCTCGTGGATTACGCTTAGTGTGTCTCAAACGGTCTACAGTCGTGAGGTGATGCTTCGGTGTACCTCAGCGACTCATCTGAACTGTAGGTGTACTTCGGTACATCGTGTTATCTCACTTGTGGGACTCCAGTTCAGGGACGGCCTTTGTGAGAATTAGAGTTGTGTTTTCACACTATGTTGTTAACACTCTCGAAGTTCGAACCTGTAAGTGCCGGAATCCGCGTATTACTAACCGTTTTAAATGTTCTTCTTATGGAAGCTCCAGAGCGAGATGATCATGCAGATTCTTCTCATGCTCACGCCAACATCATCACTAATGGAAGTTCTATCCAAAAGCAACACAACAGTCAGAATGATTCTTCGTCAAATCAAAGAATCTACAAAGTTAAAACACTTAAAGAACTTCATCAGTATTGAATTCCAACGTCAAAGAGCGTGTGAGCATGTTGAAGAATGACGTGGAGACACTGTAGCAGCGAAGCAGACCTGAGGCAGACTTGATGCAGACAACAACATACTATCACTTTCATCACAAAGAACAATGATCAAAGAACAAAGTTAAAGATGACGTCAAAGCATAAATGTTCAAATGAAACTATCTCTCTACACTGGGGAGATTGTTCGAATCAAGGCATTTCTTCTCACAAGAAAGAAGAATGCCAGAAGACGTCAAAGCTACTATTACATCAACGCCTTCACCATTTTTCATCACCAACACTTGAGGGGGAGATTGTTGGAATCACTCCTAAATCTTAATTCAAGTGTTAGTTACTCATATGTAATAGGTAGCTTATTATGGCCTTTATGTTTGTTTAAGGTCTAGCTTATGTAGAAGGCCCATAAGCTTAGGCCCATGTCCAATAAGGAAAAGGGAGGGAGTGGGAGTGTTGCCCTAGCTCCTTGCCTATAAATAGTCTTGTATAACCCTCACTTGAGGGTTGGTTGTTCAATTTGTTTCCTTTCACATACATCTACGCATAACCGGTCATTGTATTTCGTGTGTGTGTGTTTGGCTTATTGTTCAATCGCCTTTATCTCTTTCTAGTAAGCTTGTGTTGTAAAACTAGTGACCTAACAGTGGTATCAGAGAATTAAGCAAGAATCCGGTATTGCACTCTCGCACCAAGCATATAGAGATTCGTCGTCACTTCTTAAGAGACAATGTTCAAAAGGGGAACATCTCTATTGAGAAGGTAGCATCAGAAGACAACATAGCCGACCTCCTCACCAAACCGTTGAAGCGGGAACAATTCAACCTACTACGTCTTGGTCTTGGTCTCATGGAACAATCATCGTAATTAGTTTTTAAAACTCTACAAGGTATGTAAACACTAGCCTTCCTCTTTCTGAGTCTAGGATCTCTATTTCACATACAACTCACGAATAATACGGGAATTTTCAAAACCCAAGATAGGTTTTATTTACAACTCGTACTTTCATAATTTTTCCTTACTTTTCAAGGTAAGTTTCTTTTACAACACGTAAGCTCATACCTATTTTTTTTGGATAAACACTTTCTTCAAACAAAGAAACTGTTTCAAAATGCTTTTTAAAAGGATACTTCTTCCTGTATCTCTTTCATAAAAGCTATTTCTCACGTATAGGACAAACCTCTTTTTCATTATTAATACAAAGTAAAAACTCGTTTTCATTGCATCTCATGTCTTTTGAATGCTAAAGATGACACATAACTAATATGTGTTTTCGGGTACATTCATTTAAGCAACAATGAATTATGAGCACTCGGGTTATCTCACATAATAGTATTTTTTTTAATTCTAGCCTATTTTTATTTTCTTTTTAGGAGTCAAGATAACCGCAACTCCAAATGGTTTGCATATAGGCACACACTAGGCACAAATATTTCCAAAAGGAAAATTTTGAGCTGCCTGAGTCACCAGTACCACGGATCCCAACATTAACGCTGGACAGTTCCCTCAAGGGAAGGATCCGTGGGATCCGTGAGACAAATGCTGAAATTCTCTTCTATTTTTCTCACTTTGGCTAAAAACCTCTATATTTTCATCATTTTTTTATCTCTTTTTACTAATGAGTATGTTACTTAATGCTTGTGTTCTCATGATCACATGCCTTAAATTCATATCTAATCATTAGATTTTAGTCCACATTTTGAGTCAAGCATTCATTACAATACATTATTTTTTTCTCTCTATAAATAGGATTCCCAAATTGGTTGCATCTTCATCACTTTCAACCTCACAAACAACCATCATCATGTCATCCAAAAGATCTTCCACCATAGATGAATCACCTAGTGCAAACAATCCTTTTCAAGAAATCCAAAATATTGTCATACCACCTTCCATAGTTCCACCACTCAAATCTAGAAAAACCACATGGATTTGCATCCGGCCTTGTTGTTTAGCCAAATCACTATCAAATGCTTCCATAGTAGCACCTCCCTCATCTCCAACAAGCACACTAACATCATCACCCATCAAGTCTCCACCTAAAGTCACTCTATTGGAACTCCTTAAGATTCCAACAAGATCCCAACAAACCAACCCAAAAGAACTAGTCTTTTTAACACCTCCCACATCTCCAAACACAATTTTCAAAGACCTTGAAACCTCACCACCTTTAGCTCCCATTGTCTTACAAGAACATGTAGGTTCTTTTCCACCACCACTTCCAAAAATTCCGAACTTTGATCCATATTTTCCAACTTTTCCACCACAACTTTTGCATCTCACAAATCAAACTAACCCGTAAAACTTCCGTACACATTACCCACATCATTTACATTATGAACATTGCCAATCCACTACGGATCTTGCAATAGAAATTAGGGAAGGGATGTGACTCATACTTAACCACATCCTTGATCGCATCAACATCATCACTCACCAAAATGTCCATCCATAACCTTATGCAAGCATGGTAGGAATCATTTTACTATTTTCTCTAGTATTTTCTTTTTGAGTCATTTTTAGAACAAGTCTTGTTCTTAGTTTTACATGCTTGTATGTGGCATAAATACCACTACATTTTTATTTTATTACAAGGCTTTTTTTACATACCTTGGATCCCAATCTTGTTTCTCGCCAATCACAAGATTATTTGTGCATGTTACTACTAACCTTTTCTTTGTAGGTTTTTATATTTTCTCACTTGACGCCCCATTCTAGAGGGTGCTACCGTCAAGGGGGAGTTAGATATACGTGGACTATTTTTCAACACTTTATTTCTTCATTAGGATCACTTTTTGTTTCGACAAAAAGGGGGAGAAAAAGTAAAACTTATTTTTTCAAAACATACATCTAATCTTAAGTTTTACTCATCATAACATTATGTTTTGTTATCAACAAAAAGGGGGAGATTGTTAATACAAATAAACCGTAAAAACGTTTATTAATATTTAGTTATCTCTTTGTGTTTTGTTGATAACAAATATAATGTTAACATAAGTAAAATTATAAGGATACACGTTATTTTTGTAAAACATCTACACATAGTCATTTAATACAAATTGTTGTAATAATTCATTTGTTGTAATAGTTTATTAGGATGGGTAAAAACCACAACCCATGACCCATACCCATGGATCATATCCATAACCCATGGAGTTATCCCATACCTATTGTCTAGATGCATTGCATCTATTAGATACATTGTATCTAATTAGATACCCATGGTTCATAATCTAGGACCCATGACCCATAACCCAAAAACCCATGGGAAAACAGGAGCGTCTCACGGATCCTTGGAGTTACACTAGACGGATCCCTCAAGCAAGGGATCCGTGGGATCCGTGCAACAGTGGCAAGAATTTTCCTATAAATAGAGAGCCATTTCTTCATTTTTACTTACCCCTCTTCTTACAAACTCTCTCATATATTCTTACACTTTTCTAACAAAAGATCACTTGATCTAAAGAGTAGTTCTTCTTTCTTTTATTGTGATTCTCAAATAGGTCCTTCTCTAAGGCCAGATCACGAGCATTCTACAAGTCATCCAAGCAAGGGGCCTTGATTGATTTTTTCCTCCACAAGATTTCTGTAGCGAAGATCTTGTATTTCGTATTTCACATATTTGTTGTGTTATAGTAGTGTTGGTTTGGTCCTCCGTGTTACGGACTCGGTATTTAGCTTTGTACTGGAAAAAGTGTAAGCGACGTTGTAAATGCTTCTCCGCCAAGTTGAAGGAGTTTGTTGACATAGTGCTTGAACTCTCAAGTAGGTCACTCGGGGAGTAGAGTAGGGCAAGGAAGGTGTCCTTGTAGCCAAACCAGTATAAATCGGTTGTGTCATTTCTATCCTTTACTTTACTTGCTTTCTTTATTTGCATTACCCTTAGATCTATACTTTCTCCTCATCCATACGATTTCACATAACATCGAATCTAAAGTTTTTGAAACTAACTTAAAATCGGCAAAACTATTCAACCCCCCCCCTCTAGGTTTCCACAAATACTATTATAACTACTCCAAGTATCGCAAAATTTACCTCTGAGTCGGACATAGGTGATCAAGCTATGTCCCACTGTCCCTGGCTGAATATAGGTGATCAGTCTATATTCACCCGAGGTTCAATGAATTTTGAAATACTTAACTTAGTTTTGCTGGCACCATGTCCTTCACTTCCCAAAATCCATTATGTATTCTGTAATGTCAAAATATAAATCATCGAACCTAATTATCCAAAACGTACCAATGCTCACAAGTAACCAAATGATTCCATGTTACTCTGATATTTCACATTTGTAAAATGTTAATGCAATTTATACTTACACAAAAAGAAACTATAACACTTTTAATTACTCAACATATTCTTAATGTTTTAGCTTAATAACAAAAATAAATGAACACACCCTTGCTATGGGTTGTTAAGCCCAATAGCTTTCACAAACAAACTAACTCTAAGTTGTGGGCTTGAGCCTGATTTGTACCCAGCACACTAGTAACAACAAAACGAACACATACGCCTTCGGTTATGATAGCTAAACCGAGCCGAGGCAAACACCCCACATGGTTATTTCCTCGCGATACAAGTTAAAACTATTATCACCAGACTACTATTAACCAGCAACACTCACTGCTATATTATTGATACATATACACATTCAACTTAAGTAGACCCATATTCAAATGAGCAAAATTAAGTATTACACATTTTAGACTCAAAGCGCAACTCAAATGAGCAAAAACCAAGATAAACATTAAACTAAAACCCCAATCCCACTCATGGTCAAACTGTCTCGAACCAACTCACATCAAAACCACTAACACCTAAAATTCGTACAGTAACAATAACATCAACAACAATAGAAATCAAATCAAAATCTGTGACTCGACCCGACACAATATTATAACCACAACTACAACCTCATTAACACCATAATCAAATACGGGTCTGACCGACCCATGTTCAATTGACTACAAACGAAAGAAACACACCATTAGATCAGTTTTCATGCCACACGATTCGATTTTAAACCTATTTTAAATCCATATTCAGTCTATGAAAATCATGATATTCGCTTAATAGGTGTCTTAAAACACCAAACACAGTTTCAGAAAAAATGTTTTAATCTTGCTCGTAACCCACGCAAACAATTACCAATTAGATAATATTCGGTTTTTAAAAGAAAGTGATAACAAATGAAACTGTGACGTTAGGCTTACCAACAACACGAGAAAGAAAGGAAAAAGAAAGAGAGACGCGCCGCTTTGGAGTTTTACCCGAATCAAATGAACCATAACGGAACCTTCTGATGATATTCACTTTACATTCGATCCAAACACGTTCCATACATCAACCCTTTAAAACAAGTAAAATTCAATCTCCTTTGGTGGCTGAGGCTTGGAGAAGGGCGGGGGCGACGTTTTTGTCCAATGGAGGAGGGTGGCAGCACAAAAATAATGGTGGCCGAAGAAGACAACGGCGTGGCAGGAACAGTGGGTGTCGGCGGTTGAGTTTTGAGAGAAGTGCTAATGTGTGCTTTAGGGTTTTGAAACCCTAAATAAGACTTGATAGTGGAATAGGGACCATTATTTAAATTCTCTATAGTACAAGGGTGACAGGGTAACTTAACTACAGGGACCAAAGCTGTAGTTTTTGTTATCTTTCATGATTTAGAGGTTCAGGGCTCATTTGGACTAGTAAACGCGCGAATTAAATTACGAAAAAATGCAATCGCGTTCGAATAATTTTTTTCATTAGAAAGGAGTATTTACATGAATAGCATTTTCATAAATAGAATAATTATCACATTAAAATGTTTATTGAGTTACGCTTGTGTCGACACACGTTGTTTGCAGTTTTCATGTAAAATGGGATAACTTCTTCGTTTTCAATTCAAATATGTTCGGAATTGCTCACAGTCTATCCTCCATAAAAGGAATCGCGTCCTCGCAATTTAGTTCAAGTTATCCGCTAGTGTAGTGTCTCAGAAGAGGTGATGATACGGGAAAACGTTGTGGGAATCTTATCATATGGAACGAATAGGATAATTTATACAATGATGAGGCAGTGTCGAGACTTGGTAGATGGTTATCTATAGTTTCAAGCAAAGATGTAGGATTCCCTCATAAAGTTTGGTTTCGTTACAAAATAAAATATTAGTTGTTCAGTTTATGAGGTAGCAGCATAAAATACTTTCCAAAAGAGTAAATAGTTTATAAAAGGGTTTGTAAAACAGCTTAGAGTAGTAGGAAAATAAATTTATTGTTTAATAAATATCAATACGGTCAAAAATTTGATTTCATGACTGATTAGTAATATATTTTGTAGGGTGATCGCAAAATATTCCGTAGGATGATTAAAAACAATTTGTATGCTAATAGTGACACAATTTATTATGATATGAGAGGGTAGCAAAGATAACTGGCATTCCCGAAGGGGTGAGCAAAAGATTAGGCGTCCGTTCCCAAGGTCTTGGTTTAGGTTACCTCTTAAAATCTCATAGGTTCTGTCAAGCATTGAATCTCTACCGAATGGAGAGTTCAAAAAACCCGAAGTACGACTCTGAAGGAGAGGTTGATTGTTACTAGTAAATCATTTGGTTGCCTCAAAAGTGTACTCAATACTCAACACGGAAAGGTACAACATTCGAATCCAAAGTCATGATTCCAAAAGGAATCCGACTACCAAACGATATCAATTCAAGTTCTAAATAAAAGGGGACGTCGACGGTTCCAAATGGTCATGCTAAAAGCGTACACGTCGATAGGGCGCAAGGTATATCATCAAAAGAATAGTATCGATGGAACAACATCGATCGAAGACAAGGCTTGAGGTAGAGGCATCTGTAACAAGACTATAAACAAGTAGGGCTACGGGGATAAGCGATTTCCAAATTCTCAACGGGACCCAAAGTCACAAAATATGGCAATCCCAATTCAAACGTAGTCGAGGCCAACTACAAGCATTTCAATAAGCTCGATGAGCTTATTACAGCTTCACACAATCCGAATGCAAACTTATGACCAATCGGGTCTAACTCGACCCGATGCGAAACAAGGTCAAACGGTTCCAACAATTGCACAAAGGAATCCGAAGTCATATCATGACCAAATGGTGACGAAAAGCGTTCCATACAAGAGGAACAATATCGCCATAAACAAGAATTGTGATGCCAGTGTGTCGTGTGTAGGGGTAAAATTTATTATTATTATTATTATTATTATTATTATCATTATTATTATTATTATTATTATTATTATTATTATTATTATTTTATAAAAATTCAATGCTCGTATACAAACGCCAAAACTTACAAACCAAAAACCAACCGGACATAATACTATTATAACTACTCCAAGTATCACAAAATTTACCTCTGAGTCGGACATAGGTGATCAGGCTATGTCCCACTGTCCCTGGCTGAATATAGGTGATCAGTCTATATTTACCTGAGGTTCAATGAATTTTGAAATATTTGACTTAGTTATTCTAGCACCATGTTCTTCACTTCCCAAAATCCATTTCAAAAGACCAAAACAAGTGTCCAAACTCAATGTCGAAAGGTGAGATTGCTTATGAAAAGATGCGCAACGCAACAACAAGTGCGATATGTAAGCATGAGTATGTCGAAGATACTTATAGCAAATAGCGAAAAATAAATGGATATAAACATCCAATTGTAAGGCACACATCTCATCAAATATATTAGCAATCAAAGTTACAAGTGAGGCATCAGCTTGGCAGGCAGGCACGTGTCAGTCATAAGGTTAAATTTTCACAAAAGTGGTTATTGTATAGGTTTTTAAAAATTACCTAGTTCTATATAACCTGGCTCTGATACCCCAACTGTAATACCCCCAAATTTAGTACAACGAAAGCTTTCGAGTCATGGGGTGCTACGAATTGATATCATAACACAAAGTATAGAAGAACGGTTTTACATTAAGAAACTTCATAAACAAAGGTATAAAGTTTACATCATTCAAAATAGTGCGGAAATACAGACCCATAATAATAATAAAGCGGTCCCAAATATGATAGTGCATCCTATGACCATGCCATGCCATGCCAAAAGCCTCCAAAGTAAGTTGTCGCGTTAAACCAAAAAATACATGCTAAAAATGTTAACACGAGGTTGGTGAATGGCGCTAGTATCTAGTTGCTTATGAGAATTGACCAACTGACCCTAGGTAGTTAGGTTGAGTTGGGGAGGGTAAGAATTGACCAACTGACGACCCTTCCTCACTTGTGCGAACTGACCAAATGATCACCTGCCGTTTGGATGAACTTAAGAAGTTAAGGATGAGTGTCTGATAACGCTACACGCGTCGTTCGGGGTCAAAGGAACTTCCTTTTCGTCGAGCAAGTTTTTCAACACCCTAGGCAGTGAACCTAATCGTTGTAGTGTAGTATTAGGGTAAGCCACGGGAATTTGATATCGTTCTCTAGGGGAATAGGAATGCTAGTGAGAAGTTACTATGCTAAGGTTGGGGTTGAGGAAGATTATTTTTTATCTTTTTATGTTTTTAGGAAATGGAAAGGTATGAATCTCGGGGTTTGGATTTGGGGGTTGGTATTTCTACCGATTACTCTACTTATCTAATTATCTAATTATCTAATTAACTAAGGTGAGGGTAGTCTATGTCTAATTATTGTGTGCTCGTATGATGGTTTAAAGATGTGTTTACTTAGGTTTTATTACTCCTTAATTATCTCTTATTGATGGTTGAATTGTCACGTCCTTATTCTTAATTGTGTTGTATGTCTAAGGTCGTAGGGTATGCGTTTATCCCTAACTCTTTGAAACTACCAAAGGTTATCGCCTACAAAGTCTCTAGGATTTATAAACTTTAACTCTAAGGTACTCTTCGGATGGTTTAGCCTACAACTCTAGGTGTTATAAACTAAGGTTCACAAAGATTAATCAAGCATTAACTACACAACGGATGACCTATCGCATTACTAGATCATTAACAATTAAGATAAGAGACAACCAATTAATATTCAATAATTAAGTTTCATATTCCCTAAGCAAACACACAAGTAAATTAGCCGGACATGGGGAACATGCAAGCATACACACAAGTAATTGAAGACATAAAATTATTGAAGTAAAACACTTATCTTGATGTAAGATAGGGTTTGGAACCCTAAAATACTGTACAAGACAACATTGGTTCGGTTTAGGTTTTTACTCCAAAATACTACACATTGAAAACTAAAAAATTCGGATTCTATATATAAGATTACATATGCGACGGCGTCACCCTTTGATTTGTGACGCCGTCGGGTCGCTGTTATTAGGGTTTCGTCTTGGCCACGTTAGTCTTGCGACGGCGTCACCTTATGCTTGTGACGCCGTCCCCTTCAGTCTCTGACGCCGTCTGGATCAAATCTAGGCCGTCTGAGTTGCGACGACCTACTCTTTTAAAGCCTAACACCGTCACTTGTAAATAAGCAATTTGGCTACTGAGCCGTCAAAAAAGTGATGCGACGGCGTCACAGGTAACACCTGACGCCGTCCCCTTCAGTACCAGCAGCCTGAGTGTCTCGATTTTTGACTTTGGCCATTTTCTTCGTATATTCGCGCCTTTTCGTCCGAATAAGTGTCATTCCAGCATTTTGCCTTCAAGATACCTAAAAAGTGAAAATGAACGATATTAAGTAATAACGGATACAAAAGTGATCAAATAAGGGCTTCAATAACCCCTCAAAAAGGTACATTTTAAAACCTTATCAAATATCCCTACACTTGGTATTTGCTTGTCCTCAAGTAAATGTGCTTTTAGCCAATTAATTTATAAGTTAGGGGTCATGAAGCATTGGTTTAGAACAATCCACAACACATATAAGCCCCGCAAAAGTCATAACAAGCACGGAAATTACATACTAGCACCTCACACAGGGTGTTTGGATACTCACATCTCTCGGGTGTATATGAAATATAACAAGTTGGAAATGGAAGATAAACACTCATTAACCGGTCATAGTACATAGATTACCATATGTTTGAGACTAGATCAAACCTCCATCGCTTTGGCGTAAGCACCTAGGAAAGACTATCAAAGAGGTCTTTTAAAGGGTTGTAATGTTAGGCTTACGGTACGGAAACAAAGGGTTTGGTGGGATAGGCAATTTAGTGGTGGCAAGTCAAAAATCTTTATGTTACAAGCATGCGAAGAATGGCGTTGCTAAGCCAAGACTTGACACTCTAGACTCTAGATAGCTGAAACAAACAAACATAAACTAAAGATAGATGTAGGATGGTAGCCCGTGTTTAAAAAAAAAATTCATACACTTTTACTCTACCATCCTCTACGATAACATCAAAATGATAGGGATTTATAGGCACATCCCTACACTTGAGTTTTTTATTACTCTAACACTAATTTGACCCGAATTGAAAAGATCAAAACACTTGGAGTACATTATTACGCAAATAAAGGGAATTTGAATTTAACGTTCCCTTCCCGTCATTTCATAAACTTTAACTTTTCACATGATTCCCAATCGTCCCAAAATTGTATACAAAGGATATGACTCGACTTAGTAACTTATGCAAGCAACTAGATAATTGAACTAAGTGTTTTAGGGTGATAACAATAATGCACTAAAAGTTAGTGCATACAAGGTAGGCTAAGGCGATTTGGGTGTACATTTGGGGGTGGGGTGTAAACAATGCTCTTCATTAATATTCCGGAAAAACGAAACATCACGAGAACCGCGAAAAGGATAGGCTCTGAGGGGTTAACTAGGGGTATCGTGTACTAAAGATGAGTACAACGCAAAGGTGTGGGGGAATTACTCAACCGATTTGGAAGAAGTAATTATATTACGGGTATCAAACAAGGGTTATCCTAATGCCTCTTATCATTTATATATTCCTAACTACACAAGTGTAGTCTTACTAGCGATCTCGGGATGCATCACAAAACAAGTTCTAGAATCTAATATACTACCGGTTCACACACTAAGCATCAAAGATGAATGCTTTAATTCCTACTAATCTAAGGGTGATCCTCACATTTTGGGTGGAATTTAAGTGGTAAAGGGTTTTTTGTGCTAGTCATATAACTTCCTATCCATGAGACGCTTTATTAAGACTAATGGCCCACTCCTATATGTCATGAAAAATTTTAAATTTGGTGCCAAAATTACCCTAACCGACATTTTCTCATGGTTTATTACACAAATGCAATTGGACAAAGCAAACATTCAAGGATAAGCATAGTTTCAAAGTTCCCGTTTTATTTTCCCACCCTACACTTAACCTGAACATTGTTCCCAATGTTCCCTGAAAGTATCAAAGTTATGATAATGGAAGGTAATAAAAGATTAAACGAACTAGTACTCCCCTGATTAGCTCGGTAGGATCCGTGTAAAGTGGTGGTTACATCTTTCTTCAAGAAGAACATTTGCGTGAAAAGCTTCTTCTCGTCTTATGTATCTCCTTCTTGATAAATTAAACCTGCACACTTGAAGAAAACAAACGAAACCTTCGCGTAAAATCGGCGGTAATAATATATATAAGACTCTACTAAACTAGGATATAATGCTTGTGGAATGGATGTTTACAGAATTTCTGGAAAATTAAGACCTGGAAAATTCCAAAAAATTATGAGTAGCTCAGAAAACAAGAAAAAGTAATCAGTTGTTTTTGCTCCTTCCTAACGCCGTCAGGTTATCATGAAAAAAATTGTTCTGCGATTTTCTGGAAAAAATTCTGGAAAATTTACATCTTTAGAATCTGGAAAAATTTCTTGCAAAGCATCCATTATGACTCGATACAAGCGTTTGACTCGAACAAACACACATGTATATCTTTTAATTAAGTGAAATTCTCATGTTTACGTTTCTTTTGAAAACGTGTGTAATCCTCCCTACACTTATCCTTTAAGTAAAATACCTTTATATGTAATTAAGACGAGGTTAAAGACAAAATAAAGCACTTTTACAAATTTAAACATGAGAATAAACAATCAATAAAATATATATGGCACAAACAAGCAAACAATTAAGCATGGGTTGCCTCCCACGAAAAGCTTTTCTTTATTTATGAGTCTTGTAGCTAGACTCGTAGTCGTGCCCCTACGTGACTTCGTTTTGCATTCTCAATGAGAATTCTATCATGTTGATAAAATTTTCATCGACTCTATACCTAGGCCCATGGGTTAAGCAATCCTTATAATAAAGCCTCCTTCTTTCCCACATGAATTTACAACCCTTTTCAACATCGTCCTTGCTTTTTGTAACCACCGGTAAAAAAATCCGCCTTTATATTAATCAATGATAATTCATTTTCTACGTATAATTTTTTTTTTATTATTGGATTACTACAAATAGATAATATGCCGAACTCACAAACTGCTCACTTGCATAGTTAATGCCTTTGATATGTACACTCTTAAGTGACAATGGAAGTCTCACAACAATGTCATACTTGAAACTTCCCGGCATGGTCACCCATGTCAGTTGTGTCCTTACATAAGACACGGAATGTCTGGTATAAAGTATTCTTATATCATTAGCGTCATTTCCAATAAAATGTCACTATGTAAATTAGGGTTTTCTTAAAGCATTGATTTATAACAATTTCGATACTAGGTCATACACACTAATGTACAAACTGTTAAACTTAATGTACAAGTTTCCAAGGCATAAAACCCTAACTCTAGAATATTTTCCGGTTAAAAACCCTAGTTTGAAAATCCTATGATTTTATGTAAATGATATCACAAACTACAATTAAAGATACATATGAAACTTTTACCAATTACTAAAGTACAAGTTTATTAAACCAATGTACAAGTCATTGATGCATAAAAGTATTCACTTAACATAAAATTCATTATAAACCTTAGTGTATTTAATTGTAAAAACATTGTACAAACAATAAAGTCTTAACCTTAAACTTTACTTTTAATTATTTACATGTAAATTAACTTAAACTAGAATTTATTTAAAATAAATTAGAAACCTAACTAAGTACTTACACTACTACACAATAGGTACAATATCAAAAGCCCTAGGTACTACGCTTTATAGCTTAAACGCCCCCCCCCCTTGTTACCATGGTTGGAAATGAACTAGATACTTACCCTTTAGTTACTTACACACTACTTGTAATTACCCTAACCACATGTATTTACTTACATATTAGATTAACACATCACCCTTTTACCTTGAAGATTTACCATGGTCAAACATTGTGGCATAGTTCATGGCTGGAAAATATGCCACCCAACGCCACCTTCAACTTCACCACATGCAACCTTACTAACTCCCATGCACTACCTCATCATGTTTCAATATCCCATGAACCTGGTGATTACAACTTTCTGGAACCACACCTCTTTCTCCTATATATAACACCTCACTCCCTCTCCTCCCACTCCAACCAACACACGCAAACACACATCCACACCCATACTCAACTACATTCTGATATTAGGACATTAGTTAGTGTAAAGGAAGGCTAAGCTAGACCTTGGAAGGTGTGAAATTAACTTGGTGATCATTAGTAGCCCTTTATGCGTTTACCTGAGATAAGCAACTCACAAGCTTGTAAGTGCTCCAACTCTCTTCTTTAATCATGGTATACATCTAATAACACCCATTTAAGGTAGTGAACTGATATCATGTAAAACAAAGGCCAAAACATTGTTTTTGTTTTCTTTCTGCTTTTGTCGAGCAAGACCAAACACACCCTTGTTAGTGCAACTTTTCTAAACCTTAAGGCACTAATAGAGACGCTTAAACAAGTTAAATATATAGTAGATAAGTCCTAGGTAAGTTTCATAGCATGCATCAAAGTTAAAACCCATTTTTGTTTCTGACCTGGTCGCTAAAACAGGCCTAAACCCCTCACTTACGCGCTATTTTTGAACTAGTAAATGGGGACTTTAAGCCTGGAAATTAAGCCCTCTTAACAAGTTCCTAGGACACTACAAAATGCCCCCATAACCCGGTTGAAAATCCTAGTCACCGTGTTTAAAAACAGCCCTTCATTATGGCTAAAAGTCCTAAACACCAAAAGTATTTTATAACAGGTATGTGGGAAAAACTCGGGATTTTTGATAAATTTGATTATGAACTATCTTAGAAACATTAGAAATGAGTAAAAAAAAATTTCACAAGGTTGCATGCAAAAGACAGAAAGTTTTAAGGTTTAAAAATGAGAATTGCAATTTGGCAAGAATAGCCTAAGTAGCCCTTTTCCGTAATTAATATCTTGCTAATTAAAGGGTTGCAAAGTACGAGGTTTACACCGTTTTAAAGGGCTCGCTGCAAAGATTTTAATGCCCTAATAACGTCTTTAAAAGCACTTATAGTCTCTTTTATAATCAACCACAAAGAGGGTGACTCGCGGGAATTTTCATAAATAGGCCTTGTGTGCACTTTTCAAAAATTGAGTCGTAGGAGTTATAGGATGATGGGTAATGACTTAAAAAGAGTTAATAAACATATTACAACGTCTCTAGGTGACCCCGTAAAAGTTAATGGATTAAAAATGCAATTTTCTTAAAACGCGTCGTGGCCAAGTGGCCATGTTCGTGGACTTGTATCTTTCTAACCAAAGACGACTAAGACATGAGACCTATACCATTTAGAAGAGCTTACAGCAAAGTGTTTAAAGGGTCAAATGCGTTATAGAAACACTAGCTTGCCTCGTGTAAAATCTGCCTTTGTTTAGCCCTGTTATCGCCCAAAACCAACAAAAGGCACCTAACCCCCCTACTTTGGAAAATCATTGCGACCAAACCGTAAGAGCTTAAGACCTCTAGTTTGAACCATTAGAAAGACCACTAGACAAACTCTTGAAGGGATCAAGAACATAGTAAAAACCTCTTAAGGCCTCGCTTTTATTCACCCGCACTTTTAGCCATTTAGGCCAAAAACTAGTAAATTTTTCTTATAAAATTTCAAGCATAAAAATTGTAATTTTTGTAAGATAAAGTTTTTCTTGGATTAAGAATGAAATTTCTGCGAAGTTAATTATACAAGGGTTGATTTTGTAAATAACCCATAGTTGAGGATTTAAAGTGTCATTTTTGAAATTGCAAGGGTAAAAACTGTAAATATTTAAAATTGAAAATTATAACATTTTGGAAACATAAAATATTTAACAACTTGGGTTTCGATAAAAAATTATTAACAATCATTCGAGCCATAAAAATAAGTATGATAAGTATTATTAATTTTTGAAGAGACTTCATGTTATCTAATTATCAATAAAACATTATTGTCGCATAAACTTGAACACAAATACTAAATACATGACATACCAACTCAGGTCGAGAGTCGGAGCATTTTGTTCATATTACTTAATTTGTTTTACATCCAGACTACGATAACACCGATGTGAGTGCTAGCCCCTCTTTTCCTTATTTTAAACGTTTTGGGGGAGATACATGCTCAAATATTGCTTGATATTTTTACATTTATTTTAAACTCGTACGAATTACTGTGAGTTCATAGCCCCATTTTTATACTTGTTTATTAATGCTTTGGGGGAGATACATGCTCAACTAATTACTTTCACTTTTATTAGTACTCTAAAAACTTTTACATATTACTGTGAATCATAGCCCCTCTTTTCCTTATTTTGAATGTTCTGGGGGAGATACATGCTCAAATATTGCTTGATGTGTTTACATTTATTTGAAACCCTTACGAATTTCCGTGAGTTCTTAGCCCCGTTTTTATGCTAGTTTATTAATGCTTTGGGGGAGATACATGCTCAACTAATTGCTTTCACTTTTATAAGTACTCTAAAAACTTTTACATATTACTGTGAGTCATAGCCCCTCTTTTCCTTATTTTGAACGTTTTGGGGCAGATACATGCTCAATTACCTATTTTTACTTTCACAAGTATTCTAAACTTTTTCATATTACTGTGAGTTCATAGTCCCACTTTTACATATTTGTTTTCAAAACTTGTAGGGAGATACATGCTACAAAAACCGAACACAAGTATTTTTCTGTATGCTATCCTGATTGATATTGCCTAAGTACCTACTGTTGCCACTAAAAGTCCCTCATATCATGAACCATTAATCACTTGCGAGTGAAAGCGAATATCGTGAATATATCTATTGGCAGTTGACACCCCATTTGTGTTAGCCGGATAGGTAACTAAATGCACGTTATTTGAGAATACTAGGAGAATGGAAAACACCTACTGGAGCGCATTGTTGCTCACATCATCACTATGATGTTTGTAACTTACGTCATAATTATGACGCGTTCGTGTTAAGGTTTGCGTGTCATGAGACTTAGGTCAATATACTGTACCGCAATATTACTGATTTTACTACTGCTTATCTTGTGTTCAACTGATTATTATACAAACACTATGGATTCACTCAACCTTTGTGTTGACTTTTTAGCATGTTTTATCTCAGGAAACTAGAGCACGATCTGGCACGGAGTGGCAATGTACTTTCTTATAAAAAGGGCGTCCATTTTTGTTATCATTCACAAGAATAAAACTATTTATTTCCGTATTTCCGTTGATACCTTTATTTTGTAAAACTCTGATTTAAATAAATGAATGAAAACTGTTTTTATCTAAACGTCTCTTTCGAGCTATTTATCTATTATTATGATTGTGTTCCATGAAGTAATACCCCAACCTTAATTCCGCTGCGTATACCGAATTTGGGGGTGTTACAGATTGGTATCAGAGCCATAGTTATAGAGAACAGAATACAAAACCGAAACTATAACTCTTTTTCACACTTAAACAAAATCCTCCATGCCACTACACCGTTCAGACACTGTTTATGCATGTTTATACTGATTATTTATATATATAAAGAGATATTTACACTTACCGGGTTGTTACAGAGTTATGTCTTTCCCTACCCCTTATATTAGTATCTTATCGGATACTGAGTCCGAAGACACCACTCCTTCCACGGATACGTTAGTCCATTCTCCAGCACCCAGCCGTGCTATGGAAGATATGGAGTCTGATCCTTTAGAAGAATCATCTGAGGATTTTACGGTAGTACCTGATATCGCTCCATTTCCTGACGATCCATATGTGCTAGCTAGGAGAGGATATCCTACTTTTGCAGATGCAGAGCCATCTGAGACAGCACTTCCTGTACACTCACCACCACCCCCACACCCATACATGTTACCCACGTATGTACCGCCGCCAACTACACCACCCCCACCTTCAGCTACAGACTTTACTCCCCCGTCACAGCCATATGAACTCGGAGAAGAGGCAAGGACCATCATTGCTAGGTACAATTTCGTACGGTCACCTACTCCAGATATCCCTATGCCACCACGAATATTCGAGATTGGAGAAAGTTCGCAAGCAGCGATGGACAGACCGCCCACCATTCCCACACTATTGGCACGCTTCATTTTACCCTACTCTATACCTTTTATATACTAGATATATTGACTGACTTTCCTTACTTTGTTCTCTATTCAGTTTTATTATTATTGTATCGTTATATCTGTTCACTGGGCTTTTTAAGCTCAGCCGCATTTCTTTTCCTGCGGCAGGTACATAAGCTAGGAGCTGGGGATTGTTTGGGGTTGAGAGATGAGCTGATACAGAGACCATGCCTAGTCATCTTAGACTTCATTTGATTTTGTTATATATTTTCATTTCTGAGTTTTCCTTTTGTATTTATGTATTGATAAGTCTTGTTGACTTGAATTCTCTTGAGATTTATTATAAGGCTTCCGCAGTTTGATTTATGTTCATTATATATGTTCTGATATGACACCATACTGTGATACTTCTACCCTTATCGGGTTGGGGTGTTACATGTCCTAGCATTCAGTGACTAAGTTGGACTTAAAACCATCCCTTTAGCAGACTTTATAACCAAGTCTCTAGCCAGACCCTTCTTCAAGTGATCAGCTAAGTTCTGCTGAGATCTCACAAACTCTATAGATACCACCCCATTCATGATAAGCTCACGAATCATGCTATGCCTGACACCTAAGTGTCTAGACTTACCATTGTACATCTGGCTATAAGCCTTAGCCAATGTAGCTGCACTATCACACCGGATAGAAATAGGTGCTATAGGTTTAGGCCACAATGGAATCTCAAGAAGCAAGTTTTTCAACCATTCAGCTTCTTTACCAGCAGCTGCTAGAGCCACAAATTCAGATTCAATTGTTGAACTGGTGATGCAAGTTTGCTTCTTGGATTCCCAAGAAATTGCACCTCCACCAAGTAGGAATACCCAGCCACTGGTAGACGAATTGTCTTCAGTGTTACTGATCCAACTTGCATCAGTGTAACCTTCCAACACTGATGGGTAACCAGTATATGAGAGACTATAATCCATAGTTCTCTTCAAATACTTCAGTACCCTTTGAACTGCTTGCCAGTGATGAGCACTAGGATTACTAGTATACCTGCTCAATTTTCCCACTGCAAAACCAATATCAGGTCTTGTACAAGTCATGGCATACATCAGGCAGCCAATTACCCTAGAATACTCAAGTTGAGATACAGCCTTGCCATGATTAGGCATCAGCTTCTCACAAGTATCCATAGGTGTACTCACTAGAGTACAATCAAAGTAATTGAATTTCCTCAGTACCTTCTCAATATAATGAGACTGAGAGATAGAAATTCTATTACTTTCATGTTTAATCCTTATACCAAGGATAACATCAGCCTCCCCCATGTCTTTCATGGAGAACCTTGATGACAAAAATTCCTTTGTCAGGTCAACCTGCTTTTGGTCAGTGCCAAAGATCAACATGTCATCAACATATAGACAAATGATGACTTCTTTACCAGATTCATCAAATTTGCTATATATACATTTGTCAGCTTGGTTAAGAACATAACCACTAGACAAAACCACTTCATCAAACTTTTGATGCCATTGCTTAGGTGCCTGTTTAAGTCCATAAAGAGACTTAATCAGTTTACACACCTTGTTTTCATTGCCTGGCATGATGAAGCCCTGAGGTTGGTTCATATAAACCTCCTCTTCCAATTCACCATTCAAGAAAGCTGTTTTCACATCCATCTGATGAATAACCAGATTGTGAATAGATGCCATAGCAATCAGCAGTCTTATGGTACTGATTCGAGCCACAGGGGCATAAGTATCAAAATAGTCTATTCCTGACTTTTGTTTAAAGCCCTGAATGACTAGTCTAGCCTTGAACTTTTCAATAGTTCCATCTACATTCATTTTCCTTTTGAAAATCCATTTGCAACCCAGAGGTTTGCAACCAGGAGGTAGATCAACCAACACCCAAGTGTTGTTGCCCATGATGGAATCCATCTCATCATTGATTGCTTCTTTCCAGAAAGCAATGTCCTCGGACTTCATTGCTTCTTCAAATGTTTTGGGGTCATCCTCAACAATGAAGCAATAGGAGTATTGGTCTGAGACCTCATCCCTAGTACCTTCAACTAAGTATAGTAGAAACTCAGGTCCAAATGACTTTGGAGTCCTGACCCTTTTGCTCTTCCTGAGCACAGGTTCAGGTTGCTGAACCACAACCTCATCAGGGACCACTGATGGTTCATCATCAGGTACCTCTGATACACCAGTGTCATGAGTTCCATTAGGAATCCTCTGACTTGGTCTAGGAACTGATGAGAATCTATTCTCATCAAAGTCTGCATCCCTTGATTCAATAATGGAGTTAATTGAAACATATTCATTAGGTTCAATAACATAGAACCTAAAAGCCTTGGAATGCTCAGCATATCCAACAAAGATGGAGTCAATGCCTCTTTCACCCAAAGTCTATTGCTTTGGATCAGGGAGTCTTACAACAACCCTACAACCCCAGACCTTGAGATAGTTCAGGTTGGGTTTCCTTTTAGTCCAGAGTTCATAAGGGGTAACCTTGTTCCTTTTGTTGGGAACCCTATTGAGCAAATAGCAAGTTGTTAACATAGCTTCACCCCAGAACCCTTGACTCAGTCCTGAATAGGACAACATGGAATTAACCATCTCCTTCAGCACCCTGTTTTCCTTTCAGAAATACCATTTTGCTGAGGAGTATAAGGGGCAGTCGTTTCATGGATTATTCCAACAGACTGAAAGTACTGAGTATCCATGTACTCACCTCCCCTATCAGTCCTTAATCTTTTGATTAAAGACCCAAGTTGTAATTCAACTTCAGTTTTAAACACTTTAAATTTATCTAATGCTTCATCCTTGGTATGTAATAAATAGACATAACAAAATCTAGAAGCATCATCAATAAATGTCACAAAGTACTTCTTATTCCCCAAAGAAGGAGTGGCATGCAAATCACACAGGTCACTGTGAATAAGCTCCAAGATCTTAGTCTCACGACTAACACCCTGAAAGGGTTTCTTGGTTATCTTGGTCAACATGCAAGTTTTACACTTTTCAGTGTCCATGTCAAAAGCAGGGATTAAACCATCCCTAGACATATCTTGCATTCTTTTATAGTGTACATGACCAAGTCTAGCATGCCACAGGGTAGAATCAGTCTGATCATATGTGGTCACAAAAGCTGAAATAACACTGTCAGTGATAACATTAAGCCTGAACATTTGATTACATAAATAACCAAAACCAATAAAAACACCACATTTAGAAAGAACAAATTTATCAGATTCAATAACTTGTTTATATCCATGATTATTCAAAACACTACTTGAAACCAAGTTCTTCCTGATATCAGGGACATGAATAACATTAAACAAAGTTACAATCTTTCCAGAACTAAACCTAAGATCTACACAACCACGACCATGCACCAAGGCTGTTGACTCATTTCCCATGTGAAGAATAGAACCATCCTTCAGTGACTCATAAGTCTTGAACCAGCTTCTATCTTTACACACATGAATTGTTGCACCAGAGTCAACCCACCACGCAACATCATCATCATGCACATAAAAAGATTCAGATACATATGTAACATAATAAATCTGAAAAGACTTATTAAACATATTCTGACCTTTCAGTGAGTTGGCTGAACCACCACTCCCTGAACCATTAGTGCCTGATCCATTGGCTTTACCACCAATTTTAACACCCTTGCAGTCCTTTAATGTGACCAGTCTTGCCACATTTCCAACAAGTAGGTGTTGCCTTCTTGTTAGGATCTGCTCTTGTGTTGTCATGATATTTGCGTTTGCCTTTGTTGTCATTGTACCTGGTAGAGTTGTTATGCTCTACCATATTGACAACAGATGGTCCAGCAGCATTGCTACTTTTTGGCTTGTCATTATCCTTCACTTTGAGAGATTCCTCAATGTGCAGATGACTGCCCAACTCAACAAGAGTTAACTCCTCCTTCATATGTTTCAAGGTATGCTTGAAATCTTTCCATGAAGAAGGAAGTTTATCAATAACACAAGAGACTTGAATAGCCTCATCCATGTGCATATTGTGTTGTGTAAACCTTCCAAGTATTCCAAGAAGTTCATTGTATTGTTCCATAACTGGTCTTGAATCAGTCATTTTGTAATTTGTGAAATTACTAACAAGGAACTTCTTACTTGATGCATCCTCAGCCATATATTTGGCATCCAAGGAATCCCACAGTTCTTTGGAAGATTCAAAGTTCTGATAAATATCAAACAAAGAATCAGACATACCATTCAGAATAAGACCTCTGCATATGTAGTCATCATTCTCCCACTTGCTCCTCCTCCTGATCTGATCCACAGTAGCATCATCCCCATCATAAGGAATAGGAGTAGTCAGCACATAAACCACACTCATGCTTGACAGCAAGAAATGCATCTTCTTCTGCCACCTCCTAAAGTCCACCCCTTCAAACTTGTCCAGCTTAGCAAAGTTTGAAGCCATGTGTTTCATTGCAGCAGTTGCCATTGATTATCACAAAATAGTTTACTTTGATTGTTGGTGTCAGTGTTTGTCCCAAAGCAGGGTAAGATAATCAATAACTGTTCAGCAGAAACAACAAAGGGTCAGTAGTAACAGATACCACTTGGTGGTTACCGGATATCACTTGGAATCGTGTGATCACTTTCCAAAGTAAACTATTCGACCCTAATGCCTGGGTATCACGAATATCTACTTGGGATAAGACCAAATGCAGTTAGAGAATTAGGCACAATTCTATAACCCTTTCGCTAATAAGTGTTTTGTGTTTTCTGTGTATCCTTCATGCATGATCAGATCTCCTATTTATAGGAGGTTACTCTTGAGCTATTCCAATGGAATTACGAGTATTAATCGGCCCATTAATAGCCTCATAATTATCCCCATTATAGCCGTTAGTGGTTACATGACCAATTAAACGTAGTCATAAAGAAGTTGTAACTGCCATTTAGCAGTACTTTCCATAAGCAGTACTTTCCACTAGCAGTACTTTCACTTGCAGTGGAAGTACAACCTATCAGTGGAAACACTGCTTATCAGTACTTTCATAGTACTATCAGTGGATATACCACTTCAGTGGAAACACTGCCTATCAGTGGAAACACTGCTTATCAGTGGAAACCACAAGCAGTACTTTCCACAAGCAGTACTTTCACCAAGCAGTACTTTCACCAGTACTACCAATACAAACCACTATAAGAGTCAGGGAGTTCATGGACCTTATGGGTGTACACTCCGTACCTCCTAACCCATTGCAAGGTGTGAACTAATCCCACAAGTTCACTAAATTTTCCAACAGGAACATCACGGGCAAACTAGTCAACACATACCCCTGCTATATGACAATGACGTGATGATGTCACAAGCAATGATGAGGCAGAGTGATGACTTAGTTATGGCTTACTCTAGAATTACCACGTTAGAGGCAGTAGTGGTAGATATCCAGGCCCGATACCAAGAGTATATACAGGTCCTTCTCAGCATGATCATAGAGCTGGAGAGTTGCCGTGAAGAAGCCCCTGGTAGCCATTAGAGTAGGTCCTTATCTAACAGTTTTTCGTATGATATCCTAGCCACTGTATGTGGCATAAATATGACACTTGTAATATTTTGTTATATAACAAAATTTGCTAGTTATTTATGACTTTATGTGGTATTGATATTTGATGTGTTATGATATCGATTGATGTGGACCTGGGTGAATCACTTTACCGTGTGATAGTATTCGAGCATGATATGATCATATGATTCTTATAATTTCAACGCGTATACCTTGTTATTTGTTATGTTATAACATAACATGGTCATTCTAAACATATATTTTCTTGTGGCATTAATAGAAATATGGCTCAAACCTGAAATTCCACCGGAACACCAGCACCCGCTATGTCCCAAGCTGATATCCAAAAACTAGTTGCAGATAGTGTTGCTGCAGCACTCGAGAGACAAGCAGCAACCATGGCCCGCTCTGGAAGCACTAGCAGGCCTAACGGAGAAAGTGAGGCAGCTATATCTCGCAAGTGTACTTACAAAGATTTTATGAACTATAAACCCACCTTTTTCAAAGGAACTGAAGGAGCAACCGAGTTGGCTCGCTGGTTTGAGCGAACAGAGACGGTATTCATGAGGAGCGGTTGTCCTGACGATTGCAAGGACACTTTTGCTACGGGGACTCTATTGGATGATGCCCTATCTTGGTGGAATGTTTCTGCCCAAACTATGGTTGTTGAAGCAGCCTATCAACTCACGTGGGCTGACTTCAAGGCAAAGATGCTAAAGAAGTACTGTCCCCGCACCGAGATTAAGAAGTTGGAAGATGAGTTTCACCAGCTGGTGGTAAAAGGAACTGATCTCAAGACCTACAACCGGAGGTTTCAGGAACTGGCAATGCTATGCCCAAGTGTAGTGCCTGATCTCGAGAAGACATTGGAGAAGTACATTGAAGGCTACCCCGCAGTATCGAGGGTAATGTCACCTCATCAAAACCACTGTCACTAGAGGAAGCAGTTTCTATTGCTCAGACATTAATGGATCAGGAAGTCAAGTGTTGTTTCACCCAAGGAGGTAATGATCACAAAAGGAAGCTTGATGACAAAAGGACCACCCACCATCACAACAACTACCTCAACAATAACACCTACTACAACAACAACAACCGAAACAACAACCATCATTACCAACAGAAGCGAGGGCAGGAAACTGCCAAAGTTTATGTAGCCGCACCTGCTGGAGGCAATGGATATGCTGGAAATCCACCCTTATGCAACCAATGCAAGATGCATCACAATGGGCCATGATTTATTAAGTGCAGAAAGTGTCAACGAACCGGCCACAAAACCAGAGACTGTAGGGCCTCAGGTGCGAATTTGCAGCCTCTAGAAGTGATATGCCACGGATGTCGATGTCCCAAACAGAATGGCAACCAGAACAACACGGCCCGTGCAAGAGCTTACGTGCTAGGAGATGCAAACACTCAGCACAACCCGGATGTGGTCACGGGTACGTTTACTCTCAATCGATATTTAGCTAAAGTATTGTTTGATACTGTAGCCGATAAAAGCTTTATATTACTTTTGCTTCCTTACTTAAACTCACCCGACTGCCCTAGACTATTACCATACCCTAAGTTTCTTCCACGTATCCTATAATCTAATCTACAATCTTTATTCCGAGCTATTCCGTTATCACCCCGGAAAATTGATAATATGCCATTCTACCAACTATTTACTACCGCTAGGCAAACCAATCTTTCTTGCTATCTTGAAAGGTTGTTTAGGATGCCATTTTATAAAAGCAAAACGTTGAACACCATCTAAAACTTTTGAGAAATATGATATTACTTTGACTAAATCAAGCATCACATCATTTTTCCTCAATTATACATAGCCTGATCACCTTTGTCTGATTTAGGAAGAATCATGTCATGAAGGAAACAGTCGTCTTCACATATTTCCTAAAACAATCTTTCAAAAGCAAAACTTCGTAACAAGATAACTATTCATACACATCCTTGTAATCAACACTCCATGGATATCCACACTTTTTCCCACACCATAACCAACAACAGAGTGAATCTCGAGGACGAGATTCCATTTAAGAAGGGGAGACTGTAACCACCGGTAAAAAAATCCGCCTTTATATTAATCAATGATAATTCATTTTCTACTTATAATTTTTTTTTTATTATTTGATTACTAAAAATAGATAATATGCCGAACTCACAAACTGCTCACTTGCATAGTTAATGCCTTTGATATGTACACTCTTAAGTGACAATGGAAGTCTCACAACAATGTCATACTTGAAACTTCCCGGCATGGTCACCCATGTCAGTTGTGTCCACACATAAGACACGGAATGTCTGGTATAAAGTATCCTTATATCATTAGCGTCATTTCCAATAAAATGTCACTATGTAAATTAGGGTTTTCTTAAAGCATTGATTTATAACAATTTCGATAATAGGTCATAAACCCTAATGTACAAACTGTTAAACTTAATGTACAAGTTTCCAAAGCATAAAACCCTAACTCTAGAATATTTTTCGGTTAAAAACCCTAGTTTGCAAATCCTATGATTTTATGTAAATGATATCACAAACTAAAATTAAACATACATATGAAACTTTTACCAATTACTAAAGTACAAGTTTATTAAACCAATGTACAAGTCATTGATGCATAAAAGTATTCACTTAACATAAAATTAATTATAACACTTAGTGTATTTAATTGTAAAAACATTGTACAAACAATAAAGTCTTAACCATAAACTTTACTTTTAATTATTTACATGTAAATTAACTTAAACTAGAATTTATTTAAAATAAATTAGAAACCTAACTAAGTACTTACACTACTACACAATAGGTACAATATAAAAAGCCCTAGATACTACCCTTTATAGCTTAAACGCCCCCCCCCCCTTGTTACCATGGTTGGAAATGAACTAGATACTTACCCTTTAGTTACTTACACACTACTTGTAATTACCCTAACCACATGCATTTACTTGCATATTAGATTAACACATTACCCTTTTACCTTGAAGATTTATCATGGTCAAACATTGGGGCATAGTTCATGGCTGGAAAATACGCCACCCCACGCCACCTTCAACTTCACCACATGCAACCTTACTTACTCCCATGCACTACCTCATCATGTTTCAATATCCCATGAACCTGGTGATTACAACTCTCTGGAAGCACACCTCTTTCTCCTATATATAACACCTCACTCCCTCTCCTCCCACTCCAGCCACAACATGCAAACACACATCCACACCCATACTCAAATACATTCTGATATTAGGACATTAGTTAGTGTAAAGGAAAGCTAAGCTAGAGCTTGGAAGGTGTGAAATTAACTTGGTGATCATTAGCAGCCCTTTAGGCGTTTACCTGAGATAAGCAACTCACAAGCTTGTAAGTGCTCCAACTCTCTTCTTTAATCATGGTATACATCTAATAACACCCATTTAAGGTAGTGAACTGATATCATGTAAAACCAAGGCCAAAACATTGTTTTTGTTTTCTTTCTGCTTTTGTCGAGCAAGACCAAACACACCCTTGTTAGTGCAACTTTTCTAAACCTTAAGGCACTAATAGAAACTCTTAAACAAGTTAAATATATAGTAGATAAGTCCTAGGTAAGTTTCATAGCATGCATCAAAGTTAAAACCCATTTTTTTTTCTGACCTGGTCGCTAAAACAGGCCTAAACCCTCACTTACGCGCTATTTTTGAACTAGTAAATGGGGACTTTAAGCCTGGAAATTAAGCCCTCTTAACAAGTTCCTAGGGCACTACAAAACTCCCCCATAACTCGGTTGAAAATCCTAGTCGCCATGTTTAAAAACAGCCCTTCATTATGGCTAAAAGTCCTAAACACTAAAAGTATTTTATAACAGGTATGTGGGGAAAACTCGGGATTTTTGATAAATTTGATTATGAACTATCTTAGAAACATTAGAAATGAGTAAAAAAACATTTCACAAGGTTGCATTCAAAAGAAAGAAAGTTTTATGGTTTAAAAACGAGAATTGCAATTTGGCAAGAATAGCCTAAGTAGCTCTTTTCCGTAATTAATATCTTGCTAATTAAAGGGTTGCAAAGTATGAGGTTTACACCGTTTTAAAGGGCTCGCTGCAAAGATTTTAATGCCCCAATAACGTCTTTAAAAGCACTTATAGTCTCTTTTATAATCAACCACAAAGAGGGTGACTCGCGGGAATTTTCATAAATAGGCCGTGTGTGCACTTTTCAAAAATTGAGTCGTAGGAGTTATAGGATGATGGGTAATAACTTAAAAAGAGTTAATAAACATATTACAACATCTCTAGGTGACCCCGTACAAGTTAATGGATTAAAAATGAAATTTTCTTAAAACGCGTCGTGGCCAAGTTGCCATGTTCGTGGACTTGTATCTTTCTAACCAAAGACGACTAAGACATTAGACCAATACCATTTAGAAGATCTTACAGCAAAGTATTTAAAGGGTCAAATGAGTTGTAGAAACACTAGCTTTCCTCGTGTAAAATATGCCCTTGTTTAGCCCTGTTATCGCCCAAAACCAACAAAAGGCACCTAACCCCCCTACTTTGGAAAATCATTGCGACCAAACCGTAAGACCTTAAGACCTCTAGTTTGAACCATTAGAAAGACCACCAGACAAATTCTTGAAGGGATCAAGAACGTAGTAAAAACCTCTAAAGACCTCGCTTTTATTCACCCGCACTTTTAGCCATTTAGGCTAAGAACTAGTACATTTTTCTTATAAAATTTCAAGCATAAAAATTGTAATTTTTGTAAGATAAAGTTTTTCTTGGATTAAGAATGAAATTTATGTGAATTTAATTATACAAGGGTTGATTTTGTAAATAACCCATAGTTGAGGATTTAAAGTGTCATTTTTGAAAGTGTAAGGGTAAAAACTGTAAATATTTAAAATTGTAAATTATAACATTTTGGAAACATAAAATATTTAACAACTTGGGTTTCGATAAAAATTTATTAACAATCATTCAAGCCATAAATATAAGTATGATAAGTATTATTATTTTTGGAAGAGACTTCATGTTATCTAATTATCAATAAAACATTATTGTCGCATAAACTTGAACACAAATACTAAATACATGACATACCAACTCAGGTCGAGAGTCGGAGCAGTTTGTTCATATTACTTAATTTTTTTTCCATCCAGACTACGATAACACCGAGGTGAGTCATAGCCCCTCTTTTCCTTATTTTGAACGTTTTGGGGGAGATACATGCTCCAATATTGCTTGATATTTTTACATTTATTTTAAACTCTTACAAATTACCGTGAGTTCGTAGCCCCGTTTTTATACTTGTTTATTAATGCTTTGGGGAAAATACATGCTCAACTAATTGCTTTCACTTTTATAAGTACTCTAAAAACTTTTACATATTACTGTGAGTCATAGCCCCTCTTTTCCTTATTTTGAATGTTTTGGGGGAGATACATGCTCAAATAGTGCTTGATATGTTTACATTTATTTTAAACCCTTACGAATTACCGTGAGTTCGTAGCCCCGTTTTTATGCTTGTTTATTAATGCTTTGGGGGAGATACATGCTCAACTAATTGCTTTCACTTTTATAAGTACTCTAAGAACTTTTACATATTACTGTGAGTTTCATAGCCCCATTTTCAATTGTTTTATACTATTTTTGGGGGAGATACATGCTCAACTATTTTTGGGGGAGATACATGCTACAAAAACCGAACACAAGTATTTTTCTGTATGCTATCCTGATTGATATTGCCTAAGTACCTACTGTTGCCACTAAAAGTCCCTCATATCATGAACCATTAATCACTTGCGAGTGAATGAGAATATGGTGAATAGATCTATTGGCAGTTGACGCCCCATTTGTGTTAGCCGGATAGGTAACCAAATGCATGTTATTTGAGAATACTAGGAGAATGGCAAACTCCTACCGGAGGGCATTATTGCTCACATCATCACTATGATGTTTGTAACTTACGTCATTATTATGACACGTTCGTGTTAACGTTTGGGTGTCATGAGACTTAGGGCAATATACTGTACTGCAATATTACTGATTTTACTACTGCTTATCTTGTGTTCAACTGATTATTATACAAACACTACGGATTCACTCAACCTTTGTGTTGATTTTTTAGCATGTTTTATCTCAGGAAACTAGAGCACGATCTGGCACGGAGTGGCAATGGACTTTCTTATAAAAAGGGCGTCCATTTTTTTTATCATTCACAAGAATAAAACTATATATTTCCGTATTTCCGTTGGGACCTTTATTTTGTAAAACTCTGATTTAAATAAATGAATGATAACTGTTTTTATCTAAACGTCTCTTTCGAGCCGTTTATCTATTATTATGACTGTGTTCCATGAAGTAATACCCCAACCTTTATTCCGCTGCGTATACCAAATTTGGGGGTGTTACACTTTTGTCCTCAAAAGCTTTAATGTTATCTCGTTCAAAAAGGGATAGATGGCCATATTCATTTGTCTTCCAAGGCACCCTATAAGTGATCTCGTCATTTCCTTCCTTAAACCTAACCGGTCGATCATACTTGTTATGCCTCATTTTGGATGTTTCAACAAACGGCTTTCCTAACACTACTTGGGATAAGCTATAGTCAATGACGCATCCTACATCTTCTAGGACCAAAAAATCAACTAGGTAGGTGAAATTTCCTATAAAGACATGTACATCCTTGAATCTTCCCACAAAGTTGCAAACTCCACCTGGATACTTAGGGTATTTCCTAATCTTAAGTCGCTCATTCATAATGTCATTGTAAACAGAAGATGACATCACATTAATGGGAGATTTCGTATCTATGTAAGCATGTTCGACATTCCTATATCCGATCATACAAGGAATTTTGAGGTTCCAAGGATTTCCCCTCTTAATCTTTGGACATATCCTAATGATGGGTGATCGGGGATTATGGATTATGTATTGGTGATAGGCAACCTCTTCCTTAGTGGGGTAAAGATTAAAATAAGCACTATCCTCCTCATTCACATTTTTATTTACTAAGCCATCTTCCGAATTACTGTTGATCATGGAGCCAACTACAGAGGCGCTGACCACTTTCTCAACAGCTTCCCTAATTGTGCTATCGAATACCTTCGGCAAATCTTGAAGGTCGGTGTTTCTACTCACATAACGGCTTCGGCGGTTGTGTTGGTCATTGGTTTGGGTTTTGAGTGAAAGTGATTTATTTGGTGGTGGGTTGATGAATGGTGGTTGGTTATCACCTTCCATGATGAAAAGTGATGGGGTTACGAACAAAGGTCACGAAGAAGGGGGATAGACTACGAGGAAGCTAAAAATGAGAAA
This sequence comes from Chrysanthemum seticuspe, assembly GCA_019973895.1. NCBI lineage: Eukaryota > Viridiplantae > Streptophyta > Magnoliopsida > Asterales > Asteraceae > Chrysanthemum > Chrysanthemum seticuspe. Next base: position 188,596,320 of record BPTQ01000007.1, read on the forward strand.
AAATTTACTTGATAGGAATCAAGCAAGGAAACCTAAACGAGGTAGACTCCTAACTAGCAATTATATTCCCCGGCAGCGGCACCAAAAACTTGATAATGCTACACGCGTCGTTCGGGGTCAAAGGAACTTCCTTTTCGTCGAACAAGTTTTTCAACACCCTAGGCAGTGAACCTAATCGTTGTAGTGTAGTATTAGGTTAAGCCACGGGAATTAATATCGTTCTCTAGGGGAATAGAAATGCTAGTGAGAAGTTACTACGCTAAGGTTGGGGTTGAGGAAGATTATTTTTTATCTTTTTATGTTTTTAGGAAATGGAAAGGTACGTATCTCGGGGTTTGAATTTGGGGGTTGGTATTTCTACCGATTACTCTACTTATCTAATTATCTAATTAACTAAGGTGAGGGTAGTCTATGTCTAATTATTGTGTGCTCGTATGATGGTTTAAAGATGTGTTTACTTAGGTTTTATTACTCCTTAATTATCTCCTATTGATGGTTGAATTGTCATGTCCTTATTCTTAATTGCGTCCCGTGTCTAAGGTCGTAGGGTATGCGTTTATCCCTAACTCTTTGAAACTACCAAAGGTTATCGCCTACAAAGTCTCTAGGATTTATAAACTTTAACTCTAAGGTACTCTTCGGATGGTTTAGACTACAACAACTCTAGGTGTTATAAACTGTCACACCCCCAAAATATCGCAGCGGAACGATAGTGTCATTGGGGTATGACGTCATAGCACAAAGTATGGATACAGAAAACGACCTCTATAATGAGACGTTTTGAAAAGTTTACCATTCGATTACATATGTTAAAGTTTACACAACAAGAAATCACAAAGTTTGATAATACATAAAGAGTTTACAAAACATGTCGAATGGTAATTGTTAAAAGCACAAGACTCCAATGTATGCCATGTGACCCAAAAGCTCCATGAAATGCTATCACCTTAAGACCTGAGATAAACATGCTAAAAAGTGTCAACACAAAGGTTGGTGAGTTCATAAGTTTGTAATAAAATGATCTAAAATACTTTGAGAAATGTTCACACAGCAAAGGCATTGTAAATCCACTCAGTTCCAAGTTCCGCCCATACAAAACTTGCAACCTGTGTGTTCACAACCCATTGCCTAAAATAGAATGACAATCATGAATATGCGCATTAAGGTAGTTAAAAGTATAAATGCCACCACAAGGGTCTTCCAACAACTCGTGTTGGGATGTTCCTCCAACGACTCACGTTGGGCTGTATCCATAAAAATGGCCTTCCAACATATAGATGTTGGGATGTTTCTCCAACGACTCACGTTGGGCTGTATCCAAATTAATGGCCTTCCAACATATAAATATTGGGATGTTTGTTTAAGTCTAATCACTACACGCACCAAGTCTAGAGTATATGTAATGTTGTTTGGCAAAAGAGTTTAAATGTTTTGATAAATAAGCATGTATCTCGCCCCAAATAGTTTATAGGAATTTAAACGAGTAAAAGCGGGGTATGAACTCACCTGGTGTGATTGATATGCTAACAAAATGAAGTGCACGAAAGTGAGACTCGGAAACTATCCGCGACCTAAAATGAATGTTATGATATGTAATGAGTTATGATGTAATGTTATGCATGCATTTCGTATGTTATTTATACCACTTGTGAGTTTTGAAAATAATACTCTTCGTCGAAAAATACTCTTTTGACGTCTTGACCATCCTTAAATTACTTTACAAGTATTTACGTCAAAATGTCATCCTACAATAGTTTCTTAATGATTTATTGCGAAATTATAACTTTTCGTCGTAAAATAATGTCGTTGAAAATTTCATGAAAGTGACAAAAATGGCCTCGAAAAGCTAGTCGTAAAATGGTGTACGTCGAACGTTAGGAAACGAACTCGACGGTTTTGGAAAGCTTGTATCATAATCTCAAAGTTTTAGTACATGAGTTTTCGTCATAGAGGTCTCGAACATAAAGATAATAGAGGTTAAATATGGTGATTTTGTCAAAAATGTTGTTTAAAAGTGAGTTTCGGCAAAGTTTAAGCAACCGTAAATAATTTATTACCACTCCGCTATACAAACGGTTGGTCATTTTGAAAATTATGCTTGGTGATCTCAATTTTATTAGGAGACATCTCTTTACAAAAAGTTCCACATCAACGTTAAAAATAGCCTTCAATATGGTCGTTTTGTTTACCGTAACACTTGTCTCGTAAAAATAATATAGTTTTTCTTAAATAAGTAAGTTACGGCAATTTTATGAAAACGTGTATATTTTAGTCGTTATAAATCCGTTTTCTACGTTTTATACGTCCTTAGCTTCGTATTAAAGTATACTAATATATTTTTGATAAGTCGAAATAATTTATAAAGCTTAAGACTCGTTTTTGACTCGTACAAAACGAAAACAGTTTCCTGAAATTTGAGAAAATATATATTTCGTCGTCAAACTTGAAAAATTCATAACTTCTTCGTTATAGCTCCGTTTTAATCCGTTCAAGCGGCCACGAATTCGTTTTAAAGAATATTTTCTAAATATCTAGGCCAAAAATTCGTGTCTACTGTCGGTTTTTCCAGAAATTCAAAACAAGATCAGACCACTTTTTATACTTGTCGAAAAGAGTTTTTCTCGTACTAAACCTATTCCAATCCCTTCAAAACAACTCCAAAGCTATTCTAATCCTACCATACACCTTCTTAGGGTGTCATGGGTTCCTAAACATCATCAAGACCAATATATAACAAGGGATAAATTATAGGATGACTTATATGTATAAAACTCTAAAAACAATGATAAAAATGGTATAAATATCCACAAGTCTTGCATGCTTTGCTCAAAAATGATGAAATACATATGAAATGATAATGAAAGATGAAAAATGAAAATAATATTCTTACTAGTTACTTGATGAGGTGATTAGAACCAAGGATTAACCTAAACACCCTAGGTTTTTATTTCAAAACCTTTAATAAGAGTGTAACTAGAGTGTTTATACTTGATCTTGGAAAATTTTGGATGATCTCTTCTAACTCCTATGTATAACCGGTTCTTGAGAGGAAAACAAGAGAGAAAGAACTTTTACTTAACTTGTGAATTATTTGTGATGAATGAATGAGGTGATTGAGTTTGAGTACATATCTATACTATCAAGAAATTTTCTTTACCAAACATTTAATGCCTACCCCCCCTTGGTCGGCCAAGGGGGGAGGTATTTACAAAATATATATATTTTTTTTTTCATAATGTATAAAATTGTTAAAAAGTGTAAGTAAATGTTTAGGTAATAATAACTTGTAAGGTTTGTATATACATTAGTGTATTTAAGGTAGGTTTAGGTAAAAGTAATTTTTAATAGGCCAAAGTAGAATATATTGTAGTTATAAAAATGATAAAAATATGTTTCTTGTAAAATTTGAGTGATATAATAATTATCGTGTAGTTTTTAAGAAAAGCGTCGTAATGATATAAATTTAACGATTTATATACAAAATAAATTTAAAACACTAGGTAAACTCAAAATATTATTTTTATAACTAAATGTAAGTATAAAAATATATCGGGATCATTTTTGGAAGTATCGGATTAAATGTTCAAAATAATAACTTACGCGATAACGTTTAATTAATTATGAAATAAACGTTTAATGTGAAATGCAAAACCATGCACGAACCGTTATGAAATGATGAATATGGAGTATGAGAATTGACCGGAAATTGAGAATTGTGACATTCTTCCCATGTCAGAGGAATCACGTCCTCGTGATTCAATCGATGATACATAAGGTTCTACCCTAAGGTTTCGCGAAATCAGGATGTATGGTCAAAGTGCTTATGCCAAAACTTACGCGTCTAGGTTTCTTATCTAATGAGACTCACTGAATCTGAATAATACGGTGGATCACTTAATGGTCTAGGAAAAACGTACCAGTTACGCATTGCGGGCTGCCTCGGTCCCTATATAGAATGCTCGACCTCGGGGTGGACTGATATTGAGTACAGGGTTTGGGTTATTTCCTTCAATTGCCACAGCTAGAGGAGCTTGCATCGGTGGCTTATTCAACTGAGGACAATTATTCCGGTTGTGATTCGGGCTGTTGCACTCGTAGCAAGTCCTTTGGTTATTCCTCATGTTGCCCGTGTTAACCGTTGTTATTGGTCTTGCACGCTCTCTACACTGGCTTGAAAAATGACTCGACTGATTGCATATTGTACATAAGCGGCAGGGCTTGGACTTCGGGTGATGATAAGCACATTTAGCACATTTGGGATGTGTACCCGCATACTCTCTTTGTTCAGTACCAGTTGCCACAAAAACTCTTGTCCTTTTGTTGTCTGCTACCATGTCTATCTGCTTATTCGACCCACTTGCTTCCTTCCTCTTATCACTGCTCTTCAAAGTACCATTTCTAACCATCTCGTCTGTCAGGGTTCCTGCCCTCAGTATCGCACTTTGTATTGTAGACGGCTCAGTTGTTTTCACGGTTCCACGGATTTCGGGGACAAGACCATATATGTACCTCGAGATTCTCTTGGACTCAGGGGTAACTAGATGAGGAACTAGTCTGGCTAACTCATGAAATCGGTCTGTGTAGGCTGCGTGACCAGCCACTATCATAGAGTGGTGATAAAATTCATCTTCCAATTTCTGCATTTCATTGTCCGGGCAGTACTCCTCTTTCAATAACGCCTTAAATTCGTCCCATGTCATACCTACAGCTGCCTCTCTGCCTCTAGCCTGTAGCTGTGTGTTCCACCATGTCAATGCCTTTCCTGATAGCAAGCAAGCAGCATACTTCACCCTCTGATGCGTGGCACAATTGCTGATGTCGATCACTGACTCTGTCTTCTCCACCCATCGAGTATACGCCAAAGCACCTCCTATACCATCAAACTCCACAGGTTTGCATGCCGAAAATTCCTTATATGTGCATCCAATTCTGTTGTTGTTGTTGTTGGTGTTGTTGTTGTTGTTACTGCCAACTACATTGTTGGTGTCGCCAGTACCGTTCCCGTTCCCGTGGTTTCCCGAGTTATTCATATGATTTCCAACTTGTGTGACAATAGTGGGAAGCAAGATTTGAAGTTGTTGAGCGATGATGGCGGCAAAATCAGGGTTTCCGCCAGAGTTGTTGTCATTGTTACCCATGTCGCTACCACCTCCTCTACCTCCACGCCCACCTGTCATTCCACCCCTTGGTGCCGCACCACCTCGGCCAGTACCGCGTGTTACTCTCTTTGGTGCCATTATCTCTGCAAGGGAAAGAACCGTTGAATTCCCAATGTCTATACTTAACGTTCTCAAACATAATACCACGCCACAATTGGTTCCTAAGGTGTACCCACACCGATCTACGTATGCGTGGTCGCATATGTCCACGCGGGTTGTGACGCATTTATAATTATGTTGGCCACCATAATTATAATTGCTTCATTTCACACGTGTACATACCACCAAGCATACATGTTTCGGCGATTGTTGTTACTGAAATAGATAGCCATTCTATCATCCGATTCTAAACAGTGGAGGAGGAATTTAGGGTAGGTATCTAGGGAGAGTCGCACCTGGTGTGTAGGAAATTCCGTTAGGTGCTAAAGTCACTACGAGGTTTGGTCGCCAGCAGTTCCCAAAGTATCCTCAAGAGAACTCCCATCCTCGGGCAAAATCATCAAATCTATCCAGCTTTATAGTAACACTTATTTAGCTCGATCTCGCATCTCATCAAACAAGAACTGTCACGAGATCAAGTTAGATAAGTGCTCATTACTGAGCTCCATATCTTTGATGACCCAACTAGATTTTGGGACTCCCCTATTGGTACAAGGAAACTACGTTATCCAATGAGGTGGTTCTAGAAGAAATACTTAAGAAAACATATGCGCACGAAAAGTGAGTAAGGTGATAGGAAAAGAAAGGATCGACGTGAAAGCGGTTATAGTCTAGGAACTAAAATGCAACCTAGTTCTCTATAACCAAGGCTCTGATACCAATCTGTCACACCCCCAAAATATCGCAGCGGAACGATAGTGTCATTGGGGTATGACGTCATAGCACAAAGTATGGATACAGAAAACGACCTCTATAATGAGACGTTTTGAAAAGTTTACCATTCGATTACATATGTTAAAGTTTACACAACAAGAAATCACAAAGTTTGATAATACATAAAGAGTTTACAAAACATGTCGAATGGTAATTGTTAAAAGCACAAGACTCCAATGTATGCCATGTGACCCAAAAGCTCCATGAAATGCTATCACCTTAAGACCTGAGATAAACATGCTAAAAAGTGTCAACACAAAGGTTGGTGAGTTCATAAGTTTGTAATAAAATGATCTAAAATACTTTGAGAAATGTTCACACAGCAAAGGCATTGTAAATCCACTCAGTTCCAAGTTCCGCCCATACAAAACTTGCAACCTGTGTGTTCACAACCCATTGCCTAAAATAGAATGACAATCATGAATATGCGCATTAAGGTAGTTAAAAGTATAAATGCCACCACAAGGGTCTTCCAACAACTCGTGTTGGGATGTTCCTCCAACGACTCACGTTGGGCTGTATCCATAAAAATGGCCTTCCAACATATAGATGTTGGGATGTTCCTCCAACGACTCACGTTGGGCTGTATCCAAATTAATGGCCTTCCAACATATAAATATTGGGATGTTTGTTTAAGTCTAATCACTACACGCACCAAGTCTAGAGTATATGTAATGTTGTTTGGCAAAAGAGTTTAAATGTTTTGATAAATAAGCATGTATCTCGCCCCAAATAGTTTATAGGAATTTAAACGAGTAAAAGCGGGGTATGAACTCACCTGGTGTGATTGATATGCTAACAAAATGAAGTGCACGAAAGTGAGACTCGGAAACTATCCGCGACCTAAAATGAATGTTATGATATGTAATGAGTTATGATGTAATGTTATGCATGCATTTCGTATGTTATTTATACCACTTGTGAGTTTTGAAAATAATACTCTTCGTCGAAAAATACTCTTTTGACGTCTTGACCATCCTTAAATTACTTTACAAGTATTTACGTCAAAATGTCATCCTACAATAGTTTCTTAATGATTTATTGCGAAATTATAACTTTTCGTCGTAAAATAATGTCGTTGAAAATTTCATGAAAGTGACAAAAATGGCCTCGAAAAGCTAGTCGTAAAATGGTGTACGTCGAACGTTAGGAAACGAACTCGACGGTTTTGGAAAGCTTGTATCATAATCTCAAAGTTTTAGTACATGAGTTTTCGTCATAGAGGTCTCGAACATAAAGATAATAGAGGTTAAATATGGTGATTTTGTCAAAAATGTTGTTTAAAAGTGAGTTTCGGCAAAGTTTAAGCAACCGTAAATAATTTATTACCACTCCGCTATACAAACGGTTGGTCATTTTGAAAATTATGCTTGGTGATCTCAATTTTATTAGGAGACATCTCTTTACAAAAAGTTCCACATCAACGTTAAAAATAGCCTTCAATATGGTCGTTTTGTTTACCGTAACACTTGTCTCGTAAAAATAATATAGTTTTTCTTAAATAAGTAAGTTACGGCAATTTTATGAAAACGTGTATATTTTAGTCGTTATAAATCCGTTTTCTACGTTTTATACGTCCTTAGCTTCGTATTAAAGTATACTAATATATTTTTGATAAGTCGAAATAATTTATAAAGCTTAAGACTCGTTTTTGACTCGTACAAAACGAAAACAGTTTGCTGAAATTTCAGAAAATATATATTTCGTCGTCAAACTTGAAAAATTCATAACTTCTTCGTTATAGCTCTGTTTTAATCCGTTCAAGCGGCCACGGATTCGTTTTAAAGAATATTTTCTAAATATCTAGGCCAAAAATTCGTGTCTACTGTCGGTTTTTCCAGAAATTCAAAACAAGATCAGACCACTTTTTATACTTGTCGAAAAGAGTTTTTCTCGTACTAAACCTATTCCAATCCCTTCAAAACAACTCCAAAGCTATTCTAATCCTACCATACACCTTCTTAGGGTGTCATGGGTTCCTAAACATCATCAAGACCAATATATAACAAGGGATAAATTATAGGATGACTTATATGTATAAAACTCTAAAAACAATGATAAAAATGGTATAAATATCCACAAGTCTTGCATGCTTTGCTCAAAAATGATGAAATACATATGAAATGATAATGAAAGATGAAAAATGAAAATAATATGCTTACTAGTTACTTGATGAGGTGATTAGAACCAATGATTAACCTAAACACCCTAGGTTTTTATTTCAAAACCTTTAATAAGAGTGTAACTAGAGTGTTTATACTTGATCTTGGAAAATTTTGGATGATCTCTTCTAACTCCTATGTATAACCGGTTCTTGAGAGGAAAACAAGAGAGAAAGAACTTTTACTTAACTTGTGAATTATTTGTGATGAATGAATGAGGTGATTGAGTTTGAGTACATATCTATACTATCAAGAAATTTGTTTACCAAACATTTAATGCCTACCCCCCCTTGGTCGGCCAAGGGGGGAGGTATTTACAAAATATATATATATATATTTTTTTTCATAATGTATAAAATTGTTAAAAAGTGTAAGTAAATGTTTAGGTAATAATAACTTGTAAGGTTTGTATATACATTAGTGTATTTAAGGTAGTTTTAGGTAAAAGTAATTTTTAATAGGCCAAAGTAGAATATATTGTAGTTATAAAAATGATAAAAATATGTTTCTTGTAAAATTTGAGTGATATAATAATTATCGTGTAGTTTTTAAGAAAAGCGTCGTAATGATATAAATTTAACGATTTATATACAAAATAAATTTAAAACACTAGGTAAACTCAAAATATTATTTTTATAACTAAATGTAAGTATAAAAATATATCGGGATCATTTTTGGAAGTATCGGATTAAATGTTCAAAATAATAACTTACGCGATAACGTTTAATTAATTATGAAATAAACGTTTAATGTGAAATGCAAAACCATGCACGAACCGTTATGAAATGATGAATATGGAGTATGAGAATTGACCGGAAATTGAGAATTGTGACATAAACTAAGGTTCACAAAGATTAATCAAGCATTAACTACACAACGGATGACCTATCGCATTACTAGATCATTAAAAATTAAGATAAGAGACAACTAATCAATATTCAATAATTAAGTTTCATATTTCCTAAGCAAACACACAAGTAAATTAGCCGGACATGGGGAACATGCAAGCATACACACAAGTAATTGAAGACATAATTAAATTATTGAAGTAAAACACTTATCTTGATGTAAGATAGGGTTTGGAACATTAAAATATTGTACAAGACAGCCTTGGTTCGGTTTAGGTTTTTACTCCAAAAGACTACACATTGAAAACTAAAAAATTTCGGATTCTATATATAAGATTACATATGTGACGGCGTCACCCTTTGATTTGTGACGTCGTCGGGTCGCCGTTATTAGGGTTTCGTCTTGGCCACATTAGTCTTGCGACGGCGTCACCTTATGCTTGTGACGCCGTCCCCTTCAGTCTCTGACGCCGTCTGGATCAAATCTAGGCCGTCTGAGTTGCGACGACCTACTCTTTTAAAGCCTGACACCGTCACTTGTAAATAAGCAATTTGGCTACTGAGCCATCACAAAAGTGATGCGACGGCATCGCAGGTAACACTTGACGCCGTCCCCTTCAGTTCCAGCAGCCTGAGTGTCTCGATTTTTGACTTTGGCCATTTTCTTCGTATATTCGCGCCTTTTCGTCCGAATAAGTGTCATTCCAGCATTTTGCCTTCAAGATACCTAAAAAGTGAAAAGGAACTATATTAAGTAATAACGGATACAAAAGTGATCAAATATGGGCTTAAATGACCCCTCAAAAAGGTACATTTTAAAACCTTATCAGTGTCTAAGATGCTAGCGCCCGGGCACTCATTGTTACGAATCTTGCATGTAGATGTACTTAATGACTTGGCTTAGGGGACTAAAAAACTGGACTTTCAAGGGTAGTAGCTTGATCTCCGGTGGAAGCCTTTGCTGATAGGTTAGGAAGAACTAACCATATGTTGTCCTAGCGACTTAAACCCCAACTTGAATCAATTGGAAGTAGTAAGACGTGAACATTACATGATAGGATGAGTAAATAGGTTAGCACCCTTTACCCCTATTGATCACAACCACTATTTTATTTGTTTGCGTTTATTTCTTATTAGTCAATTAATCATTTCAATCCTTAAAACAATTCAAACCAGTGACACCTAGACTTAATTAAAATCCGCTCACATAGCTCTTGGGACGACCTCAGTTTTAGCGATTACTACACTACAAACGACCGGGTACACTGCCCATGATTGCATAAGGTGGACCATAGGTAAACGAGACTTTATAAATATTAAAACCTGCTCAAAAAACCTGCATCACTTCTCAAATTCAGTCCCCTAAAAACATCAGATTATGTGTTGTCCTGAATGGTAAAGTAAGAGACCATCCTAACAAAGCAACTCTCCTATCAAAGAAGCCGAAGCTTGAAGCACTGGGTATCCATATTGTATAACATCATTGTTGTTCATCTTTTGTACTAGTTGGTTAGGAACTTGTAATGTCCATTAATAAACGATGTATGCTTTGTTAAGATCAGTGTTCCTTATTATGTTTTCTAGTATATTCAGTGTAAGAAGAAGCCTCTTGCTCACTTACACTAATCAAATCACTTAGGCTATTTGTATATCCAAATAGGGGGAGACTGTTGGATTCAGTGAATACCCAAACTCCTAAATTCTAGTATTTGAATAGAAAATACCCTAAGTATTTATAACCTTAAACGCTAACAAGTCACTGAGCGCATAGCCACTCAGTGAGTCATCTTCAGGATACTCAGTACGAGACGCAGAAGTAAAGTCTCTCCACTCAGTGAGGCGGAACTCAAGGGGTGTAGACTGAGTCAAGAAGAAGATGGTGGATTCAGTGAGTGATGACAATAACTTACTGAATCCCATAACTCCTTACCAACTATTATCACTGAAGACAAGACTGAAGATTAAGACTGAAGGCTTAGAAGACTAGAGAATGAGTGGACAAGGCAAGATAAGTTTGAACAGATAAGACGAAGTCCTTATCAACCCAAAGTCAAACTTTCCCTGAAACGCTAACAACCAGGATCAGTGTCATCACTGACAAGAAGAAAGTTTCCTTGTATCTTACTGAAAATAGCCTATGTAAACAGAGACAAAATACATCAGTATTTTGTCTTCTGTAACCTTTTTAGTTTGTCCTCTATTGTAGAGTCAAAAACTATACTTTTATAAATAGCCATAAGGTTGGAGTGAAAGATTAAGCTTGTGCATTAATTGTGAAAAACAGACACAAGCATCTTTCACTTCTCCAAATACGACTATGTCTCTGAGATAGCTCAGTGGTACCTGAATAGTTGGGCTTAGACTTAGCATAAGCTGAGTGAGGAGTTACACCATACTTGTCATTTCAATCCCAAGTACTGTTCCGCAAGTACTTGGGTAATGTATTCTTTTTTATTCGTTCTAATAAAGAATATAAACGTTGGAAAATATCCTTTTTGTTTTATCTTGTTAAAACTGATTTCAAACTACTCTACTTCAGTCATGGTTCACAATTAGTAGTATTTACTGTTTTAAGCAATTTGTGAAATGGGAACAACACTTTCTCTTAGAGATCGTTGGTATTGAAGAAGGAGACCCTCTCCCTAGTCTCCGCTTATGAAAACCAAAGCGCACTAATCGAGTCTAGAGCCACAAGATTCATTAAAAGATCTCTTAGGAACACTTGATTCTTCATCACTTGTTGTTCAACAATAAGGACACAAGTGATACATTCTAGAGTCCTTCGCAGATCTTAGCAAGCTACCGAGAACATTTATGAGGGGATTCACATATGTGATGCTCAGTGATTGAATGGAAACTCCTGCCAGGGTCAACATCAAACAACCTTGACAGCAGGTCACTTTGGTAACTCCTTGTAGGTTACGCTTAGTGTGTCTCAAACGGTCTACAGTCATGAGGTAATGCTTTGGTGTACCTCAGTGACTCACCTGAACTATAGATATACTCTGGTATATCGTATTAGCCTACTTGAGGGCCTCCAGTTCAGAAATAGCCTTTGTAAGAATTGGAGATGTGTTTTCACACTATGTTGTTAACACCCTCGAAATTCGAACTTGTAAGTGCTGGAAATCCCGCTATGGAGATTCCTTTCAAGAATCGAGTCGTGATGATGTGGGTCATTACTTGAACATTCAATGTAATGCCAACTGTCCCTCAACGGGATTAGGACAGCTGATTTGCCCGTCCAAGGTGAATGGAATCAAGACATTCATCTGTAAAACAATCGTAGTGGTCAATTCTTTAAGAAAAGTCCACAATGATCGATTTGCATTTTTCACTAACATATTCATGCAGGTACTGATGATTGATCCATGGAGGAAAGACTGTACCATTCTTCACATGCTCATACCAACAATATCACACAAGAATTTCTCTCATACTAAAAGGCAACACAAAAGTCAAAATTATTTGATGCAGGTTTTACTGACAAGATTTTAATATTTATAAAGTCTCGTTATACCTATGGTCTACCCTAATGCACTAACGGGCAGTGTACCCGGTCGTGTGTAGTGTAGTATTCGGTAAAACCGAGGTCGTCCCAAGAGCTATGTGTGTGGATTTTAACTAAGTCTAGGTGTCACAGATTTTAAGGTTGAAATTATTGATTAATAACTAAAGACAAGAAAATAGGAGAAAGCAATAAAGGCGAGGGTTGTGATAAATAGAGAAGTGTGCTAACCAAGTTAGTCATCCTATCCTGTTAAATTCACGTTTAGTTACTTCCAATTGCTTCAAGTGGGGGTAAAAGTCGTTAGGACAATATTTGGTCAGTTCGTCCTAACCTATCAGCAAAGGCCTTCCATCGGAGAACAAGCTACTACCATTGTAAGTCAAGCTGTTTTTAGTCCCCTAAGCAGAGTCATTAAGTTCCGCTACATGCAAGATTCGTAACAATGAGTGCCTGGGCGCTAGCATCTTAAACACTCATCCCTAACTTCTTAAGTTCATCCAAACGGTAGGTGATCAGTTGGTCAAATCGCACAAGCGAAGAAGGGTCGTCAGTTGATCAATACTTACCCTTCCCACTCAGTCTACCTACTTAGGGTCAGTTGGTCATATCTCCTAAGTAACTAGCCACTATCGCCATCAAAACTACCGAAACAAGGGTAGCTACCAACAAACTATGCATGCATACACTAGAAACAATTATACAGAAGCAATGTAAACATAAACAAAACAATCAAGGAATCATAACTAGGTTAGCACCAGAGGTGCTTAGCCGCTCATATTAACTAAAATAATCGATTCAATGTTTAACATATCGAAATACATTAATTGAAATAAAGGAATGATAAATTGCTAATGCTTATCGTAGAGGAGTTATTTCTCCATTGGAGATGGCTCCGAATGCTCCTCAAGATATGCCTTCAACCTTCTACCCATGTTCTCTGATTTGGTGTGTGTAGCGAATGAATAGAAATGCTGGAATTTGGGCGGTATTTATAGGCCAGATCTGGTTATGGCGTAACTTTAGTTGAGAGTTACGCCGTAACATCCAATTCTTCATATTTTTCTCTGGAAAAGCTGGTTACGGCGTAACATCAGGAATGAGTTACGATGTATCTTTAATAAATCATGGTTACGTAGTAATTGTGGAATGAGTTACGGCGTAGCTTGCAGCGGTGCGGAACATTATTTGACCTAATTAGTTTCAAAGTAATCCTAGGAGGGAGTTACGCCGTAATCTTCAGCTTAGGTGGTTTTCTGAGCCAAACTTCTGTTACGGCGTAATGTGATGGATCTAAACACACACCTTGTGTTAGTGATATTTTGAGTTATATTAATAAGCACGCGGAATATACTTAGTAATACTTGGAAGACAGATTATATGATGTAATGTAAGTAAGAACAATAAACACAAAGCTCCAATATTATTAAGAAATAATACGAGTGATCTTGCTTATCACTAGGGTTACACCTTGAAGCTAATATGAATGATACGTACTCTAAGCAATGACCTAGGATCTTCTTTTATAGCACAAGGAGTCCTTTACAAGATAAGTATAAACCTAACAATATAGAATATATACAAGATCTTTTCTATACTTATCAATACACGGATACTTATCAATTATCCAAACAGCAGTGGTAATATTTGTACTGGCAGTGGTAATGAGTTTTCACTGCTAGTGTAATCTTTAGCAGTATTAACCACAAGCATATCAGTGGTAACTGTTATCTTTATTCCCAACAATCCTCCCCTAAACTTATGATTTCTCTGCAAATCAATAAGTTTCTTCAAACTTCATTATCTGCAAAGATTTGGGGAATTCTTTCAAACACTTCATCTTCTTCTCAATGCTTGAATAGCTCTTGAACATTGATCTTGAAGCCTGAGTAACAATGCTCTGACCTTCTCACTTTCTTCATGAACTCTTATAGTAGTACACAACATCGCATTGAATATTCTTTCTCAGCAAGCATAAATGCATCTACTCCATTTGCTGTAGAAACATGATGAACTTCACATGAATCATAATGGAACCATTTAGTACCAGGACATGAACATGAGAATTTCCAAAAATCATCATTAACATCTGGTTTATAAAGCCTTCTAAGATTAACCCATAACTGCATCTCCTTCATATCTTTGAGATCTTCAGCATCAAACCTTTCTTGAACTAACTTCCATAATGTGTCAAGATCATCTCTGTCACAAGATTTGATGAGATCTTCAAATTGAATGAATGATGAAGTTTCACTACCTAGCCTTGTAATCTTCCATGTTGGAGCAAAGTTGATAGCAGTAAACACTTCCCAGTCAATGATAGGATGTCTGACTTGCAGTGGTTCAAGATAAAAGTCTTTTTATTCTATCAAAATCATTTCAGTCAGTTGTTCTTCAGTGAATTTCTCAGTTGGAACTTCTTGTTCTTCAGCAAACTTTGTATTCTTAAATGTCTAAGATTCACTATCTTTGGCCTTTCTCTTCAAATTAAGATACCTTCTTGCTTCTTCTTCAGAGTCCATTGGAATAAAATCTTTATCTTGTCTTTGAACTCTGTAGTAGATACTTTCAACTTTATCATCAGGGATTCCTTTGAATTGATGTCTTTTCCATCCACCAACCTTGCAACAATAATCTTTCATCATTGAAATCACATGTGCCTTTGTTGGTTGTCTTGATTTCTTTTGGCCCTTCTTGACTGAAACAATAGCATCTTGAAGTTCTTGATTATTCGTCATCTGAATAAAGTCCTTTAACTGTGATGTTCTTTGATCTTCAGTTAAAGACTTATCAGCCATTAGGTCAATTGCTTTCTTCTTGATCACTGGATCATTTGCAATCAAGAAATCAATTTCTTCTTCAGTAGGTACATAGCTGAACTTTGGAGTCTTCTCTTTGAATCTTGTAGGTGGAACAGTGGAAAGTGGATCTTCCATTGGATCTTCCATTCTATCCAGCCTTTTAGCCTCAATAAAGCTTGCAATCTCCAATTCTTCAAGCTTTTTCTTTTTAGCAACTTCAACTTCATAAATCTCTCTTGCAACTTCAGCATCATGAGCAATATGAACTTGTTCTTTCTTTGAAACCTTTCTTCTTGTTTGCTCCTTGCTTTGCATAACAACTTTACCTTTGTCTCTCTTCAGTTTATCAATTTCTTCACTTGCAGTGGCAACATCATGTCCAGCAGTGGGAACATTTGGCTTTGTAGTGGAAATTGGATCAGTGGTAAAATCAGCAGTTGCAGTACTAAAAATATCTTGCTCTAGTTGCTCTTCTTGAGTATCAGCTTCCTCTACACCTTTACAAGAAACACCTTCATCTTCAAAATCAATTCTCCTCCCCTGAGTTTCAGCATCTGTTTTCCTCCCCTGTTTGGGAGAATTTCCCAAATCTTTATTAAAATCAGCTAAATAACCATGATCAGGTGAGGATGGAGATGATATCACTATCTTTGCAGTTTTCCTCTTCTTTTTCAACTCCTGCAACTCTTCTTTCAAGGTCTGAATCTCCTCTTTTAAGTGTGTAATGTCCTTGGCATGCTGCTTCTTTACTTGTGCCAGCTCTTGTTGTAGAGATTCAACATGCTTGGCTAATTTGGTACACATATCCATCAATTCCATTTGTTACCCACTACCCTCAACACTTCCAACTGTGTGGCCTGTTGGGAGAGGTGAATCATGAGGCAATGGCTCAGATTCCTCCCTAGTTGGACTAGGTTGAAGTCTAGAACCACCACTGCTTGTTCCTAAAGCAAAAGGATCAGGGACATGCTGTGTTGTAATGAGAGGAGTTGGCTGTTTGTGCCTCCTCTCATAGGTGTGAGAAACTGGTGGTGTATAATCAATGTTTGGAACAGTGATTATGGGTGAGTTTTGTACCTGTGAAATCTTTGCAAGCATTTGAGGAAAAAGAGGTGTAATAATCCTATTGCCATATTTGTTCATGTTTTGAAAAACTTTAGGCTTAAGGCAACGGATTTTAAAAACTCTTGTGTGGGGTTGCAGTTGAAATTCATTTAATACTGCTTGCACAAACCTTGGATACATCAAAAATTTTGTTGAACTCTTTACATTGCCTTGCATACTTTGAAAAATATAATTTAACCAATTAAAAGTCCTATCAGTGGCTAGACAAACCAAAGGGTAAGCCATGGTTGAACTAAACTGTTCATAAGAAGTTTTCTTAGGACTTAGGCAATGCAAAAGAGTATGTATCAAAAATATCCAATGAGGACAAAAACCACTCTTTTTGAAAGTAGCCTTTTTGTCAGTGGTATCATACCCCATGGATGAAAGATATGTATGAATTTCAGGCATAGGTAATGTGATGATACCATTGAGATCATCCAATTGGAGAATGTTAGGAATTAGAAAATTCCATGGTGAAGAGTCGGTCACCCCTAATATTATCTAGCATAAGTTAGCTCGTAGACATATCTTTATTTACGTTATTTAGTAGTTTTCTAGTTAGTTTGTAGCGTAGAATAGTATAGTGCAACACCGTGGAGGAAGGACGGGTCTTTACCCACTGTATCCCTGATCCACAGGCCGATAGGAGGTCGTATTTCTTGTAACTATAAATACCCCTTCCATCCATGGAAGGGGTGGTGCTTTTCAATCTAATATTCCACTTTTTGTAAACCAACTCTCTACCAAGAAACACCCAACTCTCTCTACTAACTCTCTAACTATGGCAATCATGTATTTCCATCATCCAAGACCACCCGAATCATCAACACAATAATATTTGGATCCTAACAATTGGTATCAGAGCCAAGGTTCTTGTGTTGTGTTGATTTGTGTGGTTTTGTACCATGGTTATTGTGTTTCATTAATATATGTTGGTTCGTATATTGGTTTTAAAAACAGTTTCTGTATCATTTTTGTTGGTCGTATCTATCATTCTTATTCTTGTGGTTTAACAGTTTTTATACAAGATTTTCATTATCCATTTTGGTTGTTGAAGTGTGCTATATGTTTTAACAGTTCCTTTTATACAAGTTTCTGTTTGGTCAATAAGTCATGTGCTATATGTACTATTACTGCTTTGTGTCAAGTTTTTGTCCATAAGTCAAAAATGAAGTCTTTTTGCTGCACTTTTCTGGGTTTATTTGAAGCTGGCCGGAAAAGTTGTCGGAAAAACTCAACGGAAAATATGAATATTCATGCTAGCGATTTGTATAATCGTGATAACTGTCCTTGTGGTACTTTTGACTTTTGAGTCAAAAAGTCATTAGCGACTTAGCTAGCGATTTAACACAAACCTGTCAAGATGCACTGAACATTTTATAGCGACTTGTCTTTACAAGTCGCTACGACTTAGCCGTGGCGACTTGGCCTTGTCGAGTTAGCCGTGGCGACTTGGCCTTGGCGAGTTAGCCGTGGCGACTTGGCCTTGGCGAGTTAGTCGTGGCGACTTGTGTTAAATGGTTTTGAACAGAAATGTAGAATGAGAATACAAGACCAATGTTTGATGACACAACCACAACCATTACCAACATATCAACTACCATTCATCCAACTTCATACTATCCTAGACCTATCCTCCATCATCTATTTCACTCAATCAATACTCGAACAAGAAAGTAAAAAAACTAAGAGATCTCAGTTTATTGTTTGTTCACTTGATATGAATCATTTCATATATGTTGTGTGAACTCTAACACATCATAGATCCTAACTTTGTCATATATACGAATCTCAGAATAAGTTATAACATTTGTGTTATACTTTTTTTCTTTTTGATTCGTGTGTGACTCAACAATGCCAAAAATGACTCCAATACACCCTTCCTTTCTGATTAATGAAAGAGGATACAAAATATGTTAACAAGTTTTGATCTCAGTTTTTGTTCTTGATATTGCAAGCCAAAGGAGACTTTCACATGTGAACAAATTAACCATCATCGATCCATGATTATGAAGACTAAGCTTCTGGTTTATTCGAATCTAAAAGGTCAAAAGAAATATAACAACTTTGCTATTTTCTTTTCCTTGGTTCGATTTTGTTTTCTCAAAATTAATACATCCTCAAAGGCTTGATAATATGAAAAATGAATGAGTTATTGTTAAACCTACCTGTGGTACAATCTTGAAGCCCTTGTCACACTTCTAACCATCCCTGTGGTCTACTCGTCACAACTGCTTCAGCCATCCCTGTGGCGAACGTGTTCTGATCATCAAAAGGATCGGTGTGCTGTAACTTGTGTGCTGATGATAAGACGAAGTATGGATAGTTTCACATTTATTTGTGGAAGATGCGTTGTGGGCGTTTGTGATATTAGGATTGTATTCATTGGATTTGTGTGTAAGAGATTAGAGTTTGTTGGGAAGTTTGATCAGATTATGATAGTGAAAGGCATGACACCTGTTGAGAGAGATTTGATTAAGAAGATTAGGGGTGGACAGAAATCGGCTGAGAGCAATTAGGTTTAACATATGAGATGTTTTAGGGTATGTGATAAAATAAGGAGTCTTATATATCCATGTTATTAGGGTTGCATTCTGATGGATCGCTTATTCTGTTTTGGTGGACCGGACATGGTTGTAAGTGTGTGAATGGGCCGTGTGGTGTTGATTGATATATGGGCTTGAATGATTTGAACATGGCCGTGTGTTTATCACTTCATGGTTTATTTTGCTTGATAATATTCGACTAACATGGGCCGTGTGTTTAAAGATTTCGTGGGTGAAAATACTTTGCTTGAGGGGATGTGAGCAAATTTTCACATCGTTAACTTGAGTTTGAGCTTGGATGAAGATATATATTTTTGGTATATCATGATTATGTTGATTGTAACAATTATGGATCGGGTAGACCAATTATTTGGACCAAACTTGGACCTGATGTGATGTGAAATTAAAATTGGACCGGAAATGAGGGTATTTTGCAACTGGATCGGGTAAAACTATTGTGTCAATGGGTCAAATTTACAGATTGGTTTGAAAGAGTTTTTTTTGGTTTATGATAATGTGAACTGATGATGCAATTCGTTGTGGTTTGATGATTGATACTTTGGTGTACACATTTTCACGGAAGATATTATGTCACGGATTGAATTAATTTCTTAACCTAGTTGACTATGGGGTTGTTTGGACGGTAATTCTTATTTGGATTTAATGTAAGTATTTCTGGGTGATCACAAGGATTAGTACAAGCTTAAGTAACAAATCTGGGGATTTTACGTCATGTTAAAGTTTGATATATCGGGTTTACTTCACCATGTTGTCACTACAATAGCCGACAGAATGCTTGAATGATGTGTTTACCAAAGTGTTTATTGGTTGGTTGATGATGTTGAAGATGTTGGACAATGAACCGTTATCGAACCGCTGCATGTTCCCCTAAAACAGAAATTCACCAAAACCAAAGTTGTCATAAAACATTCAAGCTGACATTGTTTACGGTTTTGTCTTGATTTTGTAAAACCCCGCGAAAGAACCTATTTCTCGGTTTAAATCATAGACTTGTAAAATCCCGTGACAATGGAAACATCCTGGTATTAGTAAAGTGCATTTCCGGATCTATCTTACGGTTTATTTTTGGTTTTGTAAAATCCCGCGAAAGAAACTATTTCTCGGTTTAAACTACAGAATTGTAAAATCCCGTAATGATGGATCCATCTTGGAGAAGAGAAAGGGTAATTCTGGATCTTACTTGATGCTGGTGTTACGGTTTCTGCTTCAAAGAAGGGATAAAGGGGTGTACTTCATGAATTGGGTGTGTGTTTGGGTTGTCTTCATGGCAGTTTGGTTACTACATGGTATTACGGGGTTATGTGCTTTTAACCATGGTCGGGATGAAACCATTATCAAAGTTCGTTTAAATGTCAAAGAAGGCTAGATTTGAGCAGTTCAGAAGATGTGACAACGGCGTTAATTCAGTATTATTTATTTGAGGTTGAAGTGAATTATCACGGGCGAGTGTACTTAGTATCTGAAGGTATCGGGGATGGATGGATGAAGATTCTTCATGATCCTTGTTCGAGCTTATTATCAAAAACGAAGACTTGGAAATCTAGTTATTGTTGGGTGACTTTTACCTCTTCTTTTACCACTTGGGGGAATTGGGCTCTTATCACCTCAAAATAACTATCACTTAAAGGAGTTACGTTGTAGTGCTCAGTGTCACATTCAATTGTGGATTCTCAAGAGGTAATGTACGTCTATTACTTGATGGTTGGTTGGTTGAGGAGTATAGAGTACTTAGAGATTCAAATGGGCATGAAGTCTCGGCACCGCTCTTTGTTACATATGTGCAAGTTTAAGTCACGAGTTCGGGTTAGTTTACTTCAGGGTCAAATTCATCATATTGGGTTTTCTCCATCAGCTGTCACGACAAAAAGCCTACTGAATGATAATGGTGATGATTACATGTTTTGCTAAGAGAGTTGAAAAGAGAGAGATTATGACGTATGAACACAACAGTTCATGCCTCGTACTCTAAAGAAAAGAAAAGTGTACGTTTCAGTGCGCTTTATCTTCAAAAGAAGATAAATCTTCTTATGACGTCTGTTCACATCAGTTCAGGCCTCGTACTCTAAAGAAAAGAAAAGTGTACGTTTCAGTGTGCTTTATCTTCGAAAGAAGAGAAATCTTCTTATGACGTATGAACACAACAGTTCATGCCTCGTTCTTAAAGAAAAGAAATGTGTATGCGTCAGTGCGCATTATCTTCGGAAGAAGAGAAATCTTCTCTATTATGACCATTCTCATCAACATGCTTCATACTTTTTCCATTCGCTTCAGTCATCAAGTGAACCGGGCTACTGTTGATTGTTTTCTGATTCCACTTTCTCAACTATAATGACAATGGTGACATCCTGTGCTGATTTTGCAGGGGAGAAGTGTGAATAGACTACGTTTGGATAATGTTCAATTGTTTAATCAAGAATGGCATCTCCGTATGCAATTCTTGAGGGGGAGAAGAAGTGTGAATTTTTTGCATGATTGATTAATATTTGAGAATATATGGTCAAACGGCTCCCAACTCATGTAAGAACCGAGCTTCTTATCGGGTCATCTTCACATGGAGTTGTTCTTCTAAGAGCCGTTGGTTGACATCTTCACTCGGATTGATGTGTTTGTCGACAAAGTGCTCCCGGTTAATGCTTCACGTGCACATCAACATGATGATTCCGAACAACCTTCTGTTCTTGTTTGATGTGATTGTTTGCTTGGTGTTACCATTTCGTGTGTTCGCTGCGGCCTGATTGTTGATTTCCTTGATGAACATCTTTATGTTCTTGTTTGATTGGGAGGGATCTTAATTAAGGGGATTTTCAAGATGCAAGTTAATTGGGATGCTTTTTGATGATGTTCTTGTGTTTTGGTGAGTCGAAGATGTTAACTATTTATTCCCCAACTAGACAATCTTGAAGAAGGTCGAGTCTACAGTCTGTTCTACATTTTCTGCTACATGATAGAAGACTAAAGACGAGTTGCAATTTAACGATCTAAAGACTTCTTCTTAATCTGGGCATTTATCAAACAGATTGTCGGTTTAGGGGAGAGCACTAATTGGGGGAGAGTGATATGTTTGATTTAATCCCCAATTAGACTTGCTCACATTCTGCTTCAGCAAGTTGATTCTCACAGATATATTTGTGCTTATAGTGTTCTTCTCAAAAGATTTCAAGTATTTGGGCTTACAAAGAGTTGCTGATTCTGAAGTGTCAAAACCAGCAAGGGGGAAGGAGACAAGCATCTAAACGCGAGTAAACTTGATGAACTTAATACTTCTAAGTAATTGAAGATATCCCGGGAAGACAAATGTTATTACCGCAGAGAAACTCAAGGTTTGACTCATGGCGAGTAAACTTGATGAGCTTAATACTTCTAAGTGATTGAAGATATCCCGGGAAAACAAATGTCATGACCGCAGAGAAACTCAAGGTTTTACTCATCAAGGCGTTTAGTGTTCTTATTCCAACTATGTGGGGGAAGAGATGGAAGAGTTAGTTTCTGAAGATGAAAGAGGTACACAAGTGTGTGATGATTTTGATGTTATCACAATCATCAGGGGAGAGAGATTGTGTACATTGGGGATGCTCAGCTGTTTTACTTGAGGGCTTAATCAGTGATTCAGAGATATAATCACTTATTCCGGTGTTGACATCCGCAGAGATTGTCACCCGCAGAGATAATCAGTGATTCGGCATGCTTCTTTAATGTTATCGGTTATTCTCTCTTTGGGCATTCGGGTACTTCGGGTTCTTGAGCTTCATACACTTTCTTCAGGGGGAGAGAAAAGTATACATCGGGGTTATTCTTTGGCTATTGGACTTAATTTGCTACTTCGATGGTATAAGTTTCTTTGTCTTCGGGTATATGTGTATTCGGGTTCTTGAGCTCTAGTCTAAGAGACTGACTGCATCAATTCGATTATGTGGGGGAAGTGGTCTCTTGACACCTTTTGGAATGGATCGCTTCGGACGTCAGTAGAAAAGGAATTTGAGAAGATTGTTTTATGTGTGGGATGATACGTTGCTGGTATTCTATTGGATGATATAACCTCGAACGAAGAATCACGGTGATTATTCTTAAGAGGAGCAGCAAGTTCGATGATAATGGTGTGCTTCTTTGTGCACCTGGCTAAGAGAAGCTTGAAAGAAAGCTGTGAATCTGCTCAGCTAAAGGATTTTCGGTTTGGGGGGAAGCTGCCAAAGTCTCTCTTTCTCAAAGGCTCATGTTCTATCTTCTATTCTGGAGCCCTGGAAGCTTTGGTGGTGAATGTTTAAGGGATGATGACTTCTATCTTCTACAACGGGGCTGCTCGATATCCTTATCTCGGTACTCGTATCATCATCTTCTTTAACTATATCATCTATTCTATCCTTGTAAATATTTATTCGAAAAACAAAATACAAAAATATAAAACCAACAAAAAGAAATAGAAAAATATAAAACCAACAAAAAGAAAATAGAAAAATATAAAACCTTCAAAAATCCATAAAAATCAGAAAATTTCAAAAATACCAAAAATATGTTTTCTAAAGACATGTCTTCTGGTATCGATAACATCTACGGTCTTAGAAATGTCATTCAATAATGGCACGGGACCATAGATGAAGTTCGAGCAAGAGGTGTAAATATTCTTTTCTAAACATGTCTCTAAAAATGGCTTACAGTTATTTCAGACTGTAACCCGGGCTTCAAATAATGGCTTGCAGTTACTTCTGACTGTAACCCGCGCTTAAACCATGGTTTGCTATTATTTCAGATAGCAACCCGCTCTTCAAAAGAAAGGAAAGTGTTGCGCTATACCAATTTTTTCAAATATTTCGTGCACTTATCCTAAAAACAAATGAGGAAAGTATGTCGAAGGACTGCTGTTCCTACACAAATGTTTTTCCGTCTAAAATTCTTCAGAAAAATATTTGTTGTATTTCAAAATGGTGGTAAAATGAGTTGCTTGAAAAATCAATCAGGATCAGAGTTTTCGTATTAATTCGCAAAAACTCAGTCGATGACTTCAGCACTCTTAAACTTTTCACAAATTGAGTCATTGATTGAGGGGGAGAATGTTTTCAAATCTATATCATCTAACGAGCTTTCTTAATTATCCTACGTGCTTAATTAAAAATGATATTTGCCTGTGTCGAAGGACTAGGAATTTAGGATATGATTGTTAGGTTTAGATGATTAGAGTTTGATTAACACATAAACCCCATGCTTATATGATCTGATTGGTATGATGAATTGACTTTAATTAGTCGATTGCTGTTATGGGTGTTGTCGACCACCATATATTTGTATGTGTGTTCACTAACGTATGCAGGTATATTGGTATTTAAGAATGTTCCCGATCCGGATCCCAAAATTGAAGAAGATTGGATGCCGCAAGGAAAGGGTAACGATATCTTGGGTTGACAAATGAAGAAACGGAGCTTAACTGGACTTCAATGGAGAGTTGGCATGAAATGCAACGTAAGAGGTCTTACTGCATCAGCAGATGGTTTTCTTCAGCAAGTGAAGAAACGGAGCTTAATTGGACCTCAGTTGGCATTCAAAATGCAACGTAAGAAGAAGTCTCACTGCTTTTGCAGACGGTTTTTCTTCCAACCCTACAGCAACAACAACGGAAGCTTCTCAACCACCTAACGTGTCTTTGTGCAGGATACCATTTTTAAACAATTTTGAATAATTTGATTAAATTGTTTTGAAAATGGAAAAATATTGTTTTGAAAATTAATTGTACTAAAATTTGAAAATCACTGGACTTCTTTTTATCAAAACCTAAGTCACTCAATTATTGACTTCTGTCATCGATTGAGGGGGAGAGTGATTTAAAATATAATATTTTCAAACAATATTTCTTCATATAAGTTCCGGTTTGTACGTTAAAAAGTGGTGATCTAAAGATTTAATGTTATGTCATGGTATGATTTTTTTCTTTAGAATCAAGGTCTTTCAAAATGAAATTTTTTCTGTTCTTGTTTGATTGTGAAATTGTTTTGTTTTACTTAAAAGATCTCTTAAAAACTATCATACCTGACACTAACAATCTTTAATGTCTTAAAATGGTCCTTATCTGTCATCTTTCAAAATTGAATCTTGCCACGTCTTTCCCCAAATTTTTCTAAATGATTTAAATCAGTTGGGATCACAAATCTCAAATGGTTTGATATTTCTGATCGGGGTAGAGATCGTGATTTAAATCTCAAATCTGTTTAAATGGAATTGGTTTTAGTCCTTTAAAGGCACTCCTGCCTCCATGTGCCAAACGATTTCATACACAATGCACATGTTGAGGAGGAGGATTTATCCAAAAACATGATGAGTATTTAAACCAGGCCACATATTCTCCCATGTTTTATAAACCGTATTAAATCACTTGGGATCCAAAATCTCAAAGGGTTTGATATTTTTGATCGGGGGAGAATTTGTGATTTAATAATGAAATTTGATAAAAGGTGATCGTTTGGATTCAATTGTGCAGGCTGCTCTCTCATATGTGCTAAACGCTTTCGAATCTCGAAGCACATATTGAGGGGGAGCAAAACCATCGAGGTACAAAAGTTTTTTTTAAAAGAGATTATAAAGTACCTTGATTGTGTTTTCAAATGGTTTTCTTAATGGATTTTATGATTGTGGATGTGCTTCAAAAGAACTCTTGCCTCTATGTGATAAAATGTTTTAAAATATACTATGCACATATTGAGGGGGAGAATTTTACCATGAAAATAAAATGGCTTTTTCGTATGAAAATTGTGATCAAAGAAAATATTTCAAAGTCCTCTTGCCTCCTTGTGCTAAACAATTTCTAAATCATACGCACATGTTGAGGGGGAGGTTTTCTAAATGATCAAAACTATTAAGGTACAAAATGCTTTGATCTCGTATCACAAGTACCTTGATTGTTTTTCCAAATGATTTTTCAATTGGTTTCAAGGAAGAATGAACTGTACCAAAAGACCGACCAATTTACTTTATGCATGGTGTTATAAGGATGGTTAGGTTAGGTATTAGTTCCCACGATCCGCCAGAACCGGAGGGATCTACCCAGGGACAATCCACTAGATAGTGTAGAGTCCTTAGGTATATTGAAAAAAGGAGAAAAGTGAGGAATGGGAAGAGTGCAGACTGAGACTGAGCTAGTACTGGAATAAACCCAACAAGGTTCTAGTTATGAAGTCTCGGTAAGCACTGAAGGGGTTGAAGAATGAAAAAGAACTGAATGTGAAAAAGGGTGAAAAGAAATAGCCCTCCATCAATTCAACCTTAGGGCAGTAACCGGGTTCAATACATATGTTACTGGTGTTTACCAAGGTAACGCCGGTATTGAAGACAAGACATCATGGACCCAGTGATGCACTGCACTACAACTTCCCAAGCTACTCAAGTTCCTCTTAAAAGGGCTTGTTTCATTCTCACGGGGAACCGACATAATCTATCGACTTTCTCTTAGAGATGGTTGATATTGAAGAAGGAGACCCTCTCCCTAGTCTCCGACACAGGAACCAAATGTGCACGATTGAGTCTAGAGCCAAGAGATCATCCACAATATCTCGTTAGGACACAAAATTAATGATGACTTGCTGTTTCACACAATGTGGAAAGTAAGAATATATTGAGAGTCCTACGCATTATCCTTGTGGTATTGCCAGAACATCTGAGTGGTATGTAAAAGTATTCACGATGAAGATGGAAATCCTTCTAGAGCCAACATCAAACAAGCTCTTGGTGGGTGACATGTGAGATTTTGCAAAAGATCAAGCTTGTGACAACTGGATAGAAACAATGGGGAGATTCACTCGTGAATCAACCTTGGTCCAGGAATGGAATTGACGAATACTTTTGGAAAAACCGTTCGATGTGCAAACATTCTTTTCTCTAGCACGTCGAATGTGTACTTATGTTTTCAAATTCAAAAAGTATCTCTGATTGAAAAATACTTTTAGAAAAACCGTTCGATGTGCGAATCTCTTCTTTTCGCTAGCATGTCGAATGTGTACTCATTCTCTAATACAAAAAGTATTTTGTTTGAAAATTGATCTTTCTCATAAAACCTTCGTCGTATTGCAAAACTCTTTCTTCAAGCAGTACGCGATTGTTTTTCAAATCATTTTTCATCAATCAGTGAATCTCAATTCGCTGGTTCACTCACTCCGTGTTGTCTTCTTTGAGACGTTCCGGTTTGAGAACAGCTAGAACAGCTGCGAAACCCTGTCAAGGAGATTCTTAGGAATCCTACCTGATCACAGGCAGTACTTGTACTGATCAACGGGGAACCGTGGGCCGTGTACCTCAATTCAACGAAAGTGATCAAAGACACTTTCGTGTGTTTATTGCTAACTGTTGTTTGCAGGTACATTTGGACGGTTGCAGCTGATCAGAATTGAGGAGTCAATCCAAAGCCGCATGCTCACAGCATCCACACTTAATTTGAAGAAATCATGACTGGTGCATATCTACATAACCTGGCTCTGATATTTCTATACTATGCTTCTGCTACGCTGCTGCAAATATCATGAACCAGTAAGGCTTCCGCTACTCTGATGGAAAGATGTCATGATTCAAAAGTGTGAGCATGTCGGTCCGAAAGTCACAACTTCACATGATGGCAACACTACTATGGATGATCCAGAGAGATTTGCTGTCGCTGATGATCTCAAAGAAAGCTCGAAGATCATCAAAGATGTGGATCTGTTCAAAGACCTCCACTGAAAGTACATTGCACTCGGACTTTGAAGTTGCACTACAAAAGCACAAAGATTGCGGAATTGAAGAATTGTAGTCTACGAGCTCAAGAACAAAGTCAAGAATAGAATGCTAGGATTCAAAATGTAAAATATGGGGTGACCTCCCTTAGGGGGAGATTGTTAGGAATTAGAAAATTCCATGGTGAAGAGTCGGTCACCCCTAATATTATCTAGCATAAGTTAGCTCGTAGACATATCTTTATTTACGTTATTTAGTAGTTTTCTAGTTAGTTTGTAGCGTAGAATAGTATAGTGCAACACCGTGGAGGAAGGACGGGTCTTTACCCACTGTATCCCTGATCCACAGGCCGATAGGAGGTCGTATTTCTTGTAACTATAAATACCCCTTCCATCCATGGAAGGGGTGGTGCTTTTCAATCTAATATTCCACTTTTTGTAAACCAACTCTCTACCAAGAAACACCCAACTCTCTCTACTAACTCTCTAACTATGGCAATCATGTATTTCCATCATCCAAGACCACCCGAATCATCAACACAATAATATTTGGATCCTAACAGAGAATTCTCCTCAAGGATGCCTCAGTAACATCAATAGTTACCCCGTCCACAGTGGCTCTAAGAGCATCCACTGTTTCATGTGTATCTCTAGTTTCAATGGTTATGGACTGAGCAAAAGTCCAAAACTGTTTGATTTGAGAGATATAGATTGTGGCATTAAGAAGTAAAGCATACCTTATATGGGTAGTATTAAGAAAGTCCACAATCTGATGAAAAACAGGGCCACTCTTCTCATTAGACTTGTTCAAGTAGGCCACTTGGTTGTGCTCATCTGCAAAAGTGAAAGGTGCCATAGAATCTTTTGATGAAAAATATATTGTGTCAGTATGAATTGAATAAATAACTCGCCAATTAAGAGATAAAGATATATAGTGGTAGGGTTTAAGATTTTTGTGCAAGAAAGACTATCTTTGGAAAATATTTATCTTTAGAGGATAAATAGCAATTAGGAAAGTAGATAATCTTCCAAAAACATTTACCCTATATATATGGAAATCAATGTTTTCATTCAACGGCTAGTAAAAAATTAGTTACTGACACAATCAGTTGTAACGGCTAGATCAACATTGGTAAAAATAACACTGTCAGTGGAAACTGTGAACTAGCAGTGGTAATTTTTCACAAAGATTTTCAAAGAGCAGTGGTAAAGAAAAACATATGAAAAATGGACTGCTCTTTATCATAGTTTTTAGCAAACTACCAGCTGTCAACGGATTTGATATGTCTTTACCATGAGCCGTTTGCTATGGACTAGCCAACTCTTAATCATAAAGAATATGGTGAGTTGATAACCATATAGTTTTTTGTAAACTATCAACCATAAACGGATTTGTTAAGTCTTTACCAGTAGCCGTTTGCTCTAGACTAGTTGACTCTTATGTGGGTTAGACATGGTGAATCAATAAACATTTTTTGTGTGTCTCGGTTACACACCTTTTATGATCAACTCCCAGCTTTGTTGCATAAAAGTTATTGAATAAGCAAAAACACAAGCACAAAAACATATACAAACTTATACAACAATGTTAGTACCCAGAGACTTCCACTCAACACCAAAAGACCATTAGACACAAAAAGTTTATGGATTTAGCATTCCAATACTTGCTACCAAGTACTGAAATCTACCCACATCAAGTACTTTGATTAATAAATCAGCATAGTTGTCATCAGTATGGATTTTGACAACTTGAATTAGTCCTTTTTCATAACAATCTCTTATGAAATGGTGTCTAATTTCAATATGTTTAGTCTTTGTGTGTTGAACTGGATTCTTAATAATGTAAATGGTACTGCTATTGTCAATATGGATGATGGTATTCATGAAATTGTACCCATAGTCCAAAAGTTGATTCTGAGGCCTGATTCGTGTATTTGTATGAGGCTTAGGGTTGGTGTGTATGGATAAAATAGTATAATAATATCAATATCAAAATAAACACGAGAATCGAATCGAAAACCTCTTAGGAAAAAGGTTAGTCAATCAAATCCCGTGAGTGAGATATGTGATACCGGATAAGGATATCCGGGTCGTTTCCCAACGAGGTGTGAATTGAGAATGTCGTTTGAGATTTGTTATTAAAATGCTCGATGTTTCGGGTTTTTGTGTTTTTGATTACGTTATCTACAAATTAAGTAACGGGAAAGTAATTAAGGCTATAGGAACCCTAATAAAGCTAACAAATAGTAAACATAACGCTAAAATGCAATTAAAACTAATCATAGGGTTTTCTAAAT
Source organism: Chrysanthemum seticuspe (assembly GCA_019973895.1). Lineage (NCBI taxonomy): Eukaryota > Viridiplantae > Streptophyta > Magnoliopsida > Asterales > Asteraceae > Chrysanthemum > Chrysanthemum seticuspe. The sequence goes on from BPTQ01000007.1 coordinate 188,626,326, forward strand.
TAAAAACGTAAAAACGGAAACTAATTTAATCTAATTTAATTATAAAAAATACTAAACTATTTTAGAAAAATCTGAAAAATTCACAGAAAATACTTTGAACCTAACTGATTTTGAGAAAAATAAAAAACTTGGGTAGTGCTTTATGAAATAAGCTCTTAAAAATCGAATAATCTAATAAGCAAAAAACTGAAATCGCATTTAAGAAATTACTGATGTAGAATTCAATCAGTCAAAGTCCAAAGGGCAGATGGTGATTGTGTGTTTGTTAAGTGTGTGAGCCAAATGATCATGGGGTCGAATCTGAGCATCCCCATTTTTTTTCAAACATTTTTTTTTTAAAAACATTTCCTTTGAAACTCAAAGTGGGTATAAAAATAGGCACTTTTTGCTAAAAACTTAACTTATGAAAAGCATGAAATAAGCAGTTTAAGACTGCTTATTTCCAACAGTGGTGAAAGAAGCAAAATCAAGCACCTTTTGACAGATTTTTAAGGTACAAAAAGCAAGTTTTAAGCAAATCAAAGGAAAATAAGTATCATGCATATATAAGAACTAAAATAAGCTAGAGTTAACTAGAATTTAGGGGGAAACAAGCAGTTAGAGGGGAATCCTAAGCTAAAATGGTAAATGAGCAACAAAGAGACAATAAGCAACAATAAGTATTAAATAAGCTAAACTATCCTAAATTAACTAAAAAGCTACTAACTAATAAACTTAATCTATACTAACTAATTAGTGAACTTAAAATAAGCTAAAGTGGATAGATATCTAAACTAAAAAGCTAAAAATTAAGCTAATTAGCTGATGTTGTGGGACGGCAAAACAGTCCAAGGGGGGCTACTTGGGGCCTAAAATTAAGCACTAATAAGCAGTTAACAAATTTTTTAAAAAATACTAACCTATAGCTAACCTGTTAAACTAGTTTCATACCAAATTTCAGAGTCTAAGGCCCTATAAGGAAGAAATTAAAAATCAAAACTAAGAGGTGATTGAGATACTTTAGTTGTTGTAACAGTAAACTTAAATGGACAAAAACATATTTTTAAATTCACATAAAGCTAAGTTAGACTACTCTAAGATGCACTAATCTAATCCTATGTCTAGTTGGGTAATAAAAGCAATTTCGAAAAAGTTCTTGACCAGAAATAAGCTACAAATGGGCTGCAAACAGCAGCTATGCTGCTGCAAGTATGCAAGATATATATATATATATATATATATATATATATATATATATATATATATATATATATATATATATATATATATATATATATATATATATATATTTGTTTTTAACCAAACCTCAAAATACTTGTTAAAACAGATTAAGAACTTTAAAACTAACTTAAAAATACTTAAATGGACTTTGACTTTAAGGGTCAAAGTGGGTACAAAGCTGTTTTTGGATGTGAAATAAGCTAGTGCCAAACACCCCTTAGCAGGGTGAAATATTTTTAAAAACTGATTATGTGGACTAAGATTAGGAGTTTCTTGTTGTAAAACTTTCTTAATACTTAACTGAGTTTATAAAAAAGTAGAATGAACAACAAGATAAGCACTTTTGAATAAGTGCTTATCTTAGCTTAATGTAAAAATGTAACTGAAATTAACTTAAAACAACTTTTGCATTAAACTGAAAGTAAAATTACAATACTGAAATAAAAATGAAAACTATTTTAAAAACTAAACTCCTACTGCCTTTCAAAGGCTACAATGACTTCTCTATTTATACTAGTCTAGGGGTTCCACTTTGCTTGAGTTTGTGTTTCTTTTGGGGTAGTATGGTTCACACACCATCACTATTTTTAACATTATTTTTTGATTGAGATGGTTGGTACAATATTTACAGCTTCTATTCTTGGGAACTAAACTGACATTGAAAGCATAACTTTTATATTTAAAAATAAAACTCATTCAAGTGGTCCATCATTGAAAACATAAATATCTATTTAAAAATACAACTTATTTACGATCTTCTCTTTCATCACAACTTAACTCATTTATTTTAGCATCTAAGTTTCAGCCATCATCACCACCACTAAATTATATCCAATAATCATCATCAAACCACCAATACACACCCCCAGTCCCCCACCCCGGCAAAACCACTGCCATCGTTGTTCAAACAACCATTACCTCCGGTCAAACCGCTGCCACTTTCGGCTATTTTTAACCCACTTGCCAACCACCGCTGACGTGAGAGGCAGTGCAACCACTAGATACCGGATTTTGAAAACACCGGAGTCCAAACACCCCGTTCGTCTAAAAACCCAAACAGCCCAGTGTGAAAGTTATGGTTTTGAGAGAGTTATGGTTTTTCTGTGTGAGATTTGGTATTTTAGAAAGAGAATATGAGATATATGATGGTTGTGTGTGAGAGAATATTGTGTGTGAGAGAGAGAAAATATATACGGAATATTTATATGGGTCTAATGATTGATGGTGTTTGATCACTAATTTGGTGGAGTGTAAACACACCGAGCCTTCTTTTGTGAGACGAATGAGACTAAGGATCCTTTTGTGCTTTCTTGGCTTCAATCTCAGCCATTAATCTCAACTTGGAGCCCAAGGGCATGAATCTGAGCCGTCCATATAAGTGTATCCAATGTGGGTTTAGGGGATTGCCAAGGTGGCACATGACCCATGTGGGTTGTGGGGCTTCACTGAGCTTGGGAATCAGGTGAATGAGAGTGACATGGGGGAAGAAGACAAAGGTTGGGTGAAAAGTTTTGGCGGGCAATTGTTTGGGTGAGTTTTTGCTTCTGGGTTGATTTCTAATTTGGGTAAAAAGAAAGAAGAGGTTCAAAATAAAGAGGGGGGTCAAGTGGTTAAAGAAGGGTTAAGGTATAGGTTTAAGTTTAAAAAGGGTTTTTTAAAGATTAGTGTTTTTATTAAAACTTGTATTTTGAGATTATTATTATTATTTTTTTTATTTTATTTTTTTTTTTTTTTTGAGAAAGAAAATACTTTTAATAAAATTGGTAAAATAAAAATGAGGTTTTAAAAAGAGTAGTTTTAGATTTTTGAAAAAAGGGTAAAATTGTCATTTGGGTTCGGGAGGAAGGGTAAATTGGAAATTTGGTTTAAGGGTTATGTTTTGAGTCCGATTCCCAAGCTCAGTCCCAAAAAATGAATCCCGGACTCTGAAAAATGAAGAAAATCCACTTTCGGCTCCGTCTTTAAAGCACGCTTTCCAATCCGAGTTCATTTCTGTCCGTTTTCGCCCTGTTTTCGATCCTTTGTACCTGAAATACATAAAACACACTCCGAGGACATTTATAACACATTTTGATCATATTTGGGTGTTTTTTGGTCGTTTTTGCGGTCTTAGATGGGTAAAAATGATGAGTGAATAAGCACTCATAAAATCCCCCACACTATCAATTGCTAGTCCCTAGCAATCCGATCATATGAAGTAATGAAAGGATTAAGAATACCAAAAATACCCCGTTTCGACTTTTTATTCAATACTAGGAATTTAAACTTGAACGATGATAAATAAAATGCTTGATTCACAAAACATGTCATCATGGAATGGGATTCACACAAAATGGGTGTCTCTGGGGAATTGTAATCGTCATCCTCTTTTTTATACTCTCAAACCAAGCTTAAACTTATTATGCAAACGTTTTTGTAAAATGCTAACACTACTTATATCAATAATCTATGTAAGTCGAGACTTAACTTTTTACTCCCACAGTTTATAAAATTTAAGTTCGTGTGCTCATTTTCAAAAGTTTGACCATTGAAATCGACATTTGTTATGGTTGTTATCCACTTAACTAAAGTACTGACTCACCAGAAACGATGAAAGTCTAAGGATCGAAAGAGCCTTTTCCATGTAGCGGCTTTCTTCTCAGCTTGTCCTTTTAAGGAGGCTAGGTTTTTACCCTTGAGAATAGTACCGGAATCAGCGGGAATTCGATTCCAAAGATTTACGAAGCTACCGTTAAGTTAAAACTAAACCTAAATGGATTACAACCGACGACAATTTAGAAATTCAAGATTCAAAGGTGAGATCACTCCATGTGGCGACTTTCTTCTCAGCTTGTCCTTTTAAGGAGGCTAGGTTTTCACCCTCGAGAATAGTATCGGAGCTTTCGGGATCTTTGAAATCAAGGATTTCCAAATTACCATCAAACTTTTAGACAACTTTGACGAATACGAGTTCAACTTCCGATTTAAATTTAAGAAAAAGCAAGTTTCGCACATTTATTCATAAGCAACATAGTGCTTTTATTTACGCAACTCATATTTTTTTCATTTTTCAACTTTTTTCACTTTTTTTTTTCTTTTTCACTTTTTTTTTTTTTTCTTTTTTTTCCTTTTTTTTTTCACATTCATTTTGACTTTAACTTGAAACTTTTGCATCATTCAAGCACATTTACGATAATTTCATTTTGAAACATTATTCAGATTTTAAGAAAGTATGCTTTCTCGAAAATTTAAATAAAAAGTTGAACTCGAACTCTAAATCAATTTTGCTTAAAAACTTTTTATTGTAACAAGACGATTTGAATGTTCAAAAGTTTGACAACGAGCACGTATTTAAGTCCGATTAGTTAGCTTCTGGGAGAAAAAGCCATAGATTACTTATATAAGCTCTAAAGAGAACCAACTACTCCACGCTTAGCATTTTCATTTGCACAACGCGTAAAACCTTAGCCTAAATGTTAAGAGAGCAGCTAGATCAACACTCTAGCAGAGTCAGGATTCCCCTTGTTCTAGCCTAATCAAGCCTAAACTACTATTAATACCGAAGCATTAACGCTTTATTTTGTGCAAAGCACTTCTTGTAAATGTAAATACTTGACTTAAAGCGATAAAAAAAATTTAAAATTTTTTGTCAAAACGGGGGTGCTAGGGTACTAGAAGGTACATATGTGATCAAAATTTGTTTAGAATTCCCCCCCCCCCCACACTTAGAATTGAATATTGCCCTCAATATTCAAAGTACCGGCCGTAGCCGAAAACGGTAATACTACTAGCCAAGTGTGGAAGCGAAATTTTTTCACAGAAGGATTTATAAAGATATCCCTAGATAATCGTTAGCATAAAGATCGGATATTGGGCGGCTGGATTGAAAACAGGCGCATAAATCATCACGATCTACGGGAATCCTGAAAACAGAGAGCAAACACACAACAAGCAAACAACAGTGGGGGAATTCCCCCCACACTTAGTGTTAGAAAATAGAAAGAAGTCAGAAACATGGGTGGACACCCATGAAATGCTACTGTTTTTGTTAACCGAGTCGCTAGCTTGACTCGACCCCGAATTCATTTGTCCTTGGGGAAGCAAGCGGAAGGGATACCCGGATCAAAGATGGTATCCTTACTCCGGAGGTAAAGAGAATGGGTGGGTAGGGAGGGAAAGAAAATGTCGGGCTCCATCACATAAAGGTTAAATCCTCCCAAACTTACAAAAGGTTTATCAAGAAAGAGTGATCCATCATCCGGCGGTTTAGTGGGTGGACATCGGGATGACGGATCAAAGTGAAACGACTCCATAGAAGAAAGGAGTCCATGGTACAGAAAAGTGTTACTTGAAGGTGCAACAATGAAGGCATCCAAGATAGGATCCTTTTTCCGAATAACTTTGGTGATATGAATGTCTTCTCCGATGAGTATCCCAGGGTTAAAAATCTTGTCCTCAGAGAGGAAGGAAATCAAGGTATCATCTACGTGAAAATCCTCACGAGAAGAGGAATCACTCTCGGATAAAAATTGTCGTGGGACCTCAGTATCAACAAGCTCATCAGTCGTAATCTTTGCTTCCTTTTCTTTCTTCGGGTAAAATGGATTATCGTATTCATTTTCTTGATTTGAGAAAGGAATTGAGTCGGTAGGAGCGAGTTCATCGGTGAACTCCCCGAGAAGTAAATCGATAGAAAAATCCTTAAGTTCGGGTTCCGTTTGTACTTCTTTGGTTTCTTCAATCGTGATCTCTTTCGGAGGGAGTGGCGGTGATGGATCTTCATTCAACAATTGTTAAAGATAAAGGATATCTCCCTCCGAATCATAAACACCATCATCAATTCCCGGTGGAATCGATTCATCAATAGCAAGAAACTCATCGATCTCTTTCAAGAAAAAGTCTTCTCCCTCAAACGGAGTAAGAGAGGGGGAAGAATTAGAAGGTTCCATAATTTCAGAAGAAGGAGTGGGATTGCCACTCAAAGAAATCTCGACGTTCTTTGGAACAAGATCAATTCGATACACAGAAAACGGAGGTGGGACAAGTGGTGTGCTCTTAGAGCTAGCAATTTCCACCACTTCCGTTATGGTCTCCGGTTTCTTAGTAATCGTTTTAAGCTCAGCACTTTTACTCAAAGATCTCTTAACCGTAAATCGTGAAAGACTTTGATCGATCCTAGATGGAGAATTTTGGATAACCACAGGTTGGACGTTTTCGGTACTTCCGTTATTAGTAGGAAGCACCGGGTCCTTTGTCACCTTGGTTTCACGGCTTTCAACATTATCAATACCACAAATGGTAGGCATAGATTTCAAATCTTGGTTAACATTGAAAGTCACGGCTTCCTTGTTTACCCTCAAAGTAATTTCCCCTTCATCAACATCGATCAATGCACGACCAGTTTTTAAGAAAGACCTCCCAAGGATGAGGGGCACTCGGGGATCGGCATCGAAATCGACAAAAACAAAGTCAGCGGGGAAATGAAATTTTCCTACTTTCACACAGACATCCTTGGCTATACCTAACGGACGAGAATTTGTACGGTCGGCAAGCTCGAGGATCATACATGTAGGTGTGAGTGGGGGTAAAGAAAGCTTTTTCCACATGGAGTGTGGCATCAAGTTAATGCTCGCACCAAGATCGGCCAAAGCGGAGCATTGAACTAGTCCTTGAAAATCACACGGGATGAGGAACTTTCCGGGGTCTCCTAACTTTTCGGGAAGTTTTTTAAGGATAACCGCCGAACAATTCTCGTTCAAGGAAGTTTTAGCCAACTCGGAAAGTTTTTCTTTGTTGCTCAACAAGCTTTTGATCGTCGGACCAAACTTGGGCATTAGAAGGAGAGCCTCCGCGAAACTAATCTCTAAGTGCGTATCTTGAAAGATTTGGATAAGCTTCTCCATTTGTTGATTAGTTTTTTCGCGGGCCTTTTGATCATTAAGCCTTGAAGGATAAGGAATTGAAGGCTTAATCTTCGGAACATCGGGCTCCGGAATGAAAGTTTGGACTACCGGAGGTTGGACGTGTGCGGTACTTTGTGGGCTTGTAGAATGCACTTTGTCCTTTGTCACCTCGTTTCTCGTGCTACTTCCCTCACCGGAGAGGGTGTAGGCATCGAGGGTCCATCATATGACTTACCACTTCGGGTGGCAATAGCATTCAACTCTCCCTTCGGGTTAGGAATCGTATTACTTGGAAGAGAACCGGAACCCGAGGGTTGAGAATAAGAAGTAGAAGGTTGATTGGCTTGAAAGAAACTAGCCATCATATTCCTCATTTCAGTCATCTGTTTGTTACTTGTAGCTTCAATTTCCTTTTTGAAATCCGTCCTCATGCCGTTAATTTGAGTTTGAAAACATTTAATGGTGTAATCAGAATTCTTCATGTAAGTTAGAAACTCGTTGTTCGAAGCAACTTGAGGAGGTGCTTGATAAGGTTGTTGAGGAGGAGGTGGTTGATATTGATGTTGAGGAGGAGGTGGTTGTTGTTGATGTTGAGGAGGAGGTGGTTGTTGGTAAACTTGAGGTGGAGGAGCTTGGTATTGTTGATTACCATGATTAACATTAGCTCCTCGGTTCTGATTAACATTGTGGTTACCATTGAAATGGTTTTGATTTTGGCTTTGGTGTTGAGGTTGGTTGAAACCGGGAGGTCCGAGATAATTGTTTGAACGGTAGCTAAGAAGATTTCGATCTCCTTGCGGTTGATTGTAGTTTCCTGTAGCAGCATAAACATTCTCATGTGCGTAGCCACCGATGGCTGGGCACTCGGAATAAGAATGTGGACCTCCGCAAGTCTCACAAGTCGGTTGAACCGCTTTCACTTGTTGATGCTGATTCTGATTATTCATCTGAGTAATCCGTAAGATATCATCGATCTTTTTGTTCATGGCGGCTATTTCGAGAGAAGAAGACGTATTTGCTCGAGTCGATTCACCCCTTTCGGCGGTAGAATCCCAATAATTGTGATGGGCGGTCATGTTCTCAATAAGATCGTAGCATTCCTCGGGACGTCTTTTCATGAAAGTTCCACCGGCAGCAGCATTGATTGTGTCACGGTGTCTCAATGTCAAACCATTATAAAACGTATTTATTTGAGTGACAAGCAACATGTTATGATTCGGACATCGATCAATTGCAAGCTTATAACGTTCCCAAGCTTCAAACAAAGATTCGTCGGGATATTGTCGAAAATTACTGATCTCGTTTCTCAACTTCGTCACCATCGACGGTGGAAAGTACTTTGCTAGAAACTTAGAAACCATTTCCTCGAAGGTATGAATCGAATTCTTCGGGAGTCGATCAAACCAAGAAGTAGCATGATGAGTCAAAGAGTATGGGAAGAGATAGAGACGAAGGGCGTCATCGGAGACCCCATTTTGTTTCATACTCTGAGTAGCGGTCAGAAATTTATCAAGATGCTTGTTAGCATCTTCATCTGGTAAACCATGAAATTGACAACTGTTTTTTACTTGTTCTATCATATGATGTTTCAAGCTAAAATCGGTAGCTTGAATATTAGTCGGTGCAATGGGTCCTCCCCTCCCGTACATTGTAGGTTGACATAGCTCCTCCATCGTTCGGAGATCGGGAGCTGCATTTTGATTAACGGGAGGAGGATCGGGACCGGGTACGGGCGGTACGTTGTTAGCAACCATATTACGTAACCCGGGTACGTTCTGATTCTCTTGATCGAGAGCGAGTGCGCATGCACTTTAAAAACCAAGGCAATTAAATGAGAACGGTATTCGAAAACAACAGTGAACTTAAACTAATAATCCCAAATGAATAAATCACTTCTATAAGACAAACGCACAAGGGAGCGGAGAAGCTATTAGGTCAGCGCGAAGCTTATTAAAAACCCGCCTCTTTTCAGCCGCAATTTAATGTCAGTCCGTCCTTATACCCCCCACACAGTTTGTTTATCCGATAGAAATAAATCGATTCACAAGCGACACAAAGGCAAGTTTTTGATCTTTAGTTCGGGAACTTACTAATGATAACACCTCCGTTGAGAATGTTATATAATTGGTGTATTCTTTTTTAGCTCAAAAACAAAAGGGAAAATCTTTTTGTATTTTTAATATGATATATATATATACAAAACAAAAAAGGAAAATATATTTTACTTTTTTTATTTTTATAAAAAACAATAACTTCACGAAGGAAGGATCTCGAGTCACTCATCGTCAAACCTTCAACGATATTGTCGCGACACAACCTCCCCGGCAGCGGCGCCAAAATTTGGTTCGTGCATTTGTATGAGGCTTAGGGTTGGTGTGTATGGATAAAATAGTATAATAATATCAATATCAAAATAAACACGAGAATCGAATCGAAAACCTCTTAGGAAAAAGGTTAGTCAATCAAATCCCGTGAGTGAGATATGTGATACCGGATAAGGATATCCGGGTCGTTTCCCAAAGAGGTGTGAATTGAGAATGTCGTTTGAGATTTGTTATTAAAATGCTCGATGTTTTGGGTTTTTGTGTTTTTGATTACGTTATCTACAAATTAAGTAACGGGAAAGTAATTAAGGCTATGGGCACCCTAATAAAGCTAACAAATAGTAAACATAACGCTAAAATGCAATTAAAACTAATCCTAGGGTTTTCTAAATTAAAAACGTAAAAACGGAAACTAATTTAATCTAATTTAATTATAAAATAAACTAAACTATTTTAGAAAAATCTGAAAAATTCACTGAAAATACTTTGAACCTAACTGATTTTGAGAAAAATAAAAAACTTGGGTAGTGCTTTATGAAATAAGCTCTTAAAAATCGAATAATCTAATAAGCAAAAAACTGAAATCGCATTTAAGAAATTACTGATGTAGAATTCAATCAGTTAAAGTCCCAAGGGCAGATGGTGATTGTGTGTTTGTTAAGTGTGTGAGCCAAATGATCATGGGGTCAAATATGAGCATCCCCATTTTTTTTCAAACATTTTTTTTAAAAAAATTTTCTTTTGAAACTCAAAGTGGGTATAAAAATAGGCACTTTTTGCTAAAAACTTAACTTATGAAAAGCATGAAATAAGCAGTTTAAGACTGCTTATTTCCAACAGTGGTGAAAGAAGCAAAATCAAGCACCTTTTGACAGATTTTTAAGGTACAAAAAGCAAGTTTTAAGCAAATCAAAGGAAAATAAGTATCATGCATATATAAGAACTAAAATAAGCTAGAGTTAACTAGAATTTAGGGGGAAACAAGCAGTTAGAGGGGAATCCTAAGCTAAAATGGTAAATGAGCAACAAAGAGACAATAAGCAACAATAAGTATTAAATAAGCTAAACTATCCTAAATTAACTAAAAAGCTACTAACTAATAAACTTAATCTATACTAACTAATTAGTGAATTTAAAATAAGCTAAAGTGGATAGATATCTAAACTAAAAAGATAAAAATTAAGCTAATTAGTTGCTGTTGTGGGACGGCAAAACAGTCCAAGGGGGCTACTTGGGGCCTAAAATTAAGCACTAATAAGCAGTTAACAAATTTTAAAAAAAATACTAACCTATAGCTAACCTGTTAAACTAGTTTCATACCAAATTTCAGAGTCTAAGGCCCTATAAGGAAGAAATTAAAAATCAAAACTAAGAGGTGATTGAGATACTTTAGTTGCTGTAACAGTAAACTTAAATTGACAAAAACAGATTTTTAAATTCACATAAAGCTAAGTTAGACTACTCTAAGATGCACTAATCTAATCCTATGTCTAGTTGGGTATGTAGAGAGGTAATAAAAGCAATTTCGAAAAAGTTCTTGACCAGAAATAAGCTACAAATGGGCTGGAAACAGCAGCTATGCTGCTGCAAGTATGCAAGAGATTTTTTTTTTTTTTTTTACTAACCAAACCTCAAAATACTTGTTAAAACAGATTAAGAACTTTAAAATTAACTTAAAAATACTTAAATGGACTTTGACTTTAAGAGTCAAAGTGGGTACAAAGTTGTTTTTGGATGTGAAATAAGCTAGTGCCAAACACCCCTTAGCAGGGTGAAATATTTTTAAAAACTGATTATGTGGACTAAGATTAGGAGTTTCTTGTTGTAAAACTTTCTTAATACTTAACTGAGTTTATAAAAAAGTAGAATGAACAACAAGATAAGCACTTTTGAATAAGTGTTTATCTTAGCTTAATGTAAAAATGTAACTGAAATTAACTTAAAACAACTTTTGCATTAAACTGAAAGTAAAACTACAATACTGAAATAAAAATGAAAACTATTTTAAAAACTAAACTCCTACTGCCTTTCAAAGGATACGATGACTTCTCTATTTATACTAGTCTAGGGGTTCCACTTTGCTTGAGTTTGTGTTTCTTTTGTGAGACGAATGAGACTAAGGATCCTTTTGTGCTTTCTTGGCTTCAATATCAGCCATTAATCTCAACTTGGAGCCCAAGGGCATGAATCTGAGCCGTCCATATAAGTGTATCCAATGTGGGTTTAGGGGATTGCCAAGGTGGCACATGACCCATGTGGGTTGTGGGGCTTCACTGAGCTTGGGAATCAGGTGAATGAGAGTGACATAGGGAAGAAGACAAAGGTTGGGTGAAAAGTTTTGGCGGGCAATTGTTTGGGTGAGTTTATGCTTCTGGGTTGATTTCTGATTTGGGTAAAAAGAAAGAAGAGGTTCAAAATTAAGAGGGGGATCAAGTGGTTAAAGAAGGGTTAAGGTATAGGTTTAAGTTTAAAAAGGGTTTTTTAAAGATTAGTGTTTTTATTAAAACTTGTATTTTGAGATTATTATTATTTTTTTTTTATTTTTTTTTTGAGAAAGAAAATACTTTTAATAAAATTGGTAAAATAAAAATGAGGTTTTAAAAAGAGTAGTTTTAGATTTTTGCAAAAAGGGTAAAATTGTCATTTGGGTTCGGGAGGAAGGGTAAATTGGAAATTTGGTTTAAGGGTTATGTTTTGAGTCCGATTCCCAAGCTCAATCCCAAAAAATGTATCCAGGACTCTGAAAAATGAAGAAAATCCACTTTCGGCTCCGTCTTTAAAGCACGCTTTCCAATCCGAGCTCATTTCTGTCCGTTTTCGCCCAGTTTTCGATCCTTTGTACCTGAAATACATAAAACACACTCCGAGGACATTTATAACACATTTTGAGCATATTTGGGTGTTTTTTGGTCGTTTTTGCGGTCTTAGATGGGTAAAAATGATGAGTGAATAAGCACTCATCAAGGCCATAGAACTTGAGCACAGCAACTTGCAGCAGCCACATATTCTGCCTCAGTTGATGAATTAGCCACCATTGTTTGTTTCTTGCACTGCCATGACACTAATCTGTTGTCAAGAAATTGGCATCCACCTGTTGTAGATTTTCTATCCAAACTCGCTCCAGCATAGTCACTATCTGAGTAAGTAACCAAATCTAGAGGAGATACTCTAGGGTACCATAATCCCAGAGTGGGAAATGCTTTAAGATATCTGAAAATCTTCTTCACGGCAGTCAAGTGAGAGAACCTGGGAGTCACCTGAAACCTTGCACAAACACACACTGCAAACATAATGTCTGGTCTAGATGATGTAAGATACATCAAAGAACCAATCATAGACATGTACATGTGCACATCAACTGCTTCACCACTATTTTTCTTCAAAAGCTGATGTGTAGTCTTGTCTGCAGGGGTGCTAGATGACTTTGCATCAGAGAACTTGAACTTCTTTAGTATCTCAGCCACATATTTATCTTGATTGATGAAAATACCATCTGGCCTTTGTTGTACTTGAAGTCCCAAAAAGAATGTGAGTTCACCCATAGAACTCATCTTGAATTCTTCCTTCATTAGCTTCTCAACTTCTTTGCACATCTCTGTCTTTGTAGATCCAAAAATGATATCATCAACATATACTTTTGTCTTTCTTGATGAACAAAGTATGATCTACTCTGCCTCTATGAAACCCATTATCAAGAAGATAAGTAGTTAAGGTTTCATACCATTTCCTTGGTGCCTGATGCAAGCCATACAAAGCTTTAACCACCATGTACACTTTATTAGGATAATCAGGGTCTTCAAAGCCTGGAGGTTGTGAAACATATACCTCCTCATCAATCTGCCCATATAGAAAAGCACTCTTTACATCCATTTGATAAACTTTAAAGCCGATAAAGGATGCATAGGCTAAGAACAACCTGATTGCTTCAATTTATGCAACTGGGGCAAATACTTATTCATAGTCAATACCCTCCTCCTGAGTGTATCCTTGAGCCACAAGCCTAGCTTTGTTCCTGATGACAATTCCCCTTTCATCCTTCTTGTTTCTGAACACCCATTTAGTACCTATTACCTTCTTGCCAGAAGGCAAATCACAAAGCACCCAAACCTTTTGAAGCTTGAATTGGAGCAACTCTTCTTGCATTGCTTATACCCAACTTTCATCTTCAAGTGCCTTGTATACATTCTTTGGCTCCATTTGTGACATAAAACACATAAAGATACATTCATTCTTGCCTTCATGAGTCTTAGATTCATATAGTTCACTAATGAATCCATGAATATCAGGCAGCTTTGTTTTTCTTCTAGTCTTCACAGGTGAATGGACATCCCCAATCACATTCTCAAGAGGATGTGATTTATGAATTGAAGTGTGGGGAGTCTGAGGAACTATAATCTCATTTGGAATATTTGAGATTTCAACATCATTGGCTTGAGCTTCCTCTGTAACTGGAGTTATAACTTCCACTTCTGGTGTTGCAGTGGAAACATTTGGCCTAACAGTGGAATCTGAATTTCCACTGCTTTCAGAATTTTTAGCATTCAAGTTGCTACTTCCTTCCTTTCCAAAATCATTAGAAGGTTGAGCATCTACAGTCTTTGGTATATCATCATTATCTGCATAGTCCCAAAGTGGCAGACTGAATTCATCTTGATCATTTGCTTGATCCTTGCTAGGTTCATCATCATCAAGAAACTCTTCTGAACCTGCAAAATCAAAAGAAGATGTACCTGTAGAGATAGGCACATAGTTCATAGTATTTGTTAGAGTATCAAGATCAAACAGCCTTTCTGGACCAGTTCCTTTGAGATTTACTTTGTTTTCCATGAACTCAACATGCAGATTCTCTTCAATCTTTTGGGTTCTTAAGTTGAATACTCTAAAAGCTTTACTGACCATGGAATACCCAACAAAATACCCTTCATCAGATTTCTCTTCAAACTTGCCCAGATAATCTATGGTATAAAGAATAGATACATGACATCCAAATGGTCTCATGAAGTCAAGGATAGGTGGTCTACCCCTAAATAACTCATAAGGTGTCTTGTTCTTTGTTTTTACCACTAAAACCCTGTTTTGCACATAACATGCAGTGTTAACTGCTTCAGCCCAAAAAGTGATTGGCAATTTTGAATCTGCCAACATGGTTCTAGCAGCCTCTATAAGTGTCCTGTTCCTCCTCTCAGCAACACCATTTTGTTGAGGAGTTCTAGCAACACTAAATTCTCTTTTAATACCTTTATCTCTACAAAAATCATCCATAACTCTATTCTTAAATTATGTCCCATTGTCACACCTAATGATTTTAACTTTCATATCATATTGCTTTTCAACTTCTGTGATAAAGATCTTAAGGATGCCAGTTGTTTCATCCTTGGTTCTAAGAAAGAAAACCCATGTAAACCTGCTAAAATCATCAGTCAATCCAAGACAAGATTTCTTTATATTCAAGCTGCTCACAGATGTAGGACCAAATAAGTCCATATGTAACATTTGAAGTGGGTGAGCAATAGAGTTAACTAGCTTTGACCTGCAAGAAGCTCTATGTTGTTTGCCGCCTTTAAGACAAGCCACACAGGTTTGATCATTTTCAAATCTTTTCTGAGGTAATCCTCTCACCAAACCATCTTTGACAATTTTATTAATGGTTTTGAAGTTAACATGACCAACTCTTCTATGCCATAACATGGATTCATCCACTGTGGCCTTTGCAAGCAAGCAAGCATAATCATCTTTAGCAACAATGTTGTTCATATCAAAGCTATATAAGTTTCCTTTTCTAGGAATCTTAAGAAGAACTTGACTTTCATCAGGCATCTTAAAATCCTTAGAGAGAACAAAGCACATATCTTTGGTAAAAAGAACATTGTTCTTCTTGTCACACACTTGTGACACACTAAAAAGATTATACTTAAGCTCTTTTACATAGTACACAGGTTCAAAGTCCAAGTTACCAGTTTTGATTACTCCTTTACCAGCAACTTTTCCATTAACTCCACCTCCAAAGCTGACATATTGTCCATCATAATGTTCAAAATCTGAGAGATAGGACTTGTTGCCAGTCATGTGCCTTGAACATCCACTATCTGTGTAGCCTTGATCTGATCTTTTTGTCCTTGGATGTTCCTGCACATAAAACTAAAGAGTTAGTTTCTTTTGGGAACCCAAGCCATGATTGACTTGGATCTGCCTCGTATATCAATATAGTTAAATCTATCAAAGGTCATTGATACACCATTGGGATTGGTTGATGAGGTAATTCCTTTAGGTTTCCATTCCCAACGTGCTGAGGCCTTCACAGCATTGCCCATGTCCCCCTTTTCTTGTTTACAACCCTTGTAGTGGGAACTTTTGAATGAGCAGTGGAAACTGCTGGTTTGGTTTTAGGCACCGACTGTTGGTTATAATGAACCTTTTTATTTTAATAAGTTCTTTTCCCTATTTGTGCAGATTTTTCAAAAGTTGTTTTG
Source organism: Chrysanthemum seticuspe (assembly GCA_019973895.1). NCBI lineage: Eukaryota > Viridiplantae > Streptophyta > Magnoliopsida > Asterales > Asteraceae > Chrysanthemum > Chrysanthemum seticuspe. The sequence continues at coordinate 188,642,223 of BPTQ01000007.1, forward strand.
GATTTTGCACTTGTAACAGGTGATTTAGGGTGAGCAGTGTTAACAGTTTTAGCAGTGGCAAAAGTTTTAAGATCACTTCATAGTTGAACTGCTCTTGGGATCATTTTGCTGTGTTGATTAGGGTGTAAATTCTTTTGAAACCTGTTAGACTCCACCCTTTTATTCCCATGGACTTCCCTTCTCCCAACATGATAGTCACAATAAGCATGTAAATGATCAAAACTACCACAGATATAGCATGCTTTAATGTACATCACAAAATCACTACCTAGTTGTTGAGATTTCACATGATTCCAACTCCTCTGGTTACCCCTAGGTGCTGATGACTTGTTCCTATACATCTCAGCATACCTTACAGTTGATCTAGGTTTATAAGCTTGTTTCCTAGGTTCCTCTCAAATAGTATTAACAACTTTTGGGATAGAAGCCTCTACATTTCTTTTTAATATTCTCATCAACGACTAATGAGTCACTAGCACTTTCAAAAACATCATTATGATGCTTAACCTCTTCATCACATTTCACAGTTTTGGGAGGACCATGTTCACGAGTAGGTTCCTGAATGTCTTCTAGACCTGTATGAGCTAAATCTATACTTGGAGGTGCTGGAACACCTCTTAGTGGTGGAGGCACTGTATTATAACCCATACCAGACTTAACTTTACTATTTATTTGAGCATTCCAAATTTTATCAATTGACTTAGACTGATAATAACAGGTGTCTACAGTTAAATTGACATTTTCATTTATCTTTTTAAGTTATTCAAGCTCTTGTTTGAAAGCCTCATTCACAGCTGTCGTATGATCTACCTCTCTTCTAAGAAGGATCATATCATCATTATATTTTGACTCATTTTCTCTATAGTGCTCTAGTTGTTTTTCTAATATAGTTATACCTCTCCTAAGGTTTGACACATCATAATTAGCAGCAAAAACTCTGTTCATTGACTTTCATAAGATTCATTAAGCCTTTCAACTTCTCTAGCAGCCCTACATGTTTTAGAACAACTTTCAAAGTTTTGTACCTCAGAGTCAGAGAAAGCCATGAGAGCAAATTCGGTAGACACAAGAGCATCATATGAAGGTTCTTCCTCTTGTTCATCAGCCATGAAACTCCAATCATAGCTCACACCATCAATTGCCAAAATTGCCTTTGGTTCTTCCAAATCTAGTTCTTTCTTTTGCTTGTACCAAGTAGACCTGTTGTCCTCATCTTTGGTCTTCTGCATTCCCTAGCAAAATGTCCCAACTTGTGAAAATTGAAACACTCTACTTTCTTTTTGTCAAAGCCTGCAGTTTCACCACCATTGATGTGAATTGGCTTGCCAGTCTTCTTGTAGAATTTCCTAGCCCTCATGCTAAGAAGATCTATTTGCCATTTAATATCCATCTCCTCCAAGTCATCTTCATCAATTTGCTCTATGTCTTCATGAGTTAATATAGAGCCATTAACTTGAGTGGAGATAAAAGCATAAAAGGTAGGATCTCCAATACCAGCAATCTTCTTCTTTGAACCTGCAGTGGTAACACTAACATTACCAGTGGAAACTGTAGAACCAGCAGTGGCAATATCATCATCACAGTCATCTTCAGAATCATCATTATCAACAGAGGTTGACATCAAAGCCAAGCTGCTTGAGCTTGTACCAAGTTTCCCAGCCTTCTTCAATCTTTGTTCAATGAGTTTGAAGTTGTTGTAAAGATCATTGAGCTTCATAGTTTCAATATCTGGTTTATTTTCCCAGACTGTAACATTAGTATGACACTCTGAAGGCAAACTTCTTAGAAACTTTAATCTGAGGTCTTCCTTTTCTACCTTAATGCCAAACACAGTCAGTTGTGTAACAATCTTCTGGAGTTTGGTGAAGATGCTATCAAGTGAGTCATTGCTTGAAGCAGAGAAGTTTTCATAACTTTGCTTCAACAATGTCTTTTGTGTCTTCTTTGTAGCATTATTACCACCAAACACTAAGCAAATCTCTTCAAAAAGTTCTTTTGCTGTCTTGAACTTGCTGAATGCTATGATCTGGTCTCTAGGGAGAGTCATCAGCAACAAACTTCTAGCCTTTAGATCATTCTTCTTCAGTGCTTTTTCAATATTAGTCTCAAGCACTGAAACTGTCACAACATCTGTGTCACCAACCTTTTGAGTCTTCGTCACAGGCTTGAAAGAATCACCAGTTAAGATGATCTCCCATAGAGCATAGTCTTGAATGAGAAAGTATTGCTCAATCATTATCCTCCACATCTCAAACTCATTAAGTTTGAGCTTAGGAAGTCTTGGAGTAGAAGAGTTGGACTAGTTTTCCATCTCCATTGAATTGAGTGAGTAGGTTAAGCTTATTCCTTGGATCTTCTAAATCAAAATATCAGAACCTTCGCTCTGATACCACTTGATGGATCTAAACACACACCTTGTGTTAGTGATATTTTGAGCTATATTAATAAGCACGCGGAATATACTTAGTAATGCTTAGAAGACAGATTATATGATGTAATGTAAGTAAGAACAATAAACACAAAGCTCCAATATTATTAACAAAAATACGAGTGATCTTGCTTATCACTAGGGTTACACCTTGAAGCTAATATGAATGATACGTACTCTAAGCAATGACCTAGGATCTCCTTTTATAGCACAAGGAGTCCTTTACAAGATAAGTATAAACCTAACAATATAGAATATACACAATATCTTTTCTATACTTATCAATACACGGATACTTATCAATTATCCTTACAGCAGTGGTAATATTTGTACTGGCAGTGGTAATGAGTTTCCACTGCTAGTGTAATCTTTAGCAGTGTTAACCACAAGCATATCAGTGGTAACTGTTATCTTTATTCCCAACATAATGTGAGAGGAGAGTTACGCCATAACATCTTCAAAATGGGCATACTATCATATATCTTCAATAAACTCTCTAAATCCGCGTCTCATTAGCTCCAATGCTCGTAATTTACCTGAAAGTGAAATATAGAGGAAAACAAGAGTAAATCCATATAAATGATATAAAATACGAGCATTATCGGTGGAAATTGACACTTAATATTCAGGACTATTTGATGTTATCAAATATCCGCCCACTTGAACTCTACTTGCCCTCAAGTAGACCTTATTAGATAGATTCCTAAAAAGATATCTCCCATTACTTGAAAAATATAAGTTTACAAATCCCTTATGCTAGAATAAAACAAAGCCGAACACCTCACGAAATGGGAACAAAACTCTCAAATCTCTCAACTATTCTAAGTGTCAATTTCGGGGTGATCACTCAACGCACAGTCATAGAATGTATTCTATCATAAGCTTTGCGGTTACACAAATCTCCACCACTAGAGTTAAGGACTAAACAATTCTTGAAGGCAATATGGGTAGACACGACAAAGCTTAAGGGTGAGTTGTCATTACTAACATATCACAGCGAAGTGGACAAAATCAAAGACACCAAAGATTGCTCGCTGCATCACCAAGACACGCTTCATGACTAAAGGGTAGGATAAGACATGGGATAAAATTAGTGTAAAATAAAATCAAGAAAATAGTCTAAATCTATAACCAAGTCATCACCACTTATCGTTCATCCAAAGTTCAAGTTTCGAAGTCAAGAAACCGGATCATGATATTACCAGGTAGATGTGCCATTAGAGGACGTCATGATGGGCACATTACCAACTCTATTCTTCAAATATGACCGAGGTAGCCTCCTCGATACTAAACATAACATCCCCCACTTGAGATGAACAATATGAGAATTTGGGGAGCCGTCAATGATCTTTTAAGAATATGTCATCGACGAAAGCGTGATTCCTGAACCTTTCCCCTTGAACCTTGGACTTAGGCAAACAATGACTTCCCAATTACAAATAAAGACTACAGGGTAGGCTAAGGTGCATGGGTGTAACAAAAAAATATGTTGGGTGAAGAAAATGAAAGGAATGGCTCAGATGGGTATATATAGGGGCATCTTGCACTAAAGGTGAGTACAACAAAGGGTTTAACATGGGGGTCGAGAAGTCAAGGTGACTAATCGATAGACACACAATGATAGGCTATTTTGGTGATAATCCTATAATACTGCCTTCTTAAACTGAAAAATCCAAATACATCGAGCTAACTCAACATACCTCGTTTATGGTCTCAAAATGATGTAAAGGTCAAGTTCTAAAGTTTACAAGTTACCGGCACACTCATAATTTGGTGGATTTGGGGTAAAAAATTGGAAACGGATAAGGCTAATCTCACCATATAATATCAAGGGTTATAATGTGCTCGGCTAAGGTCTAATCTAGTTAGGTTAAGAAAAACATGTCAAAATTTTAAAAATGGCATAATTTTTCAAAATAAACTAGAAAGACGAGGGCAAAATAAAGTTCAAGAGACAATTCTACTCCCGTCCCCCCACTTGAAATGTACAAAGTCCCTTTTGTACTAAGCGTTAAATAAAGGTGAATAGAAAATTAGAATTAGAGCGAGAACTTCCCTGAAATTTGCAACAAAACGAAAGAAGGCCCACGAAAAGAATCGTGCCTTCGCATAAGCATCCACGAGCAAACTTCGATCCCTGAAATCACACTACCAACAAGCATAATTCTAAAAAAGAAAAAGAAAAAATGAAAAAGAAACCTAACTCACTTTCATAGGAATCACGGTTGCATTTAGCGTATGCAACAAGCCTTTTAAACCACTTGGTGTCCCAAGTGGACGAGTGTAGTCTCGTGAGGGCTTACAGGGAACATACCCACAAAGTTCATTTAAAAACTAATACAAGGTTATTGTGTTTAAAAAGAAAGAAGTGTTACAGAGGATAGTTACGTCGTAACTCCTATAAGTAGTTACACCGTAATTAAAGCAAAACCTGACAGACGCTTCAGGAGTGTAGCTATGGTGTAACCATTGCATGGGATTACGCCGTAATTGGTAATGCTTTGAGAAGAACTACTGCAAAAAGTATGTTACGGCGTAACCATAAAAATGAGTTACGCCGTAACTGTGGACAGATCAGGTCCCCGTTCAGCATGTTGCAGCAACTTTTCTCTGTTTTCCTGCAAAAATGGTTAAAAACACAAAACCCAACAGAAATGGAAATAAAACTATAACATATTGGTTTTCACAAACACATCATATCATTATAAATGGGGCGTATGGTTTAAGAGTTTAGAGAGAGAAAGTGAGATGGGAGCCTTTCTAGAGAGAGAAAGTGAAAGAAAACTTAGAAGGTTAGATTAAGAATGAAAGGTCCAACCCTCTACCTTGGGAGGTAGAGGATATTTATAGTTACATACTAACGTCCTCCTTCGGACTGTGGATCAGGCATACAGTGGGTAAAGACCCGTCCTTCCTCCACGGTGTTGCACTAAGCTAATAACTAAGCTAATAAACAGTAAATAACGATATGTCTACGAGCTAACTTGTGCTAGACTATAATTGGGGTGACCGACACTTCACCATGGAATTTCTAATTCCTAACAATCTCCCCCTAAGGGAGGTCATCCCATGATTTACATTTTGAATCCTAGCATTATATTTTATCATCAGTCTTGGGCTCGTAGACACTAATTCTTCACTTCCGCAATCTTTGTGCTTTAGCAGTGACTCTTCATAGTCAGCATATTTTGTACTTTCAGTGGAGGTCTTTGAACTGATCCACATCTTTGATGATCTTCGAGCGTTCTTTGAGATCATCTGCCACAGTAAATCTCTGGATCACCCTTTATTGTGTTGCCATCATGTGATGTTGTGACTTTTGGACCGACATGCTCACACTTTTGGATCATGACATCTTTTCATCAGAGTAGCGGAAGTTTTACTGGTTCATGATATTTGCAGCAGCGTAGCAGAAGCATAGTATAAAAATATCAGAACCAGGTTATGTAGATATGCACCAGTCATGATTTCTTCAATTAAGTATGAATTCAGTGAGCATGCGGCTTTGGATTGACTCCTCAATTCTGATCAGCTGCAACCGTCCAAATGTACCTGCAAACAACAGTTAGCAATGAAACACACGAAAGTGTCTTTGATCACTTTCGTTGAATTGAGGTACACGGCCCAAGGTTCCCCGTTGATCAGTACAAGTACTGCCTGTGATCAGGTATAATTCCGAAGAATCTCCTTGACAGGGTTTCGCAGCTGTTCTAGTTGTTCTTAAACCGGAACGTCTCAAAGAAGACAACACGGAATGAGTGAACCAGCGAATTAAGATTCACTGATTGATGAAAAAATGACTTGAAAAACAATCGCGTATTACTTAGAAGAAAGAGTTTTGCTATACGACGAAGGTTTTATGAGAAAGATCAATTTTCCATCAGAAATACTTTTTATACTTGAAAAGAGTACACATTCGATGTGCTAGAGAAAAGAAGATTTGCACATCGAATGATTTTTCCAAAAGTATTCGTCAATTCATTTCCTGGACCAAGATTGATTCAAGAGTGAATCGCCCCATTGTTTCTATCCAGTTGTCAAAAGTTTGATCTTTAGAAAAGATCTCACATGTCACCCACCAAGAGCTTGTTTGATGTTGGCTCTAGAAGGATTTCCATCTTGATAGTGAATATGTTTACATATCACTCGGATGTTCTGGCAATACCACAAGGATAATGCGTAGGACTCTCAATATATACTTACTTTCCACATTTTGTGAAACAGCAAGTCATCATTAATTTTGTGTCCTAACGAGATATTGTAGATGATCTCTTGGCTCTAGACTCGATCGTGCACATTTGGTTCTTATGTCGGAGACTAGGGATAGGGTCTCCTTCTTCAATATCAACAATCTCTAAGAGAACTTCGATAGATAATGTAGGTTCCCTGTGAGAATGAAACAAGGCCTTTTAAGAGGAACTTGAGTAGCTAGGGAAGTTAGGAGCAGTGCGTCACTGGGTCCATGACGTCTTGTCTCCAATACCGGCGTTACCTTAGTAACCACCAGTAGCATATGTATTGAACCCGGTTTCTGCCCTAAGGTTGAATTATTGGAGGGCTATTTCTTATCACCCTTTTCACATTCAATTCTTTTTCATTCTTCAACCCTTTCAGTGCTTACCGAGACTTCGTTACTAGAACCTTGTTGGGTTTATTCCAGTTCTAGCTCTATCTCAGTCGGCACTCTTCCCATTTCTCACTTTTCTCCTTTTTTCATCATACCTAAGGACTCTACACTATCTAGTGGATTGTCCCTGGGTAGATCCCTTCGGCCCTGGCGGGATCGTGGGAACGAACACCTAACCTTACCATCCTTATAACACCATGCATAAAGTAAATTGGTCGGTCTTTTGGTATTGTTCTTTCCTTCTCGAAACCAATTGAAAAATCATTTGGAAAAACAATCAAGGTACTTTTGATACGAGATCAAAGCTTTTTGTACCTTAATAGTTTTGATCATTTAGAAAAATGCCCCCCCTCAACATGTGCATATGATCTTGAAATTGTTTAGCACATGGAGGCAAGAGTTCTTTGAAATATTTTCTTTGATCACAATTTTCATAGAAAAAGCCATTTGATTTTCTTGGGTAAATTCTCCCCGTCAATATGTGCATATGATATTTGAATCAGTTTATCACATAGAGGAAAGAGTTCTTTGAAGTACTTTTCACGATTGCCAATATAAACCATTCGCTCCCCCTCAATGTGTGCCTCGATATGCGAAAGATTTTGGCACATATTACAGAGAACTTGCACTTTGAATCAAAACGATCATCTTTTATCAAATTTCATATTAAATCACAAATTCTCCCCCGATCAAAAATAACAAACCCTTTGAGATTTTGGATCACAGGTTATTTAATAAGGTTTAGAAAACATGAGAGAATATGTGCCTGATTTAAAAACTCATCATGTTTTTGGATAAATTCTCCCCCTCAACATGTGCATTATGTGTATTGAAATCGTTTGGCACATGGAGGCAGGAGTGCCTTTAAAGGACTAAAATCAATTCCATTTAAAACAGACAAGAGATTTAAATCACGATCTCTCCCCTGATCAAAAATTTCAAACCAATTGAGATTTGTGATCCCAGTTGATTTAAATTATTTAGAAAATTTTAGGGAAAGACGTGGCAAGATTTGATTTTGAAAAATGACTGATAAGGAACAGTTTTTCGAGATTAAAGATTGTTAGTGTCAGGTATGATAGTTTTTAAGAGATCTTTAAGTAAAATAAAACAATTTTACAATCAAAAAAGAACAGAAAAATTTTCATTTTGTAAGATCTTGATTCTAAAGAAAAATCATACCATGACATAACATTAAATCTTTAGATCACCACTTATTTTGTACAAACCGGACTTTTTGATGAAATATCGTTTGAAAATATTTAATTTGAAATCACTTAAGATTAGAAAAAATAAAGTCTGGTTGATTTCAAAACTTTGAATCCGATTTATTTTTAAAACAATATTTTTCCATTTTCAAAATAATATTATTAAACGTTTTAGAAAAATGGTATCATCACTATTATCCCTGCACAAAGATACGTTAGGTGGTTGAGAAGCTTATGTTGTTGCCGTAGGGCTTGGAAGAAAAACCGTCTGCTGATGCAGTGAGACTTCTTACGTTGCATTTTAATGCCAACTGAGGTCAAATTAAGCTCCGTTTCTTCAATCACTTAGAAGAAAACCATTTGCTGATGCAGTGAGACCTCTTACGTTGCATTTTTCCATGCCAACACTCCATAGAAGTCCAATTAAGCTCCGTTTCTTCATTTGTCAACCCAAGATATAGTTACCCTTTCCTTTCGGCATCCAATCATCTTCAATTGTTGGATCCGGATCGGGAACATTCTTATATACCATGATATCTGCATATGTTAGTGGACACAAACAAATATATGGTGGTCGACATCACCTACACAGTAATTGACTAATAAAAGTCAATCCAACATGTCAATCAATTCATATATTGCATGAGAATAATGTGTTTATCAAACTCTAATCATCTAAACCTAACAATCATATCCTAGGCACCTAGTCCTTCAACGTAAGTTAACATCATTTTCAATTAAGCATATAGGATAATTAGATAATCTCGTTAGATGATATAGATTTGAAAACATTCTCGCCCTCAATCAATGACTTATTTTTCTGAAAATTTTAAAAGCGCTGAAGTCATTGATTGAGTTTTCACTTTTTTTTATGAATACTCTGAATCTGATTGATTTACAAGCAACTCATTTTCCACCATTTTGTTAAAACAAATATTTTTCTGAAGAATTTTAGACGGAAAAACATTTGTGTAGGAACAGCAGTCATTCGACATACTTTCCTCATTTGTTTTAGGATAAGTGCTCGAAAATTGTGAAAATCGTTTAAGCGTAGCACTTTCCTTTCTTGAAAAACGGGTTGCTATCAGAAATAATAGCAAGCCATAGTTTAAGCACGGGTTACAGTCTGAAATAACTGCAAGCCATATTTAGAGACATGTTTAGAAAGAAATATTTACACCTCCTGCTCGAACTTCATCTAAAGTCCCGTGACATTATTGAATGACATTTCTAACACCGTAGATGTTATCGATACCAGAAGACATGTCTTGAGAAAACATATTTTTGGTATTTTTCAATTTTCTGATTTTTATGGGCTTTTGTTGATTTTATATTTTTCTATTTTATTTTTGTTGGTTTTATATTTTTGCATTTTGCTTTTTGAAAAATATTTACAACGATAGAGAAATAGTTTAAGAAGATGATGATACGAGTACCGAGATAAGGAAATCGTTCAGCACTTTGTAGAAGATAGAAGTCATCATCTCTTAAACTTTTACCACCAAAGCATTCGAGGCTCTTAAATCGTCGCAAGAACTTGAGCCTTCAAAAAATGAATCTTTGGTAGCTTCCCCCAAACCGACAATCCACGTAAAAAGACCATTTCCCCCAAGAAGAAGAAGTGAAGCAAACAGTCTAATTTTATGAAGATCAAGGACCCGAAGAAGACGATAACACCAAAGTAACAAGTTGAAACATGGATCATTGCTGCGGTAATCAAACCCGGAATGAATGATTAAGTTTGAGATCACATGAACTTGTTGTGCATCCTCGATGTACACATTACTCTTCGAGATTGAGCAGTTGTCTATTCAGGGGAACCATATATCAACATCTTCATTTTACCAAGTGCATTCCAGTTATCTTCCATATAACCAATCAGCCCATAATGAAGCAATAACCAGATGCACTTTATCATAACTATATCGAAGATGTCGATAAGCAATATCATCTCACGCTCCAAATATTCTTCTCATATTTCTTCCAACAGAACACTGAAGTAACACATACCAAAAGTCTCCAGAGACCACTTCCCCCAAATAGTTGGAATAATACATCCTTCCCCCAAATAGTTGGAATAATATATCCTTCCCCCAAATAGTTGGAATACACCAGAAGACACGAGTTAAACACTGAGTTTCTCTGCGGTTATGACATTTGTCTCCCCGAAATAACTTCAATATAGAAAAAGTATTTAGTTCAGCCCATGTACTTGTTGTGTGTTTAGATGTATGTCTCCTTCCCCCTTGCTGGTTTTGATACCTCAGAATCAGCAACACATAGTACATACCAAATATTCTTGAAATAGAGAAGAACAAAAATTAACTCAAATGAATCATGTGAGAATCAACTGCTCCAGAAACTCTCTCTGACTATCCTTATCAACCCATATGAAGACAATTTGAAGTGACCACTGAAGAAGAAAACCCGATATACCAAACTTGAAACTGAAGTCGAATTCCCTACATTTGTATCTTAAGCTTGAACTTAATGATGGAAGAACGGTGTCGAGAATCTATGCTTCAAGCAAATCTCTAAGTACCCAATACTCAACCAAAGTACGAGACAATAACACCTCTTGCGATTATCCACAACAACATAAGCGTGTGTCACTGAGTAAACCAACGTAACTCCCAAAAGTGATAGTTAACCAGGTCTTCAACCATCCACCCCGACTGCTGGTAACTAGATAAACCAAGTCTTCAACTCAAATTCTTAAGCCCGAGCAAGTTATCAAATAAGAACACGCCTTTGTTGAAAGTCAACTTCAATCTCAAATAAGTGATAAATGATTAAATCTGAAGTCATTTTCTTTAATGTTCATGTGGTTGATTTATAGCGTGCACAATGAGAGGAACAATAATCCGTGAAGATTTGGCAAAGGAGTACCAAAGAGCGGATCATTATTCATGAGTGCAACCGCAGTATTATGATAGTCATTATCAATGCCTCGAGGAATAACTGGAGATTGTTTCTTGAGAATTCCGAGAAGTACTTCTTAGATGGTGAACCAGTTGAGTCAATAGGAACCGGAGCATGAGCTTCAGAAACTGGATGATCAACATTCGTTGGAGATTGGAAGTACTCATCAAACATATCATGAAAAAAAATGAATCCCAAATAGTATATCCCAGTTATCCTTAGTGAGTGAAGACATTAGGCGTTGGAGAGTCGTATGACCATAACTCAAGCATCCATCAATATGTAGTATATTCCCTCTTCTCCCCCTCAAAAATTGCAAATGAAGTTTGCCATTTTTGATTAATCAAGTGAATAAGAATGTATACCAATGAACAGAGATCCACTTGAGGTTTGATTGAGCATGGAAAAATATGAAGCTTGTTGATGAAGAATGTCAATAAGAATGGTCATAAAAATGAAGATTTCTCTTCTTCTGAAGATAAAGCGCACTGAGGCGTACACTTTTCTTTTCTTTGAGCAACGGGGCCTGAAGTGTTATCTGCAAACGCCATAATGATGAAGTACGAGGCCTGAACTGATGTGAACAGACGTCATAGCCGAATGAATATCAAGATTGAGTTACTTGAACCCTTGAGTTATGAGATATCAATCCATTTGTAATCCATACTTTAAGCCAGTCCATGTAGTGAAGGTTCGAAGTATCTGCAACTGAGTAAGGACTACCTGCACTAATATTACAAACTTGATTACATATATTTTGGTTAGTGACATTAGTATCCAAACCCTTTGGGGTTTCACAGTCAACCTTGATTTTGTCATCGGTAAAGAGCTTTCCGGTAGGCATCCACCTAAGTCCAACATCCTTAAACATTTTACCAGACGGAATCCACTTATGGCAAGGTCTAGGATTGGTGACATACTTATGCACAGTCGAAGACTTATTGGTATTCCTAGACTCCAAAGATTTAGTAGTTGGGATCCATCTAGGTGGAGTTTTAGGTTTGTTTTGGATCATAACATGTTGAACCTTAGCCATGTTAGTAGTCTTAGTGGATTGTACCTTAGCATGTGAGTTAGAAAAATGTTTCTTATTCGGAAAAGACTCGAAATTTCTAGTTTCATTTTCTACATGCTTAGCATTCTTCTTCATATAACTACTCTTAGATGCAAGCCAACCCCTAGTCTTTTGAGAGTTCCTAGGTAATTGTTTACTACTACTAGCAGTGCCTTGAAATCTCGTGGAATGCATCACCCTAGGTCTTGCACCTAAAATTCCGTCTTTTCGAATATGTGCCTTTTTCCTAGCTTCTTCTAGATAATCGTTCTTCCACAAGTCATTCATATCATATGAATTCTGGGTTTTAATGATTGGTTTTGACACTGTTTTCGAACTATTCCTACAGGTGTTGGGAGTAGAAGCATTATTCTTAGGTAACTTAGGTGAAGTGACTGATTTTGACAAAACTTTTATCGCATCAACTTGGGAGGCAAACCGTGTTTTTGAAAATTTTGGTCTTTCGGATATAAACGCAGTAGGCTGCCTAACAACGGACCGGTTTCTAATGGGATGAGAAACTAGTTTCCCCAAGGTTGACGATTTTGTAAACTTAGTGTTCACACTTTTCCCTACAGTTTTCCTAAGCTTATTTTTAAGGCAACAATAGCGAAACTCTTTTCCTGAAGTTGAGCTTTGAGTTCATCAATTTTTTCTATCAAACAGTTTGTTTGTTCAATTGACTTAGTTCTAGCTTCTTTGACAGAGTCACTTAGTTCTATGTGATGCTTTCTGAAAGACTCATTTTCCTTTAGTAATTTGGCCACACAAACCGCTAATTCAACATTTCTCATTTGAATATCATCAATAGTATTAACTTCAGAATTACTTGTAACCAAATAACTTTTCACATGCATATTAGAATTATGTTTCTTCAAATTGTTGATAGTTGAGTTTTTGTATTGAAGCTGAGCTTTCAAAGTGGTAATTGCAAAAAGTTCACGGAATTCAGGAAGTTCCGGATTTTTACATGGTTTGTTAAGTTGAAAACTTTCTTCTTTACTCTGTATTGCAATTTCAAGTGAAATGCAATGTTTTTCAAGTTTTCAGAATTTGTTTGAAAGTTCATCAATAGCCTTTTTATCAACCATATCATATGTTTTGAAATTATTAGACTCAGCCTCAACCAAGGAACATATATCAGAATCATGTTCAGCATTAAGATCAGTATGTTTAGGTACATTAGCAGATGCACTATGTTGAACAGTTAAGGGTACCTCATCACATGACACTTGTTCATTTATCTGTCTGATATCTGCATCCACATCATATGTAACATGAGTTATTGAACAATTTGTTGCATCATTCTTTGTTTTCTCTGTTATTCTACATTCAGCAACACCTGATTCTTCAATTGATACATTACCTAACTCATCACAACTTTCTGTCAACTGCCCCAGACTCTCATCAATTATTTCATCTTTCTGAGTAACTTCCTCAATATACTTCTCCACTTTGTCCATGAGATGGATAAGTGTCTCTATGAACACATCAATTTCCATTCCAGTGTGTTTCTTGAAAGACATTTCAGTCATGTCTTGATCATAATCTGATGTAAATTCCCCACTGATGAATGACTGAAACTGGTTGTGGATCACTTGTAGTGCAGCCCTGGAACTATCCTTTTGAACCTTTTCTTTATCAAGTTGTTGTTCCAATTGTCCTAAGTTCAATAGTAATGTTCCCGTTAATGTGGATAAATCTTGACGGAAAAGGGCATTGCATGTTCGTTCTATTCCAATCGGTGTGAGTAACATGAGGTGTGAGTGAAGTTGATGATAAGGTTCAATGCTACTTTCCTTTTGCATGGCATTCTGTAGTCTAAACAGGTGCAATTCTCTCTCTTCAGACTCTGAACACGAAGAACTCACATCCTCATTGTTTAATTCAAGCATCTTTAATCGTTCAGTGTAGCATACATTATCATTGTTGTCCACAACATCATACAATTTAAGTACTTCTGAAATCACTGAATCAGGAGTGTAAGACATGATGTTGATGTATACACGGGATTTTACAAGTCTGTGATTTAAACCGAGAAATAGAATCTTTCGCGGGATTTTACTAAAATCAAGACCAAACGGTTAAGCAATGACCAATGGAATGTGTTAAGATGACTGATGGATCGACACAGTGATAGAAAATTGTGTGTTAGGGCATATGATTGTTTGTAGGATTAGCAGAGATGTTGTTTGGTTGAGATTTGGATTGGTTTATGCCCGTTTTTTCGGAGAAATTTAGGTCAAAAAACATAAAAACCTCAATAACTTCTGTTCGGAGCGGATTTAGGCCTCGAAGGTTGACCCGAATGAACTTTAATTTGGCATGCCATTCTCCTTGTTCTCACGGTCGTTTTGATGGGTAGAACACTGAAAGCGGAGTTACGGTTCAAAAGTTATGGCCGTTTGAAGTTTTGTCGGGAAAAGTCAACAAGTCGCTAGCAAGACAAGTCGCTAGAGTAACCAAGTCGCTAAACACAAGTCGCTATGAACCAAGTCGCTAAACACAAGTCGCTGGAGCAACAAGTCGCTAAGGTGACAAGTCGCTAAAGAGCAACTCGCTAAGCATCCAAGTCGCTGAGAATACGAAGTACAAGTCGCTAAAAAATTTGAAAGCAAGTCGCTAACCTAACCAAGTCGCTAGCCGTAGTGGAGAATCCACTAACTTGTACTATTTTTTGGCTTGTCTCAATAGACAAGTCGCTAGGCTCAAGTCTCTAACAATTAACACTACAACTCGCTAACAATTACTGAAGCAAGTCGCTACGAAGAAAAACACTACGAGAGTCAAGTCGCTAGCAAGAAAAACTTCAAAAACACACTTTTCAATCCAAAACAAGCCCAACCACCGTGATTCAAGCTTTCCAAATCAAAACCCAAGCACTTACAATGATTCTAAACACAAAAGTACACTCAAAATTCAAACTTTAACACAAGAAATGATCCAAATGATGCAAAAACCACTAAACTTTTTCAAACTCAAAAACCATCTAAAACTACTAGAAATCCAAGGATATGTAAGAGAGATGATCAAACCTTGGCTCTTGATACCATTTGTAACATATTGGATTTCACAAACACATCATATCATTATAAATGGGGCATATGGTTTAAGAGTTTAGAGAGAGAAAGTGGGATGGGAGCCTTTCTAAGGAGAGAAAGTGAAAGAAAACTTAGAAGGTTAGATTAAGAATGAAAGGTCCAACCCTATACCTTGGGAGGTAAAGGGTATTTATAGTTACATACTAACGTCCTCCTTCGGACTGTGGATCAGGCATACAGTGGGTAAAGACCCGTCCTTCCTCCACGGTGTTGCACTAAGCTAATAAACAGTAAATAACGATATGTCTACGAGCTAACTTGTGCTAGACTATAATTGGGGTGACCGACACTTCACCATGGAATTTCTAATTCCTAACAAAAACAAATGAAAGGGATAATTCAGGTTGTCTCCCGAAAAAGCACTTTTCTTCATTTATGAGTCTTTAAGTTAGACTCAAGGCGATGGGGCTTGAAGTTCTTGTTTGTCATTTCGTAGATATGACAATCTCCACGTTGAATCCAACTGATCAGATTCTCATCCCGATTGTAGTCTGTGCCCACTTCTAAACACCCCAAGTAAAATTCTTGATCTTTTGGTAAGGGTAGTCAATACCTTTGGCCTTATCTTCGTCACTAATGTCGAGCAGTGGCTGAGCATGGCTTAACTACTTCTTAGTCCAATTTTTAAAATTCTTAACTGTCCTTGGCATATTAAGAACTGTTTAATCATCACCAATCTTTAACCATACTAGCCCTTCCTTCTCATTTTTATCTAGCCCAGACATTTCTTGAAAGGGTTTCCCGAAAATTACCCTGATTAGCCCATCTTCCACGAACTCGCTAACGTCATCTAAAACCACAAAATCGACCAAAAACGAGTGAGTCCCAACAAAGACATGAATTTTTGTCGCAATCCCTAGGAAATTGTTTCCTTTATATTCAAGTTCTTTTTCCATAACTTGGTTGTAGCATAACTTGCCAAAAAGTGATTGGCAATTTTGAATCTGCCAACATGGTTCTAGCAGCCTCTATAAGTGTCCTGTTCCTCCTCTCAGCAACACCATTTTGTTGAGGAGTTCTAGCAACACTAAATTCTCTTTTAATACTTTTATCTCTGCAAAAATCATCCATAACTCTATTCTTAAATTACGTCCCATTGTCATACCTAATGATTTTTACTTTCATATCATATTGGTTTTCAACTTTTGTGATAAAGATCTTAAGGATGCCAGTTGTTTCATCCTTGGTTCTAAGAAAGAAAACCCATGTAAACCTGCTAAAATCATCAGTCAATACAAGATAATATTTCTTTATATTCAAGCTGCTCACAGATGTAGGACCAAATAAGTCCATATGTAACATTTGAAGTGGGTGAGCAATAGAGTTAACCAGCTTTGACCTGCAAGAAGCTCTGTGTTGTTTGCCTTGAAGACAAGCCACACAGGTTTGATCATTTTCAAATCTTTTCTGAGGTAATCCTCTCACCAAACCATCTTTGACAATTTTATTAATGGTTTTGAAGTTAACATGACCAAGTCTTCTATGCCATAACATGGATTCATCCACTGTGACCTTTGCAAGCAAGCAAGCATAATCATCTTTAGCAACAATGTTGTTCATATCAAAGCTATATAAGTTTCCTTTTCTAGGAATCTTAAGAAGAATTTGACTTTCATCAGGCATTTAAAATCCTTAGAGAGAACAAAGCAGATATCTTTGGTAAAAAGAACATTGTTCTTCTTGTCACACATTTGTGACACACTAAAAAGATTATACTTAAGCTCTTTTACATAGTACACAGGTTTAAAGTCCAAGTTACCAGTTTTGATTACTCCTTTACCAGCAACTTTTCCATTAACTCCACCTCCAAAGCTGACATATTGTCCATCATAATGTTCAAAATCTGAGAGATAGGACTTGTTGCCAGTCATGTGACTTGAACATACACTATCTGTGTAGCCTTGATCTGATCTTTTTGTCCTTGGATGTTCCTGCACATAAAACTAAAGAGTTAGTTTCTTTTGGGGACCCAAGCCATGATTGACTTAGATCTGCCTCGTGTATCAATATAGTTAAATCTATCAAAGGTCATTGATACACCATTGGGATTGGTTGATGAGGTAATTCCTTTAGGTTTCCATTCCCAACGTGCTGAGGCCTTCACAGCATTGCCCATGTCCCCCCTTTTCTTGTTTACAACCCTTGTAGTGGGAACTTTTGAATGAGCAGTGGAAACTGCTGGTTTGGTTTTAGGCACCGACTGTTGGTTATAATGAACCTTTTTATTTTGAAAAGTTCTTTTCCCTATTTGTGCAGATTTTGCAAAAGTTGTTTTGGATTTTGCACTTGTAACAGGTGATTTAGGGTGAGCATTGTTAACAGTTTTAGCAGTGGCAAAAGTTTTAAGATCACTTCTTAGTTGAACTGCTCTTGGGATCATTTTGCTGTGTGGATTAGGGTGTAAATTGTTTTGAAACCTGTTAGACTCCACCTTTTTATTCCTATGGACTTCCCTTCTCCCAACATGATAGTCACAATAAGCATGTAAATGATCAAAACTACCACAGATATAGCATGCTTTATTGTACATCACAAAATCACTACCTAGTTGTTGAGATTTCACATGATTCCAACTCCTCTGGTTACCCCTAGGTGCTGATGACTTGTTCCTATACATCTCAGCATACCTTAAAGTTGATCTAGGTTTATAAGCTTGTTTCCTAGGTTCCTCTGTAATAGTATTAACAACTTTTGGGATAGAAGCCTCTACATTCTTTTTAACATTCTCATCATTGACTGATGAGTCACTAGCACTTTCAAAAACATCATTATCATGCTTAACCTCTTCATCACATTTCACAGTTTTGGGAGGACCATATTCAAGAATAGGTTCCTGAAAGTCTTCTAGACCTGTATGAGCTAAATCTTTACCTGGAGGTGCTGGAACACCTCTTAGTGGTGGAGGCAATGTATTATAACCCATACCAGACTTAACTTTACTATTTATTTGAGCATTCCAAATTTTATCAATTGACTTAGACTGATAATAACAGGTGTCTAAAGTTAAATTGACATTTTCATTTATCTTTTTAAGTTTTTCAAGCTCTTGTTTGAAAGCCTCATTCACAACTGTCGTATGATCTACCTCTCTTCTAAGAAGAATCATATCATCATTATATTTTGACTCATTTCTCTATAGTGCTCTAGTTGTTTTTCTAATACAGCTATACCTCTCCTAAGGTTTGACACAGCATAATTAGCAGCAAACAACTTTGTTCTTTGACTTTCATAAGATTCATTAAGCCTTTCAACTTCTCTAGCAGCCCTACATGTTTTAGAAAAACTTTCAAAGTTTTTTACCTCAGAGTCAGAGAAAGCCATGAGAGCAAATTCAGTAGACACAAGAGCAGCATCTGAAGGTTCTTCCTCTTGTTCATCAGCCATGAAACTCCAATCATAGCTCACACCATCAATTGCCAACATTGCCTTTGGTTCTTCCACAATTGGTTCTTTCTTTTGCTTGTACCAAGTAGACATGTTGTCCTTCATCTTTGGTCTTCTGCATTCCCTAGCAAAATGCCCCAACTTGTGACAATTGAAACACTCTACTTTCTTTTTGTCAAAGCCTGCAGTTTCACCACCATTGATGTGAATTGGCTTGCCAGTCTTCTTGTAGAATTTCCTGGCCCTCATGCTAAGAAGAGCTATTTGCCATTTAATATCCATCTCCTCCAAGTCATCTTCATCAATTTGCTCTATGTCTTCATGAGTTAATATAGAGCCATTAACTTGAGTGGAGATAAAAGCATAAAAGGTAGGATCTCCAATACCAGCAATCTTCTTCTTCAAACCTGCAGTGGTAACACTAACATTACCAGTGGAAACTGTAGAACCAGCAGTGGCAATATCATCATCACAGTCATCTTCAGAATCATCACTATCAACAGAGGTTGACATCAAAGCCATGCTGCTTGAGCTTGTACCAAGTTTCCCAGCCTTCTTCAATCTTTGTTCAATGAGTTTGAAGTTGTTGTAAAGATGATTGAGCTTCATAGTTTCAATATCTAGTTTATTTTCCCAGACTGTAACATTAGTATGAAACTCTGAATGCAAACTTCTTAGAAACTTCAAATTGAGGTCTTCCTTTTCTACCTCAATGCCAAACACAGTCAGTTGTGTAACAATCTTCTGGAGTTTGGTGAAGATGCTATCAAGTGAGTCATTGCTTGAAGTAGAGAAGTTTTCATAACTTTGCTTCAACAGTGTCTTTTGTGTCTTCTTTGTAGCATCATTACCACCAAACACTGAGCAAATCTCTTCAAAAAGTACTTTTGCTATCTTGAACTTGCTGAATGCTATGATCTGGTCTCTAGGGAGAGTCATCAGCAACAAACTTCTAGCCTTTAGATCATTCTTCTTCAGTGCTTTTTCAATATTAGTCTCAGGCACAGAAACTGTCACAACATCTGTGTCACCAACCTTTTGAGTCTTCGTCACAGGCTTGAAAGAATCACCAGTTAAGATGATCTCCCATAGAGCATAGTCTTGAATGAGAAAGTATTGCTCAATCATTATCCTCCACATCTCAAACTCATTAAGTTTGAGCTTAGGAAGTCTTGGAGTAGAAGAGTTGGACTAGTTTTCCATCTCCATTGAATTAAGTAAGTAGGTTAAGCTTATTTCTTGGATCTTCTAAATCAAAATATCAGAACCTTCGCTCTGATACTACTTGATGGATCTAAACACACACCTTGTGTTAGTGATATTTTGAGCTATATTAATAAGCACGCGGAATATACTTAGTAATACTTTGAAGACAGATTATATGATGTAATGTAAGTAAGAACAATAAACACAAATCTCCAATATTATTAAGAAAAATACGAGTGATCTTTCTTATCACTAGGGTTACACCTTGAAGCTAATATGAATGATACGTACTCTAAGCAATGACCTAGGATCTCCTTTTATAGCACAAGGAGTCCTTTACAAGATAAGTATAAACCTAACAATATAGAATACACAAAATATCTTTTCTATACTTATCAATACACGGATACTTATCAATTATCCTAACAGTAGTGGTAATATTTGTACTGGCAGTGGTAATGAGTTTCCACTACTAGTGTAATCTTTAGCAGTGTTAACCACAAGCATATCAGTGGTAATTGTTATCTTTATTCCCAACATAATGTGAGAGGAGAGTAACGCCATAACATCTTCAAAATCGGCATACTATCATATATCTTCAATAAACTCTCCAAATCCGCGTCTCATTAGCTCCAATGCTCGTAATTTACCTGAAAGTGAAATATAGAGGAAAACAAGAGTAAATCCATATAAATGATATAAAATACGAGCATTATCGGTGGAAATTGACACTTAATATTCAGGACTATTTGATGTTATCAAATATCCCCTCACTTGAACTTTACTTACCCTCAAGTAGACCTTATTAGATAGATTCCTAAAAAGATATCTCCCATTATCTGAAAAATATAAGTTTACAAATCCCTTATGCTAGAATAAAACAAAGCCGAACACCTCACGAAATGGGAACAAAACTCTCAAATCTCTCAACTATTCTAAGTGTCAATTTCGGGGTGATCACTCAACGCACAGTCATAGCATGTATTCTATCATAAGCTTGGCGGTTACACAAATCTCCACCACTAGAGTTAAGGACTAAACAATTCTTGAAGGCAATTTGGGTAGACACGACAAAGGTTAAGGGTGAGTTGTCATTACTAACATATCACGGTGAAGTGGACAAAATCAATGATACATGACCAAATCCATGGCCAAGACACCAAAGATTGCTCGTTGCATCACCTAGACACGCTTCATGACTAAAGGGTAGGATAAGACATGGGATAAAATTAGTGTAAAATAAAATCAAGAAAATAGTCTAAATCTATAACCAAGTCATCACCACTTATCGTTCATCCAAAGTTCAAGTTTCGAAGTCAAGAAACCGGATCATGATAATACCACGTAGATGTGCCATTAGAGGACGTCATGATGGGCACATTACCAACTCCATTCTTCAAATGTGACCGAGGTGGCCTCCTCGATACTAAACATAACATCCCCCACTTGAGATGAACAATATGAGAATTTGGGGAGTCTTCAATGATCTTTTAAGAATATGTCGTCGACGAAAGCGTGATTCCTGAACCTTTCCACTTGAACCTTGGACTTAGGCAAACAATGACTTCCCAATTACAAATAAAGACTACATGGTAGGCTAAGGTGCATGGGTGTAACAAAAAAATATGTTAGGTGAACAAAATGAAAGGAATGGCTCAGATGGGTGTATCTAGGGGCATCTTGCACTAAAGGTGAGTGCAACAAAGGGTTTAACATGGGGGTCGAGAAGTCAAGGTGACTAATCGATAGACACACAATGATAGGCTATTTTGGTGATAATCCTATAATACTGCCTTCTTAAACTGAAAAGTCCAAATACATCGAGCTAACTCAACATACCTCGTTTATGGTCTCGAAATGATGTAAAGGTCAAGTTCTAAAGTTTACAAGTTACCGGCACACTCATAATTTGATGGATTTGGGGTAAAAAATTGGAAACGGATAAAGCTAATCTCACCATATAATATCAAGGGTTATAATGTGCTCGGCTAAGGTCTAATCTAGTTAGGTTAAGAAAAACATGTCAAAATTTTAAAAATGGCATAAATTTTCAAAATAAACTAGAAAGACGAGGGCAAAATAAAGTTCAAGAGACAATTCTACTCCCGTCCCCCACTTGAAATGTACAAAGTCCCTTTTGTACTAAGCGTTAAATAAAGGTGAATAGAAAATTAGAATTAGAGCGAGAACTTCCCTGAAATTTGCAACAAAACGAAAGAAGGCCCACGAAAAGAATCGTGCCTTCGCATAAGCATCCACGAGCAAAATTCAATCCCTGAAATCACACTACCAACAAGCATAATTCTAAAAAAGAAAAAGAAAAAATGAAAAAGAAACCTAACTCACTTTCGTAGGAATCACGGTTGCATTTAGCGTATGCAACAAACCTTTTAAACCACTTGGTGTCCCAAGTGGACGAGTGTAGTCTCGTGAGGGCTTACAGGAAACATACCCACAAAGTTCATTTAAAAACTAATACAAGGTTATTGTGTTTAAAAAGAAAGAAGTGTTACAGAGGATAGTTACGTCGTAACTCCTATAAGGAGTTACGCCGTAATTAAAGCAAAACCTGACAGACGCTTCAGGAGTGTAGCTATGGTGTAACCATTGCATGGGATTACGCCGTAATTGGAAATGCTCTGAGAAGAACTACTGCAAAAAGTATGTTACGGCGTAACCATAAAAATGAGTTACGCCGTAACTGAGGACAGATCAGGTCCCCGTTCAGCATGTTTGTTAGGAATTAGAAATTCCATAGTGAAGTGTCGGTCACCCCATATATAATCTAGCATAAGTTAGCTCGTAGACATTACGTTATTTACTAGTTACTTAGTTAGTTATTTAGTTTAGTGCAACACTGTGGAGGACGGACGGGTCTTTACCCACTGTATGCCTGTTCCATAGTCCGAAGGAGGACGTTTAGTTTGTAACTATAAATACCCTCTACCTCCCAAGGTAGAGGGTTGGACCTTTCATTCATCTTAATCTAACCTTCTATGTTTTCTTTCACTTTCTCTCTCTAGAAAGGATCCCACTTTCTCTCTCTAAACATACTCATAATTCGACCCATATTAGTTAGCTCGTAGACATTACGTTATTTACTAGTTATTTAGTTAGTTATTTAGTTTAGTGCAACACCGTGGAGGACGGACGGGTCTTTACCCACTGTATGCCTGATCCACAGTCCGAAGGAGGACGTTTAGTTTGTAACTATAAATACCCTCTACCTCCCAAGGTAGAGGGTTGGACCTTTCATTCATCTTAATCTAACCTTCTATGTTTTCTTTCACTTTCTCTCTCTAGAAAGGATCCCACTTTCTCTCTCTAAACATACTCATAATTCGACCCATATTATTGTTTGTTATGTGTTTATGAAATCCAATATCTAATAATTGGTATCAAGAGCCATGGTTTGATCACTCATCTTTCATGTTCTTTGTTTTGGTGGATTTCATAAGGTTTTTGGGTATTAAGGGTTTAGGAGAGTTTGATTCATTTGGACAAATTCTAGTGTTAAAGTTTGAATTTTGCTAGTACTTTTGTGTTTAGGATCATCATATGTGTTTATGTTTTGAATTGGAAGGCTTAAATCATTGTGGTTTGGTTGTTTTTTATTGATAAAGTGGTTATTTTTTAAGTTGGTACAAAGCGAGTTGAGTCTCGTAGTGATTTTCTTGGAAGCGAGTTGCTTGGAAGAGAGTTGATAGCTAATTTTCTTGGATGCGAGTTGCTTCTTCATTAGAAGCGAGTTGGTATAAGCGACTTGGCTACTTAGCGAGTTGACTATTTATGCGAGTTGGTTATTAAGCGACTTGTTTATTTAAGCGAGTTGATTGTGTAGCGAGTTGATACTAAAGAGAGTTGCCTATGCGACTTGTCCAGATTCAACATATCTAAAGAGAGTTGCCTATGCGAGTTGCTTAAGCGAGTTGCCTATGCGAGTTGTGTTTTATGTGACTTGTCTATTAAGCGAGTTGTCGGTTTATGCGAGTTGTGTTTCATGCGACTTGTCTATTAAGCGAGTTGTCATCTTATGCGAGTTGTGCCATAAGCGAGTTGTCGTTTAAGCGAGTTTTCTTGGAAGCGAGTTGTCCTGGATGCGAGTTGATTGAAGCGGTTTGACCAAAAGTTGACTTTTTACGGCAAAACTTCAAACGGCCATAACTTTTGAACCGTAACTCCGTTTTCAGCGAAATACCAGTCAAAACGAGCGGAACAGGCTGAAAATGGTGAGGTTTCACCGAAAAGCCTTGAAACGAATTTTTTGAGGCCCAAATCGCCTCTGGAAGGAAGTTATTGAGGTTTTTAAGTTTTTAGACCTAAATTTCTCCGTAAAATCGTGCATCAACCAGTTCAAATCTCAACCAAACAACATATCTGCTATTCCTACAAACAATCCTAAGTCCTAACACACAATTGTCTATCATTGTGACAATTCATCAGTCATCTTAACACGTTCCATTGGTCATTGCTTAACGGTTTGGTCTTGATTTTAGTAAAATCCCGCGAAAGATTCTATTTCTTGGTTTAAATCATTGACTTGTAAAATCCCGTGGATTCATCAACATCATGTCTTACACTCCTGATTCTTTGATTTCAGAAGTACTCAAACTGTATGATGCTGTAGACAACCATGAGAATATTAGCTATACTGAACGGTTACAGATGATGGAATCAATCAATGATGATTTGAGTTCTTCATGCTCCGAGTCCAATGAGAAAGATTTGCACCTGTTCATGATACAGAATGCCATGCAAAAGGAAAGCAGCATTGAATCTTATCAACAACTTCACTCACACCTCATGTTACTCACTCCGTTAAGAATGGAATGAACATGCATTGCCATTTTCCGTCAAGACTTAACCACATTAACGGGAACGTTTCTATTGAACTTAGAACAACTAGAGCAACAACTTGATAAAGAAAAGGTTCAAAAGGATAGTTCCAGTGCTGTACTTCATGTGATCCACAAACAATTTCAGCCATTCATAAATGGGGAATACTCATCAGATTTTGATCAAGACTTGACTGAGATATCTTTCAAGAGGCACACTGGAATGGAAATTAGCATGTTCATTGAGTCACTTATTCATCTCATGCATAATGTGGAGAAGTATATTGAGGAAGTTACTCAGAAAGATGAAAAAGTGGATGTGTGTCTGGTGCATTTAAGAGATTGTTGTGATGAGTCGGTTAATGTATCAGAAAGGTCGGGTGTTGCTGAATGCAGAATATCAGAAACAACACAGAATGATGTAACCAGCTGCTCAATAACTCTTGTCACACAAGAAGTAGATGTTGTGATCAGAAAGGCGAATGAATCTCGGGTACAATCAATAAATTGTTGTGTTGAGACCGGTACGGCACCAGATGTTGGATCAATGGACACTGAATACAGAGGCTCGGAGATAGATAACCTTGACACAGCCAACGGTCCAGTGATTCTTGTTACACATGATGTGGATGCAGATATCAGACCGACAATTGAACAAGTATCATGTGATGAGGTACCCTTAACTATTCAACATAGTGCATCTGCTAATGTACCTATACATACTGGTCTTAATGCTGAACATGATTCTGATAAATGTTCCTTGGTTGAGGCTGAGTCTAATAACTTCAAAACAAATGATATGATTGATAAAAGGGCTTTTGATGAACTTTCAAACAAACTCTCAAATCTTGAAAAACATTGCATTTCACTTGAAATTGCGATACAAAGTAAAGAAGAAAGTGTCCAAATTAACAAACCAAGTAAAAATCCAGAACTTCCTGAATTCCGTGAACTTTTTGAAATAAACACTTTGAAAGCTCAGCTTCAAGACAAAGACTCAACCATCAACAATTTGAAGAAACATATTTATGATATGCATGTGAAAAGTAATTTGGTTACAAGTAATTCTGATATTAATGTTATTGATGATATTCAAATGAGAAATGATGATTTAGCAGTTTGTGTGGCCAAATTACTAAAGGAAAATGAGTCTTTGAGAAAGCATCACATAGAACTAAGTGACTCTATCAAAGAAGCTAGAACTACATCAATGGAACAAACAAACTCTTTGATAGCTAAAATTGATGATCTCAAAGCTCAACTTCAGGAAAAGAGTTTCGCCATTGTTGCTTTAAAAAATGAGCTCAGAAAAACAACAGGGAATAGTGTGAACACTAAGTTTTCAAAACCATCAAACTTGGGGAAACCAGTTATTAGACAACCGAATACGTTTAGATCTGAACGACCAAAATTTTCAAAAACGCGGTTTGCCTCCCAAGTTGATGCGAAACAAGTTTTGACAAAACCAGTCACTTCACCTCACTTGCCTAGGAAAGTTGATATGAATGACTTGTATAAGAACTCTTATCTTGAAATGGCTAGAAAGAAGGCACAAAATCGTAAAGACAGAATTTTAGGTGCAAGACCTAGGATGATGAATTCTTCAAGATTTCAAGGCACTGCTAGTAGTTCTAAACCATTACCTAGGTACACTAATCTAAAGACTAGGGATTGGCGTACATCTAAGAGTAGTTGCATTTCGAGTAAAGCTATTCCCATAGCAGACCACTCTAAGAAATCTAGATCTATTTCAGAATCCAAACAAGCTGTCTGCTCAAAGTGTCTGAAATGTATCTTTAATGCTAATCATGATAAATGTTTCACAAAATCCCTGAAGAAAGTAAATGCTCATGCAATGGTACAACCTGTTAAGTCTAGGATTCACACTAAGTCATCCATAGTGCATATGAAGCAAAGGAAACCAAAAGCCTCACCTAGATGGTTACCAACTCCTAAATCTTTGGAAACTAGGAATAAGGATAAGTCTCTCACTATGCATAAGAAGCCTAACAATCCTAGACCTTGCCATAAGTGGATACCATCTAGTAGAATTTTTAAGGATGCTGGACTTAGGTGGATACCTACAGGAAAGATGTTTACCAATGGCATTCTCAATGTTGACCGTGAAACCCCAAAGGGTTTGGATACTGATGTCACTAACCATAATATATGCAATCAAGTTTGTAATATTAGTGCAGGTAGTCCTTACTCAGTTGCAGATACTTCGATCCTTCAATACATGGACTGGCTTAAAGTATGGATAACAAAAGGATTGATATCTCATAATTCACGGGTTCAAGTTACTCAACATTGATATTCAATTGACAATGACGTCTGTTCACATCAGTTCAGGCCTCGTTCTTCAACACTATGATGTCAGTTCTCATCAGTTCAGGCCTCGTACTTCATCATTATGGCGTCTGCAGATATCACTTCAGGCCCCGTTCCTCAAAGAAAAGAAAGGTGTACGCTTCAGTGCGCTTTATCTTCAGAAGAAGAGAAATCTTCATGTTTTTGACCATTCTCATCGACATTCTTCATCAACATGCTTCATGCTTTTTCCATGCGCTTCAGTCATCAAGTGAACCGGACTACTGATAATTACTCTTATTCCACTTGCTTGATATAATGAAGATGGCGACATCATGTGCTAACTTTGCGGGGGAGAAGTGTGAATAGAATATATTTGGATGATAATCACTTGTTTAATCAAGAATGGCATCTTGATTGGTGCTAAACAGTCAAGTCAAATAGACTTAAAACAGCTTAAACACAAATGCAATTAAGATCAGAGGAATATAGGGAATTCCTGGGTCGTTAAGTCCCACGGAGGATGAATTGGTGTTAAAACACTTAATCAGATGGTAGAATGATCACTAAGGATAGCAATCAGTAGGGTTTTCGATGGAAAATTATACTAAAAGAAAAGATTAACAAATAACAGCGACTTAAATGCAAATTAAAAGAAATAAAAGATAAAATCTATTAAATAAACGCTATCACTATTTTTAAAGGCGATGAACGTTTAAAACCTAAAACTTAAAACTTACGTTTAAATAAAAATAACGTCTACGTACAATATAAAAAGTGAGTTTTAAAGAAATAAAAGAGCTACAAATATGAAAATGATATTTTAACAATCCTAATAATAAAAGAAAATTATTAGAAAAAGAAAATTATTTTTACAACTATTTATTTAATTATTATTAATTAAAAACTATTTATTAAGTATTTAAATTGCACTAAAATACAAGAAAATACAAAATTAACCTAGAAAAATGAAATTATAACTTGGAAAAATCTAAAATATGATAAAACTTATTTTAAAACTAAAAATATATTTTTTAGACTTTTTATATATTTATTATTAATTTAAAACTATTTAAAACTAATTAAAATGCTAAAAAATACTTTTTAAACTAAGAAAATTATGGAAAAATACTTTTTATAACTTTTATATTTATCTTAACCTAAGAAAATTGAAAAATCATTTTTTTGGACTTTTTATAATTTATTTGTATTAAAAGCTATTTAAAAATACCTAAAAACTGTTTTTAATTAAGAAAAATAGTAAACAGTTATGAAAAATAATGAAAATTTCAGGAAAAATCTATTTTAATCTACTGAGTCTAGGAAAAATAGAAAAACATAGGCTTGTTTGGAAGAAAATGAAACTGCTATTATAAGTGCTTATCAAAAAGCACTTGAATAAGCCAATTTATAACCAAAGACCACCAAACCTTCACAGAAGCTATATTAGACTAAAAGAACTTAAATGGAACAAGTTTTAACAAGCTTAAACCTCTGAAATACCAATGAGCACAGATTTGAGGTTTTGACTTAATGAGCAAAACAGATTTTAGAGGGTTACTTTAAGCTTATGCACAGAACACCAATTAAGCTAAAACTGAAAAGCAAAGAATGGAACTTGTATAAGACCTGGTTGAGACCAAATATACCAAAACTCAGACCTTGATAAGCTCTTATGAGCTTGGGACAAGCTATTTCAAAACCTGTCAAATCACTGAGTTGAAACTCAGTTAATGGTGATTGAGTTGGGACAAAATGATAAGCTCAAGCAGCCCTGTCAAATAAGCTGCAACTAGAAATTTTAAACTTGAAACTTGAAAAGGACCAGGTTGGCTATCTTAAGACCAAAAATCAGATACTGAGAAGCTCTTATGAGCTCAGGACAAGCTTGACAAAAAGCTTGTAAAATCTCAGTTCTGAACAAGCTTTGGAACAGGGCACATAAGTGCTTTTTGAAGAGCTTATTTGAAGCTTAAGAAAAATTAACAAAAATCTGATAAAATGCTTATAAGAAACTAGACCAAGACAAGTTATAAAACCCAAAGTTTGAATAGTTTAGACCCAAAAATGAGCCTGTGATAAATCCTCCCAGTTGGCTTCAAACCTGGATTTTTGCAAATATCTTGACTTTTAAAGCAGTTGAGATAAGTTTGACTTTAGTGAGTTTTAAATCAATCTAGCTTACTAATTATGATGTAATAAGTTATATTGATATGAAATTAAGCTAGGTTATGAGATTCTAAGCTAGTATGGTAAATATGAAAAGCTAACATCCAACAGTTAACAAGCTAGGTAAAGATTAAGGTACTTTTGACTTTTACTATAACAAGCACAGGATTTTAAGGTTTCTTTGAGTTCTTTAGACCAAGTATAACTTAGAATAAACAAAACCAAAGTACTGCACAGACTTTAATACAGTAAATCAACTAAAACCAAACACCCTTCTTGATACTGTCTTGGAACTTTTTCAAAGAGAATCACTTATCTAGACCTTGTAACTGATTTCAAACCTTAAATTATCATCTAATAGGACTAAAGAAATATGAAACAACAGTATTAATACCATAAAACTCAAGATTAATGAGAATGCTATATTGACTGTTTAAATGAGAATTTTACTAACTACTGATTTAAATAGAATAAGCTTACTGTTTTATGGTTAATTTTAGCTTAACTAACACTAATAAACTTGAACTTACAGAAATTAGAGCTTATGAACCACCAAACAGTTAAATGCCAAAATAAAGAAAATTGCTTACAAATGGCTATGAACTGAGAACACAGAACCAAGGTCTAAAAACACATCCTAAAGCTTCCCATGAAGCACTAATCCCAAGGCAATCCAAAATATACCCTGCTCCAACCTGCTAGAACCTTGAACCATGGATTTTTATTTTTAAGCTATTTAATTAGTATTTTTGTGAATTTTTGATTTTCACTAACAAACTGCTTTTTAGAGTATCTAAAAGCTTTGATAAGCTTTATGAGGAGCTTATATGAGCTTCTAAGTCCAAATTAACAGTTTCTAACAACAATGCAA
This sequence comes from Chrysanthemum seticuspe, assembly GCA_019973895.1. NCBI lineage: Eukaryota > Viridiplantae > Streptophyta > Magnoliopsida > Asterales > Asteraceae > Chrysanthemum > Chrysanthemum seticuspe. The sequence continues at coordinate 188,672,338 of BPTQ01000007.1, forward strand.
CTTATTGAGATTTTTGAATGATGAGAAAATTGCATAACTTGACATAAGATTTGAAAATTGAAATTGATGCTTACAAAAGTTTTCTTTCACCTTAAAACATAAAATACAAAGCTTAAAGCTTTTACAAACACTGAAATTTGAAGGTTAAGCTAAAACGATATTAAAATTTAAAATTACACTAGATAGATTACAATACTGCTCCTCTTGATATTTATTGACTTGAAAATATCTTCTTGTCGACCTCTGAAGTTATCCCACCTAAATCCAGCCGTTGAAATAAGCCAGATCATTGATTTGCCATTTGTCACTTTTTGGCGCCAAAATTCCAACGAGCAGGTTTTTCCATTAAATGGCTTTGGATTGATGTAGAGGTGGAGGGAAAGAGGTGGAAAGGTGATATGGGATGAGCTGGATTGGAAATCAAGTGGTAAATACCACTGGTATTGGTGAAACAAGGTTGAAGGAGACACATGAACAGTACCCGCGGTTTCTTTTGAATTTAAAAACTGGACCGGGTCATTTGTTTGGGCTTGGATTTGGGCTAGTGATAATAAAGGGGCCGGTTTGGTTTAATTAAACAACAAGGACCATTTATGCAATTTGGCTAAAGTTGAGGGGTTTATCTTGAACATTTTCCAAAGTTCTAACAAGGGTTAAACCTGCCAAGTAATAATAGAACAAGGACCATTGTTGAAAATTTCCATTTTTTAAATCCAGGGACTAAAACTGCCAATTTAGAAACTTGAGGGACCAATATTGTAATTTTCTCCAAAGTTTATCATAAGGACCATTTTTGTCAAATATGAATAGAACAAGGTTAAAACTTGATAATTTTCACTTTTTAAATTAACCAAGGACTATTTTTGACAATTTTCAAAGTTAAAGGACTAAAGTTGTCATTTTGTGATTTTTAAACTTTAAAGGGCTTGTTTTGACAACTTTTGAATCTCATGGACCTAAAATGATATTTTACAAGTTTTTGAATTACCAGGGACTTATTTTGACAACTTTTGTAACTTGGGGGACTAAAACTGCCAATTATGCAAACTTAATACGTTTTTCACCAGATTTTGATGTTTTTGCATTTAAAACATATAAAACACTTGTTTGTGATATTTTTATCATTTTGAAGCATTTCTGATTGTTTTCAGATGTTTTTGGCATTCTAACAGTACAAAAATGATGAGTATTTAGACACTCATCAATCCCCCACACTAAGATATTGCTAGTCCCTAGCAATGATTTGAGAAAATTTAATGGATTTTATCTCTTTACCAAAAGCCATTACTTCTGGAGTAGCCAATTGTTTCAGTTCAAGTAAGAACTTTGGTACAATGATAACCATGTGATTTTGAGCAAACCACCAGCTTTCAACGGATTTGATTTTGTCTTTACCAGAAGCCGTACCCTTCTGGACTAGCCAACTCTTAGATAAATTATCAATATTATCTTTGGTGAGCTGATTACCAATTATGGATTTTCCACTGCCTTTACCACAAGCCATAAACTTGCGGTCTATTTTAGGTAATTTAAAAGAGTTTAGTAACGATCCCTGATCGTTATAGAATCACACCCCCTAACTACTCACAGATTTATGAGTAGTAAAAACATGACAATCTTACGGTTTTTGTAGACTTTTGTTAGTCTTTACGAAGTTTTACTATTTTTATAGTGTTTGTTCACAAAATATACAAAATTTACG